>JAKWJC010000365.1:16841565-18041565 GCA_027704865.1 Solanum neorickii
GTCCAAGGGCGATGATGGCATGTCATGACTGACGTTGTTCGACCGTGTTTGCCGTCCAAGGGCTATGATGGCATGCCACGCCCGACGTCGTTCGACCGTGTGTGCTTCCTAAAGGCGATGATGGCATGCCACGCCCGACGTTGTTTGACAGTTTGTTCTGTCCAAAGGCGTTAAGTCATGCATCGCCCGACGTAGTCTGACCGTGTGTTGACCAAAGGCGGTGATGTCATGCCACGCATGACGTTACCGACCATGTGTGTTGTCGAAAGGCGGTGATGTCTGCCACGCCTGACGTCAACCGACCGTGTGTGCAGTCCGAGGGTGGTGATGTCATGCCACGCTAGTTGTAGTTCAACTGTTTGTGCTGCCCAATGGCGATGATGGCATGCCACGCCCGACGTCGTTCGACCGTGTGTGCTACTTAAACGCGATGATGGCATGCCTCGCCCGACGTAGCTCGATCGTGTGTGCTGTCCAAAGGAGGTGATGGCATGCCACGTCCGATGTCGTTTGACCTTTTATGCTGTCCAAAGGCGGTGATGTCATGCCAAGCCCAAAGTCGTTCGACCGTGTGTGCTGCCCAAAGGCGATGATGGCATGCCACGCCCGACAACGTTCTACCGTGTGTGCTGTCCAAAGGCTATGATGGCATGTCATGCCTGACGTTGTTCGACCGTGTTTGCCGTCCAAGGACTATGATGGCATGCCACGCCCGACGTCGTTCGACTGTGTGTGCTGCCCAAGGGCAGTGATGTCATGCTACGCCCGACGTTGCCGACCATGTGTTGTCCAAAGGCGGTGATGTCTGCCACGCCTGACGTCAACCGACCGTGTGTGCAGTCCGAGGGCGGTGATGTCATGCCACGCTCGTTGTCGTTCAACCGTTTGTGCTGCCCAAAGGCGATGATGGCATGCCACGCCCGACGTCGTTCGACCGTGTGTGCTACTCAAACGCGATGATGGCATGCCACGCCCGACGTCGCTCGATCGTGTGTGCTGTCCAAAGGAGGTGATGGCATGCCACGTCCGACGTCGTTCGACCGTTTATGCTGTCCAAAGGCGGTGATGTCATGCCACGCCCAACGTCGTTCGACCGTGTGTGCTGCCCAAAGGCGATGATGGCATGCCACGCCCGACGTCGTTCTACCGTGTGTGCTGTCCAAAGGCGATGATGGCATGTCATGCCTGACGTTGTTCGACCGTGTTTGCCGTCCAAGGGCTATGATGGCATGCCACGCCTGACGTCGTTCTACCGTGTGTGCTGTCCAAAGGCGATGATGGCATGTCATGCCTGACGTTGTTCGACCGTGTTTGCCGTCCAAGGACTATGATGGCATGCCACGCCCGACGTCGTTCGACTGTGTGTGCTACCCAAGGGCAGTGATGTCATGCTACGCCCGACGTGGTTTGACTGTTTGTGCTGTCCAAAGGCGGTGATTTCATGCATCGCCCGACGTAGTCCGACAGTGGGTGTTCCTTTAGGGCAGTGATGTCATGCCACGCCCAACGTTGTCAGATCGTGAGTACTGTCCAAGGGCGGTGTTGTCATGCCTTGCCTGAAGTTGCCGATCGTGTGTGCTGTCCAAGGGCGATGATGTCATGCCACGCTCGACCTTGCCGACCGTGTGTGCAGTCCAAGGGCGATGATGTCCTGCAACGCCCGCATCGTCCGACCGTGTGTACTGTCCAAGAGCGGTGATGTCATGCCACGCCCGATGTTGCCGACCGTGTGTGCTGCCCAAAGGCGATGAAGGCATGCCATGCCCGACGTCGTTCGACCTTGTGTGCTGTCCAAGGGCGGTGATGTCATGCCACGCCCGACGTCGTTCGACTGTGTGTGCTGTCCAAGGGCGGTGATGTCATGCCACGCCTAATGTCGTTCAACCGTTTGTGCTGCCCAAAGGCGATGATTGCATGCCACGCCCGACGTCGTTCGATCGTGTGTGCTACCCAAACGCGATGATGGCATTCCACGCCCGACGTCGCTCGACCGTGTGTGCTGTTTAAAGGCGGTGATGGCATGTCACGTCCGACGTCGTTCAACCGTGTGAGCTGTCTAAAGGCGGTGATGTCATGCCACGCCCGATGTCGTTCGACCGTGTGTGCTGTCCAAAGGCGGTGATGTCATGCATCGCCCGACGTAGTCAGACCGTGTGTGCTGCCCAAGGGCGGTGATGTCATGCCACGCCCGATGTTGTCCAACCGTGTGTACTGTCCAAGGGAGGTGATGTCATGCCACGCCTGACGTTGCCTACTGTGTGTGCCGTCCAAGGGCAATGATGTCATGCCACGCCTGACGTTGCCGACCGTGTGTGCTGTCCAAGGGCGGTGATGTCATGCCACGCCCGACGTTGCCGACCATATGTGTTATCCAAGGGCGGTGATGGCATGCCACGCCTTACGTTGCTGACCGTATGGGTTGTCCAAGGGCGGTGATGTAATGCCACGCCCGACGTTGCCGACCGTGTGTGCTGTCCAATGGCGGTGATGTCATGCCATGCCTGACGTCGTCTGACCATGTGTGCAGTCCAAGGACGGTGATGTCAAGCCACGCCCGACGTCGTTCGAATGTGTATGCTGTCCAAAGGCGATGATGGCATGCCAGGCCCGACGTCGTTCGACTGTGTTTGCCGTCCAAGGGCGGTGATGTCATGCCACGCCCGACGTCGACCGACCGTGTGGGCTGTCCAAGGGCGGTGATGTCATGCCACGCCCGACGTCGTCTGACCGTGCGTGTAGTCCAAGGGACATGATGTCATGCCACGCTCGACGTCATTCGATCATTTTTGCTGCCAAAACTGCGATGATGGCATGCCATGCCCGACGTCGTTCTACCGTGTGTGCTGTCCAAAGGCGATGATGGCATGTCATGCCTGACGTTGTTCGACCGTGTTTGCCGTCCAATGGCTATGATGGCATGCCACGCCCGATGTCGTTCGACTGTGTGTGCTGCCCAAAGGCGATGATGGCATGCTACGCCCGACGTGGTTCGACCGTTTGTGCTGTCCAAAGGCGGTGATTTCATGCATCGCCCGATGTAGTCCGACCGTGGGTGTTGCCCAAGGGCTGTGATGTCATGCCACGCCCAACGTTGTCAGATCGTGAGTACTGTCCAAGGGCGGTGTTGTCATGCCTTGCCTGAAGTTGCCGACCGTGTGTGCTGTCCAATATATGTATCTTACTATCTGCAATTACCATCCTAGTCATTGTCGCATTCTCTACAGCAAATTTCGTCTTTCCTCCTTTACCAGACAATTTTCCAATAGCCCTAGACAATGCTCTCTAATTAGCATCTCACATCTTTGATCATTATAGTCGTCCAAAAGAAGCAAATTTGACAAAAATAATTAGATGAGAGTCATATATGTACCTATTGTAGAAAAGTTAATCAACACCTTAAATCCTCTACTACCACCCAATGCATCACATTTATAATAAACAGCAAGTTCCACAGAGGTCTCAGGTTAATTCTACAAGTCATGGTAAGAAATATTCCCGGCATTTGAATGTTTTTGCCTAAACATAAATGTGGCTGAACCATCTTTGACTACTACTCCTACAGAAGGGCAAGGACTACGACTAGAACTGGAACTACTAAATATCAAATCTAAGGTATCAACAACACATCCTACCAAACAAGTGGTGGTGCTCAAAATGCAAAACCTTGACCTTCTGGTAGAGTAGAGGAATTGACAGAAAGCAAGAGTGAGGTCGTATCGCTTCTGATAAATGAACCATTCTTACTAGATGTTCCCAAAACAATCAAATTTTCTTAAAGTTATGGTTTAGAAAATAGTTGGTGACAACGCAGTGAACCAACAGAGAAATCATTTAACTAAAAACTTGAATCTACTATATCTAGACATATCCAAGCACAATTCCAAACCTCTCGCAAGAAAACTCTTCAAGAAACAGTGAAATCTACTCTGGAAGTCTCAACGATCCCTGCCTTCAAGATGTCATGCAAAGCAATGTTTGAGCAAGTAAATTCAACATTTCAGAAAGACATTGTTGACCACACAGTTGCTGCACAACAACAATTTAAGTATGTGCATTCACCATTGGAAATTGCTTTGAGAGATACAATCAAGTCAGCATCGTCAATAATACATACATTGAGCGGATAGTTTACAGAAAGTCAGAGAAAGTTACTTTCTCTTCCAGTTTTTGGAGCGAATTTCCAATCAACAAATCCACTCAACCATAAGAATAATGGATCATTTCTACATGAAAAGATTGAGAAACGTCCAGATCCAACCAAATAGATATCTAGAGAGTTAGCAAAACACAAGTATGAGAAAGCATTCACTTCAACATTACAAATGAATGATGTGTCAATTGTGTCATGGTTATGCTCTCAGGTTGATTTGGCTAGGACTTTATCCGTGAATCCCCTTCCTCTTCGCCAAGCAGTGCTCTTTTGAGTTGATAAGAGCTAAATGTCCATGGTTACAGTTATTCCTTACAATTAGTCAGGGATGTTTGATTTGTTTCAGCAGTATAAACCAAATCTTTACTATCACTTATTAAAGTGGTCTACACCATGGGAAGGTTGGGCAAACTGTAATGCAGATGGCGCTAGCAAAGGAAAACCAAGAGAGAGCTCATATGTATTTTGTATTATAGAATTTCAAGGAGATCTAGTGTATGCAGAAACACAAAGCATAGGAAACACGACAAACATGGAAACTGAAATTACAACAATTTGGAAAGCACTAAGTTACTCCAAGAGGTGTGGGATCACAAAGGTCATTTTAGAGACTGACTCGCTCAATCTAAAGAACACGATTAAACGAGAGTGGAGGGTACCACAGAGTTTAATTTATAAGAAAGAGGAGATGTGTATGATTGTGGTGACAATTCAAATACATATAGTGCATACATTTAGAGAAGCTAATAATATGTTGATTCCATCAGAAACATATCTATTAACAAAGAAAACAGCCAGCAGTATTACAGATTTCAAGATCCACCTAGTATTCCAAGAAAGATCTTAAACATTGACAAGCAACGATACCAGAAATTAGAATAAGAACAACGAAAATCATAAGCATCAGCATAAATTAACAAGAAAGGCAAAGGAAGGACCACAAAGTCACCTATTTGAAGTCACTTATTTACATACAAACAAACAACCCCTACCTTAATATAGACTGATATTTGATATCTGACCAAAGAAAAGAGATCATCTCAATGTGCAGGTTGTGATTTATTAGTCATGACCTAACACTACAAATAAAAACCTGACGGTTCTCTTCAATGTGCAAATTGTGATATTCAATTTTGTGCAGTACTATTATTACAACAACAACAACAAAAAACTAGTGTAACCCCATGAGTGAGTCCAGGGGATACAACAACATACACAACACAATCACACAAGTGAAGTATGTTGAGGATAGAGTTAATATGCACCAGAAACTATGAGGAAAACAACATTAACTTTCTTCAGGCAGTGAACTGGAAAGGGACGATCAGGGAACCAGGCAGAATCTCGGACTCGAACAAAGCTTGGGAAAACTGATTTGCGAAATAAATTAGAAAATGTCATACTCTTAACGACACTTGACTCTCCCTGCCATGAATGTTTATATATATATATATATATATATATATATATATAAAACTATTTCTTCAACTGCTCTAAATGTTTTGCTCAGATAAATCACATCTTTTGCTCAACCCACAACAGTGAAAAAATAGGTTTATATAGCGAGTCTAAAATACGAGCGATACGCCCAAAAATCAACTGATGAAGCTAAAATACTAATCCCAAAATTCTTATAAAAACACAAGATATTAAAACCTAAATAGAATATTTAGACTTTTAGAATTAAATTTCTTACCTTATAAAACCTACTCAAACAAAATTTGTTTGATATCTGGTTCTTAAGTGAGAAAGTTGACAGAAACGTGTTGCTTGAGTTCATCATCTTGGAAACAACCCAAACATATTATTTCCTTCTAATCACAAAAAAAATCAGACACTTCAACTAACAAGAAGACCTATTTAAGTACTAACGCTTGACGAAATAGGTATCGGAAGAATGAATCGTGCTTACTCTTGAAGAAGTCGTTATTGGAGAAAACGACTTGAGCTCTTCAGCTCAATTCTTGGTAGACTTCTACTATTCAGCCTATTTTTCTCACAATCTGTATCGGAATAGACAAATTGTTCTTAGGCTCTCTTCACATTGGTTCTTCAGCTCCTTCATGTTGGCTCTTTAGCTCGTTCACAAATCGGTAAAGTGAAAGACGAAAGTTGAAGGATAAAAAGTCAAGTAAAAGAGGAAAGGGCAAAAAAAATTAAATGCTTAACGATTTACTAATGTTTTTTTAGATTAAAAAAAAATTGGAGGGAGAGTTGAAAATAGTTGGAGGGAGAGTAAAAAAATTAATTGTTTGGTGTTGTTTTTTCAATTATAAAAGCAGGATATTTTAGATGTTATGTCATATATGTAAATATGTGTTGTCAATAATATCATATTGTAACAACATTTATAAAGTATATTTTATACCAATAAAGATTACACTTTTGAAGTGTTGCCAAAATTATTATAGCTAAAAGTTAAAAATTTCTGTTGCGCTTTAAAAGTGTTCCCAAAACTACTTTAGGCAATACTTTAGAAGTGTAGTCCAGAAATACTGTTGTCGTAGGAATAATATGATGTCGTGTAAAGAGTTTATTAGTCAAATGAAATCATGCTCCATCTACCCTAGAATTGAGATCACATCATATTCATTACATTCCCAATCTATAGGCTAGAAGAACATAGATGAATTCATACAAAGATTTCGTTGATTTGATCACTAAGGATTAATGACCACAATTCATCCATAATATCAACCTAAGGCAGAAGCTACAGTGATCTTTATATAATTGATATCCTACAATAGTTACCATAAAGTCGAACTTACAGTGAACACATTGAAGTACATAGGCTAGTCTTGTTCAAACATTTAACTATTGATCCGTATGGATCAATAATAAATAATTAATCCTCAATATACATAAAAACAGTATATATAAGCAATTCAACGTAATAGAATCACAATTCCATCAATAGAAATTCAGGATCACAATGCCCATGAATAACCTAAATCGATAGTTGAAGAGAACATGGGTTAATAATGCAAGATTGAAATTCACGTTCAAACCAATACATTGTCATCAATTTTTATGAAAATCCATTGAAAACGTTTTGAGAAAGAACCCATGGCTAGATTGAAGAAGCAGAGATTTTATCATATAATCTGTTTGAAAACTTTAGGATTAAATCTCTAAATGGAAGGATAACTAGAGATGAAGGATCATATCATACTTTAATATAGAATAAAACCTATAAAACGTGATGAAGAACCCATAATAATCAAATCTCCATGATTTTCTTGACCTTCACCTTCAGTGGAGGTTATAAAGAGACTATTTTGGAGGGAAAATCTTATTTGTGTGAATTTAATTGGGAATGGGGTTTTCACATTGATTATCACTTAAATACACCCTAAATAATCAAATAAATCATGTAGGGTAAGGTTAGAACGTGGCTGAATTACCCATTAACCCCTTTAATGAAAAGTGTAAAGGCTGCAGTTTTAAGTCACCATCGACATGCACTAACGACACCCAATGGGTCCATCTACGGACCATAATGCAGGATCTTGTTTGGTACTAGGCTTGAAAACAGCCTTAAGTCTTCGCCAGGATATGTTTCCATCAACTTCTCATTATCGATGGGCCGTTGGTGGACTGACAAGGCGACATTTGGCTTAGTCGATAGACACTGCAAAGGCAGTGTCTAGACAGCCATAGGGTCCTTCTTTAGGGCTTCTTAAGGCTCCCTTGGGGAGTCGTATCCTGGAGTTTCAAACATAAATATATAAATTAACATTTCAAGTACCTTGATCTTCAGTTTAACCCAAAACAATTACATTCAAAATCATAAAACATGGTAGGCGCACACAAGACACACACATGCATGTCTGAAGGACTATCTTCATAACGTCTTGGACGTCTTACCTCTAAACCTCATGAAACTCAACAAACTTAATATAAATATCAGTATTACTTATATAAGGTCATTATAAGCTCATGAAATACACATAATTATATAAAAACACAAAAGGCCCCTTAGGTTACTAGGCATTGAACATCTTGGTCACCCATTGATGTTTGACTTCCAAGTGACTTCAAATCACCCATGCATACTTTAAAACACTCAATTAAAATATTAAAAATATTATAGTCACAAGTGAGGCTCTATACACCCTTACTCATTTTGGGGGTCTTACAATATCCCCCACATGGGAACATTTGCCCTCGAATTACACTTCTAACACTTTAATCACGACAATGTCTTCAATGAATCATAGAGAAACTCACATTGTTCAGAACATCATAAAATATAAGCCAGTGAACCAAAATTACATGTAACAAAACTTAAAAAGATTTATCACTCAATGCAACACAAGCAAGCAAAAACCTTTATTAAGTCACTCTTTAATGCATCAAACACATAGGCTCTTATCATGTTCATGGGAGGAAAATCCTTATCCTAATCATAACATAGTCATTAAGCTTCATTTTATTAAGACCTAATCTTGAAAGAATTTTTAAGTCACACTTAGGAAGATTCAACAAAACTCGAGTAACAATTAGGCACTCATATTTTAAGGCATATAAACTTGAGTAAGATAGGTTAACAATGGATTCTTATTAGTTAGGCATGATGCTATAGGACCATACTCAACCATACCATGCTTAGTTATGTTTTAGGGAGGAAGTCCTTATCCTCAAACCACTTATATGTCTTCATACCCAATAAAATGCACAAAGGTCAACTTTATTGTAACATGAGAATTTCTCAACTTTTAACCCAAAGCATGCTCATAATTTTTCTTCCTAATGACGCAAAAATTGTAAATCTACACCACACACTTCATAACAATAGGAAGTCATTTCACATAATTTCAATCTCAATTATAACACTAGATTACATAAACATGAAATTATTTAGGGAAAGTCTTACAATTTATAGCCACACACAAGGAGAATTGATAAAAATCCTTCACTTTTAAACAATGAGCCTACAATGATGTTTTCCAAATCATAAAAGCCACATACTTTTCAAGAGAATCAAAAATTTTCATTTTAATGATGCTCAAATTGTTGATTAATGGGTTAAACACCACAGTTTATAAGTTATTTCAAACACGATTCTTAGATTATGTTATGAAGTTAAATGCATAAATAGTATTTCAAGATGCATAATCAACATGAGAGAACCTTGAATTCAATGAAAATTTCTTTTCATGTATTTTAGAATCTTAAAAATACTCTCAATATAGTGTCAATCAAGTCATACCAAACATATAGAGGTATGCAATTCATACTATATACAGGGCTCCTATCATGAACAAGCTTACTAAAAATTCGTTAGTTCAAACTCAAGTAAGAATAGGAGAACAGGGTAGAAATATCTACGACGTTACTACTTACATCACCATCCCCCACTTAGGGTAAACCCAATTAAGAGCAACTTAACCCAACCTCAAGAGGATATTAACAAAGTTCACCTTCACACATACAAATGAAACCATAAAACCAACATAAGCATCAAAGCTCACTTTTACTCCCTCAAACATAGAGAAACTATCTCATCCAAGAAATCACATCTAAAAGACCTCCGGACAAGAAAACATAAGAGAGAGATCTTATAGAGTACAGTTCTATCGCATGACATGAGAATGATGGAGAAAGAAACTTTATGGTCCGATAAACTCTCGCTCATTGATGTGTCAGGACTCATCACCGATGATTGAGACTCTACTAATGATGGAAATATGAGACTTTTGGAACCTAAAGCAAATATCCTAAAACCTCATGCTCTAATACAATATTTTTCACGATCGGGGAGAACCTTCTAGAAGTAACAAGGCGTACTTGACCTCTCAGATTTCTTGTACAAGCCTGTAGTAATCATTCATTGCATTGTAATAGATAAATTAGCGGAAAATTAAAAATTTTCTTAAAACATCCTATGCTAGAGACTTTACTTCATATATATAAAATATCATAAATACATATATAGACTCTATTCTCTTTTTGTCATCGCAGACTCAAAATCATAAGATTACTTTACGGACATGGCCCATAAAACATAATACATAAGTACAATAATACTACAATTTACAGTAAATTATAATGTAGGAGATCCTTGGACTGAAGGATTTCCTCCTTGAGCTTGACAGTCACATATCAAGCTCCTCGCCATTAAATACATCCTTTTAAGCATACATAACCTACACTTTGTGTAAAAAAAATTAAAGAAGAATGGATTTAGTACAAAAATGCACTAAGTATGGCAGCCACGCAAAAACATGCATTTAAAAGGGTCATTTTCTTGAAATCATACTTTATACCTTTTCGATAAAATCTCTATGAAACCTTTACACAATAGAAATTATACAATTTACATACTTCATATAGTCACATTCAATAGTTATGAATTATATAAAGTCACACATTGCATTTGAAGCATTTTAGAGCGACATTACAGTAAGTTATTTCTTCTTTACAGTCGAACTGTTTCATTTTACAATAAATCATTTTCTTCTTACTTCCTTATTCCACCAAGTAACCATCTAGTAATACTTGGTGCAATGCATCACCTTGGGCCCCAAGGGAGTCATATATACAATCTATATAAGCCAACACATATCATCATAGAACTATAGCACACCATAAGACACCTTCAAGTCAAGACCATCTTACAGTGAACTCTATTCACTTTGCACATATACTAATTTCACTTCAAATAAAAGCTTATGAGACATTACTCACAACCCAATCTAAGTCTAGTGTTGCAATGTACACGTGAAGCCCAATAACTTCACACATACTTAGTAAACTTATTATGAGACCACAAGCCTTAACATCCAATTTATACTTAAACATAGTATGTGAAGACAATTTCATTCATGTCAAAACCTTCATCATGTAGTCTTTAGGACCAATATTATGTATATACTACTATACCACTTCATATAGGCTCATACCATGCATTTCATCACAACAAGTAGAAAAATACTATAAAGTCATGCATATGTAACATATACATAGACACATGCATTGGAACACCTTCCTAGGACTTCCCTCAAGAGCCACTTGTGAAATTAATAGATGAAATCTACCCCCACCTACACTAAACAACTACTCTTAGGTTATACTAGTTAGGGTCCCTACTTTACTTCCATTGTCCATTTTACTTTAGGGAAACTATAGCCTTTATCAACACTAAGACCATGGGTGATAAACATTGAATTTAGTATTGTAGGGCCTTACACCAATGGAAGGTGTTTTTACCTAGACTTGGTAGAACATTAACACATGCTAGCATACTAAGTGTATTCACTTGCTAGATCCTATGTGGCAAGCATAGTTTATGGAACTAAAAGATATACATGACCCTCTACATGCTCATTGGCATTGGATCCTCATATTATAAGAAACCATGGGTGAGTCTTCGTCAAGGAAAGTCCACACCTCATGCGGTATCATAGGTGAATGTTCCTTCAAGGGAAGTCAACACCTTATGAAAACCCAATGGTGAATATTCCTCCAAGGAAAGCCAATACCTCCAATTGTCAAATTCACTCGGCGCGAAGCTATGTTCCCTTTTATTTAAAAGCCTATATTAAAATTACTTATAAAATGTAGTCCTTAGGAGATTGAATCCTCATATGCTTAGCTCATAGGTCATAGATGAGGGTTTATTAACCTATATAATGTGAGAAACCTTTTAACATGGATATAGCATATGTAAGCACCTATCTAGTTTTAGGGTACTCTTGAGAACACCTTTCAAGTGCCCCTCTATTTACTGTAACTTCATTCATGTGTGTGTCTGCATACTTATATGTGAGAAAACCTTTCACATAACACATAAATATCACAAATGGTCATTTATCAATGCATAAGTCTATAGGTATAACTATATGAGCAATCCTTTCATATAAACACAAAGACACTATACACATTCATAATTCATCATATCATATACTTAACATCATATCGTATAAGTCATATTACGAAAAAGTTCATACAATCTTATGTATGCACTTAGAAGGCCAACCTAGGAACTATCCTATCAAGGCACACATGTGAAATGCATACACATGATTCCATACACTTGCCAATACTAGTACAACTATCAAGTCATCCAATTGAATGATACATCACACTACATCATACAATAGATAGACAAACATAACTAATTTATTTAAGACTTACAACATTCTTACAGGAAGCTCTGGTCTTTATGAACCTATCTTAGGTTTACATCACATATCACATTATAGGACATCATCATATGCATCAAGTACACATAGACTTAAAATAACCATTTACATGCTCGTGACATTAGCAACACAACCTAGATAATAGATAGACTAGGAAACTAGGTATAGGCTTCACATAGGGTGATTCATCACCAACACATATTCATAGTATAATTACCTTCAAGGCCATGTTCACATCACACATATATATATTCTCTATAATGTAAACACCGCTTCCACATGTTGACCATACCACACAATGACATACAAGGTCAATTCTATCAACAATACTATAAAGAAGTAGAGAAGTAGAGAAGTAGAGCAATAGAGCAATTCTTACTGAGACTGGGCAACGGAACGGGACGTACCGGTACCATTCCAGTACCGTTCCGGTTCGTCCCGTTTCGGTTGCCTACGGGACGGGCCGGGATATTCTAAACCGGTACACAGAACGGGACGGAACCGTAGTTTCGTACCGGTGTACCGGTACCGGTTCATCCCGGTTCATTCCGGTTCCGGTTCCGGTCCGGTCTGGTTTATTTAATATATATTAATTTTTTTATATTTTATATTTTATATAATTTATATTTATATTTCTTATAAATTATATTTTAAAATTTAAATTTTTTCAAATTCCCGCCCCTACCCGCCCTGCCCGCCCCTGCCCGCGCCTGCCCGCCCTGCCCGCGCCTGCAGACTGCAGTCTGCATAAAGCAGCACTGCAGCTGCAGTGCAGGCCCCCCCCCCTCCCCTTTTCCCGAGAACAGCCTTAAATTTTAAACGGAAAAATTAAAACGGCTAGTTTTTTTGTTGTATAAATTAGAGTTGTGTGTAAAAAATTTTTAATTACAAGTTTACAACTTACAAATATAATCTGAGTATTTGAGAGAATATATATTTCCAAATTACATTCATATTTATAACTTATATCATTTGGTCATTTGGTGTATTTCGGAGGAGGAATCTTCTTCAAATTTCAAGTTTCGACATTAATATTTTAATTTTAATTATAATCGTTTGTTCTTATACAAACGTTTGGTAACTTCGTTCCACTCTCTAATCTTATATTTATTTTTTTGTATTTATTATTTAACTTGTAAGTTGTTCTTGTTAAGTTTCGTATTTTATAATTTATAATTTTATATCATGGAGTCATCTAAAAAAAGTGGAAGTAAAAAAGGTCGAGTAGAATCAGTAAAAAAAATTAGTTAAAAAAACTAACAAAGGTTCTAGTTCGTCTAAATCTAAAATTCCTCTTGTTAGAATAAATACAGATGAATTTACGCATGTGAATGAAACTAGTTTTTCCCGTCCCGGTCCTATAAATATTAATTCAGATAGTCCGACTCCCCATGAACTCTATGAAAGACATTATGGTATTAATCAAGAAAATGAAGAAGTGGAAACGGATGAACAATTAAATTTAGATGAAGAAGTAGATTTAGATGATACACCGACTAGCCCCGCCGCCGACCTCAATACAGTCAATAGTATAGGTATTGAAGCTCCACCTCCGGTTGGAACTACTCGTCCCCCTATTATTCCAACTAGAGGTAAGACCAAGGTACAACAATCTTTAAAATCACATTTGTGGAAATTTTGTTATTTGAATGAAGAAAAAACTTTTAGTATATGTAATTTTTGTAAACAACATTTTAAATATACATCTGGTGGGACGGGAGGTTCAACGGGGGGATTAAAAAAACATTTGATTAACAAGCATAGTAAAGAGTGGTTTGCATATATGTCTTCTCTTGAAGTTGGTGGAAATTGTAATGTTGAAGAATCGGTTAGAGGATCAAATATGGTTCAAAGTGAGTTAAATACTTCGAACCCAAGTGGTCCTCTTACACATCGAACCTATAACAAGGATCGTGATCGTGAAAACTTTGCTAAAATGGTTGTTGTTTGTGGTTTACCTTTTAGTTTTGGAGAACATCCGGGTTTTATTGCTTATATTCGTGAAACATATAATCCTAGTTTTCAAGGTTTATCAAGAAGCATGGTAAAAAGAGATATTTTCAAATTTCAAGAAAAACATTGTCAATATTTACGTGCCTATTTTGAACTAATGGATTGTAGAGTTGCTATTACTACTGATATGGGTCGTAGTCCTAATGGTTTTGATTATTTAACTGTTACTGCGCATTGGATCGATTATAATTGGAATTTACAAAAAAGAATTATTGGTTTTAAAATTTGTCAAAAGAAAAAAACCGGAATTTATATTGCTACTACTGTGATGGAAATTTTAGATTTTTTTGGTCTTTGTGATAAAGTCGTTAGTATTACTTTAGATAATGCCTCTGCTAATTTAAATGCTATTAATTTGCTAGAACCTAGACTTTGTCCTATTAGTAAATATGCTTTTCATGTTTGATGTGCCGTGCATATATTAAATTTGGTTGTTAGTGACGGTGTGAAATTATTTGAAAATAGTTGTGATAAAATTGATAATGCTTGTTTTTACATTTTTCATATGAATAGTAGTAGTAGAATTAATCAATTTAAAGAACTTTGTAATGCATTTAAACTTCCGTTTAGAAAAGTTCCGAAGCATGTAAAAACTAGATGGAATTCCTTTTATGATATGCTTGAAGTTGCTTATGCATATAGGCAACCTATTACTACGCTATTTAATAATCATAATGCTTATCCTGAATTTAAAATAAATGATAGTGATTGGGATGAATTAAATGAACTTAGAATAATACTGGTCAACGGACCGGAACCGGGTCACCGGACCGGAATGAACCGGTACCGGACCGGACCGGAATCCGTTGACCGGAATTTTGACCGGTACCGGGATGAACCGGACCGAAATTACCGGGATGGTTCATCGGTTCCGTCCCGTTCCACTATATACCGGGACAGAACCGGAATGAACCGGAACGGACCGGGATGGAACGGGACGGGATTAACGGGACGATATTTTTTAAATTACGAAAATATAATATTTTTTTATTTTTTAAGTATAAATTAATAGTTTTTAAATTTATACTATAATTTTTAACTTAAGTTTATTTTAAAGATATTTTATTAATTTTTTTTATTATTGTTAAGTTTGCAAGTAATCTAATAAAGTTTTCAAAATTTAAATCTTTTGATGTTTATACTTTATAAGTTATTACTTATATTTATTAATATTTATTTTATAAGTTATATTTATAACTTGTATCTTGTAAATATTAAATAAATAAAATTTGTAATTTTAAAAAAGTAAATTAAATTACAAAAATTAAAAAATATCAATTTAATTTATTTAAATTTGTAACAAATTACAATTTCAATTTACAACTATTAGTAGAGTACATAGCTTAAGCAGCCACCTTCTAGGAAGGGTTCTGTTTCAACTATGTCTCGAATGTAATACTAATAGTTGTATAGTCCCGTAAATCCTCTTTCTAACTCAGCTAGGGATTGATTATGATCAACTTCTGGTCTTGGTAAAGCTCGTTGACGATCTTGAATTTCGATATCATCATCACTACCACATCCAATAGCTGAATCTATGAAAAGTTCAAATTGACTATCTAACTTTGGAAGTCCTTGATTTCTACGCCCAGCATTTATCCAGTCTATAAATAACACTGATATCTCCAGGCTGTCTTCTGCTAACGAATATCTGTGGTCTCCAATTTGAAATCTTGCCGCGCTGAAAGCTGCCTCCGAAGCTACTGATGATCCTTGAATTGCAAGCACATCCTTCACCATCCTACTAAGTTTTGGATATTGAGCTCCACGATTTCTCCACCAGTTCAATAGTTCCGGTATACCATTATCGTTTGTAATATCATCTGTACCCTGTTCAAGATATTTAACAAATTCACATTTATTAGAAGAGTCAAGACCAAGTTTATGTTTCACTCGTCCATGAGCACCTACTTGATTCGTAGACGTTTGAGGATTTTCAACATTATCTAAGAATGAATATTTATCATACATTTCTTTTGCAAAGTATTTTATACTATTTTGACATGTTACCAAATCAGGTTCTTCTTCAGGTTGAATATCTAAATTCTGATAAATGCATTCAACTAAAGCTTTTGTACCATATTCTTTATATTCGGGGTTGAAAAGAAGTGCAGTTAAATAAATTTAAGGAATAGGAAAAAAATATTTTATAAATTTTGTAATCATAACTTCAATAGCAGAGGTGAATAAACTATTTGTTTTATATTCAGAAAAAATAGATGAAATCTCACATATGTGTATTAAAATTTCAGAAATAGTAGGATAATATATTCCAGAAAAAATTTTAGTAGCATCATAAAATGATTTCAAAAATATTCTAAGTTCATTTACTTCATCCCAATCACTATCATTAATTTTAAATTCAGGATAAGCATTATGATTATTAAATAGCGTAGTAATAGGTTGCCTATATGCATAAGCAACTTCAAGCATATCATAAAAGGAATTCCATCAAGTTTTTACATGCTTCGGAACTTTTCTAAACGGAAGTTTAAATGCATTACAAAGTTCTTTAAATTGATTAATTCTACTACTACTATTCATATGAAAAATGTAAAAACAAGCATTATCAATTTTATCACAACTATTTTCAAATAATTTCACACCGTCACTAATAACCAAATTTAATATATGCGCGGCACATCTAACATGAAAAGCATATTTACTAATAGGACAAAGTCTAGGTTCTAGCAAATTAATAGCATTTAAATTAGCAGAGGCATTATCTAAAGTAATACTAACGACTTTATCACAAAGACCAAAAAAATCTAAAATTTCCAACACAGTAGTAGCAATATAAATTCCGGTTTTTTTCTTTTGACAAATTTTATAACCAATAATTCTTTTTTGTAAATTCCAATTATAATCGATCCAATGCGCAGTAACAGTTAAATAATCAAAACCATTAGGACTACGACCCATATCAGTAGTAATAGCAACTCTACAATCCATTAGTTCAAAATAGGCACGTAAATATTGACAATGTTTTTCTTGAAATTCGAAAATATCTCTTTTTACCATGCTTCTTGATAAACCTTGAAAACTAGGATTATATGTTTCACGAATATAAGCAATAAAACCCGGATGTTCTCCAAAACTAAAAGGTAAACCACAAACAACAACCATTTTAGCAAAGTTTTCACGATCACGATCCTTGTTATAGGTTCGATGTGTAAGAGGACCACTTGGGTTCGAAGTATTTAACTCACTTTGAACCATATTTGATCCTCTAACCGATTCTTCAACATTACAATTTCCACCAACTTCAAGAGAAGACATATATGCAAACCACTCTTTACTATGCTTGTTAATCAAATGTTTTTTTAATCCCCCCGTTGAACCTCCCGTCCCACCAGATGTATATTTAAAATGTTGTTTACAAAGATTACATATACTAAAAGTTTTTTCTTCATTCAAATAACAAAATTTCCACACATGTGATTTTAAAGAACGTTGTACCTTGGTCTTACCTCTAGTTGGAATAATAGGGGGACGAGTAGTTCCAACCGGAGGTGGAGCTTCAATACCTATACTATTGACTGTATTGAGGTCGGCGGCGGGGCTAGTCGGTGTATCATCTAAATCTACTTCTTCATCTAAATTTAATTGTTCATCCGTTTCCACTTCTTCATTTTCTTGATTAATACCATAATGTCTTTCATAGAGTTCATGGGGAGTCGGACTATCTGAATTAATATTTATAGGACCGGGACGGGAAAAACTAGTTTCATTCACATGCGTAAATTCATCTGTATTTATTCTAACAAGAGGAATTTTAGATTTAGACGAACTAGCACCTTTGTTAGTTTTTTTAACTAATTTTTTTACTGATTCTACTAGACCTTTTTTACTTCCACTTTTTTTAGAAGACTCCATGATATAAAATTATAAATTATAAAATACGAAACTTAACAAGAACAACTTACAAGTTAAATAATAAATACAAAAAATAAATATAAGATTAGAGAGTGGAACGAAGTTACCAAACGTTTGTATAAGAACAAACGATTATAATGAAAATTAAAATATTGATGTCGAAACTTGAAATTTGAAGAAGATTCCTCCTCCGAAATACACCAAATGACCAAATGATATAAGTTATAAATATGAATGTAATTTGGAAATATATATTCTCTCAAATACTCAGATTATATTTGTAAGTTGTAAACTTGTAATTAAAAAATTTTTACACACAACTCTAATTTATACAACAAAAAAACTAGCCGTTTTAATTTTTCCGTTTAAAATTTAAGGCTGTTCTCGGGAAAAGGGTAGGGGCGGGGGGGGGGGGGGGTCGGCCTGCACTGCAGCTGCAGTGCTGCTTTATGCAGACTGCAGTCTGCAGGGGCGGGCAGGGTGGGCAGGGGTGGGAATTTGAAAAAATTTAAATTTTAAAATATAATATATAAAAAATATAAATATAAATTATATAAAATATAAAATATAAAAAAATTAATATATATTAAATAACCGAACCTGAACCGGACCGGACCGGACTGGAACCGAAATGAATCGGGATGAACCGGTACCGGTACACCGGTACGAAACTACGGTTCCGTCCCGTTCCGTGTACCGGTTTAGAATATATCCCGGCCCGTCCCATAGTCAACCGAAACGGGACGAACCGGAACGGTACCGGTACGTCCCGTTCCGTTGCCCAGTCTTAACTTCGAATATTTTGAAATCATTTTATGATGCTACTAAAAATTTTTCTGGAATATATTATCCTACTATTTCTGAAATTTTAATACACATATGTGAGATTTCATCTATTTTTTCTGAATATAAAACAAATACTTTATTCACCTCTGCTATTGAAGTTATGATTACAAAATTTATAAAATATTTTTTTCCTATTCCTCAAATTTATTTAACTGCACTTCTTTTCAACCCCGAATATAAAGAATATGGTACAAAAGTTTTAGTTGAATGCATTTATCAGAATTTAGATATTCAACCTGAAGAAGAACCTGATTTGGTAACATGTCAAAATAGTATAAAATACTTTGCAAAAGAAATGTATGATAAATATTCATTCTTAGATAATGTTGAAAATCCTCAAACGTCTACAAATCAAGTAGGTGCTCATGGACGAGTGAAACATAAACTTGGTCTTGACTCTTCTAATAAATGTGAATTTGTTAAATATCTTGAACAGGGTACAGATGATATTACAAACGATAATGGTATACCGGAACTATTGAACTGGTGGAGAAATCGTGGAGCTCAATATCCAAAACTTAGTAGGATGGTGAAGGATGTGCTTGAAATTCAAGGATCATCAGTAGCTTCGGAGGCAGCTTTCAGCGCGGCAAGATTTCAAATTGGAGACCACAGATATTCGTTAGCAGAAGACAGCCTGGAGATATCAGTGTTATTTAGAGACTGGATAAATGCTGAGCGTAGAAATCAAGGACTTCCAAAGTTAGATAGTCAATTTGAACTTTTCATAGATTCAGCTATTGGATGTGGTAGTGATGATGGCATCGAAATTCAAGATCGTCAACGAGCTTTACCAAGACCAGAAGTTGATCACAATCAATCCCTAGCTGAGTTAGAAAGAGGATTTACGGGACTATACAACTATTAGTATTACATTCGAGACATAGTTGAAACAGAACCCTTCCTAGAAGGGGCTGCGTAAGCTATGTACTCTACTAATAGTTGTGAATTGAAATTGTAATTTGTTACAAATTTAAATAAATTAAATTGATATTTTTTAATTTTTGTAATTTAATTTACTTTTTTAAAATTACAAATTTTATTTATTTAATATTTACAAGATACAAGTTATAAATATAACTTATAAAATAAATATTAATAAATATAAGTAATAACTTATAAAGTATAAACTTCAAAAGATTTAAATTTTGAAAACTTTATTAGATTACTTGCAAACTTAACAATAATAAAAAAATAAATAAAATATGTTTAAAATAAACTTAAGTTAAAAATTATAGTATAAATTTAAAAACTATTAATTTATACTTAAAAAATAAAAAAATATTATATTTTCGTAATTTAAAAAATATCGTCCCGTTAATCCCGTCCCGTTCCATCCCGGTCCGTTCCGGTTCATTCCGGTTCCGTCCCGGTATATAGTGGAACGGGACGGAACCGATGAACCATCCCGGTAATTCCGGTCCGATTCATCCCGGTACCGGTCAAAATTCCGATCAACGGATTCCGGTCCGATCCGGTATCGGTTCATTCCGGTCCGGTGACCCAGTTCCGGTCCGTTGACCAGTCTTAATTCTTACCAATACTTCAGCCTTTGATCATCATTGACAAGTACGATTCTTTCATAAACAATTAAACTATAGGGCATTATCTAAATATACATTCATATATACGAAATCGTACTTTATTCCCTACAAGATCATGATACCTAAACATAAACAAACCACTAATTCAATAAAAAGTAGAGAAATGTAGATCATTCACCAATTTCCCTGTCTTTGATCATCAATAAGAATTTATCAGCAATATATATGTAGGTCAGCAGATAAAGAGATCATTACTCAAACGAAATCAGGCTGCATCTACCCTAGCATTGAGATCACATCATATCCATTACATGACAAATCTATAGGCTAAAAGAACGTAGATAAATTCATACAAAGATTTCTTTGATTTCATCACCAAGATATCAAACCCACAATTTATCCATAATGTCAACCTAAGGCTGTAGGTACAATGATCTTTACATAATCGAAATGCTACTGTAATTACCATAAAATCAAACTTACAATGAACACATAGAAGAACATAGGTTAGTCTTGTTCAAACATTCATAAATCGATCCACATGTATCATTCATCAATAATTTATTCTCAATATACATAATACGCATCATACATAAGCAATTCAACGTAATAGAATCACAATTCCATCAATACAAATTAACTATCACAATGCCCATGCTTAAGCTAAATTGAGTGTTAAAGAGTACATGGGTTCATAATGCAATGGATTGATATTCATGTTAAAACCAATATAATGTCATCAATTCATCATGGGAACTCCTTTGAAAACAATTTGAAAAGAACCCATGGTTAGATTGAAGAAGAGATTTCATCACATTTTCTCTTTGAAAACTTTGTGAATAACTGTATCGATGGAAGGATAACTAGAGATGAAGGATCACCATAACTTAATGCATAAGAAAACCTCTAAAACATGTTGAAGAACCCATAAGAATAAAAGATCCAAGATGTTCTTGAGTTTTACCTTCAATGGAGGTTCTGGAGAGATTATTTTTTGAGGAAAAGTCTAATTTATGTGAATTTGATTAGGAATGGGATATTCACGTTTTTATAACATAAATACACCCAAAAATTATATAATAAGCCTTGTAGGTTTAGGTTAGCACGTGGAGTGAATTTCCGATTCCCCGCTTTAATGAAACATTGCGCAGGATGCAATTTGGACACACCATCGACGAGAACAAAACACAAACAGTAGGTCCATCGACAGAATGCACTGCAGCATCTCATTTGGTTCTAAGTCTTGAAAAAAGAATTAAGTCTTAAATATTCTAAGTGTCCATCGACGGGCCATTGGTGGACTGACGAGGCGTTGTTTGGTTTAGTCGATTCATACTGCCAAGGCAGTGTCTCGACATCCTTTAGGTGCATCATGAGGGAGTCTTGCAGGGCCGTTATGAATTCGTACATGGGCGTTTCTAATGTAAATATATACATTATCATCTCAAGGGCCTTCTACATCTGTTTAATTAAAAACAATTGCACGCAATACCTTCAACCATGCTAGGAACACTCAAGACACACACACGCATGTCTAAAGCGATAACTTTCGAATGTCTTGGACAATAAATATCATTATTAATCATATAAGGACCTCATAATCTCATGACACACACATAAGCACATAAAAACACATAAGGACCCTTAGGTGACTAGTCATCGAATGCATTGGTCACCTCTTGACGTTTGACTTCCAAATGGCTTCAAATTACCCATGCATATATTAAAATAATTTATTTACATGTTAACTAGATTATTGTCAATTGTGTGTCTCTAGACACTCTAATTCATTTTAGGGGTCTTACAGTGTGTCTCATGTGGAAAAAGGTAAAAGGACCTAGTAAATGATATTTAGAAGTTTGCTCGGTTTGGTGGTCAGTTGGAAGATTTTTCAAATGTTGTTTTTATAATCCATCATAACTGTCATGAATGGGGAGCACCCCCTAGACGTTACAGGCATCTTCGTCCTCAAAGAGGTCTTAGACTAACCCTTAGCATTTATCATTACACATCATATGTACAAATGCGGAAAAAATTGAAACTATTTACATATTGAGGTATGCATAGACCTTTCACATATCGTATAGGGAGTTCACTTAGACTCCTCGCATATGAATCTGACATAGGCTTCTTATTTAGACAATATAACTAACTTATAAGGATTTAGTCTAATAATATTGTCTCACATTAAACAATTTAAAACGAAGTAGGGTATTCGGGCGTAGCCCTTATACAAATCCATAATTTCTACCTAGGGATTACAATAATATGTTCAAAAATAGGAAGGAAAGGAATCTCTTAAGACTATAACAAAACTACTGTTAATCAAAAGGCACCATCCTCAAACTTGGAGGATTCACCAACTACTTGGAGCAAGAAGTCCAAGTATACTTCCAAAGTGGCCTAGAAGCTCTTCAATTGCCGGAACCTACAATGTTGGAGAAAAGGTAAGAAATATGGGTTAGTACAAAACGCATGTACTAAGTATGTTTTCTATGTATAAAATCATTAATGCATGAGAGAAGGCCTAATTTAGTCTAAATCGTGCATTATAACAACTAACCCAACATGCAACTATGTAGAAACATTATAAGCCAGCAAAATTATAATATTAATCAAACACATAGACAACTTAAAGCAAATGTTGTGCAATGGCAAGAGCACAACTATAACATTCTGGAAAAAAATTATGTCTAGTGAAGAGCCCAATAGATTTTTAAAATGCGTATTGGGGATACATAGGCATCCCAATGCCCAATATTTAGATATATTGGGCATACTATAGAAAAATTGTCTAAGGGATATTAGTCAATTTCTAAATAATACCCAAATAGGCAAAATATTGGGCATATTAGAAAATATTGGCTTAAGGGTGTTAGCCAATTTTCTATGTATGACTAAGTAAAATACATTTTGGGTTGTCCTACCCAATAAAGATTTATTGTCCAAAAATATACTTACAAGGAAAAATATATGGTATATATATTCTCTTCATAATATTTGCACAATATGTACTAGGTATCCAAGTGTCAAGTCTATGTACCACAGCACCTGATCATTTAAAATTATCATGTTGATTAAGCAGTTTCCAAAAACATGGTGAGGAAGTACAACCAACACATGTGTAATACATGAGAAGAAGCAGCCAAGAGAGGGGACCACCCTAACCGAATTCTGTTAGGGTAGTAAGGGGGCAGGCGTGTGCAAGTGTCCTTCCATGTGGGGCCTTACTTTCTAACAAACTCTACACTCTAACAAACTGTCCAAAATACCTAAATAAACTAATACCAACCGGAAAAAAAACTAATCAATGCACCCGACAACCTAAGACATAACCGGGTGACACTAACCTAGTAACTAGTTAAAGAGACATTCTAGTACCTAACCTAGGATGGTCCAAAAGGTTGGTTATGGTCCTAACAACTTAGGGATACTTTATTAATTATCCTAGGTTACTTTTATAATTAATTTAGAAACTTAATTAATTAATTTAAATGGTAAAAACTGAACCACAAAGCAATTTCCTGATTTCGGCTAAGGCAAGCAAAAACAACATAGTATACCTAACCTAGGATTGTCCAAAGGGTTAATTATGGTCTTAACAACTTAGGGATGATTTATTAATTATCCTAGGTTATATAATTATTTAATTTAACATCTTAATTAATTTATTTAAAATGAAAAAACAAAAATCACAAAGCAATTTCGAGATATCGATTAAGAGAAGAAAAAAACAACCAAGTACCTAACTTATGATGGTTCAAAGGGTTAATTATGGTCCTAACGACTTAAGGATACTTTGTAAATTAGTTATTAAAATTAATTAATTTAAATGGTCAAAACGAAATCCTTACACTAACTTAGTAACTAGTTCAAGAAGCATCTCATTAATTAACCTAGGCTGGTCCAAAAGGGTTGATTATGGTTCCAGTGACTTAGGGTTACTTTAGTAATTAACCTAGGTCCCTTAATTAATTAAATTATAAATTTAATTAATCAATTTAAATTGTCAAAATGAAATCCTTAGGAAAAAATTTCAGACTTGACTAAGTGTTATGTTTTCTATTTTTAGTCAATCAAGGAGGGACTTCTTAGTAAACTAATTAATTATTAAATTAACTTATTAAACCTAAGTTGAATGAGTCAAGATCAGTTCTAATACCTAAAAACTCACAACTATTAACTTATAAACGTGATTCAAACGCAGTAAGCAGAAAATCTCGTAGGAGATTTCAAGGTTTCGTGCAGGTTGTCTTTGTAGATTAACTCCTAAAGAAGGTATGGGTTTTCTATCATGGAAGTAATTCTCCAAGAGGCTTTTCAAAAGTTTTGAAATCATGAATTACGAAACTAGGGTTGTTCCCAGTGATATTATTGAACGTCAATCTCCCTAGTTATCCTTGTTTTCGATTCTAATAAGTATGTATACGTAAATATCAAATATGTTGTTGGTATTTGGATCTAAATGATTATTATATGTATGTTTCTTGATTTTTTAATGATTAATGAGGCCATAGATTGGATTCGAATGATTGAGTGATTAGTTACACGGATTAAGGAATGACACAATGCTTAGTTTTGTGTTCGAGAATAATGAAGTTTTTATGAGTTTTTTATGAAGTTGAGTTTACTGTTATAATCTGTTCATTGAATGATAGTTATAATTTCATTAAATGTAAAAAGGTTGGCTTACGACAAATAACGGTTGGGAATACCACGATATGTGAAAGATTGGCTTATGACAATAAATTGGCTAGTAATATATTCCCCAAATTGTCTAACATAATTGGCTTACAAAGTTATCTTCAAAATTTCTGAAAGTTTGGCTATTCATAATATCATAGTTTTATTTATTAATAAATTGGTTAATAACATTATTCCCAAAATATGTAATAGAATTAGACAATATTAAGTCAAACCAATCCTATATGGCCAATGTAAATTATGATGTCTTTTGTGAGGCCAAATATACATTAAAGATTGACTTGAAAATACGTGACTCAATGAACACGAACTTGTCCCAACATACCCTATCCACACGAACTTGTCATCATAATAGCATTAAGGTTGGCTTGTTAACATGATGAGATTATTATATATGTACATGGAATTAATTGGATTGGCTAATGATATTCTCATGTCCAGTGTTTAGTGAAAGTTTAGTTTATGCCAATAAATTGGCTTTAAATGTTATTTCAAAGATATGATGGCTAATGACTAAGTTAAACCAATTTAAGCATGACCAATGTAACTTTACATTCATAACCAAGCGTATACCAATCATTGGGACAAGTCGCAACATGCCCTAACCAAATAAACTATGTACATAAGCATTTCATTGAATGAAGTTCTCATCGTCCATAAACGGTGATATGAAGTTACCAAATGAACGTAAGCAAGTAAAGTGAGTACTAACATAATTAAAAGTTTCTATGTTAAGAAAGTGAACAAAATAAGGTGTTAAAAGGAAGTTAGACAAGTCTTACTTACCTAAGTTACTGTGTTAATATACTCACTAAAAAGGGTGTTAGAACGTGTGAGACAAGTCTCATTAACACCAAAGATGTTATATAAAATTAATTCACAATGCATCAATGTAGAGAAAGGGATGACAAGTCATCAATAGAGTAAGTAAACCTCAATCTAGAAGCAAGTTTCCATAATGTTTGTGTCAACTCTATTATATAATAAGATAAAGAAAGATAGAAAAGCACCAATTGACTATCTATGAGCTTGTGCTGGCACGTGTAAGTCTCATGAGATGAGGCTACCACCTGTTGACATCCTTTGATAGGAGCAACGTCGTGGTGACTCAATTAAAAAAAAATATTTATAGTTTAAAAAATTTTAAAACGGGTAAAAGGGGGTTAGAGAGGGAAAAGAGGTAAAATGAGTTTAAAGGGAAAAATGGAGTCACCACCAATTTTTTTTTGGAAAACTAGGAAATCGGTTATTTAATTAACTCGAAAGAAAAGTCTACGAAATCAATTTGATTCTAGGTAAAGGGTACAAGTTATTTCAAAGGGAAAGTGTTAGGAACCCCTCGAAATACACAATTGTGGTTCCCGACTGAGTTCATTTTTTTCAAATTGAGGAAAATAAAATAATATAAAAATATAATAAACATACAATATACACAATAAAAATAAAATAATAATATCGGCCTAAGGTTTGCCTAACATCGATATACACTAAATAATGAATTAAAAAATAATAATTCGAACTCCTTTCGAATAGCTTCAAGGAAGCAAGTCTTGGTTACATGTAAACACACTTAGTAAAAGTGTTAGTAATAAATAAAATTAAATATATGAAATAATAACATAAAAATAAAAAACCATCTTATTAATATAAGAGGTCTTGGAAATCGACGGTAATTTCTTCATCGGCCAAATTTAACATATACAATATATAAACATAAATTAAATTTTTGTCTTCTAAAATGGAAAGACTTCCAAAAACCGACGGACAGTCTTTTTCATTGGCCATTTTAATAATTTTACCGAACAAGTTATATGAACTTACACTAAAAAATTTCGCCTTTTAATATTGGGAAGGCCTCCAAAATAGACGGAGAATTTTCTCAATTGCCATTTTAATAATTTTAACAAACAAGTTATATGAACTTAGACTAGAAAATTCCGTTTTTTAATATTTGGTAGGCCTCCAAAACCGATGGAGAGATTTTCTAATTGGCCAATTCTAACATATAAAATATATAAACTTAAATTAAATTTCCATATTTTTAAAATGGAAAGGCCTCTAAACCCAACGGAGAGATTTTTCATTGTCCAATTAACATGATAACCATTTATAAGACTAACAATGGGAAATTAGACGGAGATGAATTATATAAAAGAAAATAAGCAAACTAAAACTTGAACGAGTAGCAATTGCCGACTTAATGATTAGAATCAATTTAACATCAACAATAATGGAAAGTAAAATAATTCATGACTACAAAGATGGAGTTGTACCAAACTAAATGAGGGCCAAAATGAAAATTATTATAAACTACAATAGATATCATAAATGTACCAAGGGAAACAACCAATATCATGCCGTCAACTAAATATTAAAAAAAACTAAGCACAAAATATATATAATTAAGAAAATAGAATGTTAAACATTTATTGCTGTTGGAAATTCATAGAAAACTATATGTAAAAAAATGCAAAAGAAAGTGACCAAACATTAATTAGCGATGGTAGAGTTGGAACAAACCTATATAATAATAATACTTAATTGGAAAACTATCTAAAACGGTAACAATGAAAAGGAAAAAAATAAAAGTATATATGGCATCAAATTTTATCTTATCTCTTAACATGATTCCTTATAGCAACATTAAAATAAAACTAAATTAATTCTGTTCACAAAAGAAAAATAAATGAAACATCAGTGATAACTTTTCAATAATCAATATCCAAGCAACAACAACAATTATAAGACTAATGAAATTTGAAACTCAACAAAAGAATACCAAAATTGATGAATCGAGAACCAAAACAAAACAATACAGTGTAAAAATCAACATTGGTGAGAGAAGATAAGGTTTACCACAAAACGGAAGGAAGAAGGGTGATAGGAGATCGCTGGTGGCAACGAAGATTGGAGTTGGTTGTTATTTTGAGATCCGCTGAAGCTGGGTCTCGATCGGGTTTGTTTTTGACCGAGCTTGGTTGTTAACCACCGTGTTTGCTGGATCTTTGAACTCGTTCTCCAGTCTGAGGTTACGATTTCAATGGAAATGGCGGAGGGAGGAGGTCTGGTTGTTGCCTGTCTGAGCGGCTGAAAGGAAAAAAATAGTAAAACGATAAAGGGGAAAGGGGAAGGAAAAACGCTAGCGATTGTTCTTGCTCCGGTTCATTGAGGCTTGAAGATCCTGGCCGGAGCTACCTGTTTAAGCGAGCCAAAAGGTAAAACAGAAATGGGTTTTTAGATCGACATCTGGTGGAGAAGCAAGGGAAGGAGAACAAAACTGGAAATGGACAGTTGATATATAATCTCTTACTTATTTACTAATGCTAAAACGATTGTAATTTCTTTTTTGTATCTATATTTTCATTAAGGATTATCATTTTCTATACTATATGATTTGGTATTTTTATTCCATTTCTATCTATTTGTTGTCACGACCCAAATTCGGGCCGCGACTGGCACCCACACTTACCCTCCTATGTGAGCGAACCAATCCATCTAAACCTTAACATTTCAATATAATATCAACAGAAAGTAATGCGGAAGACTTAACTCATTAATAAAAACCAATTCAATAACTTCTAAAATCCAACATCTATTATCCCCCAAAATCTGGAAGTCATCATCACAAGAACATATGTGATCAAATTACTAACTAAAAATGTCTATGAAGCTAAAAATACATAAGAAGCTAGTCCATGCCGGAAGTTCAAGGCATCAAGACTTGAAGAAGAAGATCCAGTCCAAGCTAGAAGCATTAGCTCACCCTGAATTTCCGATGTAGTAAGACTGACTTGAATTACTGTTGAGTCGAAGAAGACGGCACGTTTGCTATACTCCGCAAATAACAAAGAAGAAAACATAAAAGTAGGGGTCAGTACAAAACACGGGTACTGAGTAGATATCATCGGCCAACTAAAAAAAGAAAACAGTATATACCAAGTAATATCATAAACTCAACTATGATACTCAACATGTAGCAACAACAAGTACTATATCATTAACAATTTCCGTCAAGTTCACACATGAGGACTCAAGCCTCAATATCATACTCATTTGGGAATTAGATTCATTAGATTGAGTATATTAGCATCTTCCAAGATTCATTATCTTTATTTCTCTTGTGTCGGTACGTGACACTCCGCTCCCTCATATTCTTTAATCCTCTTGTGTCGGTACGTGACACTCCGATCCCCTACTACTACGTGTCGGGACGTGACACCCGATCCCCTAAATCTAGTGTCGGTTCGTGACACCCGATCCCCTAAATCTACGTGTCGGTTCGTGACACCCGATCCCCTAAACCTACGTGTCGGTTCGTGACACCCGATCCCCTAAATCTACGTGTCGGTTCGTGACACCCGATCCCCTAAGTCTACGTGTCGGTTCGTGACACTCGATCCCTTAATTCTATGTGTCGGAACGTGACACTCCGATCCCCTAATCTCCATCTATCAATTCATCAAGCCTTCTTTCTCACCAAGGCATTCATCAATCTCATTACTTTAGTTCATCACGCCTTCTTTTATACCAAGGCCTCATCATTATCAAGAGATTAGGTTTTTATCAAGATTTGGGATTTCAATAGCTTCATCATGCTTGTTTATTCACAATTACATAATCATATTCATGCAAGCATACAATTAAGCATATAGAGGGGTTTACAATACTATCAATACATATCATTCACTATTAAGAGTTTACTACGAATATCGTAAGAGAAACCATAACCTACCTCCACCGAAGACTAGTGATCAAGCAAGAATTTCCCAAAGCCTTGTGTTTTTCCTCTTCGTTCGTCTCTCTCTATCGATTCTCCTTCCCTCTCTTTGTTCTTTCTATTTTCTTTATTCAAACCCTCTTTCTCTTACCCTAATTAGTATATAATTAAGAATAAAGATGGAAATAATAACCCACTAATTAACTTAAGGTTACCTCTTTTAACCCCCCAAGTAATTAGACTTATTAACATTAACCCTCTAACTTTATAATTAAAGTAGGAATAGTCCAAAACGTCCCTTAAAACGTATAAAGAAATCCGACCCAGACTGGGATTACGCAGTCTGTGACGGCCCATCGCGCCTGCGACGGTCCGTCCTGCTACTTCGTCACAGACTTCAGAGACTCAATTTCTCTGAAGGGTCTGTGACGGCCCGTCACACCTGTGACGGTCCGTCCTGCCATTTCGTTACGAAGTTCAGAGAGTCGATTTTCAGTACCCAATCTCAGATTTTCTAAGTGTTTTGAAACGAGACCCTGCGACGGTCCGTCGTGCCCATGACGGTCTGTCGTGGGGTCCGTCGCTTCTGCCAGTTTTTCCAGAATTGAGGTCTGCTACTCAAAACGACTAAACAGGTCGTTACAATAGATACCAATTTACCCATCGTTCGTCCCCGAACGATTACAAGAAGGAAAACAAGGGCGAAAAGGAGTACCTGAATCTGTAAACAGGTGTGGGTATCTTTCTCGCATATCGACCTCCTTCTCCCAAGTTGCTTCTTCAACCGGCCGATTCTTCCATTGCACCTTGATGGATGCAATCTCCCTTGATCTCAACTTGCGAATTTCCCTATCTAGAATGGCAACAGGTTCCTCCTCATAAGACAAATTCTCGTCAAGCAAAACTGAATCCCAACGGATAATGTAGTTTCCATCCCCATGATATCTTTTCAACATAGACACATGGAATACCGGATGTACTCCGGACAGCCCTGGAGGCAAGGCTAACTCATAAGCCACCTCCCCTACTCGTTTAAGTACTTCGAAGGGACCAATATACCTTGGGCTTAGTTTACCTCTTTTACCAAACCGCATCACCCTTTTCATTGGTGAAACTTTCAACAAGACTTGTTCACCCTCCATGAACTCTAAGTCTCTAACCTTTCGATCTGCATATTCCTTTTGTCTACTTTGCGCCGCTAGAAGCTTTTCTTGAATAGACTTCACTTTCTCTATCGAATCCCTCAAAAGGTCAGTACCCCAAGGTCTAACCTCGAATGCATCAAACCAACCAATGGGGGACCTACATCTCCTACCATACAATGCTTCAAATGGAGCCATATCAATGCTTGAGTGATAGCTATTATTGTATGAAAACTCCGCTAAGGGTAAGAAGCTATCCCAATGGCCTCCAAACTCTATCACACATGCGCGAAGCATATCCTCCAACACTTGAATCGTTCGCTCAGACTGACCATCGGTCTGAGGATGGAACGCGGTACTAAGGTCCAACCTAGTACCCAATTCAGCATGCAATGTTCTCCAAAACTTGGAAGTAAACTGCGTACCTCTATCTGATATGATGGATAGTGGAACCCCATGCAACCGAACAATTTCTGAGACATAGATTTTGGCTAACTTCTCTTCATTGTAAGTCACCTTGACCGGAATGAAATGAGCAGACTTAGTTAACCTATCAACAATCACCCAAATAGAGTCATACTTACCCATTGTCTTTGGAAGACCAGCCACGAAGTCCATTGCGATTCTCTCCCATTTCCATTCCGGAATGGGCATTTTCTGAAGTGTTCCTCCGGGCCTTTGGTGTTCATACTTTACTTGTTGACAGTTTGGACATTTGGCAATAAAATCCACAATATCACGCTTCATTCTACTCCACCAAAAGTGTTGCTTTAGATCACGGTACATCTTGGTTGCACCCGGATGTATCGAATACCTTGAACTATGAGCCTCTGTCAGAATAGTGTTGATCAAATCATCGACGCGGGGTACGCATACCCTTCCCTCAATTCTCAAAACACCTTCCTCATCGATTTGTGCTTCCTTAGCCTCTCCTCGCAATACCTTATCTTGGATTCTTCTTAGTTTCTCATCATCAAACTGTTTTCCCTTAATCTTGTCAAGAAAAGAAGATCTTGCCTCCACACAAGCCAACAATCCTCCCTTCTCATTTACTTCTAATCTCATCAAGTCATTAGCTAGAGTCTGAACCTCTCTAGCCAATGGGCGTCTAGAAGCTTGCAAGTGAGCTAGACTTCCCATGCTTCCCGCCTTTCTACTTAAAGCATCCGCTACAACATTCGCCTTCCCCAGATGATACAAAATAGTGATGTCGTAGTCCTTCAGTAGTTCCATCCATCTCCTCTATCTCAATTTCAAATCTTTCTGAGTAAAGACATACTGTAGGCTACGATGATCCGTATAGACCTCACACTTAACCCCATATAAATAGTGTCTCCATTGCTTTAATGCAAACACTACCGCGGCCAATTCCAAATCATGAGTAGGATAGTTACGTTCATGCACTTTTAATTGTCTTGAAGCATAAGCAATCACATTCTTCTCTTGCATTAGCACTGCACCCAAACCCGAATAGGATGCATCACAATAGACAATGAAATTCTTACCTTCCACTGGCAAGGTGAGAATGGGTGCGGTAGTCAATAAAGTCTTGAGCTTCTGAAAGCTTTCCTCACACTCATCCGACCATACAAATGGAACATTTTGCTTAGTCAAGTTCGTCAGTTGGGAAGCAATAGAAGAGAATCCCTTGACAAATCGGCGGTAGTAGCTAGCTAACCCAATAAAGCTCCTTATTTCTGACACATTAGTAGGTCTTACCCAATTCTTTACTCTCTCAATCTTAGAAGGATCCACCATCACTCCATCCTTAGAAACCACGTGCCCCAAGAAGGACACTGCATCTAGCCAAAACTCACACTTAGAGAACTTGGCATAAAGCTTTTTCTCCCTCAACATTTCCAATACCATTGTCAAATGCTCCTCATGTTCTTTCTTGCTCTTTGAGTATATCAGTATATCATCAATAAATACGATCACGAAGAGGTCCAAATATGGCTTAAAAATCCCGTTCATCAAGCTCATGAACGCAGCAGGGGCATTCGTAAGACCAAAAGACATCACTACAAATTCGTAATGCCCATACCTCGTTCGAAAAGCAGTCTTTGGCACATCCGTTGCCCGTATTTTCAATTGATGATAACCGGATCTCAAGTCAATCTTAGAGAAGACACAAGCACCTTGTAACTGATCGAACAAGTCATCAATGCGAGGAAGAGGATACTTGTTCTTTACCTTGTTCAACTGTCGGTAGTCTATGCACATCCGAAAACTCCCATCCTTCTTCTTCACAAACAAAACCGGAGCACCCCAAGGAGATGCACTTGGTCTAATGAAGCCTTTGCTCAACAATTCTTGAAGTTGGGCTTTTAACTCTCTTAACTCCGCGGGAGCCATTCTATAAGGGGGTATAGAGATGGGGCGAGTACCCGGTTCAAGATCAATACAGAAGTCAATATCCCTATCTGGTGGCATACCAGGAAGATCTGCAGGGAACACATCCAAAAACTCACAGACCACCGAAACCGACTCAATCGAAGGTACTTGGGTAGTGTCATCCTTGAGATGTGCCAAGAAAGCTAAACACCCTTTACTAACCATCTTCTTAGCACGAAGAAAGGAGATGATACGCACCGGATTCAAAGTGTAGTCACCCTCCCACACTAACGGATCTGTCCCAGGCTTGGCTAACGTCACCGTTTTAGCATTACAATCCAAGATTGCAAAATTCGGAGAAAGCCAAGTCATACCCAGAATTACATCAAAATCAACCATTTCTAAGATAACCAAATCTACATAAGTGTTGCTCCCCACAAAGTTCACCAAACAAGACCTATATACTTTTTCAACTACCACAGATTCACCCACCGGAGTAGAAACACGAATAGGCATATCAAGTAATTCACAACGTAAATTTAGGCCATTAGCAAATGAGGAAGATACATAAGAAAATGTGGATCCAGGATCAAACAATACAGAAGCCATGCAATCACAAACCAGAAGATTACCTCTGATGACAGCATCAAATGTCTCCGCCTCCGATCTCCCAGGGAAAGCATAACAATGGGCCCTTTCATTTGTTTGTCCGTTGCCCCTACCATGTTGTGGTGTAGTGGCTCCAGTTTGCCCATCACCTCTGCCGTTTTGGTGACCACCATTACCTCGACCACCACGTCCCCCAAAATAACGGCCTCTACCATGACCACCTCTACCTCTAGCTATTGGGGGTCTATAACTCTGTTTGGGACAATTCCTCCTAACATGTACAGTCTCCCCACATCCATACACTCTCTAGAGTCAAGCATAGGTCTCTCAGAAAAGTGTTGGCCGGTCTGAGGTGGACCCCCAACTACAGTCTGTAGTGAAGACTGAATTGGTCGAAATGAGTAACCTCCGGAACCCTGTCCTCTAATGTAGGAACCATTAAACTCACCTCCCTTGCGGAACCTTTTTGATGTCGGTGTCGAGGGGAAGTCATCGGGCTTCACTCCTTCCACTTCTACCACGAAATCTGCCACTTCTTGGAAGGATTTTGCCGTAGCCGCTACCTGTAAGGCCGAAATCCGCAACTCTGACCTCAACCCCTTCACAAAACGACGAATCCGCTCTTGTGGACTAAAACAAAGTTGGGTGGCATATCTGGATAGTGCACGAAACTTAGCCTCATATGCATTGACCGACATCCTACCTTGCTCTAGGCTCAAGAACTCATCCCTTTTCCTATCCCTCAAAGTCCGGGGAATATACTTCTCCATAAACAAGCTAGAGAATGAGGCCCAAGTCATAGGTGTTGCCTCTGTCGGTTGACACTCAACATGTGATCGCCACCACATTTTGGCGTTCCCTTGAAACTGGTAACTCACGAACTCAACACCAAACCATTCTACTATACCAATCTTGTGTAGTAGCTCATGACAGTCAACCAGAAAATCGTAAGCATCCTCAGATTCAGCACCCTTGAAGACTGGAGGTTTCAATTTCAAGAACTTACTGAAAAGTTCATGCTGATCACTTGTCATTATAGGCCCTATAGTCAGACGAGGAAATGTGCCTATTTCCAATGGAACATCCATGTGGGGAGCCATAATAGCCGCATGTTGTATCTCCGGACCCTGAGGTGCTGGTGCAGAAAACACTGGAGGGGTCTGGCCCTGATCAGATAACCCACTAAGATAAGCGAGAACCTGATTGATCATCTTTGGGGTAGGTTGGGGTGGAAATTCCTCATTCTGTACTTGTTCAGTTTCCCCTTCCTCACCCTCTCTTACTACTCCTTCAGTCGGTGGAGGAGTCACTGCCCTAGTATCAGATGGGCTAGGTGCTCGTCCTCTACCTCTAGAGGACGTCCTCCCACGACCTCTCCCACGGCCTCTTGGCGCTATTCTTCCTCTGGCTACAGCCCCAGTGGCTGGTTCAGACGCACCCTGTCCCGCCGGTGCAGGTGCTGGCGCGGTTGTTGCTCTAGTTCTAACCATCTGCGAAATAGAGTGAAGATGGTCAGATACCAATTTGTATCACCTAGATACCAATTGGACCTAAGTAATAGCACGAAAGAAAGAATGAAAGAATGGAATTTTCCTAAAGTCTTATAGCCTCTCAAAGAAAAGTAAAGGCGTCCCCCTACCGTTCCTTAAGACTCTACTAGACTCGTTCTTGTGTGATGAGACCAACGAACCTAATGCTCTGATACCAAGTTTGTCACGACCCAAATCCGGGCCGCGACTGGCACCCACACTTACCCTCCTATGTGAGCAAACCAATCCATCCAAACCTTAACATTTCAATATAATATCAACAGAAAGTAATGCGGAAGACTTAACTCATTAATAAAAACCAATTCAATAACTTCTAAAATCCAACATCTATTATTCCCCAAAATCTGGAAGTCATCATCACAAGAACATCTATGATCAAATTACTAACTAAAAATGTCTATGAAGCTAAAAATACATAAGAAGCTAGTCCATGCCGGAAGTTCAAGGCATCAAGACTTGAAGAAGAAGATCCAGTCCAGGTTAGAAGCATTAGCTCACCCTGAATTTCCGATGTAGTAAGACTGGCTTGAATTACTGTTGAGTCGAAGACGACGGCACGTTTGCTACACTCCACAAATAACAAAGAAGAAAACATAAAAGTAGGGGTCAGTACGTGACACTCCGATCCCCTACTACTATGTGTCGGTACGTGACACTCCGATCCCCTACTACTATGTGTCGGGACGTGACACCCAATCCCCTAAATCTACGTGTCGGTTCGTGACACCCGATCCCCTAAATCTACGTGTCGGTTCGTGACACCCGATCCCCTAAACCTACGTGTCGGTTCGTGACACCCGATCCCCTAAATCTACGTGTCGGTTCGTGACACCCGATCCCCTAAGTCTACGTGTCGGTTCGTGACACCCGATCCCTTAATTCTATGTGTCGGAACGTGACACTCCGATCCCCTAATCTCCATCTATCAATTCATCAAGCCTTCTTTCTCACCAAGGCATTCATCAATCTCATTACTTTAGTTCATCACGCCTTCTTTTATACCAAGGCCTCATCATTATCAAGAGATTAAATTTTTATCAAGATTTGGGATTTCAATAGCTTCATCATGCTTGTTTATTCACAATTACATAATCATATTCATGCAAGCATACAATTAAGCATATAGAGGGGTTTACAATACTATCAATACATATCATTCACTATTAAGAGTTTACTATGAATATCGTAAGAGAAACCATAACCTACCTCCACCGAAGACTAGTGATCAAGCAAGAATTTCCCAAAGCCTTGTGTTTTTCCTCTTCGTTCGTCTCTCTCTATCGATTCTCCTTCCCTCTCTTTGTTCTTTCTATTTTCTTTATTCAAACCCTCTTTCTCTTACCCTAATTAGTATATAATTAAGAATAAAGATGGCAATAATAACCCACTAATTAACTTAAGGTTACCTCTTTTAACCCCCAAGTAATTAGACTTATTAACATTAACCCTCTAACTTTATATTTAAAGTAGGAATAGTCCAAAACGTCCCTTAAAACGTATAAAGAAATCCGACCCAGACTGGGATTACGCAGTCTGTGACGGCCCGTCGCGCCTGCGACGGTCCGTCCTGCTGCTTCGTCACAGACTTTAGAGACTCAATTTCTCTGAAGGGTCTTTGACGGTCCGTCACACCTGTGACGGTCCGTCCTGCCATTTCGTTACGAAGTTCAGAGAGTCGATTTTCAGTACCCAATCTCAGATTTTCTAAGTGTTTTGAAACGAGACCCTGCGACGGTCCGTCGTGGGGTCCGTCGCTTCTGCCAGTTTTTCCAGAATTGAAGTCTGCTACTCAAAACGACTAAACAGGTCGTTACATTTGTATTTCTAGAAATTCTATCCTTGATTTCATAATTTTTGCTTTCTTTTTACTTAAACTTATACCTGAATGTTTAATTATATTTATAAATTTTTCTAATAATCACTACTACAGTTTTCTTCTTTTGATTGGTTACCCTAACAGCGTCTCAACTTTGTTTACTCCCCTAAACGGCCTTTTTGCCTATCGGTTTCAACCTTAGGATGGCATAGGCTGGGCATACCTATTCGCAGAATAATTCTGTAGCAAACTTTCTAAAGATGATTATTAGAACATTATTAAAACATAATAAACAATTATAATCTATTAAGAGGTTGGAGGAATAAAATTTTAAGCAAAAAAATGATTAAAATGAACTCTTATTTATTAGATGACGATGTTAATTACAAAATATTAATACTCTATATATTAAAAGGTCTTAATACAGATATCAAAAGAATAATTTATGATATATTATTGACATATGAGGTAATAGAAGTAACAACTCAAGGTTGGGCTGAATTAGTTATACAAGATGATTTTTATGATAATAATGTCACGACCCAAAATGAGCCACGAGTGACACCCACACTTATCTTACTATGTGAGCAAACCAACCAATCTAAACCCCAACATTTCAAACATAATAAACATAAAAATAATGCGGAAGACTTAAAACTCATTAACGAAATCAATAATCAACTTCTAAAACTCAAACTTATCATTATCCCCAAAATCTGGAAGTCATCATCACAAGAACATCTATCCTCAAATTACTAAGTTTAAGAGTATCTAAGAAGCTAAAACAACTAAACAGATAGTCCATGCCAGAACTTCAAGGCATCCAGACATGAAGAAGAAGATCCAGTCCAAGCTAGAAGCTTTAGCTCACCCTGAAATCTGGTGTGACGAAGACTGGCTAGAGTTGCGATTGAGTTGAAGATGACGGTACGTTTGCTGCACTCCACAAATAATAAAAAGAAAATATACAAGTAGGGGTCAGTACAAAACACAGGTACTGAGTAGGTATCATCAGCCAACTCAAAATAGAAAACAGTATATCTCAGATAATATCATAAAATCAACTACAATACTTAACAGGTAGCAACACAAGTACGAGAATCATTGATAAATAACGCCAAGTACACCCATGAGGACTCAAGCCTCCATACCATACTCATTTGGGAAATAGGTTCATTAAATTGAGTATATTAACATATTTCAAGATTCATTCTCTTTACTATCCTGGTGTCGGAACGTGACACTCCGATCCTCATCATACTATCCTGGTGTCGGAACGAGAAACTCTGATCCTCATCATACTATCCTGGTGTCGGAACGTGACACCCGATCCACCATCACTCCAATACAATTCTCAAGTGCTCCTCATGTTCTTTCTTGCTCTTTGAGTATACCAGTATATCATCAATGAATACGATAACAAAGAGATCCAGATATGGCTTAAAAATCCCGTTCATCAAGCTCATGAACGCAGCAAGGGCATTCGTAAGCCCAAAAGACATTACTAGGAACTCATAATGTCCATACCTGGTCTGAAAAGCAGTCTTTGGCACATCCGTTGCCCGTATTTTCAATTGATGATAACCAGATCTCAAATCGATTTTTGAGAAGGTACAAGCACCTTGTAACTGATCGAATAAATCATCGATGCGAGGAAGAGGATACTTGTTCTTAATGGTTACCTTATTCAGTTGCCTGTAGTCTATCCACATCCTAAAACTTCCATCCTTCTTATTCACAAACAAAACGGGAGCACCCCAAGGAGATGCACTTGGTCTAATAAAGCCTTTGCTTAACAACTCTTGAAGTTGGGCCTTTAACTCTCTTAACTCAGCGGGAGCCATCCTATAAGGGGGTATGGAAATGGGGCGAGTACCCGGCTCCAGATCAATGCAAAAGTCAATATCCCTATCCGGTGGCATACCAGGAAGGTCTGCAGGGAACACATCCAGAAACTCACGGACTATCGAAATCGACTCAATTGAAGGTACTTGGGTAGTATCATCCCTGAGATGTGCCAAGAACGCCAAAAAACCCTTACTAACCATTTTCTTAGCACGAAGGAAGGAGATGATACGAACTGAAGTGGAAGTGTAGTCACCCTCCCACACTAACGGATCTGTCCCAGGCTTGGCTAATGTCACAGTTTTAGCATTACAATCTAAGATTGCGAAGTTTGGAGAAAGCCAAGTCATACCCAAAATTACATCGAAATCAACCATTTCTAAGATAACCAGGTCTACATGAGTATTGCTCCCCACAAACGTTACAAGACAAGACCTATACACCTTTTCAACTATCACAGACTCACCCACCGGAGTAGAAACACGAATAGGCATGTCAAGCAATTCACAATGTAAATTAAGACCAGTAGCAAATGAAGAAGATACATATGAAAATGTGGATCCAGGATCAAATAATACGGATGTCATGCAATCACAAACCAAAAGATTACCTGTGATAACAGCATCGGATGTCTCCGCTTCCGACCGCCCGGGGAAAGCGTAACAATGGGCCCTATCGCCTGTCTGCCCGTTGCCCCTACTATGTTGTGCTGTAGTGGCTCCATTTTGCCTGCCACCCCGGTTGATTTGGTGACCACCATTACCTCGGCCACCACGTTCTCCAGAATAGCGGCCTCTTCCATGACCACCTCTACCTCTGTCTATTGGGGGTCTGTAACTCTGTTTTGGACAATATCTCTTAATATGTCAAATTTCCCCACATCCATAACACTCTCTGGGTTCAAGCATAGGTCTCTGTGAGAACGACGGAGTCTTGGGATAACCTCCAAACTCAGAGAAATGTTGACTGGTCTGCGGTGGACCCCCAGCTACAGCCTGCAGTGAAGACTGAATAGGTCGGGCTGTATAACCTCCAGAACTCTGTCCTCTGGAGTAAGAACCACTAAACTCACCTTCCTTACGAAACTTCTTAGTAGTTGATGCCATGGTGAAATCATCTGGCTTCACTCCCTCCACCTCTATCACAAAGTCTACCACTTCCTGAAAGGATTTTGCTGTAGCAGCTACCTGTAAGGCTGAGATCCGCAAATCTGACCTCAACCCCTTCACAAAACGGCGAATCCGCTCTTGTGGACTGAAGCAATGCTGGGTGGCATATCTGGAGAGTGCACAAAACTTAGCCTCATAAGCAGTAACCGACATCCTACCTTGCTCTAGGCTTAGAAAATCATCTCTCCTCCTATCACTCAAAGTACGGGGTATATACTTCTCTATAAATAAACTAGAGAATGATGCCCAAGTCATAGGTGGTGCCTCTGTTGGTTGACACTCCACATGTGACCGCCACCACATTTTGGAGTTCCCTTGAAATTGATAGGTCACAAACTCGACGCCAAATCGTTCTACTATACCCATCTTGTGTAGTAACTCATGACAGTCAACCAGAAAATCGTAGGCATCCTCAAATTCAGCACCCTTGAAGACCAGAGGTTTCAATTTCAAGAACTTACTGAAAAGTTCATGCTGATTACTTGTTATTATAGGCCCTGTAGGCAAACGAGGAAATGTGCCAATTTCAAGTGAGGCATCTATGCGGGGAGTCCCAGAAGTTGCATGTGGTACTCCCAGAACCTGAGGTGCTGGTGCAGAAAACACTGGAGGTGTCTGGCCCTGATCAGATAACCCGCTAAGATAAGTAAGAACCTGATTAATCATCTTTGGGGTAGGTTGGGGGGGTAATTCCTCATTCTGCACCTGTTCGCTCTCCCCTTCCTCACCCTCTCTCAATACTTCCTCAGTCGGTGGAGGAGTCACCGCCCTAGTACAAGATGGGCCAGGTGTTTGTCCTCGTCCTCTGGAGGACGTCCTCCCGCGACCTCTACCACGGCCTCTTGCCATTGCCCCTCATCGAGCTACAGCCCCAGTGGCTGGCTCAGACGCATCGTGTCTTGCCGGTGTTGGTGCTGGCACGGTTGTTGCTCTAGTTCTAACCATCTGCGAAATAGAGTGAAGATGGCCAGATACCAATTTGTATCACCTAGATACCAATTGGATCCAAGTAATAGCACGAAAGAAGAAAAGAATGGAATTTTCCTAAAGTCTTATAGCGTCTCAAAGAAAAGTAAAGGCGTCCCCCTACCGTTCCTCAAGACTCTACTAGACTCGTTCTTGTGTGATGAGACCAACGAACCTAATGCTCTGATACCAAGTTTGTCACGACACAAAACGAGCCGCGAGTGGCACCCACACTTATCCTACTATGTGAGCGAACCAACCAATCTAAACTCCAACATTTCAAACATATTAAACATAAAAATAATGCGGAAGACTTAAAACTCATTAACGAAATCAATAATCAACTTCTAAAACTCAAACTTATCATTATCCCCAAAATCTGGAAGTCATCATCACAAGAACATCTATCCTCAAATTAATAAGTTTAAGAGTATCTAAGAAGCTAAAATAACTAAACAAATAGTCTATGCCAGAACTTCAAGGCATCCAGACATGAAGAAGAAGATCAAGTCCAAGCTAGAAGCTTTAGCTCACCCTGAGATTTGGTGTGACGAAGACTGCTAGAGTTGCGATTGAGTTGAAGACGACGGTATGTTTGCTGCACTCCACAAATAATAAAAAGAAAACATACAAGTAGGGGTCAGTACACAACACAGGTACTGAGTAGGTATCATCGGCCAACTCAAAATAGAAAATAGTATATCTCAAATAATATCAATAAATCAACTACAATACTCAACAGGTAGCAACACAAGTACGAGAATCATTGATAAATAACGCCAAGTACACCCATGAGGACTCAAGCCTCCATACCATACTCATTTGGGAAATAGGTTCATTAAATTGAGTATATTAACATATTTCAAGATTCATTCTCTTTACTATCCTGGTGTCGGAACGTGACACTCCGATCCTCATCATACTATCCTGGTGTCGGAACGTGACACCCGATCCACTATTACTATCCTGGTGTCCGAACGTGACACCCGATCCATTATTACTATCCTGGTGTCGGAACGTGACACTCCGATCCTCATCATACTATCCTGGTGTCGGAACGTGACACCCGATCCACTATTACTATCCTGGTGTCGGAACGTGACACCCGATCCTCTATTACTATCCTGGTGTCGGAACGTGACACCCGATCCACTAACCTCATTCTTTTAGTTCATCAAGCCTGCTTTTATACCAAGGCATCATCATTAACAAAGAGGTTTTAAGATTTAAGATTCAACAGCCTTATTATGCTTATCTTATCACAATTTTGAAATCACATCATGCAAGCACACAATTAAGCATATAGAAGACTTTACAATACTACCCAACACATATCATTCGCTATTAAGAGTTTACTATGGAATAGTATAAAAACCATAACCTACCTGCACCGAAGAATTGCGATCAAGCAATCTACTTTCCCAAAGCTGCGTTCTTCCTCTCTCTCAATCGATCGTTTCTCCCTCTCTCTCTGTTCTTTTTTTTTCTTATTCAAACCCTCTTTCTTTTACCCTAATTGGCATATAATTAAGTATAAAAGATGATAAAATACCCCACTACTTGTTTCAAGGTTCTCTCTTTTAACCCCCAAGTAATTAAATTATTAACATTAAACCACTAACTTTATAATTATAAGCAGGAATAGTCCAAAACACCCCCTAAATATTTAACAGAAATCCGACCCAGTCAGGGTCACGCAGCCTGTGACGGTCCGTCCTGCACGTCCGTCACAAGGTTCAGAGAGTTAATTCTGCGGAAGGATTTGTGACGGTCCGTCGAGTCCTCAACGGTCCGTCCTGCCATTTCGTCGTGAAGTTCAAAGAGTCGATCCCAGTACCCAAATTTCTATATTCTAAGTGTTTTGGAACGAGACACCCTCGACGGTCCGTCGTGCCCATGACGGTTCGTCGTGGGATCCGTCGACCCAGATAGTGATTTTCAGAAATTAACACTGCTGCTCCAAACGACTAAACAGGTCGTTACAAATAATTTTGACGTAGACTTATATGATGATCTAGAAATATTCAGAGATCAATGATAGATTATATAAACTTACAGCTTTGGAAAGAAACTAAAGAAAAAATATATTCATTTGAAGAATTACTAATAAATAATGTATACATGTATCTAAGAACTCGAGAAGATGAATATTTAGAATATATTGAAAATAATGCCAATGAATTACAACAATTAAAATTACTAAAAAGGAAATATTATGAAAAAATATTTTATTAAAAACATGAAGAGTAATACAACATCAAGTAAGGAAACTAAAATAACAAAAACCAAGATAGATAGAAAAGTGCGAAAGATATGGAAAAAGTTAAAATCATTATACATAGAATATAAATTATCACAACTTACTAAAATAGGTAATGATAAGACAAATCATTTAATAAACATAATTTCAAAAACAGAATATAAATATGTTTGTTATTTGAAAAAGCAATATCAACAAAGAAATATATAAGCAACAATTGATAGAAAAAATAGATGAAAACAGACAAGAACTACAACATAGAAAAAAAAAGATTAATAGGAAATATGTTAGCAGGAGTATGTAATAAATATATATTGGCACAAAGAAAAGTTATATTTATGTTAGAAATACAAATAGATCACCTTGAATATAAATTACAACATAACATAATTTATAAATTATAATGAATAAAGAAGAGTTTGAAGTAGATGAAAAGACATATGAAAATCAAGATGGATTAATGATAAAAATAATATTTTCAAACCTAGGAAGACGATATAAAAAAATAGAAAATAATTTATTTTTAATGTTAGAAAAAAAACAGCAAAATTAGAAGATAGTCTAACAACTATAATAAGAATAAAAAAAGAAAATGAAGAAATAGATAAATCAAAAGAAATTGAAAAATAAAAATACAAGCAAAACAAGAAGTACAACATTTAGAAGACATAAAAAATACAAGGATAAGTGAATTAGAACAAGAATTAGCTAAGTGAAAATTATTATATGAAATTAAACAAAAATAAAAAGAAAAAGAAAAAGATAACGAATGTGAATTAACTAATGAGATGAAACAAAAATTAAATGAAAATCTTGAAGTAAATGAAATAGATGAAGTAAACGAATCAGATAGAATAAATGATCAAAATTCAGAAATAAGCGATATAAGTGAAACATACAGAGAGATTCTAAAACAAGTAAATAAGCCGAAAAAATTAGAAATAAATACAGGAGATATGAATAAACCTAGCACATCAGGAGTTAAAACCTCAGATAATAGTCCTAGAAATAATCCTAGATGGACACCACCAACTTATTTTACAGAAAATTATGAACAATCAGACAGAGTGAATGCAATATGGAATAGTAGATTAAATAAAAAATAGACACCTAAACCAATAACTGAACAATATAATTTCTTAGATCTAGATTGTGTTACAGATATAAATAAAGCAATATTATTATGGATAGGGAATATATCTAAACAACTAATTGTTAATAAAATAACAACTAGAGAAACACCAAAATATATAGAAAGAACATTTGTAGGAGCAACCAAATTAGGGATAGAAAATTTACCCCCAGAAAGTTTAGAAACACTTAGAAGTGATAAGAAAATAGATGGATCTCCATCAGCAACAAATATAGATATACTAGATAAATATAAATTAGCAATAAGAAATGAATTTGGTGGTATGACCACAGATATAAGAGAGCAAAATAGAGAAAAAATAATAAATAGACAACTTATGACAAAATTAGCTATAAGTAAAATGTGTTACATAGAAGAATATACATGTGCATTTAAAGAATATTGCTATAAAGCAAAATATAATATAAATGAAGCAAAAGAAATAAGACAACAATATTTCACAAAATTACCAGAACCATTTAGTACAAAAATAATTAAAGATTGGAATGATGAAGGATTAACAGATACTTTAGGAGCTAGAATAAAATTTTTACATCAATGGTTTGTACAACTATGTGAAAACCAAAAGGAAAAAATAAAAATGAAAAAAGTACTAATTAAAAATTTAGCTTGTTGTAAAGATAAAACAGCACCACAGTTCGGATGTACAAATAAATATTATAAAAAGCAAAAACCTAGGCGATATAAAACTTATAGAAACACTAAGACTAGATATAAATACAAAAAACCAAGACAAAGGTATTATGTAAAAAATTATAAAATAAAAAGACCATATAGACCAAAAAGAAAAATATTACAATGTACTTGTTACAATTGTGGAAAGATAGGACATTTAGCTAGAGATTGTAAATTACCTAAAGATACAAAAAGAAAACAAAGTGCAGAACTAATCATAGACGATGATGAATATATGCAAATAGAATATATAGACTATGAATTAAGTGAAAACGATAGTATATATGAAGTATCAGATATCGAAACTGAAAATGAAGAAGAAAATATTAATCTAGATAATGATGAAATAGATGAAGAAATATAATGTCTGAAGATGATATAAAAATAATATCTAAAGAAGATTATATAAATGAAGAATTATCAGAACAAAAAATTATATTTGATAATAAAATTTTGAACAAATAAAAGGAAAAGAATTAGATTTAAGTGTTGAAAAAGTACTTCAAATACATACCTTAAGAAATTGGTTTAAAAGACAAAAAGAAGAATACTACGTAGTTAGCCAGAAGGAACACATCATAGATTGTAAATATACAAAAGGAAAAGCACAAATACCTATACTAAATAAGAGGATACTTAATAAAGAGATACAAGATATAAAAGCTAAAAAACCTATAAAATATGTACATTTAGGAGGAACAGAAATATTAATAAAAATTTGTTTTAGAGAAGGAATAGATACACCTATTGAACTATATTTAGCAGAAGATAGAATCATACACCCTATAGAAAAAAGCGTAATCAGTGCAGTAAGAGGAAATTTAATATACCAAAAATTTAAATTTATAATAAGTGCCAACTATTCAGTAGCTTTAACAGATAGAAATATAGACACGTCACTAGTATTATATTGGAAGATGTCTGGAATAGAGCTAGCACCAAGAAGTAAGATATTTACAGCAAGCTGTAAAAATTTATATATATTACCAACAAAACACAAAGTAACAGCAAGAAATAAAATTAATAAAATAAAAGTAGAAAATCCTTTTGAAAAAATAATAACCATAATAGATAATAATGATAATAGTTATAAAGAAATAAACATAGAAGAAGATTTAGAAATTGTAAAAGAAAGATTAAGTACTTCAAGCGTACCAAATACATTACCAAGAGCTACCTCATCAAGAATGAGTACATCTAGAAGAAACGATGAAATCCCACAAAATTTATTAGATAAAGAAGAAATAACACCATACCATTAGTTCATAACAGGAATAATAGACCAAAGAAGGTATAAAATTTTAATAAATACAGGACAAGAAGAAAATTACATAACATGAGAGTTAGTATTAGAAACAGAATTATAAAAATAGGACACTTATGCCCCGGATTACCTAGCGAGATAGTAAATACAAATGAAGAAATAACAGAAAAAGAAATAATTATAGGAGGAATACCGCTAATTATACATTTAAAATTTACCAAGGAAATAAGAATAATACATTAGGAATAAAATGGTTAGAAAAAGTTAAACCGTACAACATAGAAAATGAACAATTAACTATAACCTGCCAAAATAAGAAAATAATTATTAAAAGATCAAATTGAAAAATGAAAATATACATACTTGAAAAAATTATCACAGAAGGATACCACAATAGATATTATACCCCTATGATAGATATAGGAGCAGAAGCAAACATATGTAAATATAATTGTTTACCAGAAGATAAATGGGAAAAATTAAAAACACCAATGGTAGTAACAAGATTTAATAATGAAGGAAGTATGATTAAATACAAAGCAAAAAATATAAAAATACAAATATGGGATAAAATACTAACAATAGAAGAAATGTACAATTTTGAATTTACAACAAAAGATATGTTATTAGGAATGCCATTTTTAGATAAATTCTACCCACATATAATAACAAAAACACATTGGTGGTTTACTGCACCATGCGAAAACAAGATAGGAGCAAAAAGAGTAAATAATAAACAACGAAAACCTATGGAATGGATAAAAGGAAGTGAAAAAATAAACCAAGAAATGGAAAATATAAATAAGAAACAAATAACACAATTAGAGATTATCATATTTACAATAGACAAAGTTAGAATAATTAATGAACAACTAGAACAATTATACAATGAAGATCCATTACAAGGATGGGAAAAACATAAGACAAAAGTAAAAATTGAACTAATAGATGAAAATAGTATAATAACACAGAAACCATTAAAATATAACTTTGATGATTTAAAAGAATTCAAAATACATATAGATGAACTATTAGAAAATAATTACATACAAGAAAGCAATAGTAAACATATAAGTCCAGCATTTTTAGTTATAAAACATAGTGAACAAAAAAGATTATCGTAATCTATATGCTAAAACTAAAACATATAATTACCCAATACCAAATAAAATACTAAAAATAAGACAAATACAAGTATATAACTATTTTAGTAAATTTGATTGCAAATCAGGATTTTATCACCTAAATCTAGAAGAAGAATCTAAACAACTAACAACATTCATAGTACCGCAAGATTTCTATGAATGAAATGTTTTACCGTTTGGATATAAAAATGCACCAGGTAGATATCAGCATTTTATGGATAACTATTTTAAACAGTTAGAAAATTGTATTGTATATATAGATGATATATTATTATATTCTAGAACACAAGATGAACATATAAGGTTATTAGAAAATTTATACATAGAATTAAACATTCAGGTATAAGTTTAAGTAAAAAGAAAGCAGAAATTATGAAACCACAGATAGAATTTCTAGGAATACAAATAGATAGAAATGGAATAAAAATGCAAAACCATGTAGTACAAAAAATAATCAGCCTTGATGACAATATAGATACAAAAAAGAAATTACAATCCTTTCTAGAATTAGTAAATCAAGTAAGAGAGTATATATCAAAATTAGCAGAGCATTTAAAACCATTACATAAAAAACTTAAAAAAGATGTTGAATACTATTTCAACAATAAAGATAAAGAACATATATAAAATATTAAGAATTTATGTAAAAAATTACCAAAACTTTACTTTCCTGATGAAAATAAAATATTTACTTATATTGTTGAAACAGATTCAAGTGATCATAGTTATGGAGGAGTTTTAAAATATAGATATGAAAACGAAAAAATAGAACACCATTGTAGATATTATTTAACATCTTATGCAGAAGTACAAATAAAATGGGAAATAAATAGAAAAGAATTATTTGCATTATATAAATGTTTATTAGCATTTGAACCATATATTGTTTACAATAAATTTATTGTGAGAACAGATAATACACAGGTAAAATGGTGGATAACCAAAAAGGTAGAAGATTCAGTTACGACAAAAGAAATAAGAAGATTGGTATTAAGTATATTAAATTTTTCATTCACAATTGAAATAATTAAAACTGAAAAGAAGCTTGTTGCAGACTACCTCTCAAGAAACAGGTACAATGAAAGAGATATTGATATGATGACCAATCTTTGCCAAAAGATGGAAAAAATAGAAACAGAAGTACAATTATTGAAAGAAACAATTAAAAGTCAGCAGCATGACTCAAAATATGCAGAGCTAAGTCAGCAGCATGACTTAAATGCAGAACTAGAAGGTGACGATGGGAAACACCTAAAAACCCAAAACAAAAAGATATATTGTAACGACCTGTTTAGTCGTTTTGAGCAGCAGACTTCGATTCTGGAAAAAACTGGCAAAGATAACGGGCCCCACGACAGACCGTCGTAGGCACAACGGACCATCGCAGTGTCTCGTTTCAAAACACTTAGAAAATCTGAAATTGGGTACTGAAAATCGACTCTCTGAACTTCGTAACGAAATGGCAGGACGGACCATCGCAGGTGTGACGGACCGTCACAGACTCTTTGGTGGAAATTGAGTCTCTGAGCCTTGCGACGACCTGCAGGACGGACCGTCGCAGGCACGACGGGCCGTCGCAGATTGCGTAATCCCAGTCTGGGTCGGATTTCTTTATACGTTTTAAGGGACGTTTTTGACTATTCCTGCTTTAATTATAAAGTTAGTGGGTTAATGTTAATAAGTCTAATTACTTGGGGGTTAAAAGAGGTAACCTTAAGTTAATTAGTGGGTTATTATTGCCATCTTTTATTCTTAATTATATGCTAATTAGGGTAAAAGAACGAGGGTTTGAATAAGAAAAAGAAAAGAACAGAAAGAGAGGGAGAAACGAACGAGAAAGAGGAGGAACGAGAAGAAGAACAAAGCTTTGAGAATTTGCTTGCTTGATCACTAATCTTCGGTGGAGGTAGGTTATGATTTTATGCTATTCATAGTAAACTCTTAATAGAGAATGATATGTATTGGGTAGTATTGTAAAACCCTTCTATGTGCTTAATTGTATGCATGCATGAATGTGATTATATGATTGTGATGAAATAAGCATGATGAAGCTATTGAATCCCAAATCTTGATAAAAATCCAATCTCTTGTTAACGATGATGCCTTGGTATAAAAGAAGGCTTGATGAACTAAAGTAATGAGATTGATGATGCCTTGGTATAAAAGAAGGCTTGATGAACTAAAGTAATGAGATTGATGATGCCTTGGTATAAGAGAAGGCTTGATGAATTGATAGAATGAGATTAGGGGATCGGGTGTCACGAACCGACAAGTAAATTTAGAGGATCGGGTGTCACGAACCGACACGAAGATTTAGGGGATCGGGTTTCACGAACCGACACGTAGATTTAGGGGATCGGGTGTCACGAATCGACACGTAGATTTAGGGGATCGGGTGTCACGAACCGACACGTAGATTTAGGGGATCGGGTGTCACGAACCGACACGTAGAATTAGGGGATCGGAGTGTCACGTTCCGACACATAGTAGTAGGGGATCGGAGTGTCACGTACCGACACAAGAGGAATAATGATAATGAATCTTGAAAGATGTTAATATACTCAATCTAATGAATCTAATTCCCAAATGAGTATGGTATTGAGGCTTGAGTCCTCATGTGTGAACTTGACGGTAATTGTTAATGATATAGTACTTGTTGTTGCTACATGTTGAGTATTATAGTTGATTTTATGATATTACTTGGTATATACTGTTTTCTATTTTGAGTTGGCCGATGATATCTACTCAGTACCCGTGTTTTGTACTGACCCCTACTTTTATGTTTTCTTCTTTTTATTTGTGGAGTGCAGCAAACGTGCCGTCGTCTTCAACTCAACCGCAATTCTAGCCAGTCTTCGTCACATCGGATCTTCAGGGTGAGCTAACGCTTCTAGCTTGGACTGGACTTTCTTCCTCCTGTCTTGATGCCTTGAACTTCCAGCATGGACTAGCTGTTACTTATTTTAGCTTCTTAGAATACTCTTAGTTTAGTAGTTTGATCATAGATGTTCTTGTGGTGATGACTTCCAGATTTTGGGGAATAATAGATGTTGAATTTTAGAAGTTATTGAATTGGTTTTTAATTATGAGTTTAAGTCTTCCGCCTTATTTTCTGTTGATATAACATTGAAATGTTAAGGTTTAGATTGGTTGGTTCGCTCACATAGGAGGGTAAGTGTGGGTGCCAGTCGCGGCCCGGTTTTGGGTCGTGACAAACTTGGTATCAGAGCATTAGGTTCGTTGGTCTCATCACACAAGAATGAGTCTAGTAGAGTCTTAAGGAACGGTAGGGGGACGCCTTTACTTTTCTTTGAGAAGCTATAAGACTTTAGGAAAATTCCATTCTTTCATTCTTTCTTTCGTGCTATTACTTGGATCCAATTGGTATCTAGGTGATACAAATTGGTATCTGACCATCTTCACTCTATTTCGCAGATGGTTAGAACTAGAGCAACGACTGCGCCAACATCAACATCGGCAAGACAAGAAGCGTCTGAGCCAGCCACTGGGGATGTAGCTCGAGGAAGAGTAACGGCAAGAGGCCGTGGTAGAGGTCGTGGGAGGACGTCCTCTAGAGGAAGAGGACGAGCACCTAGCCCATCTGATACTAGGGCAGTGACTCCTCCACCGACTAAAGAAGTAGCAAGAGAGGGTGAGGAAGGGGAAACTGAACAAGTACAGAATGAGGGATTGCCTTCCCAACCTACCCCAGGCATGAGCAATCAGGTTCTCGCTTATCTTAGTGGGTTATCTAATCAAGGTCAAACACCTCCAGTGTTTTCTGCACCAGCACCTCAGGGTCCGGAGGTACAACATGCGGCTACTGCGGCTCCCCGCATGGATTCTCCATTGGAAATAGGCACGTTTCCTCGTCTGACTACAGGGCCTATAATGACAAATGATCAACATGAACTTTTCAGTAAGTTCTTGAAATTGAAACCTCTAGTCTTCAGGGGTGCCGAATCTGAGGATGCCTATGATTTTCTGGTTGACTGTCATGAGCTACTACACAAGATGGGTATAGTAGAACGGTTTGGTGTTGAGTTTGTGACTTATCAGTTTCAATGGAACGCCAAAATGTGGTGGCGGTCAGATGTTGAGTGTCAACCAACAGAGGCACCACCTATGACTTGGGCATCATTCTCTAGCTTGTTTATGGAGAAGTATATTCCCCGGACTTTGAGGGATAGGAAAAGAGATGAATTCTTGAGTCTGGAGCAAGGTAGGATGTCGGTTACTGCATATGAGGCCAAGTTTCGTGCACTATCCAGATATGCCACCCAACTTTGCTTCAGTCCACAAGAGCGGATTCGTCGTTTTGTGAAGGGGTTGAGGTCAGAGTTGCGGATTTCAGCCTTACAGGTAGCGGCTACAGCGAAATCTTATCAAGAAGTGGTAGACTTCGTGATAGAGGTAGAGGGAGTGAAGCCAGATGACTTCACATGGCATCAAAATCAAAAGGGTTTCGAAAGGGAGGTGAGTTTAATGGTTCTTACTCTAGAGAACAGGGTTCAGGAGGTTACTCAGTTCGACCAATTCAGTCTTCACTACAGACTGTAGTTGGGGGTCCACCTCAGACCGGTCAACACTTCTCTGAGAGACCTATGCTTGAATCCAGAGTGTGTTATGGATGTGGAGAGACCGGACATATTAGGAGGAATTGTCCAAAACAGAGTTATAGACCCCCAATGGCTAGAGGTAGAGGTGGTCATGACAGAGGCCGTTATTCTGGAGGACGTGGTGGTCGAGGTAATGGTGGTCACCAAAACGGCCGGGGTGATGAGCAAACGGGAGCCACTACATCACAATATGGTAGGGGCAACAGACAGACAAATGATAAGGCCCATTGTTACGCTTTCCCTGGGCGGTCAGAAGCGGAGACATCAGATTCTGTCATCACAGGTAATCTTTTGGTTTGGGATTGCATGGCTTCTGTATTGTTTGATCCTGGATCCACATTTTCTTATGTATCTTCCTCATTTTCTAATGGTCTTAATTTACCTTGTGAATTGCTTGACATGCCTATTCGTGTTTCTACCCCGGTGGGTGAGTCTGTGATAGTTGAAAAACTATATAGGTCTTGTTTGGTGACTTTTGTGGGGAGTAACACTTATGTAGATTTGGTTATCTTAGAAATGGTTGACTTTGATGTAATTCTGGGTATGACTTGGCTTTCTCCGAATTTTGCGATCTTGGATTGTAATGCTAAGATTGTGACGTTAGCCAAACCTGGGACAGATTCGTTAGTGTGGGAGGGTGACTACACTTCCAATCCGGTCCGTATCGTCTCCTTTCTTCGTGCTAAGAGAATGGTTAGTAAGGGTTGTTTAGCTTTCTTGGCACACCTCCGGGATGATACTACCCAAGTACCTTCTATTGAGTCGGTTTCGGTAGTCCGTGAGTTTTTGGATGTGTTCCCTGCAGATCTTCCTGGTATGCCACCGGATAGGGATATTGACTTCTGTATTGATCTTGAACCGGGTACTCGCCCCATTTCTATACCCCCTTATAGAATGGCTCCCGCGGAGTTAAGAGAGTTAAAGGCCCAACTTCAAGAGTTGTTGAGCAAAGGCTTCATTAGACCAAGTGCATCTCCTTGGGGTGCTCTAGTTTTGTTTGTGAAGAAGAAGGATGGGAGTTTTCGGATGTGCATAGACTACCGGCAGTTGAATAAGGTAACTATTAAGAACAAGTATCCTCTTCCTCGCATTGATGACTTGTTCGATCTGTTACAAGGTGCGTGTGTCTTCTCTAAGATTGACTTGAGATCCGGTTGTCATCAATTGAAAATACGGGCAACGGATGTGCCAAAGACTGCTTTTCGAACGAGGTATGGGCATTACGAATTTGTAGTGATGTCTTTTGGTCTTACAAATGCCCCTGCTGCGTTCATGAGCTTGATGAACGGGATTTTTAAGCCATATTTGGACCTCTTTTTGATCGTATTTATTGATGATATACTGATATACTCTAAAAGTAAGAAGGAACATGAGGAGCATTTGAAGATTGTATTGGAAATGTTGAGGGAGAAAAAGCTTTATGCCAAGTTCTCTAAGTGTGAGTTTTGGCTAGATGCAGTGTCCTTCTTGGGGCATGAAGTCTCTAAGGATGGGGTGATGGTGGATCCTTCTAAGATTGAGACAGTGAAGAATTGGATAAGACCTACTAATGTGTCAGAAATAAGGAGCTTTGTTGGTTTAGCTAGCTATTACCGTCGATTTGTCAAGGGATTCTCTTCCATTGCTTCCCAATTGACGAACTTGACTAAGCAGAATGTCCCATTTGTATGGTCGGACGAGTGTGAAGAAAGCTTTCAGAAGCTCAAGACTTTGTTGACTACTACACCAATGCTCACCTTGCCCGTGGAAGGTAAGAACTTCATTGTTTATTGTGATGCATCTATTCTGGGTTGGGTGCGGTGCTAATGCAAGAAAAGAATGTAATTGCTTATGCTTCGAGGCAATTAAAGGTGCATGAAAGTAATTATCCGACTCATGATTTGGAATTGGCTGCGGTAGTGTTTGCCTTAATGCAATGGAGACACTATCTATATGGGGTTAAGTGTGAAGTATACACGGATCATCGTAGCCTACAGTACGTCTTTACTTAGAAAGATTTGAACTTGAGACAGAGGAGATGGATGGAACTACTGAAGGACTACGACATCACTATCTTGTATCATCCGGGAAAGGCTAATGTTGTGGCAGACGCCTTAAGTAGAAAGGCAGGGAGCATGGGAAGTCTAGCTCACTTGCAAGTTTCTAGACGTCCATTGGCTAGAGAGGTTCAGACTCTGGCTGACGACTTGATGAGGTTAGAAGTAAATGAGAAGGGAGGATTGTTGGCTTGTGTGGAAGCAAGATCTTCTTTTCTTGAAAAGATTAAGGGAAAACAGTTTGGTGATGAGAAACTAAGCAGAATCCAAGATAAAGTATTGCGAGGAGAGGCTAAGGAAGCACAAATCGATGAGGAAGGTGTTTTGAGAATCAAGGGAAGGGTATGTGTACCCCGCGTCGATGATTTGATCAACACTATTCTGACAGAGACTCATAGTTCAAGGTATTCTATACATCCTGGTGCAACCAAGATGTATCGTGACCTAAAGCAACACTTTTGGTGGAGTAGAATGAAGCGTGACATTGTTGATTTTATTTCCAAATGTCCAAACTGTCAACAAGTAAAGTATGAACACCAGAGGCCCGGAGGAACACTTCAGAGAATGCCCATTCCTGAATGGAAGTGGGAAAGGATTGCAATGGATTTCGTGGTTGGTCTTCCAAAGACAATGGGTAAGTATGACTCTATTTGGGTGATTGTTGATAGGTTAACTAAGTCTGCTCATTTCATTCCGGTCAAGGTGACTTAAAATGCAGAGAAGTTAGCCAAAATCTATATCTCAGAAATTGTTCGGTTGCATGGGGTTCCACTCTCCATCATATCAGATAGAGGTACGCAGTTTACTTCTATGTTTTGGAGAACATTGCATGCTGAATTAGGTACTAGGTTGGACCTTAGTACTGCATTTCACCCTCAGACCGATGGTCAGTCTGAGCGAACAATTCAAGTGTTGGAGGATATGCTTCGTGCATGTGTGATAGAATTTGGTGGCCATTGGGATAGCTTCTTACCCTTAGCGGAGTTCTCCTACAACAATAGCTATCACTAAAGCATTGATATGGCCCCATTTGAGGCACTATATGGGAGAAGATGTTGGTCTCCCATTGGGTGGTTTGATGCATTTGAGGTTAGACCTTGGGGTACTGACCTTCTGAGAGAATCGTTAGATAAAGTGAAATCTGTTCAAGAAAAGCTTCTAGCGGCGCAAAGTAGACAGAAAGAGTATGCAGATCGAAAGGTTAGAGACTTGGAGTTCATGGAGGGTGAACAAGTCTTGTTGAAGGTTTCACCCATGAAAGGGGTGATGCGTTTTGGTAAAAGGGGTAAATTAAGCCCAAGGTATATTGGTCCCTTCGAGGTTCTGAAGCGCATAGGGGAGGTGGCTTATGAGTTAGCCTTGCCTCCAGGGCTGTCCGGAGTACATCCGATGTTTCATGTGTCTATGTTAAAAAGATACAATGGGGATGGAAACTACATTATCCGTTGGGATTAAGTTTTGCTTGATGAGAATTTGTCCTATGAGGAGGAGCCTGTTGCCATTTTAGATAGAGAAATTCGTAAGTTGAGATCAAGGGAGATTGCATCCATCAAAGTTCAATGGAAGAATCGACCAGTCGAAGAAGCCACTTGGGAGAAGGAGGCTGATATGCAAGAAAGATATCCACACCTGTTTACAGATTCAGGTACTTCTTTTCGCCCTTGTTTTCCTTCTTATGATCGTTCGAGGACGAACGATGGGTAAATTGGTATCTATTGTAACGACCTGTTTAGTCGTTTTGAGCAGCAGACTTCGATTCTGGAAAAAACTGGCAAAGACAACGGGCCCCACGATGGACCGTCGTAGGCACGATGGACCGTCGCAGGGTCTCGTTTCAAAACACTTAGAAAATCTGAAATTGGGTACTGAAAATCGACTCTCTGAACTTTGTAACGAAATGGCAGGACGGACCGTCGCAGGTGTGACGGACCGTCACAGACTCTTTGGTGGAAATTGAGTTTCTGAACCTTGCGACGACCTGCAGGACGGACCGTCGCAGGCACGACGGGCCGTCGCAGGCACGACGGGCCGTCGCAGGCACGACGGGCCGTCGCAGGCATGACGGGCCGTCGCAGGCACGACGGGCCGTCGCAGGCACGACGGTCCATCGCAGGTTGCGTAATCCCAGTCTGGGTCGGATTTCTTTATACGTTTTAAGGGACGTTTTTGACTATTCCTGCTTTAATTATAAAGTTAGTGGGTTAATGTTAATAAGTCTAATTACTTGGGGGTTAAAAGAGGTAACCCTAAGTTAATTAGTGGGTTATTATTGCCATCTTTTATTCGTAATTATATGCTAATTAGGGTAAAAGAAAGAGGGTTTGAATAAGGAAAAGAAAAGAACAGAAAGAGAGGGAGAAACGAACGAGAAAGAGGAGGAACGAGAAGAAGAACAAAGCTTTGAGAATTTGCTTGCTTGATCACTAATCTTCGGTGGAGGTAGGTTATGATTTTATGCTATTCATAGTAAACTCTTAATAGAGAATGATATGTATTGGGTAGTATTGTAAAACCCTTCTATGTGCTTAATTGTATGCATGCATGAATGTGATTATATGATTGTGATGAAATAAGCATGATGAAGCTATTGAATCCCAAATCTTGATAAAAACCCAATCTCTTGTTAATGATGATGCCTTGGTATAAAATAAGGCTTGATGAACAAAAGTAATGAGATTGATGATGCCTTGCTATAAAAGAAGGCTTGATGAACTAAAGTAATGAGATTGATGATGCCTTGCTATAAGAGAAGGCTTGATGAATTGATAGAATGAGATTAGGGGATCGGGTGTCACTAACCGACACGTAGATTTAGGGGATCGGGTGTCACGAACCGACACGTAGATTTAGGGGATCGGGTGTCACGAACCGACACGTAGATTTAGGGGATCGGGTGTCACGAACCGACACGTAGATTTAGGGGATCGGGTGTCACGAACCGACACGTAGAATTAGGGGATCAGAGTGTCACGTTCCGACACATAGTAGTAGGGGATCGGAGTGTCACGTACCGACACAAGAGGAATAAAGATAATGAATCTTGAAAGATGTTAATATACTCAATCTAATGAATCTAATTCCCAAATGAGTATGGTATTGAGGCTTGAGTCTTCATGTGTGAACTTGACGGTAATTGTTAATGCTATAGTACTTGTTGTTGCTACATGTTGAGTATTATAGTTGATTTTATGATATTACTTGGTATATACTGTTTTCTATTTTGAGTTGGCCGGTGATATCTACTCAGTACCCGTGTTTTGTACTGACCCCTACTTTTATGTTTTCTTCTTGTTATTTGTGGAGTGCAGCAAACGTGCCGTCTTCTTCAACTCAACCGCAATTCTAGCCAGTCTTCGTCACATCGGATCTTCAGGGTGACCTAACGCTTCTAGCTTGGACTGGACTTTCTTCCTCCTGTCTTGATGCCTTGAACTTCCGGCATGGACTAGCTTTTACTTATTTTAGCTTCTTAGAATACTCTTAGTTTAGTAATTTGATCATAGATGTTCTTGTGGTGATGACTTCTAGATTTTGGGGAATAATAGATGTTGAATTTTAGAAGTTATTGAATTGGTTTTTAATTATGAGTTTAAGTCTTCCGCATTATTTTCTGTTGATATAACATTGAAATGTTAAGGTTTAGATTGGTTGGTTCGCTCACATAGGAGGGTAAGTGTGGGTGCCAGTCGCGGCCTGGTTTTGGGTCGTGACAAACTACATCTGCAGGGAGCTCAACTACAGCAGGAAGCACATCTACAGCAGAACCATCTGCGAAAAAAGAGGAAGCTAAGGTAAAATATACAAATACAAACATGAATAAATTATTTTCAACCATACACTCCTCAGAATACCTAAAAAGATACATTCGTCCCTCCACAAACAAATACCTATAAAGCCAGCCTAAACTCTCAGAAACAGACATACAACCACATCACTAGAATGTATATAGAAAATATATAAAAAATACAAACCTTCCTAAACCAAAATCCCATAGCTAAAGATACAAAAAACCCCAATGAAGATTATATAACCCAATATCTACAAGGGTATAATAAGTTAATTGCACAACCCGGAACAAATCCAAATCTAGTAGCAACTTGCTACAACTATGGACTATTGAGTACCGTATATACAATAACAGGAGAAGAGATATCTAAGATACCAGAACTATATAAGGCCTTTTTACAGTACAAAAGAATAACTAAAGGAACTCTATTTTATATAAAGTTCTACTCAGCTACAGCGGAAATATTATATGATGAAATCAAGCCAACAATACAAGCTATAAAGATTGGACTAACTAGGGAAATGATAATCCCTGAAAAGATAGATACTCAAGAGGAAATACAGAAAGTAGATATTCCAGAGTTCTACGCAAATAAGAGAACTGTTGGAATAACTACCATATTAAATGAGATAACAAAGATTTATCTAAATGAAAATGCAATTTGAAACTACTATAATAGAGATCAGACAACCATCTACTCAAACTGCAGAGAAATCCGAGCAGCAGATATGGAAGATTTAAGACAGTGGATATTAAGTCTACTAAAACAGAACAAACACCTACGACAAGAGCAATATAGAAGAATTTTATTTCTTCTAATTTAATGACGAGATATTGCAAGCTAATAGGACAGAAGTATCCTGATCATCTATGCTCCAAATGCGAATGAGAAGATAATTACATTCCAGATGTACAGTTAGAGTAAAAAAAAAGTAAAAAAAGAAAGTATTTTGTAGTTTTATATCTTTATTAAAGTAGTTTGTCGTGTAGTGTCGGCCAGAAGATAAGATGGCCATATGTAAAAGTTATGTCGGCCAATAATAAAGTAAAGGACCACTAGTAGTTTGTCATTTTTTGTCGGCCGAATCAATATAGGCCAAGTGTAAAGTTAATGTCGGCCATTTCTGTTGGCCTAATGTGTAAAAATATTGTATTAATAGAGTGCTTCTCCCTCAGTAATGAATAAGCTGAATAAGCTACTTACTCTCAAATCTCTCTCTTATTCTCTCTTTTGTCTTAAAAAATCGCTTCCACCCATAATTGAGGTAATGAGATGCTGAGTTTTTTTGGAGGAAGGAGGTTGAGGGAATGGTGGTCAGTGAGAAGAGAAGAGAAGAAAGGAAAGAGATCAATAGTATTCTTCTGGGTGGTGGCTGGTTGGAGCTTCGAAGAAAGTTCGCCGGAGATGATGAACAGTGTAGAAAGATCAAAGTAAAAATATTTGAAAATTACAGTTCAAATTCTAAAAAATTTTCCACCTACCTAAAACCTAATGGACGAACTATTACATATATGGGGATATTGAAAATATTGGCCTAAATTATGGACTTGATATCATGAATCAAGACTTGTTGATTGATAAAATATGTATGAATACAAATTGTATTCAAAGATTGAATATATCTTTAGACTGCGCAGAATATTAAAATGAATATTAAAAGTGTAACAAAGAAAAAATGAATAAAAGATGTAATAAGCAAAATCAATCTCATGTAAAAAAATGTAATTTAACATAAATAATGATATTATAAAAAATGCACAAATATTTGAACGTCTAGAAGTGACAAAATAATATAAACATAATAATCAACAAGAATCACAACACTTCGAGAAAAATGATGATTATCAACAAAATTCATTAAAATAACCAAAACATCTATTTTGAATTATTTAAAATAAAATACTCAAAATATACTAATTTTAAAACTATCAGACAAAAATTTGGTGTCAACAACTTGCCCTTTTGTTTAATTTGGATCAATAAAAGAGATCCTGGTCAAACAAAGTTGACGAACCCAAATTTTGTTTGATAAACATTGAACTGAACAATTGAGACGTTAGTAGAGCTTTTGAGCAAGACTCCACATCTGTTAATTGGGCTAAAAATAATAAACAAAAGATGGAGATTGATTGTAAACTAAGAAAATTCACATACCTTTGATGTTACTTGCAAAATTGTACAATGAAGGTGGTGTACCTTTTTCAAAGAAGGAGGATGTGAATAACATATTACTTTGAACGAGGTGACAACCCAAGATGTTTCATTGAAAGGCGGACGACCCAACATGAACTTAACATGTCACTTTGAACGAGGTGACAATCCAACTTGTCTCTTTTAAAGGCGAATGACCCAACTTGAACTTAATATGTCATTTGAAGGGAAATGACAACCCAATATTGAACTTAAAGTGTCACTTGAAGGATATGACGACCCAACATGTCTCTTAGAAACGCGGACGACCCAACTGTAACATAACTTGTCACTTTGAATGAGGTGACAACCGAACATGTCTCTTTGAAGGACAGAGAATCCAATTTAAGCATAACATGTCACTTTGAATGAGGTGACAACCAAACGCGTCTCTTTGAAAGGCGGACAACCCAATTTGAACATAACATGTCACTTTGAATGAGGTGACAATTCAGCGTGTCTTTTTTAAAGGAGAACAACCAAATTTGAACATAATATGTCACTTTGAACGAGGTGACAATCCAATATTGAACTTAACGTATCATTTGAAGTGAGATGACAACCCAATCTTGAACTTACTGTGTCATTTGAAGGGAGATAATAACCCAATATTGAACTTAAAGGTTCATTTGAAGGGAGATGACAACTCAATATTGAACATAAAGTGTTATTTGAAAGGAGATGACAACTCAATATTGAACTCAATGTGTTATTTAAATGGAGATGACAAGCCAACATGTCTTTTTGAAAGGCGTACAACCCAACTTGAACTCAATATGTCATTTGAAGGGAGATTACAACTCAATCTTGTCTCTTTGAAAGGTGAACAACCCAAATTGAACATACTATGTCATTTGAAGGTAGATGAAAACCCAATTTTTAACTAAACGTGCGTGATGACAACCTAATCTTTAACTTAATATGAATGGTGTATCAAAAAATCTACAATAACAATGTAAGTAGCAAATATAATATAAAAGCAACATAAAATATGCAACCATGGCCTAATATGGACAAGGTAATTAACTGCCGAGGTAGTTTGAACTTAATAAAAAAATCAATTTAAAATTGAAAACAAAATAAAAAGTGTCATATTGAACGGCATGACAAACCAATCTGAAATAAATTATTTTATTTGAGATAACATATAAAATTTTAGAAGATAATTTTTTAAAAGGTATGAATATCTAAATTTTTAAAAAATGTCATGTTGAAATGTATGAATACCCAAATTTAAGAAAATGTCATTTTGAAGAGTATAATGATCCCATAAAAAATGTTATTTTGAAGGATATGACGACCCAAAAAAAATGTCATTTCGAAGGATATGACGACACAAAAATAAAAAAATGTCATTTTAAAATGTATGACTACCAAAAAGAAAAAGAAATCATTTTGAAGGGTATTACTATCAAAAATGAGATTTAAACTTTAAATCAATCCACAAAATTGGTAGGGACAAATATCAACAATGAAACGGTCCACAAAGTTGGTATGGAAAACATGGGGCATAAAATGATGTCAATTTTAAAGGTATGACGACCCAAATTTAAAAGATGTCATTTTAAAGGGTATGACTACCAAAAATATTAAATGATGTCATTTTGAAGGGTATGACTACCAAAAATGCAATTTGAACTTTGAAACAGTCCACAATGTTATTTGGACAAATAATGAAAAGTGGGTTTCAACCCATTTTTATTTTAGAAATAATGAAACATTTTATAACTTGGTTAGCGCCAACAAAAGTTTTGTACAAAAATTTCTCGCAATTCTCTATCTTTTCAACTGAGATTGATTTCGAGATAATTCATATGGATTCAAGTGGTACCTCAAATGTACATAAGTAACGACAAGATCTGCTCATCTTTCTTCTGCAAAAATCTTTGAACTAGACCTAACATCCTTTCTCAAGTGCCCTTACATGAAGGAAATTTTCAATTTTGGCACATTTAAAGTGTTTTGTTTTGGGAGCATCTTGAAAAACACACTCACACTCACAAAAAAAATTCAACGCATGAAATTGTGATACCATAGGCTTGACCTTCATGTAAATCTCCACTAATATGAGAACATTTGAATTGAAATCATGTAGGGCTTGTTAATAGATTGTAATGTAGGCTTAGGGACGGGTAGGATAGTCATTTGGGATAAAAGTTACTTATTCCCATCTTGAGCATTGCACTAATTTAGTGCTTTCAACATTTTCTACGCTTGTAGAGTTTGATTCTCTTTGTTGTCCCTTCCTTTGCATTTTTTGACTTCTTTGAAACTTCGATTGTTTGATTTTCCCCCTTTCATCATCTGTGAACTTTCTCTTGTTGGTTTGGAGTGTTATTCTTCTTTTGTTGAAATTTTGCTTGCTTGAACTTGTGGAAATTTTGAACTTCTTTTTCTTTCTTTTGAAGTCATTTTTGTTTTCTTGACATTCAATGACTTTGATAACTTTTGTCATTGACAAATTTTGAACTTTTAATTTTCTTTGTAACTTGCACGTCTTATGTTCGCTCAAGAAAGTTTGGCCAAAAGAGAATAGTGCGTGTAAGCACTCAGAAAAGGTATAGGCTAAGATGTGGTTGTCCAAAGAAAATGCTTAAGGCTCAAAGTGGGGACATCTAAGGCTTAACATCATTTGGTAGGCTTCAAAAGGCACAAACATATCAAAGAAGGCATACAATCATTTTTCAAATAAAATATTACTCAAAATTTTGTTTGAATAACATTTAGGCCAAGTTATAGATCAACAATGCAAAATAATTGAATTTAGTTCAAAACACACCACATAATGCACGTGAAACAATGAATCTGATTTTTTTCTAACCTTGAATGTATGCAAGAGAATATTTAGAAGTCTAACAAAGTATGAATTTGAGGTACAAAAAGAATCCATGGTTTAACAAGAAGGCAATTTTCTTTATTGTACAAATTATTTTTCACATGCACACTTGAACTGTGTCGGCACCAACCAAGTCAAAAAATGATTTAAAAATTATAAACATTAAAAGAAATAAAAATAAAAGATCATTTAAATGAAGAATACTGAACCCAATAAGGGTTGCCTACGTATCTCATCGATGAGAATCATGTTTGCGTAGTTCTTTCAGATATTACATAAAATCTATATTTGAACAAATACATTTTTGGAAGGAGAAATAAAGGAAATGAAAAAATAATGAGCCATATTGAAAGTTAGTCAAAAATGTTTATAATTATTTTAAGAAAACTTAACAAGAATGAAGAAATCAGTGAGTCACATTGACGGGCCGACCACCCAAATTTAACAAAAAGTAAAAAAAATAAAAAATTAATGAGTCACATTGAAGGGGGACTACCTAAACTTAAAAAAAATATCTAATAATTATATAAAAATAACAAAAGTAAAAAAATTAAAAATTAATGAGTCACATTGAAGGACGGACAACCCAACTTAAAAAGGTGAATTCAAATAATATTTTTAAAGATAAATAAATATAATAAATATACAATGAATATGACATAATGTATAAAAATTTAATGTAAAATGTACAAACATCCTCGGAGTGAAGCCTTATAAATTCTGGAGTGTGTGAACAACCTTGGTGAAATTTTTGAGGGCATTCCTAAATAATTTTGCCCATATTTCAGAATAGGTCTCCGGTATTTAACAAATATATCCCTTGTAAAATATTAGGAGACTTCCACAAAAATTATGCCCCAATTTCTATTTGTTAAAATTTGAAAAGCGTACGGAGAAGATGATCGACCCCTTATGACACCTATGTATCCCGCTAAAGCAGGAATCAGGTCAAACATAGTTCCACCAGATTGTAATTTGAATAGAGAATGGACTAAGATTATGAAATTTCTAAAACTAGATGACCAATAATGATTTTGAATGGCTGGAAACCCAAGTGGACAACTTAGGTTGAAACTCACGACAATCATTGGATGTATGACGAACCAATAAATTTTCGATCATTCCAAAAAATGGTTGAGTATAGAAAAGTTCGACTTGCGATTCCGCAAAACCGTTCTTTAATATACTATACATATAATGCTTGAAAAAAAACCATGAATGCAATGAAAATATACAATAAAATAATTGAATATTGAGTACAATATGCAAATAATAAACAAAATATACAAGATATAATGAATAACACAATAAAAGAATGATATCCACAATCTGAAAAAAATGAACACACAATGGTTAGAACCTCTATATCCCAGCGGAGTTGCCATTCTTTTGACATCATTTGAATAGGAGCAACGACGCGGTGACTCAATAAAAAAAAGAATTTTAAGTTTAAATTTTTTTTAAAATGGATAAAAGGGGGTTAGAGGGGGAAAAGGGGTAAAATGAGTTTATAGGGAAAAAGGAAGTCGCCACTTCTTTTTTTGTTTGGAAAACTAGGAAACCGATTAATTTATTAACTTGAAAAAAATGTCTACGAAACCAATTTAATTCTAGGTAAGGGGTTCAAGTTATTTTTAAGGGAATGAGTTAGCACCCTTCGAAATCCACAACTGTGGTTCTTGACAAAGTTCATTTTTTTCAAATTGAAAAAATAAAATAATGTAAAAATATAATACACATACAATATACACAACAAAAATAAAATAATAATATCGATTTAAGGTTTGCCTTACACCGATATGTATAGAATAATGAATTAAAAAAATAATTCGAACTCCTTTCGAATAGCTTCAAGGAAGCAAGTCATGGGTACCTATAAACACACTTCGTAGTAATAATTAAAATTGAATGTATGAAATAATGAATTAAAAATAAAAACTTGTCTTATTAACATTGGAGGCCTTGGAAATCAACAATAATTTCTTCACCAGCCAATTTCAACTTATAAAATATATAAACATAAATTAAATTTCTGTAAAATGGAAAGGCCTCCAAAATCGACGGAGAGTCTTTTTCATTGGACATTTCAATAATTTTAACAAACAATAATCGATATCTGGTGGAGAAGAAAGGGAAGGAAAAGGAAACTGGAAATGGACAGTTGGTAGTTTTCTTGTGACGTTTCGTCAGAAATAGGTGCTGAACGGAGCTAGTGAGATGTTGTGTTTTTTGGAGGAAGGAGGTTAATGGAATGGTGGTCAGTGAGAAGAGAAGAGAGGAAAGATATGACCAGTGGAGTATTCTTATGGGTGGTGGCTGGTCGGAGCTCCGACGAAAGTTCACCGGAGATGATGAATAGTGTAGAAAAATCAAAGTAAAAGTATCTGAAAATTACACTTCAAATTCTAAATTTTACTAAACTGCCAAATCTGTGACCAAACAACGACCCTAAGGACGGTTCGTTGATCCACAAATGGCCCGTCCACCTAGGGAACAGATTATCCCTACAAGTTGGTATTAATAAGTCTCCAAATGGATTTAAGTCTGAACAAACGAGACCTCACCAATGGCCCGTCTATTGACAAAGGGTCCGTTGGTGAGACTGCCTAAAAAGCTGTAAAGTGGACTGCCTTGGCTTGGGGTGTTTGGTAAATTCACCCTAAGTGTTTTATGAACCTAGGGAGTTATTTTTAGTGTTTATTAGGTATATTAAAGTGTTCTGAACCCTAATAACCCATTTTAGACTCCTTTTCATAAAACCCAAAACCCCTCTTTCTTAGAATTCTCTCTCAAGTCTCCATGGATGCTAGAGGTCAAGAACTGCTAGGAGGGGTATTGGTGGTAGTTTATACATAAAAAATCTTTGGTGTTTCTTCAATGTGAGGTATGGTATCCATTCTTGAAGTCTCTTCCATTCAAGGAGTCCCTTCTAATAGATTTTCAAATTGGGTTCTGAACCTAGTTTTTTCTATCTTTAATTCTACATATGGGTATTGCATGAAAACATTTTGAATTAATTATTAATGATATTTCTAAGGTTATTTGCTGGTTTTAAGTTTAAAACATCAATTAAATCATGTTAAATATTTTAATATAACGTTGGCTTAAGAAATGGGTTATATGAGCATGAATTGATAGTCTTTGAGCTTTGATTTATTATGATTGTTATTGTTGTTTAGATACTGCCCAAATGGCTAATTTATGATAAATTATTGAATAAAATGTTATATATGATGAAATCATGGAGTAAAGGGTAAGTTGGTCATGCTGTTTAGTTTCAATTTCGAAATGCTTTTGAGTTGTATGGTCTACCTTCTTTGTGGCAGTGTTCATTTTAATTGTATGAATGAAAAGTTACTAGTTAATTGATATGACGCTATTAAGGCCTTTTATGTAAAGTAATAAGATAAATATGCTATTATTGTTAAATGTGCCTTATGAAGTGATTATGTGAAATAGGCTAGAAGTATGCTTAAAAAAAGAAGATATTTTTGTTAAGTGTTTTATGAAACTTGATATGAGAAGTATGTTATGGATTTTGTATAAAGGACTTAAACAATTATATGAACTATGTAAAGTGTGTGATGTGATGAATGAAGGTATAATCATGTATAGAAGTTAAATTTAAATGAAATTAAGCTTATGTGCTAGGCGTGCTAAGACTCACACTTGAATGAATGAATGAAGCTAAGTTAAGTCGCAACGGGGAGTTTTGGGGTTAACACTCTTTGTTAGTTGAGATGAAATGTTTAGTAGCAACCTCACTATATCCCATGTGTTTTTTAAGATAGGTTGGAGAATGAAGTGTCTTAGTGCGTTAAGATGTGGTGTTCACTAGTAATCCTTAACCTATATTCTATAATGTTGAGAATCTATGAGAAGTTATGCCTAGAACCGAGAGGATATGAAGGAGAGGTGGATTACACTTCGTGAGATGAGATGTTTTATTCCAATGTACTTCTTGAGATGAGTACTCCTCGTTAGTAGAGAATGAATTTCTTATTAGCAATCTCCTTATCCCTTAACTATGTGCCCGCATAGGTGTATCTATTGGGAAAGCCATGTATATGCTAAGAGAATGACCTCATTCTGGGAAAGTGATGATCCCTCATTGATCGGAGTTAATATTGGGATTCCATGTCTAGCTCTAATTGTCTATGTCGATGAAGCTAACTCCCGAAAAAGAAATGAATGTGCTAAGTCTTCTAAAGGAGTGTTCTAATTAGGGTAGATAGTTGAATGTGACTCTATTTATCCATTGCAGTAGTTAGGCAATCCCAAAGGGGAGTCTTGGTGAGACTTATTCGAATTAAAGGAACTAAGTCTTCTAAAATAACATCTACTTAGGGTTGGTGGTGTATGGGACACTATCTATCCATTGCACGGGAAGAATTTGTGCCAAAATTTCTAATAGAATGTGCTACTTAAGGTAGGTGGTGGAATGGGACATCATCTACTCATTGCACTAAGTACGCATTCCCAAAGGGAAGACTTTGGTGGTTTGTCGGGTGTCTTTTAATGTCTTGCCATTGATTGAGGGGCTTGTTTCTCTCGAGTTGAGTAAGCCAAAATGGTTAGTTTTGAGGATTTCTTTTGTGTGTATTGAAGGAGGCACATGCATACTTCCTTCATGTCTTGCATTAGTGAGTCTTAGGATAATGCCGAGTTAGGAAAACTCTTACGGAAATTGAGTTCACTTTATCTTTTACTTGGCCTTGGAAGTTCACTACTTTAGAATACGATAGTTCATTGTAATTGCTTGAGTTTAATACATTGCGAAGTCTTTAAATGATTTATTGTAGGTGCTCAAATCGTTTTACTGTAAAGGCTTAATTAGTTAACTGTAATGTTTGATTTGAGATAACTTTTAAGCTTTGGTAAGTTCATTGAAAAGTGTCTTTTGGTTTAAGAATTATATGACTTTTAATCTAAGTGTTAAATGATGTTCATCATGTTAATTGGTTTCTAAATTCATGAATATTTTTCTTAAATTGCATGAAATGTTATTTTACAAAAACGTCCATTTTCGCATGGTTTTGAATATGTCATACTTAGTACATTATTTGTACTAACCAAATACTTTTCTATAAAATAATTATAGGTTGGAAGCATTCTCAAGGTTGAAGTCTAGAAGGTGAAGCTTGGGAAAATTCCTCTCAAGATAAAGTATGTCCAAACATATTCGAGGGCATAGTCCGTTTCTTAATTTCATAGTATTTTGTATTCCTTTCAATGTTAAGGTCCACGTCCCTAAGTTGTTTATGTCGTGTCTTTAAGTTTGGCTTGTGACGATAAGAATTAATACTTGTGACGATAAGAATTAATACTTATTTATGAAAGACTTCCTTTTTGTTAAATAATTCATGAAAAGTTTTAATTCCACATTACCTTTCATGTCTTATATAATGAATGCGAGTTGAAGGGCTTGTACAAGACCCCAACGAGTCAAGTACGCCTAGCTAGGAAATAAGGGTTCCTCCTAACTTCTAGGGGGTACTTTAGGGTCGTGAAAAAATTTGGTATTAGAGCATAAAGTTTTGAGAAATAGTCTAATGTCTAAAAGTCTCACAACCATGCCTAGTAGTATCTTTGTCATTTTGTGTGAGTCGGGCATATCAATGGACAAGACGCTATAAGACGATAGAATTTATCTTTTTTCATTACTCATGAATCGTGCAATAGAACTTAACTCCATAAGGTCTTTCTCTCTAGTGTTCCCTTGTCTTGTGGTCTTCTAGGTGTGATTTCTTGGAAAGGGAGATATTTCTATGTTTGAGGGAGAGAAAAGGGTGAGTATTGATGTTAAGATGGTTTTGTGGATAAAAGAGTAGATGTGAAGGTATGCTTGAAAACTTGGGATGTGATGCCATTTACGTCTTGGTGTGTATTGTGAGGTTGTGAATGTTATAATAAGAAACTTTATGGTGATTTAGTTTTACTCATGGTTAGAGTTATAAGGATTAATAAAGTGCTTTTGAGAATAAATGAAATATCTTGTGATTATATTCAATGATGGTAGATATTCTTTAAGGTGTGAATTTGAGGATATGATGAGGGAATGTGGTGATTTAGTATGAGTTTACGGCAATCCTCTTGTGTGGTTAATGTTTTAATAGTCATTCTTGTTATTTGGGGGATGTTGTGGTGTAGGCTTACACTAAGATGGAAATGTGGTATGAATATTTAGCGAGGAAGTTTTTTTCCCAAGAATCTGAGTTAAGTGATGCCTAACAATTGAATGAAGTGATGCTTAAGAGAGTTTCTATAGGCTTGAATCCTAAGAGGAAAGTGTTATGCTTAACTTGTAAATTGATGTTTAATCTTTATGTGCATGAGTTGAGGGTAATGTGAGTTCTTACCTTGTGAGAGGAAAAATGATTCTTTGAAGTATGAGACCTTGAATATGGCTTTACCCTAAGTTGGGAAATTAGTTGTGTAGAATGGCATATAATGTACTTAGTCCAAGAGAATCCTTAAGGGTCACTAAGTTGGAGTGTTCGTATGGGATGCTACTCTCACATTGCACTTAGTGAAACTTACCAAGTCTCTTTGGAGTAAGTTAGTTTTGTCTTGTCCCTGATATTCTAATGTCATCTTGTTAAAAATGCTTGAAGGGTGCATTATGGAATTTGTAAGCATGTGACATAGGGATGTTTTGAATTGACTGTAATGAAGTTCAACTTTTTGAGAAAAATACATTTTTAAAAAATTATGGTTTCAATGTTTTATACGATGAATTTATATGGTATTATAATTAATGTTATCATGCCCTATTGATGAATTGGTCAAACAATAGAATTTTTTAAATTTTTTTATTATATTGGCAGTGAAACTGTTAATGTTCACTGTAGGATTTCTAAGTTTTGAGAAATTTGGTGTCTTTCATTGATATTTCAATGTGTGAAAAGGTGTTGTATATGAGAATATTTAAGGATGGAGAAGTTAGTTCCTCCATAAAACAACGTTAAGTGTGAGTTTTGAAAATTTATAAGTTTACAAGTGTCACTTATGTTCCTAAGTGTTTGAAAATGTCAAATGATGATCCTTCCTAGTGATGATTTGATTTTGAGGGTTTGAGCCTTAATTGTAATGTGTTATTTCATGCTAAGTGACTCCTTATTGTTCTTGAAGTTTTAGTGTCATTCAAAGATGAATGTTTTTTAAGTGGGTTAGAATGTAATGCCCCAAAATGAACAAAGGTGAAATAGAGCATCATGAGTGTTTCTTGATTTAATTTGAACTTAATATTAGTTAATTTAGTGTTCTTAGGCAGTGTGTGAAGTTTGGAGGTCAAACGCCCAAGAACGTTCATGAAGTTCGAAACGTGTGCCTTAGATAGTGCTTATTTGTCTTGAGGTGTTTCAGTGAGTTTTATGTGCTAATTTTGCTTGAAACTTGCATGAGATTTTCCTAAGACCTAGACGACTTATTTTGAGGGTTTAACATCTGGGCACGAACCCACATAGGACCCACAAGGGGCCCTAAATGAAGGACCCAAAACTCGGACCAAACTGCCAAAGCAGTGACCAAACGACGAAACTAAGTACGGCCGTTGATCGACCAAGGGAGTCGATTGTCCCTGAAAGTTGGGATTGTGCAAGCTCCAAATTGAGCTATGTCTCAACTAACGAGACCTCACCAACAGCCCGTCTCTTGATAAATGGTCCGTTGGTGAGACTGCCTAAAAAGCTCTAAAGTGGACTACCTTGGTTTTAGCGTTTAATAGGTAATTAAAGTGTTCTATATCCGAAGACCCCATTTCAGACCCCTCTTCCTAAAACCCAAAACCCCTCTCTCTTAAAATTCCCTCTCAAGTCTCCATGGAAGCTAGAGGTCAAGAACTGCTTGGAGAGTTGTTGATGGTCGTTTATCCATCATAAATTTTTGGTATTTATTCAATGTGAGGAATGATATCCATCCTTGAACTCTCTTCCATTCAAGGAGTCCCTTTTAATTAATTTTCAAAATGGGCTCTCAACCCTAGTTTCTTCTATCTTCAATTCTAAATATGGTTATTGCATGAAAACGTTTTGAACGACTTGTTAATGAAATTTCTAGGTTAGTTTGAGTTTTTAAGGTTAAAACTTTAATGAAAAAGCATTAGACGTTTTAATCTAATGTTGGCTTAAGAAATGGGTTATGTGAGCGTGAATTGATAGTCTTTGAGCTTTGATTACTTATGGTTGTTATTGCTGTTTAGCTACTGCCCAAAGGGTTAATTTATTATGAATAATTGAATAAAATGTGAAAGGTGATGAAAGCATGAATTAAAGGGTAAGTTGGGTATGTTGTTTAGTTTCAATTTTGATATGCTCTTGAAGTGTTATGGTCCACCTTCTTGGTGGCGGTGTTTATTTGAATTGTATGAATGTAAAGTTACCAGTTTATTGTGAATGAGGGTATTAAGGCTTTTTAAGTTAAATAAGAAGATAACTATTCTATTATTGTTAAATATGCCTTATGAAAATATTATGTCAAATAGGCTAGATAGTATGCTTAAATGAAGATATTCTTGTTAAGTGTTATATGAAACTTGTTATGAGAAGTATGTTAAGGATTATGTATAAAGGACTTATGATTATTAAGGATTATGTATAAAGGACTTATGATTATATGAAGTATGTAAAGTGTGTGATGTGATGTATCAAGGTCTAAGCATGTATATAAGTTATATCTAAATTAAATGAAGCTTATGTGCAAGGTGTGCTCACATGTACACACACACTCACACTTGAATGAATGAATGAAACTAAGTTAAGTCCAATGGGGAGTTTTGGGGTGGACAATCTTCGTGAGTTGAGATTATGTGTTTAGCAGAAACCTCACTACATCCAATGAGCTTTGTAAGATAGGTTGGAGGATGAATGCTCTTCCTGAGTTAAGATGTGGTGTTCACTAGTTATCCTTAACCTATAGTCTATAATGTTAAGAATCTGTGGGAAGTTCTTCCTAATACCGAGAGGATATGAAGGAGAGGTGGATTACACATCGTGAGTTGAGATGTTGTATTCCAATGTACCTCTTGAGATGAGTACTCCTCGTTAGTAGAGAATGAGTTACTTAGTAGCAATATCCTTGTCCCTTAACTATGCGCCCGCAGAGGTGTAGCTATTAGAAAATCCATGTAATTGCTAAGAGAATGACCTCATTCTAGACAAGTGAAGATCCCTGATATGATGAGGGTTAATATCGGGATTCCATGTCTAGATATCATGGTCTATGTCTTTTATGGTAACTCCAACAAAAGGAATGAACGTGCTAAGTGTTCTGAAAGAGTGTTCTACTTAGGGTAGGTAGTGGAATGGGACGCGATTTATTCACTGCACTAGGTAGGCAATCCGAAAGGGAGTCTAGGTGAGACATGTTTTAATTGAATGAACTATGTCTTCTAGAAGAACGTACTACTTAGGATAGGTGGTGGTATGGGATTCTATCTATCCATTGCTCTAAGAAGGACCTTTGAAAATGGAAGACTTGGTGCCAAACCTTGTAAAATACTGTTCTACTCAGGGTAGGTGTGGTATGGGACACCATCTACTCATTGCACTAAGTAGGCATTCGAAAAGGGAAAACTTAGGTTGTTTGTTGGGTGCCTTTTTAATGTCTTTACATTGAGTGAGGGGCTTGTTTCTCCCGAGTTGAGTAAGACGAAAGGGGTAATCTTGAGGATTGCTTTGGTATGTATTAAAGGAGCCATATGCATACTTCCTTCATGTCTTACCTTAGTGAGTCTTCGGATAATCCTGATTTAGGGAAACTCTTATGGAAAACGAGTTCACTTTCTCTTTCTCTTCACCTTGGAAGTTCACTCATTTAGAATAGGTTAGTTCATTGTACTGGAACAAGTTGTATACATTATGAATTCTTTAAATGATTTATTGAAAGTGCTCAAATGATTTCACTGTAAACGCCTAATTAGTTCACTTTAATGTTAGATTTGAGTACACAGTTAAGTTTTGGTAAGTTTAGTGTAAAGTGTCTTTTTGTTTCAAAATTATATGAGTTTTCATATAAGTGTTAAATGATGTTCATCATCTTAATTTGTTTCTTAATTTTGAATATTTTACTTAAATTGCATGAAATGTTATTTTTACTAAAATATCCCTTTTCACATGTTTTTGCATATGCCATACTCAGTAAATTATTTTTACTAACCCCATACTTTTCTATACTATAAGTATAGGTTGGAAGAATTTATAAGGTTGAAGTGTAGAAGGTGAAGCTTGGGAAAGTTCCTCTCAAGATAAAGTATGTTCTCACATATTCGAGGGCATAGTCCATTTCTTATTTTATTAGTTAAAGAATTATTATGTATTCTTTTCCATGTAAAGGGCCGTGTCCCGAAGTTATTTATGTCGTGTATTTATGTTTGGGTTGTGACGATAAGATTTCTTAAGTATTTATGAAAGATTTCCTTTTTATTAAATTATTCGTAAAAAATTTTGATTCTGCACTACTTTTCATATCTTATGTAATGAATGCAAGTTGAAGGGCTTGTACAAGACCCCAAAGGATCAAGTACGCCCAGCCACGAAACGAGGGTTCCTCTTATCTTCTAGGGGGTACTTTTGGGTGATGACATGGACGCTATCTTTTCATATTCTAGCTTAAGAAGATCTTAGTTGATTTTAAGAATACTCACATTTCCATTATGTTCTTCGGATTCTTTTGTATTAAGACCTATATGGCACATTGACTATTTATTGTCTAAGTCTTGATTCATACTCTTTAGATGGTTTTATACATGTGAGACAAGTTGTTAGAATATCGTATGCTATTATAAATGTTAAAGCATGAAGTCTAAGTATACTTCACATAGTATTGAAAGTTTTAATTGTCCGCAAATTTTAAGTGATGACATGCTATGATGAGCGCTAAGAGTCTTGTTTGAGTCATCTAAGAGGATGACAACAGTGGTCGCATCTAGACTGTACTTATCCGGGTGTGACATAAACATAAAATGGAATTCAAATACTCACATAGGAATGATTGAACACTTCCTCTCGTGAAGAGGTTAAGCGATTCTTACTCGGTGGACATGTATCAAGACGAATATAGATCAATTACAATCTTATAGTCTATACATAATACCATCAAGGTCATCTATAGCGTTACAATGTTTAGTTATGTACAAGGAGGAACTACCTTGTCCTAGTCACAAAATACATCCAATGCATCATACGGTTTACATACCAACATTCAACAGAGGTAAATTAACTTAAGGAGAATTTCTTCCCTCTTAACAAAATCATGCTCATACTTTCCTTCTAATGAAGTCAAAATGGTATATCGCACCAACCACATCACAACAATAGGAAGTTACTTCACAAAATTTCAGTTTGTAGTATATACTATTTTTCATGAACATACATCATTTAGGATTGCTATTATATTCATAGACACACATACATAAATATTGGTTATATACACCATCACTTTTCAAGAGTAAGACTATATCAACACTTCCCAAAATCACAAAATCACATACTTTAAAGGGACTCATCTTTTCTCATTTAAAGAATAGTTAACACATCTTTGTGGGGCCAAAATACCCTCACGTCAAAAAGGATTATAAAGCATGTTCATCAAGCCATATCATGAAGTCAAAGTTCAAATATATCCTATTAAGATTCATAAAAACCTAAGAAACATGTAATTTTAAAAAGATCCTTTTTCATGCAATATGAATTTTTCAAAACATGCATGACATAGTGTAATTTAAGATATTCAGAACATGAGGAGAACATGCAACTTATACTCATAAGACATACTCCATAATATGAACAAGCTACTGGGAACCCCTTTTATTTCAAGCTTGAGTACTAATAGAAGGAAAATATAGGGATATCAACAACCTTACTACTCAAATCATCATAACCAACTTAGGGTAAACTCATATTTAGAGAAACTCATCTCATCTAATAGAACATGGAATTACGAATCCTTTTAGTAAAAAAATCATATCCCTTTTGGGATCAAGATTATGCATACCATTTTTAACATCACCTCCTTCTATATCTAAACAAGGAACCATTTTACAGTAGCTCTTGACTCATAGTTCACTATGTGAGGATTTCAAGTGACCACAATTGTGTATATAAATTACTCCACTTCATATTTATCAGTAAAAGTGATTTTTAACATAGGGAAATTCAAGGGACAACAAATGAGGATCAGTAAGGGCATTCATAATCTTACCATCTAGACACATTATCCCCCACTTAGGGTAAGACTAATCAAATATTTATCACCTCATTCCCTTAAATACAATGGTCAAATCAAGTCAAACCAAACCTACATACTACTCACATAAGAAGGTTTGACCTCATTGAGGATTCCACTCCTAAACTCATATGAAGGAGATTTCTAATTCAACATCAATAGGTAGCACTCAAGCAACACTATTTCTCTAAGTCAAACACCTAAAGGAAACTCATAACAATCATGCTAGATCATGATACCCCACCAAATGAGGCCTTAAATTACACCATGAATGCCAAGGGAATATTCATAATTTCATCACATTCTATAACCTAGTCCTAACAAGGTAAGTAGTCCAGAATTTAAGACTATAAGGGTCATTACCTTAGTAGTTCATTTATAGCCTTTAGGGAATTCTCCCTCAAACATAGGAATATAGAAATCCCTTATTCTAGCCAATCATAAAAACAAAAGTTGGAACTCTAAAAATCCTCTACTACTTCATCTAGATATTCGTGGTAACCATACTCCCTAGTTAAAATCTTAGGGGAAGGTGTAGAAGGGATTTGGCCATAAAGTCCTCTTTCTTTTATTCCATCACTTAGGCAAGGTACCTTTTGGGTCTTCTCAACCCACATCATCACCATTAGTGGAACCTTCTAATTAACCATGCCTAGATACAATCTACCCATTTTCCTCAAATGACCATACTTAAGGTCAAACTTAAAATACATCTAACCTCTTTAAAGTAGGTCAACATCAATTCTCTTATTCTCTTTATGAGCTAAAGGGTAAATTCATCTCTCTAAGTCAATCTTAGAGCAAAGAATTATTCAAACTTATGGAACAAAACCCATTATTACCCTTTTCCCACCCTTAGAATAGGGTCATATATGGAACTTATCAACTAATCTTATGGGTTCTCCCATTAACTATAATGCTTCACAATTTCCTAACTAGATTTAACACACATCTTGCCTGCTTAGTAGCAAGACTATGCAAAAGACTCCAATCCACAGAAGCACAACTATGAAGTATTACTCATATACAAAGGGAATCATTCATCTTTCACTGTTACAATATTTGTCAAAAACTTGTTCAAGCTTATACCCTAACGTTATACTATCATAATGCATAACCATAAAGTAGGTCATAATTCTAAAGAGTACTCTATGACACTATAACGACTCTAAACAAGGTCGGACTATATCATAAAATAACTTCTCATCATATAACCTCAATCGTCATAAGTCACATATACCCATAAATGACATCACATCAAATTATTCCAAATTTACCTTCACTAATTTTCACATCCGGGGACCAACCCATTCAAGTAACCTGGCGTACTTGAACTCTCGGAGGTCTTATACAAGCCCATTGTTATCATTCATCAAATTGTCATAGTAATTTTAGCAAAAAATTTAAAACATTTCATAACACATCATATGCTAGAAACTTTACCTCATATATATATAAAATATCATAAGTACATATTTAGACCTTAAGTCACTTTTACCAGACTAGACACAACATCATAAGAGTACAATAGGGAAACGTCCCTTAAAATATTATACATAAGTAAACTTATACACTTTATAGTAAAGACATGACTTAGGAATCCTTGAACTTAAGGATCCCTTTCCTTGAGCATGGGAATTCACATATCAAGATCCTCAACCATAAATACATCCTATAAGAATCCATAACCTACATTTTGCATAAAAAATATATAAGATTGGAGTTTGTACAAGAAAGCACTACGTACGACAACCATGTAAAAACATGCATTTAAAAGGGACATTTTCTTGAAATCACACTTGATGCCTTCTCGTGAAATTCTTCATAAAACATTTCTACAAAATTATTTATATCATTTGCATACTCCATGAAGACATATTCAAAGTACATATATCATATAAAATGGAATTTAGAATTTAAGCCACATTTGAGGTCACTTTACAGTGAGCTCCTTTCATATTAGAGTGAGCTACTTTCCTTTTACAGTGAATTCCTTCTTATAACTCATTAACCTTAGAAGTAAACCTCTAGTGATACTTAGTGCAGTACATCACCTTATGGTTACAAGGAAAACCATACATACAACTTACATAAGCCCACACATACCATCATAGAAGTATAACACATAAAAGACACTTAGGCCAAGACATAAGAACATTACAGTAAGCTCTTGTCCTTATGCATATATACTTATTTTGCTTCACACAGAACCTTATGAAACCTTACTCGTAATCCTTATCTAAATCTACTAATTCAATGTAAATGCGAAGCCCCATAACCTCACACATACTTGGTAAACCTATCATGAGACCAAAAGCCTTAACATATCCTTCATGTACCAAACATAATACTATAGGCAACCAACATACATTTTAATATAGGGCCTTAGTCACATTGACATATTAGAACTTCATGTCATGCATATAATCTCATCATGTAAACACTATAACAATGTCATGCAAGAAAAACCATAAATATAGACACATGCATTTGAACACCTTCCTAGGACTTCCCTCAAGTGTCACTTGTTCAATGCACAGGTGACGTCCCATACCCCCATCTACACTAAGCAACTACCCTTAAGTTATCCTAGTTAGGGTCCTTACTTTACTTCCATTTTCCATTTTACTTTAGGTAAATTATAGTCTTAACTGACACTAAGACCATGGGTGCTAAACATGGAATTTGGTGTTGTAGATACTTACACAAAGGAAGATGTTCTCACCTAGCCAAGGTAGAACATTAACATACGTCCTAGCATATAAAGTGAATTCACTTTCTATATCCTATGTGGCAAGCATAGTTTTGTGAACTACGAGATATACATTACCATGTACATGCTCATTGGCATTGGAGCCTCATCTTATGAGAAACCATGGGTGAACCTTCCTCAAAGGGAAGCCACCACCTCATGTAGAACCATAGGTGAATATTCCTCTAAGGGAAGTCAAACCTTATGGGAACCCAATGGTGAATCTTACTCAAAGGGAAGTTAACACTCTATGGGAAATCAATGGTGAATCTTCCTCATGGGAAGCCAACACCTCTTATTCTCAAGTTCACTCGGTGATAAGATAAGTTCCCTTTTTATGAAAAGCCTTTATTTCTTTACTTCATAAAACATAGCCTTAGGATATTTATTCCTTATATGCTTATAGAATATTCAAGCACCTATCTAGTTTTAGGGTACATATTAGCACACCATTCAAGGCCCGTCTATTGACTAGATCTTCATACATGTATGTGTGTGTGTTCTTGTACGTAAGAAAACCTTTCACATAACACATATATGTCACACATGTTCATTTATCAATGCATAAGCCAATAGGTGTAACAATACGAGCAATCCTTTCGTATCAACAATTTAATAAAGTATGCCATTAATATTTCATCATATCATATACTTAACATTATAGCATATAACACATATTCAAGGAATTTCCTTATATTCATTTTCATGTTCATAGAAACCAAACCTACGAACTATCCTATCAAGGTAAACATATGCAATGTATAGACAAGGTCCCATACCCTTGCCCATACTAGTATACCTATCAATTAATCCTAGATAATGGAATATATAACATACTTACATACATTTATATTACATGCATTGTAGTATACTTTTAGTGAATATGAGATCAATCTTTCATTAGACTCTATGAACATTTACTACATCGTAAGAATGCATAATGTGTGAGTGTGTGTATACATTGGTATACATGATCACATAATGGCTATCAAGAATACATTGAGTCAGTCACCCTATTAAGACTACATTACCCTTTCAAGCATAGACCACACAACACACAATAGCGTAGGAAAAAAGCCAATCTTCGTATTACACTTAAGACTTCTAACTTTGACTATTTATGCATTCACATAGGGGTACATAGATAGGGGTTATCATTTCGTAATAATTCATTAATGGAATCACCTACACATAAACCTAACATACTTATTCTGATGCTCATAGCAATAATAATATAACCAAGATTCACAACTAGAGTAAAAGACTATGTACAAGGTACACATAAGGTGATCATCATAACCATACATCCATATATTCATCAGTTTGCCTTCAAGGACATGGTCAACAAAAATATAATGAAAAAAAATTAAAAACCCCCACCATAGGATGAGCATACAACGCAATGCCATACAAGGCTTCATCAAATACAATAATATATAAAAGTATACAGGGAAAAGCCATCCTTACCAATTCATCATCCTTTGATCATTATTGATCAGTACACCTTTTTCATCAACAATACGATATAGGATAGTATCTAAATATACATTAATAATAAAGGAACTCAAGCACAAGTCAATACGAGATCATGCTACAACAAGTACACTACATCACCAATAGACTATAAGGTAGAGAGACATAGATCACTTAATAGTATTCCTTGCTTTGATCATCATGATACACATTCATAGTACTCCAATAAAAACATTTAGAGAAGTAGATAGAGATATAATAACCAAGAGTAAATCATGTTTCATCTACCCTAAATTTAGATCACATTTTGTTCATAGCATTTTCGACTATTAGGCTAAAACATAAAGATTAATCGTTATAAAGATTCCTTTTATTTGATCATCAATAGTTTATACCCACAATTTACCCAAACCATTAACCTAAGATAGTAGATATAATCATCTTCACCTAATCGAATTAAACATTCAATCATTATAAAGGCAATGTTACAATGAATACCAAGAGAAATAAGCTAGTCATATTATAAATCTTTATCATTGATCCACATGGATCTTTCATCATCAATTTATCATCAATATACGTAAATAACAATAGATATAATCAATCAAACGTAATAGAATAACAATTCAATAAATAAAAAGTCACGATCACACTGCCCATGCGAGGGCTAAATCGAGTTTAGGAATGGACATGGGTTCATCATGAAATTGGATTGAAAATCAGGTTAAGACAAATATATTATCATCGATTCATCATGATTAAGCCTTTGAAAATGTTTTTAGAATGAACTAATGGTTAGAATGAAGAAGAAGAGATTTGATCATATTTTCTCTTTGAACCAAGTGAAAGGTTACTTAGAGATGAAGGATCAACTTAGCTTTATCTAGAAAAAAACCTCCAAAACATGATGAAGAATTGATGGAAATCCAAGCTCCAAGTTTTTCTTGAGATTTACCTCTAATGGAGATTTCTAAAGAGAATTGGTTTTGGAAGGAAATTCTTTTTGTGTGAATTTGATTGGGAATGGGTTGATAACTTTTTTGATCCCTTATACACCCTAAAAAAACCTAGTAGGGTGATTTTAGGACGTGGGGTGAATTTCCCATTCACCCCTTTAATGAAACAATGCACATGCAATGATACAAAGCCTGCACCGAGGAACAAACAACAAGGTGTTGGTCCATCGAAGGACAATTCTGTGTATTCTGTCATTTGGGTCTGAATTGGTCATGTGGCCAAGCCTTCTCCGGGATAAGTTCCGATCGACGCCTCCCCTTTAACGGGGCGTTAGTCCACCAATTACTCATCACTTGAGCTTGTCTATTGACACTGCCAAGGTTTTGTCTCGATAATCATTGGGTCTTTTTTGTGGTCCCTCTTGCGGGGCACTTGGGAAGTCGTACCTGGGCGTTTCCAACGTAAATATGAAAATTTACAAACCAAGAACCTTCCACATCAGTTTAACCCAAAATAATTGCCCGAAACACATCTAGACATGTTAGGCACCATCAAGACACACATGAACGTCTCAAGGGCTAACTTTCAAACTTCGTTGACGTTCTTGGATGTTTGACCTCTAAACTTCAGAAAAATCTATACACTGCTTATAAACTTCATAATAACCCATATTAAGACTTCATAAGCTCATAAAAAATTCAAAAGCCCATAAAAGCATATAAGACCCCTTTGGCGACTAGTAATCGAATTTCTTGGTAGTCCCTATGATTTTCGACTTTCAAATCACCTCAAACTTTACACACTGTTTCAATACCATATTATAAACCATTTTACGACCTTCGACCCTTATTACAGACATGTCAGACTCTAGATACCCTAACTCATTTTGGGGGTCTTACAATATCCCCCACTTGGGAACATTTGTCCTGGCATGACACTTATAAAACTTTAATCACAACAAGGACTTCAATGAACCATAGAGAAACTCACAAAAATCATAACATAATAATGTAAAAGATAATGCATAGAAATTACAACAAACACACTTCAAACCATTTAGCACTCAATGCGTACAAGCAAGCAAAACTTTTATCCACTCACTCTATAATGTGTCAAACACCTAAGCACTTCTCATGTTCATAGGAGGAACATCCTTATCCTAATAATAACGAGGTCATTATATTTCAATTCATTGAGGTCATCAGGTAGGGTCCTACATGGGCAGATTCAACAATACTCTAAAGCCATTTAAGCATTCATACTTCAATGCACATAGACTTGAGTTAATTAGATTGATAATGGACTCTTATAAGTTAGACCTAGTGCTATGAGGATCATACTCAACCAAACCATGTTTACATGTGTTGATGGAGAAATTTCCTTCTCCTCATCACACTTACTTATCTCATGAGTTCATGCCCAAGAAAATTCACAAAGGTCATCTTTACTGCAACATAAGATTTCTCAACTTTTAAACCAAGGCATGCTCATATTTTCTTTCTAGTGAAGTCTAAATGGTAGGTCACACAAAGGACATCACAACAATAGGAAGTCACTTCTCACAATGTTAATTTATAACGTAGCAATAGCCTTCAAACAAAGCATTATTTGGGAAAGATAATACAAATAATTGGCACTCACAAGGGCACTTGCTAATCTTTCCTTCACTTTTCAAAGAGATAGCCAGAAATAATGTTTTCCAAATCGTAAAAGTCACATAGATTTCAAGAGACTCGTCATTTTCATTTTAAGAAGACTCAAATTTTTCATTATAAGGCTAATCATTATACATTAAGAGTAACCTAAAATATTCTTCTTACCTTATATTATGAATTTAAATGCACAACTAACATGTCAAGATGCACAATCAACATGAGAAAACCATGAAGTTACTCAAAATCTTGTATTTGATTGACTTTTTAAATCATCAAAAGATAGTGTCAATTATGACAAACCAACATATAGAGGTAATGCAATTCATACTTTAAACAACACTCCTATCATAAACAAGCTTACAGTTCATTAGTTTTAAGTTCAAGTAAACATAGAAGGACAACGAAGAAATATCTACAACATTACTACTCACGTCATAATCCCCCAGATAGGGTAGCCCCTATTAAGAGAAATTTAACCCAACCTTAAGAGGATCTTAACTTAACAACCTTCATTTTCATCACATAAAAGTTATTACCACTTTAAAAGGTATTAGAGTAAGTCAACATAGGAACACCAAGGAATTCTAAACCTTATCACCTACGCAAATTATCACAAAATAGACTCCAAGGTCATACAACATTTAGGAAAACAATTGAGAACACTTAACTATAAGGACTCTTCCTTTTCATTCAACTTTACAATAAGGTGACTTCTAGTTCACTCAAACTGACATCATCACTCTACAAAGACAACATGCTACCATTGCTTCTAAGACCAAGCCTATACAAAGACTTCAATCCATACAAAACAATAACGAAAGGTCACACATATAAACAAGGGAAACATTTGAAACATCATACATATATTCTTAGGGCAACATGCTTCTTTACCATTTAACATAATCCTAAAACATTTCAGGCCAAAATAATATCATTACGGTACCATAATTCAAAACCATATAGTAGCATACCAATCCAAAAAGAAACTCATTTTCACCATAACACATCCTAGCATATTTTAACCATATCATAACATATATTTTCCAACATAACATGCGATTTCACATTTGTCTCACATGTAGCCACAAGGAACATCATATCAACACATCACTGCTAAATTCACCTTCACACACTCATGAAACAATAAAACCAAGATAAGCATCAAAAATCACCTTTTTTCCCTCAAGCATGGATATACAATCTCATTTAAACAATCACATATTAAAGACCACCAGAAAAGAAAACATAAGAGAGAGATCTAATAACATTATGTTTTATTGCACGACATGAGAATTATTAAGAAGAAAAATTCTATCGTTCTATAGCTTCTCGTACCATTTGATGTGTTATGACTCACAACCAATGATACAAGAATCTACTAGACGTGGCAATATGAGAATTTTACAACCTAAAGCCACTTTCATAAACCTCACCCTCTAATACCATATTTGTCACATCCGAGGAGCACCCCCTAGAAGTAACATGGCGTACTTGACCTCTCGGAGGTCTTGTACAAGCCCATAGTTATCATTCATCGCATTGTCATAGTAATTTTAGCAGGGAAAATTTAAAAATTTAAATAGCACATCATAGGCTAGAAAATTTACCATATATATAATATCATATGTATATATTTATACCTTAAGTCTCTTTACCATCTTAGACACAACATCATAAGAGTACAATGGGGACACGTCCCTTAAAATATAATACACAAGTAAACTTATACATTTTATAGTAAAGACATGACATAGGAATCCTTGAACTTAAGGATCCCTTCCCTTGATCTTGGTAATTCACATATCAAGCTTCTCAATTATAGCGACATTATTGAAGAATCCATAACCTTCACTTTGTGTAAAAAGTATAGAAGAATATGGAAACTATGTAAAAACATGCATTTAAAAGTGAAATTTTCTTGAAATCACACTTCATGACTTTGTGTGAAAATCTTTACAAAAAATTTATACAATAATAGCATTTGTATCATTCACATACTTCATATAGGCATATTTAAAGTCCAAATATCATATCAAATCACATAGAGAATTTAATAAATATTTGAGATCACATTACAGTGAGCTCCTTTCACGTTACAGAGAGCTACTTTGATTTTACAAAGAAGTTCTTCTTCTAAGTCATTAACCTCCCAAATAACCCTCTATTTATACTTGGTGCAATACATCACCTTAAGGTCATAAGGAAACCCATACATACAACCTATATAAGCCAACACATACCATCATAGAAGTATAATTAATAAAATATAAACTTAGACCAAGACATAAGAACATTACAGTAAGCTCTTGTCATTATGCATGTATCCTTATTTTGCTTCATATATAACCTTATAAAACCTTACTCATAATCCCAATATAAATCTACTAGTGCAATGTATATGTGAAGCCCCATAACCTCACACATACTTTGTAAACCAATCATGAGACCACAAGACTTAACATAACCTTCATGTACCGAACACAATACTGTAGGAAACCAACATACACATCAATATAGGGCCTTAGTCACGTAGTCATATTAGAACTTCATGTCACGCATATCATATCATCATGAAAACACTATTAAAATGTCATGGAATAAAACCATAAACATAGACACATGCATTAGAACACCTTACTAGGACTTCACTCAAGTGTCACTTGTGCAATTCATAAATGAAGTGCGATACCCCCACTTACAATAAGAAACTACCCTTAAGTTATCCTAGTTAGGTCATTACTTTACTTCCATTGTCCATTTTACTTTTGGGATATTATAGCCTTAACCGACACTAAGACCCGGGGTGGTAAACATAGAATTTGGTCTTGTATAGCCTTACACCAAAGGAATGTGTTCTTTCCAAGCGATGATAGAACATTGATATACATCCTAGGATACTAAGTTAATTAACTTGCTAGATCCTATGTGGAAAGCATAGTTTATGGAAATAAGGGTGAACCTTTCTCAAAGGGAATACACCACCTAATGTGGAACCATAGGTGAATATTACTCTAAGGGAAGTCAAACCTTATGGGAAACAATGGTGAATCTTTCTCCAAGGAAAGTCTACACTCTATGAGACACCAATGGTGAATCTTCCTCATAAGGAGCGAACACCTCTCATTGTCAATTTTACTTGATGCTAGGCGAAGTTCCATTTTTATTAAAAGCTTTACTTAATGAAACATAGGCTTACGATATTGATTCCTTATATGATTATAGCATATTCAAACACCAATCTAGTTTTCGGGTACATTTGAGCACCCCTTTCAAGGCCCCTCTATTAATTGGATCTTCATACATGTGTGTGTGTACTTGTATGTGAGCAAACCTTTCACATAACACATAAATGTTACACCTTTTTTTATATATCAATGCATATTTCAAGGTGTAACTATATGATCAATCCTTTTATATCTACACTTTAAGACACTATGCACATTCCTCTTTCATCATATCGTATACTTAACATCATAGCATATAAGAGATATTCATGGCATGTCCTTTTATTTATTTTCATGTTCATAGAACCAAACCTAGGAACTATACTATTATGGTACACATGTGCAATGCATAGAAAAGGTCCCATACCCTTGCCCATACTAGTACACCTATCAAGTCATCATAGTTAATGGAATATATAACATACTTCACATACATTTACATTACATGTATAATAGAAGACATCTAGTAAATATCAGATCAACCTTTCATTAGACACTATAAGACTTTACTAAATTTTAAGCATGCATAGTGTGTGAGTGTGTGTGTACATTGTTCAAAATGATCACATAATTGCTATCAACAACACATTGAGGCAGCCACCCTCTTAAGACCATATTTGTAACACTTCAAAAATCCAAGACGTGTTGTAGAGCCTAACATAAGTTTCATAAGGTTTTGACACTATTTTAAGGTTAATATTTATGATTATAAGTCATTTAGGAAGTCTTGTAACCAAAATGTCAATGACATACGGAAACTAGTTCAATGAGGTACTAGCACGCCCTAACCTATTTGACTAGTATTTAGAAGTTGGAAAATGATGAAAATTGGTGGAAGGGTTTCTAACATTTGTTTAAGATGATTCATGTTCAAAAAATCTAGGTAATACTCCACAAGTACGAACCAAGGGTCCTTGAGGAGGACCTTTTTGTTTTGGGGTCATAAGCATTACCTGGGCAGTGTGCACCTACGAAGAGAGTTGATAGAACGTGTGAGGATTGACGGGGCGTCGATGCCACGCGTCGACCAACACATCGCAATTTTGATAATGGTCCATTTGGACAAGTCTCTGAACATACCTAAAGATGTGTAGCACGGAAGGGGGGGGGGAAGGTCATCAACTCACAGACGGACCGTAGGTCGAGGTCTCATCTATGAGGGCTGAGATTTTCTGCATGTTTTAGGTTAGTTCCAATTAATAAATTGAAGGTTTAGTCAAATATTTTGGGGATTATATATAACTAATTAACCTATTTCACACCCTTTATAAAGTCCTAATCTAATTAAAACTAACAAAACTCTCGTAACTCACAAAACCAAACTCTCTTCTTTCTCTCTCTAGTGAGGAAACCCGTTGAAGACCAAGCTATTGGAGGGATTAAGGGAAACAAATATTCTAGTTTCACCATCAATATTCATCAATTTGCAAGGTATGGTATCTAATTCACCTCTGAGACCTCTTTTTTCAAAGAGTTCAATCAAATTGATTTCAAAAGTTGAGTTTTCAAGTGGGTTTCATCCAATCTCAAAATTGATGTTACGGATTAATTTTTTTATGATTTATTAAAATAAGGTCTATTTTCCCACGTAGTTCGTCGGTCAAACCAACGATTCTCTTCTCAAAGTAATAGAGAGAGTCTTTTTCTAGTTAGACTTCTATCAATGGAATGAAAGAACCATCCCTTTTTGGATATTGTGAAGAGATTAACATGTATTATAAATTAATTATTATATATCTTGATGAATTGGTCTAGTTTGTCGAAGATGACCTTCACCTCTTAACTCTATGTGATGATCTTGACGTGAATTATATTGTATTAGTTCTATTGACTTGATTATTGGTTGAATTCATACTACTTAATGTTTTTATACTAAGCATGAATGAATTACGATAATTTATAGTTCTTTTATTCTAGTTTTTGAGAAGTGATCTAGGTTATGAAATATGTTGTGAGTTTGACCTAAGTATCTTTTCTTATGCCATGATCTAGTATTGAATTGTAATATATTGTTTCTTATCGCCCTGTTATCATATTGGAAATTGAATTATGATGATGTTATACCCTAATTTTGTTCAATTAATGATTGATGGTAAGTCTTATGATCACTATCCTTTACTTCAAATTATAGTTAATTATGATTAAGTCATGACGTTGTATTGGAGTATGCCTTGTATTAGTATTGATAGGGTGGTATGATGTTGAATAGAAATGTTGTGATTATGGTTTTTGAGGTGTCTACTAAGATGTAAATGATATCAGGATGGTGAATGATTTATCAATGTGCCTAATCATGATATTAAAATGTTAATGTTCTAACCTCACCAATATGAATTGTAATGAAAGTACAATATTAATAGAATTCTAATTGAGCTATGATGATGATGAATATACGAGGGTTAAAACCTATGACCTGCAATAAGTTATGATGATTAATAAATACATTAAAGACATTTGAAAGGGACTTATCTTAGCGCCGAGTGAACTTGAAAATGGGAGGTAATGGCTTTCTATAGAGGAAGATGACCCTATTGTTCCATATGTAATGTTGAATCCCCAATGAGGGACACTCATCCAATGGATTCCCATGATAAGAGGCCCTAATTTCCAAGTTGTATGTAAAGGGATTATACCTATCGCTTAATTCATTTCATTCTCTCTTATGCCGTTAAACCTTGGAATCATGGACTTGACTTTAGGACTTCCCAAAATGAGCGCTCAACACATGAGAACTAAATTAAGGAGCCTTCTTTAGCAAACACAGAGTCTGCTTCTTTCATTCATATATACTTCAATTTTTATTCTTTCATAAAATAGTGCAACCACCAGTCATACCTAGTATATAGTTTAAGACTCTCATCGTGCAATGGCCAAGAATAACCTAGTATAATTACATAAGTCTAGCTCACCTCTTGATTATCCAATCTTAACACCTTTGGTATCGTTAATTTCATTATGTGCATTCATTAAGGCTTGCCTTATTCTTTCTTTGGGAAGTTTAACCTTAATCGACATAGATCATGTGAGCATCATGAAATCATGTGTCTGCTCCACACCAAAAAGTGGTGGAATCACCGGCCAAAATGACTCGAACATGCTAGCGTATATAGGGAGTCGAACCCTTCTAGATCCCTATATTGGCAGTAGAGGTTCATAGATTAGGAGAAATAAGGAACCCCATACCCGCCATGATGGATAGTCTCATCTAATGAGATTTACTTGAACCTCTTCCCTTCCCAAAGGAAGGAATCACCACTCATAGCTAGCCTATCGATGCTTAGTATAAAGTTTCACTACATTCAACTAATACATCATGGAAGCTGGATTTAAGAATGAGGACATCATAGCTCATTAGATGATTTCTCATCTCATCATTTGTATTAAGTATGCATTAACATCAATACTTTCATTAGAGTGTTCATAGAGACTGCTCTCTTCATTAACTCTACACTCTAATAGGTGACTACGTTTTGGTAACATTTACTTAAGCTCATTTGAGATTGCTCTCATCTTTTACATTAGCCTCTTATCATGTTGTCACCACATTCATTAGCTTTAGCACATTTGCTCTTCATAATTACTCACCTCTTTTACGTGAATGATCATTTCATCATATGCCAATGCACTTATCCCTTTAGTGGTTTTTAAACACTCACTTAACCTTTTTAGGGTTACATCATTTTATCACATACATCTTAGGTTCACATACATTTAAAGATATGCTTGACTTATGAGTCTATACATACAAGCCATGAGACTTAAATCATAGTTCATTTATGTTATTCATATCTTCATAAGATTATGTGATATAAGACTTATGCTTCTTGTATGTATGCCAAGATCTTGATTTCGATATATGTAGGCATTAATATTTTGAACATTTATTCACCTATGACTTATGTGTCAATACGGAATTGGGCAAGGGAACCACATCTCTAATCCCCTGCATAACACTTAGATTTTTATTTATTTTTCCATTTTCCTAATCTTCACCCTTGGCTTGGGGACCTGATTTTGAATCCCCTCACTAACAATGTGTTTCCTTCATTTTTCCTTTCCCTCACTTCACCTTAAATATTTAGGCATTATGGAACCCGAGATCGAACCCCTAAAAGCACATTTCTTTATTTTAATTTTTCCTTAACTCCTTTTTTGTCGGCCGAGAGGATGTGGGTTCGAATCCCACTCCTCCTATTTCATTATTTTTATTACTTTCTCCTTGTCTCCTCATTCGAACAAGAGGTTGTGGGATCGAATCACACTCCTCTCATCTTTTTTGTTATTATTATTTTTAACTTTCTCCTTATTCTCATGTTTTACCGAGAGGTTGTTGGTTCGAATCCCACTCCTCTCACTTATTTATTTTTATTTTCAAGTATGGCAATCGGCTAAGGCACCGAATTTGATTCCTCTTAACCTCATTTCCTTACTTATAGTTTTTTAGTGATTTCAACATGGTGAGGTCTCGTGTTCAATTTTTTGTGATCTAACTTATTTTACATTCATTTTACATTGAATATTTTATAACTTTTTTTGGCCGAAACCAACAAACAAGGTGCTGGAATTTGGGTCACGTTTTTCTGCTCATTTTTATCAACAATTATAAGTTAGTTCTTAGGGCATTTCGTCAATCATTTAATACGTGTTTTTAGGTTTAGTTTCATTGTTACATTTAGCTCAGATTTTTCCACTTAAATCAGCCACATTATACCTCATATGAACATCATGATTTATACAAGATTGTGCACGTTAAATACAACCATAAAACATGTCATTTTTGAACATCAAACCAAAAGTATATGTCAAGGCTTACACATTCCACACACATAATTTTTCACATAATTTCGAAGACATAAATCAGCAGTCATACAATTCCGAACACAGTTTCATGAAAATATTTATCACAAACAACACATAACACGCCTAATCTACCAACAAACATACAAACCTAAGATCAATGGGAGATAGTGACAGGGAACATGTAATGGGGAACAACCGTAGTTTTTGGAGTTGATTCATCTGAGACTTAAGGATCTCTTGGGAAAAGGACCAAGAGGAAGAAACTTGTACCTGGTTTTAGCTTTCAACACCTTCAAAGGTTCTTCCAAATCAATCAATAAACCAACGTCCTACCTTACACGATGAGAAATTACCTTTTAGCTTTATGTTTTCAAATTATCTTGTCGTTTGTCTATTTTTGTAAGTTCTTCAAGTGTGAAGATCTTTTGGTTTTTGTTTTTTTTTTCGGTTTTGTTACAAAAAAGAGAGTGAAATCGTGAGAGAGTGTTTGAAGAGAGGGAGATAAATGTGAAAGAGAGATATGTGAGGTATTGTTCTCTTAAAACTAGAACTTTTACGCAAGACTTACTCAAATTAGATTAAATAAGAGTTAAAAAATAATAATTAATACTAAAAGTCTGATTTTACTTTTTCGTAAACAAGCATTTAAATATTAATTAATTATATTAATTCACCAAATTAAAAAATCAAATTATATCATTGCTCCCACCTAGGTTAGAACCCGGGCGGAGCAACATTTCACATGAAGGACAATTGCGGCCCTTTCAACCTAAATTTCCCCTACACCATATTAATTAAATAATTAATTAAATATTTAGGGTAATTAAGATGCTAACCTTAGCCTGGAAAAAGATTATTTTACCCCTAGACCCTCCAAACTTAAGATTACCCCTTTTTAAGTCCAGTTTATTCCTAAATGGGTAGATCTTCATATTCCGGTGCCCTACATTGCTGGAACTAACTTTTACTAGCTCAAATAACTCACCAAGTTGGTATACTTGGTTGTTGCAAGGGTTCAGAGGTCTGGTTCTACGCGCATCAATCTGTGTGAACCAGGTCTAATCACAGGCCTTCTAGACACCTTTATCATTACTTAGCATAGCAATTTTTAGGGTTGTTCCAGACACATAGGATCTAGCAAAGTGAACTAATTTAGGGTTCCAGAATATGTGTTAATGTTCTAACTTGTCTAGGTGGGAACACCTTTCATTGGTGTAAGACTCTACAACACCGAATTTCATGTTTAACACACATGGTCTTAGTGTCATTTAAGGCTATAGTTTCACTAACGTAAAATGGACAATGGAAGTAAATGAATAGGATCCTAACTAGGAGGACTTAAGGTATGTTACTTAGGATAGGTGAAAGTTATGAACCCATTTAGATATTGCAAAAGTAGCTCCTTAAGAAGTCTTAGAAAGGTGACCTAATATGTATGATTATGTTTATGTCCTGATGCATGACATTGTAGTATTGGTCTACTTCTTATGAAGATGTGCATGGTGTGAGTCTATATGATGTGGTCTTATCCTTATATGCATAAATTTTGTGTATATGACGATATCATTATCGTCTTGTATTGACATTAATGAAGTTGCCTTCACTTACTTGTTGAGGTATGAATTGTATGTTAAAGGATTGTGGTCTCATTATGGGTTTACTAAGAATGTATGGGGTTATGAGGCTCGATATGTTCATTGATCTAGTAGACTAAGATTGTGGTCATGAACATGATCTTATAATAAGGAAAATGAAAGAATTAAAAGTTTGTGTGCAAGTAAGATGTATCTTACTGTAACTGTCCTATGGAATTGGCTTCAATATGTCGAAGTTGTATTATACTTCTATGATGGTAGGTGTTGTCTCGTGTAGATGATATGTATGTTTCCTTGTGGATTTAAGGTGATGAATTGCACCAATTATCACCAGAGGGTTACTTGGGAGGTTAATGGATAAAAGGGAAGATAGCTTACTATTAAGGAAAACTAGTTCACTGTAACGTGAAATAAAAATGTAACAAGTTCTATAAGTGATATTATGAAATGTTTCGCCTTCAAATATGTTTATATAAAGTGTGAGAATGATGTAAATGCTATTCAATAAGTGTTTCATTAAGATTTACTCAAAAAGGCATGAAGTATGATTTTAAGAAAATGTCCCTTTTAAATGCATGTTTTTTCATGGTTGCCATACTTAGTCATTCTTTTACTAACTACATTCTTCTTTTCTTTTTATACAAAGTGTAGGTTATGGATGCTAAAAGGATGTATTGAATGGTGAAGAGATTTATAAATGATTCCACACTCAATGAAAGGAATCCTTAAGTTCAAGGATCTCCTATTTATTTCTTTACTATAATGTGTTTAAAATTTTATAGTTATGTCTTATGTTTTAAGGGTCGTGTCCCTAATGTACTCTAAAGTTGTTGAGTATAAGATGGCAAAGAGATTTAGTGTCTAAAAATGAATTATGATATATATATATATATATATGTATATATATATATATATACATATATATATGTAGTTAGGTTAATAGTATATGATGTGCTACGAAAAAATTTAAAGTCCCGCTAATTTACAATGTCAATGCGATGAATGATAACTATGGGCTTGTATAAGAACTTCGAGAGGTAAAGTACGCCATGTTACTTCTAGGGGTGCTCTCCGGTTGTTACAAATGTGGTATTAGAGCCATGTTTTTAAAAGTTTTTTAGGGTCAAAGAAGTATCATATTTTCACGTCTAGTAGAGTCTTATATCATTGGTGGTGAGCCGCGAAAAAACAAATGGTACGTGAGGCTATAGGACGATAGGGTTTCCTTTATCATCATTCTCATATCTTTCCATAGAACTTAACTCTATAAGATCTGTCTCTTATGTTTTATTTTCCGGCCGTGTTTTAAATGTGATTTCTTGGATGAGATTGTATCTATGCTGGAGGGAGAAAAGGTGAGTTCAAATGCTTATATAGGTTTTATGGTTTGAATGAGCATTTTTTGATGATGTGATGTCAATTATGGCTATATATGAAGTTTATGTGAAATATCATGTTATGTTGAAGAATGTATGTCATGATATAATTAAAACATGCTAGAAGTTGTTATGTTTTACATGAGTTGTTTTGGAATGATGTGTTACTATATGTTTTTGTATGATGGTAGCCTTATGCAATGGTTTGAACTTGAAATGCTTAGTGACTACATATTAAAGCATGCTACCCTACGAATATATGTTTAAAACTTTTCAATGTTTCCCCTTTGTATATGTGTGGTCCTTGATAAGTTGCCTAGTATGGATTGGAGTCCTTTGTGTGAACTTGATCCTAGGTGTGATGATAGTATGCTTGTCTTGGTAAAGTTTGGTATATCATACGGTCATGCTTTTACCATAAATTGCCTAAAATGTTGCATTTTTTGAGTTTTGAAGCATGTTAACTGTTAAGCTAGTTAACTTACTATAATATTTTTTGGAAACCAACTAAATTTTTCTTTAATTAGGAGTTATTAAAATGTGTATAGAATTGATGCATATGAACATGATAATGAATTTAAAAAGAAGTTTTGCTATTTCGAAATAGAGAATGAGAGTCTTATGGCATGATGAATTGTAGAATTGTTTTTAACTTCTTATTGTGTTGTGAGTCACTTTATGTTGTGGAACAGCTGTTTCCCTAGAATTGAGGGCAGTACTCTTACCATTGTAGGGTGATGATGTGTGTTTGTTTGACCTAGAAGTTACCTTACGTTGATGTTGAAAAAAAATTCCTTATGATTGAGTCTCATTGTTTTTACTCCTAGTGATGTATGACCCTGGTGTCTATTGTATTGTATGAAAATCATATGTGGTCGAATTGTATGACCTAACTTGATAATTGAGGATAAATTGCTAATATGATATGGTTTAGAATACGTTGGTGTTCCTATGTTAACTTACTGTAATTCCTTTTAAAGTGGTAATCACATTTAAGTTGTAAAATGAAGGTTGCTAAGTTAATATCCTCTCATGTTTGGGTGAAGTTACTATCAAATTGGGTTTACCCTAAGTGGGGGATGGTGATTGAATAGTAAGGTTGTCGAAATTTTCTTCCTTGAATTTTTATTCTTACTTGAACTTGAAACTAATGAATTTTTACCAAGCTTGTTCATGGATAAGAGTTTTTTATAAATTATGAATTGCATGACCTTCATATGTTTTGTGTGTATTAAATGTCATAACCTTGAAGATATTATGAATGTTCCAAAGTCCATGAAATAAATTTTTTGATAAAATCCATGTTTTGTCATGTTAAATTTCATCTTGATATGATAGTTGTGCATTTGACTTCATGAGATAAGATAAGAAACATGGTAATAGTCACTTGTGAGGTGAAATGTTTAGCCATATAATGAAAAGTTTAGTATTATTAAAATGAAATATGTTGAGTGTCTTGAATACTATATGACCTTTTTGATTTTGGGATGCATGATTGTAGGCTCGCTTTGAAAAGTGAATGCATGTTTAGATAAGTGTTAATGTGTGTGCCTATGATTTAAGTTATGCTCTTTAATTGACGCTTACTTTGAAGGTGAATACTATATTAGAAATCGTAATTTTTGAGATTACTTCCTATTTGTTGTGATGTATTTGGTGTGATCTACCATTTAGACTTTAGTAGGAAGGAAACATGAGCATGTATTGGTTAAAAAGTTGAGAATTTCTCATTTTTAGGAGGGAATTGACTTTGCGCTTTGCTTCGATGTAAAATCATGATACATGTAACTGTGTTGAGGAGAAGGACATTCCCTCATGGACACTACTAAACATGGTATGGTTGAGTATGACCTTAATGGCATAATAAAGATCTTTGTTGATTCAATTAACTCAAGTATGTGCGCATTGAATAAATTGTTTCTTGAGTGTTGTTGAAATCTCCCTAAGTGTGACTTAAAGAATAGTTTCAAAATGACCTCTTAATGAATTGAAGTGCAATGACCATGTTATGTTAGGAGAAAGATGTTCCTCCTATAAACATGATAAGAGCCTACGTGTTTGATGCATTAAAGAGTGAGTGAGTAATGGTTTTGTTGATTGTGTGCATTAGGTACTAAAATTATTAGATGATGTTGTAAATGTTATGAACTGCTTTATGATGCATTAAAGTCCTTGTTGTGATTGAAGAGTCTTAAGTGTCATTCGAGGACGAATGTTCCGAAGTGGGGGATATTGTAAGACCTTAAAATATGTTATGGTGTCTAGAGACTAATCTGTTTGTATTAAGGTTATAAGGTCATAAAACTACTTATAATATGGTTTAGAGGTAGTGTGTAAAGTTTGATGTGATTTTGTAGTCGAACGTCAAGGGACGACCAAAATGTTCGACGACCAGTCGTAAATGTGCCTCATGTGTGTATGCGTGCTTATATACTATATGATATAAGATTATGAAGTCTTGAAATTATTTATAATTATTTTTAAATATGGTATATGGAGTTTTGAGAAGTTTGGAGGTCAAACAACCAAGAACATCCAAAGCGTTCGAAAGATAGCCCTTAAGACTCTCAATATATGTCTTGATGTATTATGTGTATTTGTTTTGGGTGAAACTCATGTGGGAGGTCTAAAAATTATATATAATTTTAATTGTGTTGGAAATGTTTGGGTACAACTTTTAAAGGGCCCCGTAAAAGGCCACATAATCGAGACATTGCCTGTGCAGTGTCAATCGACGGACCAAACAACGGTCAGATTTTCAACTAACGTCCCGTTGGTGAGGTATATTCCATGTAAACATAGCTTTGGCAGGTCTCAGCCCAAAATTATTCTAAGGACCAATCGATTGAAGACAAAAGACAGCCAGTCGATTGAACAATGGCAAGTCAATGAGTTCAATCGATAGTGGTCTGTAGCTATTGTATTGCGTCTGTTTTATTTAAGGGATGAATGGGAAATTTTGTATGTGCGTCTGTTTTATTTAAGGGATGAATGGGAAATTTACCCCACAGACTAACCTTACTCTAATAAGTTTATTTAGCTACTTTTGGGTGTATATAAGTGATAAAATATGTTAATAACCAATTCCAAATCCTTTCCCACGAAATTGAACCTTTCTTTCCAAAAATATTCACACTAGAAAACACCATTGTTGGTGAAGGTCATGAACAACTTGAAACTTAGATTTCCACCGATAAATAATCAAGTTTTATAGGTTTTCAACTAGACAAAGGTAAGGTAATCCTTCATCACTAAGTAACCTTTAACTTGGAGTGTTCTTCCCAATGTTTTAGAAGAACATTTTATGATCAATCTTACAATATAGCCATGGGTTATTTCTCAAAACGTTTTTAATGGATAAATTATGATGAATTGATCTTAACATATTGTTTTGAATGTGATTTTACTCTAATTTCATGATTAACTCATGCTCCTTCCTTAAAAAAATTTAGTCCTTGCATGAGCTTTGTGATCATTGCTTGTTAATGGTTGAAGTGTGATTTTCTTACATTGAATTATCTACATCTACTGTTATTTACGTTAATTGATTATGAATTGAAGATGAACGATCCATAAAGATCAATATTTGATGATTTGAGGATGAATAGCCTGGGTTTCTAAGTGTTATAGTGAATTTCGAATATACCAATTGAGTATGATTTCGGTTATGCAAAGCATAATTGTAGCTACTGCCTTTAGTTGGAATTATGGATGAATTTTGGGTGTAAATTCTTGATGGTCAAATTAAATAAAGTCTTACATGAATTGATCTAGATTATATCAGTCTATGAATTGATAATTCTATGTAGGTGATGTGATCTATGTTCTAAGAGGAATAAAGTATGAATAAGACTTTATTTTGTATTTCGTTATCTAATGCCTAGCATGTACTTTATTGGTATAATATGATTGATGATTAATACTTTCGGAAAATAAGTAAGATGGCCTATTCTCTCTACTTTACATTGAATAGATAGTTTAATACCTACGATATTATCTTGATTATTTAGGTATGTAAGCATGATTTCGATATGATTAAGTGTATATTTAGCTACTGCATTAGATTGATATTATTGATGATATATGATATATAATCCATGCACGTGAAATTGGTTGATGGTCTATGTCCTTCCACCCTCTTGTATGTTAATGTATTGTACTAGTTGTAGCATGACCTTGTTGTAGCTTATGCTTAACTTTACGTATGTTTATGGTACCTTAAGCTACTTCCCTATACATGATTTATTAATAAAAGAGTATTAATGTTCAATGATGACAAAAGGCTAAAGGATTTGTAAGAGTTCCTCTACTTTTCTACTTCTTTATTTCTTTGTAGTAATGTGGATGAAGCCTAGTATGGAATTGTGTGGTATGGTCAACTTATGGTGGTGGTGTTTACTTTATTCACATTATATATGTGTTGATTAAGGACTTGAAGGCAAATTGATTAATATAAGAATATGTGGTTAAGATGATTATACTATGTGAAGTTTATGCCTACTTTCCTATTCTAGGTTGTATGGCTATTGTAAAAGCATGTGTATATCCATGTTAGGGTACAATATAGGTGCTTCCATTGATTGAGTTAAAATGGTTAATAATCCCTTACCTATGTAACCCTATGTGAATGCATGAATAGCACACATTAAAAGTCTTAAGTGTAATATAAAGTTGACTTGTCTCCTATGTTATTTAGTGTTGTGTGGTTTATGCTTGATAGAGTATTATAGTCTAAGAGGATTGCTTCATCAATGTGTTGTTGATCGACATTATGTGATCATGTTGACCAATGTATAAACACACTCACTTTACATGCATGTTGCAAGTAGTATAAGTCATGGTGTCTAAATTATAGGTAGTTCTCATATTCACTAGTATCTACTACAATGCATGCTAAGACGATGTCTATGATGTTAAGTAGATGATATGATGAAGTATGAATGTGCATTGTGTCTTAGAGTGTTGATATGAAAGGATTGCTCATATGAATACACATATAGACCTATACATTGATATATGAACATATGTGACATTATGTGTTATGTGAAAGGTTTGCTCACATATAAGTACACACACACAAATGAATGATGATATAGTTTATAGAGGGACATTAAAAGGTGTGCCCAAGAATACTCAAAAACTCAATAGGTGCTTTAATATGCTATATGTTAATGATGAATGAATACCCTAAGCCTATGTTTAATAAATAAATATAATATAGGCTTTTGAATAAATGGAACTTAGCTTAGTACCAAGTGAATTTGACATTGAGAGGTGTTGACTTCCATTGGAGGAAGATTCACTATTTTTTCCTTATAGAGTGTTGACTTCCCTTAAAGGAATACTCACTTAAGTATCCACATGAGATGTTGACTTCCTTTTGATAAAGATTCACCCATGTTTTCTCATGAGAGGAGGCCCCAATTGCCAAATGACATGTAGAGGGATTATACCTATCTCTTAGTTCCATAAACAATGCTTGCCACATAGGATCTAGAAAAGTGAATTCACTTAGGGTTCTAGTATATACGTTATTGGTCTATGTTTGCTAGGTTGGACCACGTTTCATTTTTGTAAGGCTCTACAACACAAAACTCCATGTTTAGCACATATGGTGTTAGTGTCGGTTAAGGCTATAGTTTCCCTAAAGTAAAATGGAAAATGGAAGTAAATGAATAGGATCCTAAATATGAGGAATTAAGGTAAGTTACTTAGTATAGGTGGAAGTAATGAACTCATGTAGACATTGCACAAATATCTCCTTAGGACGTCCTAGGAAGGTGACCTAATATGTATGATTATGTCTATGTCCATTTGCATGACTTTGTAGTATTGGTCTACTTGTTATGAATATGTGAATGGTGTGAGTCTATATGATGTGGTCTTATCCTTATATGCACTATGCTTTTTTAAATGACTATATGATGATGGTATTGTATTGAAATGAGCAAAGTTGCCTTCACTTACTTGTAGGGGTATGAATTAAATGTTAAAGGTTTGTTATCTTATGATGGGTTTACTAAGAATGTATGGGGTTATGGGGATCCATATGTTCATCGCACTAGTAGACTAAGATTGGGGTGATGAACAAGGTCTTATAATAAGGAGTATGAAAAAAGTAAAAGTGTGTGTGCAAGTTAGATGTATTTTATTGTAATTGACCTATGGTTTTGGATTAAATATGCATAAGTTGTATTATACTCCTATAATGGTAGGTGTTGTCTCGTATAAATGATGAGTATGTTTCTTTGTGGCTTTAAGGTTATGCATTGCACCAAGTATCACTAGAGGGTTACTTGGGAAGATAATAAATAAAAGGGAAGATAACTCATTGTTAAGGCAAAACTAGTTTACTGTAATGTTACTTAAAAATGTAACAAATTCTATAAGTGATCTTCTGAAACGTTTGACCTTTGAATATGTTTATATGAAGTATGTGAATGATGTAAATGTAATTGATGAAGGGTTTTATGATGATTTACTCAAAAAGGTATAGTGTATGATTTCAAGAAAATGTCCCTTTTAAATGCATATTTTTGCATGGTTGCCACAGTTTGTGCATTCTTGTCCTAACTTGATTCTTCTCTATTTTTTACATGAACTCTAGGTTATGGATTGTTAAAGTCTATCTTGAATTTTGAAGATATTGATAGATGATTCCCAATATCAATGAAAGGAATCCTTAAGTTCAAGAATCTCCTATTTATGTCTTTACTGTAAAGTGTTTAAAAGTTTTATAGTTATGTCTTATGTTTTAAGGGTCATGTCCCTAATGTACTCTATACTTGTTTGGGCTAAGATGACAAAGAGACTTAGGGTGTAAATATGTATATATGTACTGTGAAAAGTTCAAATTTTTTTTCTAAATTTACTATGTCAATCCGATGAATGTTAACTATGGGCTTGCATAAGACCTCCGAGAGGTCAAGTACGCTATGTTACTTCTAGGGGGTGTTGTCATGAACCAAAAGTACCCCATAGAAGTTAGAAGGAACCCTCATTTCGTGACTGGGCGTACTTGACCCTTTGGGGTCTTTTACAAGTACTTCAACTAGCATTCATTACATAAGACATTAAAAGTAGTGTGAAATTAAAAAAAATCGCAAAAAATTTATTTAAAGGAAATATTTCATAAAATACTTAAAAAATATTGTCGTCACAAGACAAACATAAGATACGACATATAATATCTTAGGGACACTGCCCTTTAAATTGAATTGAAATACATAATAAGTCTTAATAATAAAACTATGATACAATAGACTATGCCCTCGAATATATGAGGACATACCAATTCTTGAGAGAGTGAATTTCCAAAGCTTCACCTTCGAATCTTCCAAAAAGTCTTCAACCTATACTTATAATGTACAGAAAAGTGTGGGGTTAGTATAAATAATGTACTAAGTATAGCAAATGCAAAAACATGTGAAAAGGGACATTTTTGTAAAATAACATTTCATGCAATTTAAATAAAACATTCAAGGATATAAAAGAAAAACATCATAAGAAACATCATTTAACACTTACATAAGAGATTCCATAATTTTAAACCAAAAGGGACCAATAACAGTAACATCCGAAACATTATTGTTAAATTAAAGGACCCTTACAATGAACTATTTTGAAACATCACAATGATTCGTTTAAAGCACTCACAAATAATTATCCTGTACTAAATGAGTGAACTTCCAAGGCCAAGCAAAAGAGAAAGTGAAATAATTTTTCGTAAGAGTTTCCCTACCTCAGGATTAGCCTAAGACTCACTAAGGTAAGACATGAAGGAAGAAAGCATATGCCTCCTTCAATACACACCAAAGCAATCCTTAAGACTACCCCTTTTGGCTTACTCAACTAGGGAGAAACAAGATAGTGTCGTATACCACCACCTACCCTAAGTAGTACGTTCTTTTGGAAGACACAGTTTAATCAAATCTTTTGTGGAGGTTTAGCTTAACCGACATAGACCATTAAAGCTAGACATGGAATTCCTACATTAACCCCTATCGGATGAGGGATCCTCACTTGCCTAGAGTAAGGTCATTCTTTTTAGCTTTTACATGGCTTTCCCAATAGCTACACCTATGAGGGTGCATAGTTAAGGGATAAGGAGATTGATGCTAACTACTCATTCTCCACTCACGAGGAGTAATCATCTCAAGAGGTATATTAGAAAATATCATCTCAACTCACGATTTGTAACCACATCATCTTCATATCCTATCGGTGCTAAAAATAACCCCCACGGATTCTAAATACTTTATACTATGGGTTAAGGATAACTAGTGGACACCACATGTCAACTCACGAAGGGCATTCATCCTCCGACCTATCTTAGAAATCTGTTAGGATGTACTGTGGTTGCTACTAAACACTTCATCTAAACTCATGAAGAGTGTCCACCTTAAAACTCTTCTAATTACTCAATTTAACTTCATACATTCATTTAAGTGTGTACGTGTGTACTTGTGAGTACATCTTGCATATTAGCATCATTTAACAAACATAAGCTTCTATACATTCTTTAGTACTACATTCATCAACTTACACACTTTACATGCTTCACAAGTCATATATTCTACCAAGGCATAATATAAGTCTAACATGCTTTTCAACTTAACAAAACAAAATACCCGACTTATCTTCAATACCACTTCATTTAACCGACTAGGCCTTCAACGACACACTCACAAAATATGCTAAGTAATATTAAGTTCATCAAATAAACACCGCCACCGATAAGATGGACCATACCACTCAAGAGCAATTACAATGAAAACTATACATTGAAAGAAACATTCCATTTAACAAAGGCATAATAAACTATAAGCATTTTATAAACATTTCATCAAAATAAGACTCTTAATGAAGTAGTTAAATCAACATATTTAAACAAGAAAACTAAAGTTCGTACGTTACCCAAACATGCTCATTTAACCCATCTTAAGCTAAAAGTTTGAAATATGCATATCCATGAATTAATTAGGTTTTTAACATTAAAACAATTAATTCATACAATAATAAACACATTTAAATTATTAGAACACTTTTATAAGAAGACCCATGCTTAAAATCAAAGATAGAAGATTATAAGTTTGGAAACCCTTTTTTGAAATCTTTTGGAAATGACTCCTTCAATGGAAAAGGTTTCAAGGATGGATACCATGTCTCAAATAGAAGTAAATACACTAACTTTGATTAATAGAAATGTACAAACCAGCTCTTATTTCCCTCCTTGAGTCTTAGCTTCAATGGTGACTTTGGGAGAGTTTTCTTTAGAGAGGGAGTTGAATATTAGAAGTGAGGGGTCTTGTCTAGGTATAGGGGTTAAAAATAACTTAATATAAATGAAAAAAAATAAAAATATTTGCCTAGGGTTTTAAAATACTTAAGGTTAATTTACATAAAACACCCCAAGTTGGCAGCAACTTCCACAGCCTCATGGAGGAGTCAATCGACGATCCAAGATACGTGGCGTCGCCTGGTCGATGGCCCATTCTTCTGGGAGTCGATGAATTCAGAGGATGATGCATGGGGGGTGGTATAGACTTCCCGTAAGTATGGGACTATGCCACCCAGTAGCCGGAGCATCGATGGGCCTACGCCCAGTAGAATGCATCGATGATTGAGTAGTGGTTTTTACAATATTGTCCAAGTCTTGGGCCCTACAACTAGGGCTCCTTGTGGGTCCTAGGTGGGGTAGTAACAGGAATTTAACCCTTTAAACTACGCCATCTCGATTTTTGAAACATTCAATATTAGTCTAAAAAAATGAACACGTAAAACTCACTCAAACACAACAAGATGCAAGAACAATTTTTAAGGCACACCTTCCTAACGTCATGGACGTTGTTGGACGTTTGACCTCCAAACTTGACACACTCCCTAATAACACTGATATAAATCAGTTTACCTTAAAATTAACTCAATAAACAACAATGAGGCTCTAGTTCACCTTAGTTTGTTTGTGGGCGGTACAGGTGCTCCCCCGATGTGACAAGAAATCTAAATTCCTACTTGGAAGTGGGAAGATATTAATATGAATTTTGTAGTAGGTTTGCCTCGGACTCAAAGGAAATATGACTCTATATGGGTGGTTGTTGATAGGTTTACCAAGTCCTCTAATTTTATATTCGTCAAGTCTACTTATTCGGCGGAAGATTATGAAAGGATCTTCATAGATGAGATTGTGTGTAGCCATGGTATTCCATTATCCATAATATCAATAGGGGTGCACAATTCACATCTAGGTGTTGGAGGTCATTCCAAGAAGGGTGGGTACTAACGTAAAGTTATGTACCGCTTTTCGTCCCCAAATGGATGGTAAAGCACATCGTACTATTCAAACTCTTGAGGATATGCATAGAGATTGTTTTGTTGAGTTCAAGGGAAATTGGGATACACATTTTACTTTGGTGGAGTTTTCGTATAATAATTGTTTTGATTCATCCATATCCTTGGCTCCTTATGAAGCTTTGTATGGTAGGAGGTGTAGGTCTCCTATTGGATGGTTTGAAGTGGTGAGCATTTGCTTCTTGGTCCCAATTTGATTTATTAAACATTGGAGAAAGTTCATATCATAAGGAATTGGTTGCACTCGGCCTATAGTTTGCAAAAGTCTTATGTCGATCATAGGAGAAGGGATTTAGTGTTTGAAGAAGGTGATAAGGTGTATTTGAATATTTCGCCTATGAAAGGGGTAATTAGATTTAGAAAGAAAGGGAAGTTGAATCCTCATAATATAGGTCTGCATGAAGTCTTGCAAAGGGTCAGTAAGGTTTCCTATGATTTGAAACATCCTAGTGAATTGGCTTCGATTCATCCGGTTTTCCATGTTTCTGTTCTTAAGAAGTGTATGGGTCATCCCATGTATATTTTTCCTAGTGAGGGTCTTTTTGTGAAGGATAAAATACTTTATGAGGATGTTCCGATTAAAATCCTTGATAATCAAGGAAAGAAGATAAGGAATAAGGAGATGACTTCTGTAAAAGTGTTATGAAACAATCACCTACTAGAGGGTGCAAGATGGGAGGCCAAGTCCGACATAAAGTCGTGTTACCCTCATCTATTTGTTATCTAAGGTTTGTCATTCTTACTAATAATAAAAATAATGACTATTAATTGAAATTTTTAGAGTTTTGGTGAAGTTTTGAAGAAATGTGCCGTTTAGATGTTGTTACAAAGAATTACAATGAAGAATGCTAATAAATTGAATTTTTTCTTGTTTTGAGTCATGTCATGCCTTTTGATATGTTGACTCCTTAAGAAATGATATGTAGCATGTTGGGAAGTTGAAATTTGACATAATTGACTCATAAATGCTATGTTGAGCTCTTGTTGTTGTGAGAAAGATATTCCTTATAATGTAATGTTGAGCCTTATGAGTGGCATTCGAAGCTTTTTGAATTACCTTGTGTAAGTGATATTATTGATATTTTAAATCATGTTGTTAGGCATTGTTATTGGTTGGGATGCTAGTCGTTAGTCTATTCCTTCCTTCAATAGATTTTTAGTTTTATTGTAAGACGAATGTTTGGGGATAATCTAACACTTTGAAAATCCAAGATGTGTTCTAGATCCTGACATAAGTGTAATAACTTGTAGACAGTGTTTTAAGGTCAATTTTAATGATTATAAGTCATTTAGGAAGTTTAGAAAACAAAACGTCCAACAACGTCCATGACGTCCGGAAATAAGTTTAATGAGGTATTAGCATATCTTAGCCTATTTGATTAGCTTTCAGAATTGGTGGAAGGGTGTCTAACATGTGGTTAAGTTGATTTATGGTCGAAATGTCCGGGTACGACTTCCAAATGACCAACCTAGGGTCTTGAGGAGGACCCTTGCAGTTTGAGGTCAAGCACTGCGTGGGCAGTATACATCCACAAAGGGAGACGACTGAACGTATGTGGATCGACGGTTTAATGGCTGCAAAGAGTAAAGTTTCACCATCTATCATGATCAATTAGTTAGGTATTATCTACCTTTCACCTTTGAGACCTCTCTTCTCAAATTGATCGATCAAATTGATTTCAAAAATTTTATTTTCAAGTTTGAATTTTCCAATCTGAAAATTAATGTTATGAATTGATTTTTTGAAGATTTCTTTTGGATATTATAGATATGTTAACTTGTATTTAACTCAATTATGTCATATGTTTATGAATTGTTCTAGTTTGTAAAAGATAACATTTACCCCTTAACCCAAGGTTGTAATCTTGATATGAATTATGTTTTCATGGTTCAATTGACATGGTTATTTGTGGAATTACTACTAAATGATGTTTTTATACGAATAATAAATGAATTAGGGTGATTTATAGTCTTTTAATTTTAATTCTCGAGAATTAATCTAGGTTAGGAAGTATGTTGTGAGTTTGACCTAAGTATCTTGTATTAAGCTATGAACTAGTATTGAATTGTGATGTAGTGATTCTTCCAGAATTTTTATCATATTTTACATTGAATTATAAAGATGTTATACCCTAATCGGCTTGAATTAACGATTGATTGTAAGACCTTTACTATGAGTCATGAAGGAGACTTGGTAAGTCTTGTAATCCCTACTCTTTCCTACAAATTATGGTTATTTGTGATTAAGTCATGATGTTTTATTGGAGTATGCCTTGTATTAGGATTTATAGGTTTGGTATGATGTTTAAATGGAATGTATTGACCATAGTATGTGAGTTGTTCGCTTAAGATGTAAATGTTATAAGGATGGTGAATGATTGAACAATGTGCCTTATCATTTATTGATATGCAGATGTGCTAACCTCACTTATATGAATTGTAATGAAAAGGTTTTACTCACACAATTCTTATTGATCTATGATGATGATAATGTTTCTATACAATTGATATGTCGTATGACATACATTAAACTATGATGATTAATACAGACAATAAAGACATTTCAAAAGGGTCTCTATCTTCGAACAGAGTGAACTAGAGTAAGGAGTGTCCTTTCCCAACATAGGGAAGGTAGGATCACTAATTTACTCTTTAGATTGGAGACTACAATTCATATAATTTAAAGCAGGTCCAACCTATATCTCCTAGTTCTTGAACTATGTTGCCGCCATAGGAATTCTAGCTACTGGATCCACGTAGATGCTATGTTCATATTTTGGTACTACCTTGGCAAGTAGTCGGCCTTCTTATGGTGTAGGGTTTCATGATACAGGATTCCACATTATCTCATGTGGTCTATGTCGGTTGGATAGAGATGTTTCCAAAAGTTAAAATGAACTAAAGAAATGAACTATAACTACGATGACCTTAGGGTATGTGATTCCACCTATACATAGCCCTAGTTAGCCTTATGGGAAGTGTTAGGAGGATTTTTTTTGTATGTTTATTATTATAAATGTACATGATATGTCTATCATGATCTTACATATTAATGACACTATGTGATAATAATTAATCCTATGAACATGTATATGGTCTATAATGTTAAAGAATGATATTATTGACTCTTAAAGTTATGTTAGGTGAGGTTGGACATTGGTTATGGTTCTTAATGGGGTTACTTGATTAAGTAAGGTTATGGGTCTTTGTTTAGTTATTGCACAAGTTGACATAAAGAGGATTATGATTGATGGTCTTGCTTTGGTTTTTTTATAATTAATTCTTGTTCATGCTTGTTGAAGATATGACTTGACGGTAGAGTTGATTTGACTATATCTCTAATTATACGATATGCATGTCTACTTGAATAGTTTTGATGTTTTTAGTCTTGTGATGTCCATGCCTATGATTTAATTACTATGTCTTATTGATTTGGTATGGTCTTATTGAATGCGCATAAATATTTTTAAACAAAAGTGTATACTCATTGAAATGTCACTTTTCTTAGCATGATTTCAAAGTATGTGCGCATATGGTCTCATACTTAGTACAAGTGGTGTACTAACCCCATTTCCTCATTTTCCTCAACATTTTATGTTCCGACCGCTGAAGGGCTGTTGGAGACAACTAGAAAAAACATGGATATTTTATTCATCCAAGTAGGGTAGGTCCTCAATTTCCCAGGGCAATGCCACTGTCTAGCTAATAGAGTTATTTTTAGTTTAATACTTCTATGGTACTTTCTTTTCCATTTAGTATGAAACATTGTATAGCCCAGGTGAGACATTCTTACTTTGATGTATGTGCTAGACCCAATTTTATAAGCTCTTATTAGATGGTTATGAGATTAGACGACTATTATGACTATGTTATGTTTATGTATATCTATGTGCAATAAATGTAGAAGACTAAGTAATCTTCCCATGTGATGAAATAAAAGGTTTTATTTATTTATTACATGTATGTGGAGGTCTATGTAAACCTCCAATTACAAGAAATGAAAAGTTTTAAATTTCCCTTTAAATTTGACCTTTGAATGTAATGATGTAAGCTAATAGGCTAGTCTTAGTCCTCAAAGAAGACAACGATGCCGGTTACGTCGAGTGGGTATTCCCCTATGTGACAGTGTTCTTGGATGTGACAACATTACACTTTCAAGCATAGATCATAGAACACACAATTGCATGGGAGACAAATCAAGCCTCCTATTACATTTAAGACTCTTAACTTTAGTTATTCATGCATTCACACAGGGGTATATAAATAGGGGTCATCATTCCTTATTAGTTCACTAATGGCAGCACTGCACATAATCCTAAAATAATCATTATCATGCTCATAACAATAGTAGCATAACCTTGATTCACAACTAGAGTAGAAGACTAGGCATAAGTTATACATAAGGTGATCATCATAACCGTAAATAAATTTGCCTTCAAGGCCATGGTAAACACATATATAATGAAAAAAAAAGTAAACACCGCCATCATAAGTGGAGTATACCACACAATGCCATACAAGGCTTCATCAACTACAATAATATCCAAAATTAGAAAGGGAAAAGCCATCTTTGCCAATCCATCATCCTTTGATCACCATTGATCAATACACATTTTTAATCAACAATAAAATATAGGACAGTAGATACATATTATTTAATCATAAAGGAAACCATGCACAAGTCGCTACAAGATCATGCTACAACAAATACACTACATCACCAATACAAAATATGGTATAGAGACATACATCACTTACTAGTATTGCTTGTATTAATCATCATGATCCACATTCATAATATACCAATAAAAAAAATCTAGGGCAGTAGCTAAAGACATAATAATGAAGACTAAATCATGTTTTATCTACCCTAAATTGAGGTCACATTTTGCTCATCGCATTATAGACCTTTAGGTTAAAACAAGTATATTAATCTTTATCAAGATTCCTTTGATTTGATCATAAAGGGTTTATACCCACAATTTACTTATAACATAAACCTAACATAGTAGCTATAATCATCTTCACCTAATTTAGTTAAACATTTAATCATTATAAAGGCAATGTTACATCTAACACCTAGACATTTAAGCTAGGCATATTCAAATCTTCATACATTGATCTACATGGATCATTCAATATCAATTAATCATCAATACACGTAAATACAGTTGATATAGACAATTAAACGTAATAGAATCAAAATTCAATCAATAACAAGCAATGATCACAATGCCCATGCAAGGGCTAAATCGAGTTTGGGAAGGGACAGGGGTTCGTCATGCACTTTGATTAAAAATCACATTAAAACCAATACATTATCATAACTGCATCATGATTATGCCTTTGAAAACCATTTTAGAAAGAACTCATGGCTATATTGAAGAATAATAGATTTTATCATATTTTATCTTTAAAAACATTGAGATTAACTGTCCATGTGAAATGTTACTTAGAGATGAAGAATCATCATACCTTTATCTAGAATAAAACATCTAAAACTTGATGCAGAATACATGGAAATCCAAGATCCAAGCTGTTCATGAGCTTTACCTTCAAAGGAGGTTCATAGAGAGAATTGGTTTTTTCGGGAAAGTCTATTTTGACTGAAATGGATTGGGAATGGGTTAAGAACCTTTTTGATCCCTTAAATAAACCAAAAAATAACTAAACAAACCTGGTAGGTTCATCTTTGTATGTGGGGTGAATTTCCCATTCTCCCATTTATGAAACAATGCGCAAGCAGTGACACAAGGCCAGCATCGATGGACCCAATGATGTGGCGTTGGTCCATCAATGGACCGTTCTGTGCCTTCTGTTGTTTCAGTATGAGGCTGTTATCTGCCCAGGCCTTCTCCACGCTAAGTTCCCATAAATGCCTCCCCATCGATGGGGCGTTAGTCCACCAACAGGGCATCATTTGAGCTCATCGATTGACACTACCAAGGAAGTGTCTCTATTGCCTTTGGGTCTTTCTTAAGGGCCCTTTTGCGGGCCTTGGGAATTCGTACACTGGTGCTTCCAATATAAATTTGAACATTAACAAACCAAGGACTTTGCATATAAGTTTCACACAATATAATAACACACAACACATCCAATCATGATAGGCACCATTAAGACATACATGAACATCTCAAGGGTTAACTTTCGAACATCTTGGACGTTCTGTGACCTTTAACCTCTATATTTTAGGAAACTCTATACACTGCTTATAAGCATCATTATAAGTCATTTTAAGAATTCACAAGCTCATGAAATATTGAAAAACATAGAAAAGCATCCAAGTCCCCTTTGGCGATTAGTCGTCGAACGTCTTGGTCGTCCTTTGACGTTCGACATCCATATTACCTCAAACCTTACACACTCACTAACTCATTTTTGGGGTATTATACAAATATTCATTGATTCATAATAACCATAATTGATCATCAACACTCACCTTTTCTCCCTCAATCCTTGAGACATCATCCCTTCTAAGAAATTCTATCTAACAAAACTCCAAAAAAGGAAACATAACAGAGAGATCATATAGAGTTAACCTCTATGGCATGACACAAGAGTAGTGATGAAAGTGAAACTCTATCATCATATAGCCTCTCTCTCATAGATATATAGCGACTTACACCGATGAACAAGACTTTGCTAGACGTGCAATTACAAGGATTTGAAACCTAAATACTACCGAAAACCCTATGCTCCGATAATAAGTTTGTAACGACCGGTGAGCTCCCGCTAGAAGTTAGCAGTGTCGTCGACCTCTCAGAGGTTTTGGACAAGCCTCTTAGATTAATTCATCACATTTTCATAAAATAAGAGGAAAATTTAAAATTGTTCATAGAATAACATAATGCTAGAATATCACTTCAATAATAAAATAATATGAACATAGTTTTGACTCTAAATCTTTTTTTTACATCTTAGACTCGACATCAATAAAATAAAATAAGAAATGTCCCTTAAAAATACAAATGAATTATCTAAACTACTACATATATTTAAATAACATCTTGGCATGAAGGTCGTTGAATCATAAGAACACACTAGAACTTGAGATGTAAAACACCGGAAGTTCCGTGACTTAGACTAGAGCTTGGTCTAATGAATAATATTTTGAACAATGTTTTCCAAACCTATATTAATTTACTAAACTCAATTAGAAATGTTTAGATACAAAATGATAAATATAGACCTTGACATTCGGAAACTACATAAATTGAACTACAAGACGTCCCAAAGTTTAGTGAAGGTTTGCGAGTGTCAAAAAAGTCCAAAACAAGTAAAAAGTCATTAAATAAGTAATAAGTAGTACAAAGGGTCCGAAATTCAATTAAAGAATCCCCAAGAACCACCCGAAGGGTCCTTGAGGACGACCCGAACATGGTAAAGCAGGCTGCCAAGGTAGCCTCCCCGCAACAACGAAAATGAAGGCTGCTCGTTAGCGCAGCTAACAAGAGAAGGACAAATATTTTCCTCATGAAGAGAAATCTCCATGAGGATTACTGTCTCAATCCATATTTCAAAAATAAAATGTGAAATTGACCTCGCGATACGCGGCAACTTCTGATATTCGTCCGCACCTTTTAAAGTAAATTTAACTTCACAAAAAGACCCAATTAAATAAATGATCTTTTGGGTATTTTAGGGGAAGAGTTTATAATGGTTTTAGGTAAGTTTTAGACCACTTCACGCACTTCAAATCAGAATAGAAAAATCGGAAAAGGGTCTAAAATGCCCTCAAAGTATTGGAAATGGTAAAAAAATACCCTCCATCGACCTATTGGCTCAAAAGTACCCTTCCCACCCACCTATTGGTTCCAAAATACCCTTGCATCCACCTTTGGGTTTAAAATTGACCACTTATTTAACGGTTTTATATTTAAACTATATTAATTCAAACTATAGCATCTCATATGTTTCATGAGTTAATAATGTATTAAGTACTTTATTTTAGTATTATAATTCACTTGGTCAAATGTCCAGCAACGTCGAGGACGTTGAGAAAATGTTGCTTCGAATGTGCTAGTGTGTCCTTGATTTTGGTGCATGATTTTAGGTATTGTTTGGTGACCTAACCATTGGGGATTACCCTAGTACCTAGAGCGATGTACCAAGTTTCACGACTTGAAAGCATCCCCCTAGAAGTTAGTGAGGACCCGTCGGTTATGACCGGGTGTACTTGAACCTTTGGGGGTCTTGTACAAGCCTTTTAACTATTATTCATAATATATGACATGAAAAGTAGTGTGGAATTAAAAAATTTCAAGACATTTAATATAAAAAGGAATCTTCTATAAACACTAAGAAAATATCATCGTCACAAGCCAAACATAAATACACGACATAATATCTTAAGGACACGGCTCTTTGCATTACAATAAATACATAGTACGAAATTATATAAAAACTAGAAGATTAACAACTATGCCCTCGAATATGTAAGGATATACTTTATCTTGAGAGAACCAAATACCACGCTTTCCTTCAAAACTTTAACGTTCTTCCAAACATATACTTTTAGAATATACAAGAGTATACGAGTAGTACCAAAAAATGTACTAAGTATGACATACTCAAAAACATGCAAAAGGGGACATCTTAGTAAAAACACAATTTTCATGCCAATTATATAAATCATTCATGTATATTGAAGTAAAAAAACGTAATAATCATCATTAAACACATAGAGAAGAATTTCCATAATTTTATTAAGATTGGGCACTTAGAAATAAACTTTAAAAAGTTACAGTGAAATAATTTTTGGACATTATAGTGAACTAATCCCTATTACAAAAGATTTAACTTCCAAGGCCATGCAAAGAGGAAGTGAACTTATTTCTGTGGGAGTTTCCCTAACTAAGGTTATCCGATGACTCACCAAGGTATGGCATTAAGGAAGTGTGCATATGCCTCCTTAAATACACACAAAAGTGATCCTTAAGACTACCCCTATTTGACTTACTCACCTACGGAGAAAAATCCACCACTGAATGTCAAGACATTAGAAGAACACACAAAAAACACACCAAGACTTCCTTTTCGGAATGCCTACATAGTGTAGTGAGAAGATGGCATCCCATACCAACACCTACCTTAAATAGTACACTCTTTTAGAAGACTTGGCACCAAGACTCCCATTTCGGGAGATCTACTTAGTTTAATGTGTAAATAGCGTCCCATTACACTACCTACCCTAAGTAGTACGTTCTTTGAGGAGTCTTAGTTTATTCAAATCACATAAGGCTCACCAACACTCCCCTTTCGGAATGCTTAACTAGTGCAATGGATAAATAGAGTCCTATTACACTACATACCCTAAGTAGTACACTCTTTGAGGAGACTTAGAGATTTCATTACTTTTGTTGGAGGTTAGCTTAAACGACATGGACCATGAGACCAAGACATAGAATCTCGATATTAACCCCTTTCGGATGAGGGATCCTCACTTGCCTAGGGTAAGGTCATTCTCTTAGCTTTTACATGGCTTGCCCAATAGATACACCTATGCGAGCACATAGTTACGGGATAAGGAGATTACCACTAAGTAAATGATTCTCTACTAATGATGAGTACTTATCTTAAGAGGTACATTGGAATACAACATCTCAACTCACAAATTGTAACCATCTATTCTTCAGATCCTCGATGATAGGGATAACTTCCCACGAATTCTAAACGATATAAACTATAGTTTAAGGATAACTAGTGAACACCGAATCTTAACTCACGAAGGGCGATTCATCCTCCGACATATCTTAGAAATCTCTTGGGATGTATCGGGTTTCTACTAAACACTTCAATCTCAACTCACGAAGAGTGTTCACCCCAAAACTCCCTTTTGGACATAACTTAGGTTCATTCATTCAATAAAGGGTGAGTGTGTGTGTTCATGTGAACACACCTTGCACATAAGCATTATTTTATTTACATTTCTTTCTGCACGTTCTTAGACCTTCTTTTATCACATGACACACTTTAACATGCTCAACTTATACATTACTTCATATGTGCATAATATAAGCAAACAAAAAATTCAAGATTTATAATACACAATACAAGGACCATCTTCAATATAACTTAATTTAACATATAAGGCCTTCAAATCCACACTTACAATCTATACTAAGTATAATCAAATTAATCATGTAAACAAATCCACCAAGATGGTGGACTGTACCACTCAAGAGAAATTCGTAAAGAGAGTTAAAAATGAAACAACATTACTATTCTTCGAAAACCTTCACACCTAATTACAATTTTACTCAACATTACCTCATAAAATATCTCTTAGGGAAGTATCTAAGCAACAATATCAACATAAGGAAATCAAGGTTCAAAGACTACAAAGCCATGCCCATTTCGTCAATTTTTAAAGGAAAAATTTGATAAAAAGCTTTAACATGTTTTCCTTGAAGTATTAGAAATACAATAATCAACTAATATTATAAACACCATATTGAATCATAAGAAATATTTTCATAAATGACCTATATTTTGAGTTTAAGATAGGAGAAACTAGGGTCGGAAAACTCTTGTTGAAATCTTTTACAAAGGGGATCCTTTAATGGAAGTGAGTTCAAGGATAGATACCATACCTAACATTGAAGAAACCCAAATGAATTTTGATGAAGAAACAACAACCAACATTCTTCCTATTTCCTTCTGCACTTCTAGATTCCAAGGAGACTTGAGAGAGAGTTCTAAGGGAGAGGGGTTTTGGTTTTTAGGAAATGAAGTCTTAAATTATGTCTAGGCTCATAAAATACTTGGGGTGAATTTACCAAACACCCCAAGCCTTGGCATAAAATTATAGATTTTTGGACACCACCATCGATGGATGCAAACCAACGGACCATCTGTCCATCAACGGTCCGTTGGTGGGGTCTCGTGGTATGATATTTAGATCTATTTGGAGCCTGGAAAACCTACTTTTCAGGTTCAATAAATGGGGCAAGTTGACGGGTTATTGGTTTGACCACTGGCAGTTGAGAATTCAAAAGATCAAAGAACCAGCAGCTCCCTCCGCAATGCGCAGCCAATTCCCAGATTTTTTCCATGTCGTTTTTAAGTCAAACACAACTTGGAAAATGGTCTAAAAAGTTTAGGGGTCTTTGAGAACTCTGTGGATCATTTGTGAACTGATTTTGGTCATTTTAAACCTCATTTTATCCACCATTTCAAATTCAAAAGATCAAATCAAATTTCTCCAAATATCTCCATCTTCAAGAAGCTTGAAGATCCAAGCTAGAAGATTATATTCTTCAGGTTTCTTCACCAAATTACACGGGTTTCTTCATATTGAGGTATGATATTTAATCCTTGACTCTTCTTCAATTTAAGCAACCCATTTCAGGACTTTTCAAAACGACATTTCAAACTCCAAATTCTTCCATTTTGAACTCTAAACATGCTTCTTCAATGAAAACATCTGAGTGAATGTAATATTATATTTTTCAAGGTTATTTGATTATATAAGCTTAATAAATCAATAACCCTTTGCTCAATCCAATTTCAGGAATTTTGGCTTATGAAATCGGTTTAATTAGCATGATTAGATAATGTTAAAGTTACTATTTCCTTTTTTTTCGTTGATGACTAGATACTACCCTGAGGTATATTTTGTGATGAATTGTTTGATAAATTGTGGATAGGTGGTAAAAGCTTGGATTAATGGTAAGTTCTCTATGTTGTTTAATCCATATTATGAAATGCTCTTGAGTGGTATGGTCCACTTTTGTTTGCGGTGTTTAATTCATGTTTTTGAAGTTATAAGTTTATTGTGTAAATGTCCTTCAAGGCATGATTTGCTAAGTGAAGTAATGATTTTGATCTGTATATGTATAATATAATTTAGGAGGTTGAAATGACTATCTTGATGGGTTTATGTCTAAATGAAGTAAGTATTTGATAACTGAAGTATGATAATGTGTGAATTGTGATGATGTGTGTTTGAGAATGTCTAGAACAAAATGATATGAATCATGGTTATTATGTGAAAGGTGTGCAAACATCTACTCACACACATACACTTGAATGCATGAAGTCAATGAATCAAAATGGGGGATTGTAGGGTGGACACTCTTCCTGAGTAGAGATGAAGTATCTAGACCAACCCTACTATTTCCAAATATAAAAAAGGGGGGATTTTGGGCTGACCATTCTTCGTGAGTTGAGATGAAATGTTTAGTAGACACCTGACTATGCACTCGCATAGGTATAGCTATTGGAGAATCCACGTAAAGTCTTAAAATATGACCCTACCTTAGGCAAATAGGGATCCATCCTCCGATAAGGGTTCGTACCGGGACTCCACGTCAAGCTCTGATGATCTATTCACTTAAAGCTATCCCCCACAAATGTATGTACTACATTGGGTAGGTGGTGAAATGGGACGTTACCTGTCCATTGCACAAGTAGACATTTGGAAGGGGTCTTGGTGTGCCCTTATATGAAATGTATGAATGGGTCAATACATAATGTAAATGAAAGTATTGTGAGTTATTTATAATGTTAATGAAACCTGTATATATTATGTTTTGCATGATGTAAGTTATTTATGTGATGAATCTGAATTGCCTAGTCTAAGTAATTTCTAAGGAACACTAGGTGGAAGTAGTAGTATGGGATGCAACTTTCACAGTGCTTTAAGTTCTACTTGGGAATTGTCTTGGACGATTTTTCTTATGTGAAATTCCTTAGCATATATATGTTTCCATAGTGTCCTTGGTATTAGATGTTTACTTGTATAAATAAAATGAAGTAAACTTGTCCGTAATAGTCTTAATGATCTCTTAGGTAGGTATTGAGGAGATTGTGAGGAAAATCACTTTATGTCTTACTCAAGGGACCTTTAGGATAACTTAGGATAGGAGTATTTAATGTGTAATTTTGGGTTTAGTGTAATTATGCTCTTATGTTAATAAAAATTGAAGTTTTACTGTAAGCTCTAAGTGATGATACTACTTGATTACAAGTTTTTTTGTAAGTGCTAAATGATGATACTACTTGATGTGTTGTAACTTGATACATGAATGTTTTTACCAAAATAACATCACTTGTACGTTTCAACTAAATTGTCCCTTTTGCGTGATTTTGCATAATTCCATACTTAGTACAATGTTTGTACTAACCTCATACTTTTGTATACTCTATAACTATAGGTTGGAGTCAAGTTGAAGGTTACAAGGAATACTTGGGAATGAAGTCTCTCAAGACTAAGTATGTCCTCATACATTCGAGGGCATAATATATGTTTCTTTAGGCTCTTCTATTAAGACTTGTAAAGACTTATTATGTATTTCTTTCAATGTAAAGGAATGTGTCCCTAAGATATTTTAGATATGTTTTAAGATTGGCTTGTGATGATATGACTTTCTCTTTAGTATTTTATAAAAGAAGATTCTTAATATTATTATTGTGAAAAGTTTTAATTCCTCACTACTTTTCATATCTTATCCAATGAATGATAGCTAAGAGGCTTGTGCAAGACCTCTGTGAGATCGAGTACGATGTGTACCAACTCAAGATTACTCTTGTCTTGTATGATGTACTTGCGGTCGTAACATCACTACTCAAGCTCAAGCCATTACAACACAATCTAAAGAAAGATTGTTCGTCAAGAGAACCAACATGCTAGTAGAATGGCTAGCCGAATAAGGGATTTTACGAGGATGAATTCTCCTATTTTCCTTGTATTAAAAGTTTATGGTGATCCCAAGATTTCCATGATGAGGTGTGTAAGATCTTGTTTTACATGGGGGTGAGTACTAATGAAAGGGCTGAGCTTGATGCTTATCAAATAAAGGATGTGTTTCAGACATTGTACAATAAGTTGAAGGATAGTAGGGCTATAGAAGGTGGTCCCCTGGCTTGGGATATTTTGAAAAATGCCTTTTTTGATAGATTCTCCCACGGGAGAAAAAGGAATCTAAGGTAGAAAAGTTCATCAACATTTGTCAAGGAGGTATGAGTGTCAAGGAACACTCCTTAAAGTTCATTAAGGTTTCCATATTATTTCTCTTTGGTTTCGAATGTTAGGGATTAAATGAGTTGTTATCCAACAGGGGTGTCCAAAGATCTTGAAGAAGAATGTCATGCAACTATGCTTCAGAACATATGGATCTTTCTAGGTTAATGGTTCATGGTCAAATAGTAAAGGAGAGTCGTCTCAGGAAGATGAATAGGGATGATAAGAAGGAAACATCTTTTGAAAGTCGTTTTTCTAAGAGTAGGATTGACATTCAAGACAAGTCTAAGTTAAAGAAGAGGTTTTCAAACATGGCTCATTCAAATGTCTCCAAGACTCGCAATGTTAGGGTTTATAATCCCAAACCTCAAAAGGGGATAAATGTTGATCCAGTAAGAGAAAGACCAAAATGGGATAAGTGTGGTAAGAAATATACGGGTGAATGCCTTGTTTGAACTACTATTTGTATCGCTATGGTATTGGTGGCCATTTGGTGAAAAATTATCCTATCGTGAAGAATCAATCAAAGGGGAGTGGCAAATCTCAATCAAGCATTCCTAGCTCTGAAGCTCTAAAAAGGAACCGTTTTTATGCACTCAAGGCTTTAACAAGAGAGCTCACCCGATGTTTTGACTGTTATTTACAAGTCTTCTATGTATTTATGCTTTGCTTGATCTAGGTGCTACCCTTTCTTTTTCAACACCATTAGCATCTAGGAAGTTTGATGTACTTCCTGATGTTTGGATTGAGCCCTTCTCGATTTGTACCCTAATGGGTGACTTTGTAGTTTCTAAGAGAGTCTACAGGGACTGTCCTGTAATGCTTCCCAATATAGTTAGTCTTATTGATTTGGTAGAACTTGACATGTTTGATTTTGATATATTCTTGGATATTGATTGGCTTCATTCTTTTTTTTGCTTCTATAGATTGTAAACGAGAGAAGTGAAGTTTCAATTCCAAAATGAACCCATTTTTTAGTGGAAAGGGGGAAATTATATGCGAAGGGGTCAAATTATTTCTTGCTTGAAGTCTTGTAAGATGATAGCCAAGAGTTTTTTATACCATGTAGTGAGGTTTAAAGATCTAGAATGTGAAACTCTTTCTATTGAGTCAGTCCTTGTAGTGAGGGAATTCCCAGGGGTGTTTCATGATGACCTTCCAGGAGTTCCTCCCAAATAGGAAATTTACTTTGGTATTGATTTGTTACTGGATACGAATCCCATTTCAATTCTTCCATATCGGATGGATCCATCTGAATTGAAATAATTCAAGCTCCAACTAAAGGATTTAATAGACAAGGGCTTCACTCAATCACTATTACTCCATGGAGTTCTTTGGTCTTGTTTGTGAAAAGAAAGATTGGTCCATCAAAATGTGCATTGATTATTGCCAACTTAATAAGGTCACAATAAAGAACAAGTATCCTCTCCCTCAGATTTATGATCTTTTTTATCATTTCCAAGGAGCTAGTTACTTTTCAAAGATTGAGTTAAAGTTGGGATAACAACAACTTAAGGCGAGAGGTGAAGATTTTCCTAAAAAAACATTCCTAACTATATACGGTCACTGTGAGTTTCAAGTTATGTCTTTTAGATTAAAGAATGCCCCCATGGTATTTATGGACATAATGAATTGTATTTTTCGAGATTACCTCAAATCATTATTGATTGTGTTCATTGATGATATTTTCAGATACTCCAAGAATTAAATTGAGCATAAGAGTCATTTGAAATTGGACTTGCATGACAACAAAAAATAGCAACTTTATGAAAAATTTAGTAAGTGTGAGTTTTGGTTGAGGTCAATTGCTTTTCTTAGATATGTTATATCTGGTGAAAGTGTAGAGGTCGATCCAAAGAAAATGATGCGGTCAGAAATTATCCTACACATTGACGCCCACGGACAAAAGAAGCTTCTTGGGTTTAGCTGGGTAGTACAAAAGTTTTTTTCATGGATTTGCGTCCATTACATCTCCTTTGAAAGATTTGAACCAAAAAAAGGTGAAGTTTGAGTGGACATAAGCTTTTGAAAAGTTTTTGAAGAGTTGAAAGATAAGTTTACCTCCGCTCTAGTGTTGACTTTAACTAAGGGTAATAAAGGCTTTATGGTATATTGTAATGCTTCCAAAGTAGGCTTGGGATGTGTCCTCATGCAACAAGAGAAGGTGATATCTTATGTTTCTAGGCAACTCAAAGTTCATGTGAAGAATTATCTAACTCATGACATGTTGATGTGTTTAATGACCATAAAATTCCTAAATATGTGTTCACAAAAAAGGAGTTGAAGCTTCGACAGAGAAGATGGTTAGAACTTTTAAAGGATTATGACATGAGTATCCTTTACCACCCCGACAAGGACAATGTGGTTGTGGATAGCTTCAAGTCATATGATTATTGGTAGTGTGTCTCATGTATAAGAAGAGAAAAAAGATCATGTGAACGATATTAATAGGTTGATTCATTTAGGTGTTCGGTTAGAAAAGTCTCCTATTGGTGGTTTTATGGTCCATAATAACTCCGACTCATCATTAGTGGTTGAGGTGAAGTTTAAGACGCATCTTGATCTTCTGTTGATGGAGTTGAAGTAATCGGTAATTGGTAAGCTCAATGAGTCATTCTCCCAATGGGGAGATGGTGCTCTTAGGTACCAAGGGAGATTCTTTGTACCGGATGTTGAGGATATAGGAAATCAAATTCTAGAAGAATCCCATGGTTCACGTTATTCTATTCACCTCGGTATCACAAAAATGTATGATGACCTTAGAGAGGTCTATTGGTGAGACGGTTTAAAAAGAAACATAGCAGAGTTTGTTGCAAGGTTTCAAAATTGTCATTATGTTAAAGTTGAGCATCAAAAACAGGTTGATATAACCCAAATCATTGATGTTCCTACTTTGAAGTGGAAAGCCATAAATATGGACTTTGTTGTTGGGCTGCCTCGAAACCGGAGGCAAAATGATTCCATATGATTTATTGTTGTTAGATTGACAAAATCTGACCACTTTATTTCTATTAAGTCTACTTATACCGCCGAAGATTATGCAAGCATCTAAACTAATGAGATTGTGAGTACTAATGAGATTTCGTTGTCCATCATTCTAGATAGCGCTGCCCAATTCACTTATCATTTTTGGATATACATTCAAAAGGGTTAAGGTACTCAAGTGAAACTTAGCACCACTTTCCATCTTCGAAAAGATTGGCAAGAGGAACATATCATTAAGACCCTTGAAGATATGTTAAGAGATCATGTTATTGATTTCAATGGAAGTTGGGATGAATCCCTACAATTGATTGACCTCTCGTATAACAATAGTTACCATTCGAGCATCGCCATGGAAACTTTTGAAGATGTTTATGGTAGAATATGCAGGTCACTGAGATATTTTGATGTGGGTGAGTCCTCACTCTTTTGTCCAACAAATATCTATGATGCTTTAGAGTACGTTCGAGTCTTAAGAGATAGATTTAAGACAACCTATAGTCGAAAAAAGTTAGTTGCCGATAATAGAATAACGGACCTTGAGTTTGAAACAAGTGATCACGTCTATTTGAAGATTTCACCTATGAAATTGGTGATGAGGTTTGGTAAGAGGTGGAAGAAAATTCCCAGATATTTTAGTTATTAAGAAGTTCTACAATGGGTTTGAAAGGTTTACTATGATCTGAAACTACCTATTGAACTAGATTCGTTCTTCCGGTGTTTCATGTTTCTATGCTCAAGAAATGCATATGTGACACGACGTCAATTAGGGTGTGGATGAGAAATTCTCCTATGAATAGGTTCCGGTTGAGATCCTAGATTGCCCAGTAAACAAGTTGAGGAATAAAGAGGTTGCCTCCGTTAAAGTTGTATAAAGGAACCATTTTGTTGATCATGCAACAAGCGAGGCTAAATCCGACATGATGTCCCGCTACACCCGTATTTTTACCTCTTAAGGTTAGACATTCTTCTTAAAAGGCAAATAATGAACAAATATGAAATTTACTTGTTTTCTAAATAGGTGCTTGTTTTGGTAAAAATTAATCCAACTTGAGTTTTAAGAAAATGCCTTCATAACTCTATTCTTGCACTTATATGAAATGTGTATGCGTTTGCTCTTCTTGATATTTTGTTATTTTGTTGTTGTCCTCAGATGAATGATAATATGTTAACTTTTTGATGTATTTTGAGCGCATGTTGATGTTAAGAAGGAAATTACTCATTATGTGTTACTAAATGTTGAAGCTATTATATGTTGTGCATCATGAATTAAGTTGCTATGTGTAATGGTGTGGTATGTTTTGAAACGACTTGTTAAGTACTCCTATGAGTTGTGAATCATTATGATTATACGTTTTTTATTAGTTGGTCTGCTAGTATTGAGTGTTTTCTTACCCTTCTAAAGATTTAAGTGTCATTCAGGGATGAATGTTCCTTAGGGGGCGATAATGTAAAACTTCGGAAGTTCCGTGATTTAGACTAGAGCTTATTCTATAGAATAATAATTAAAATGATATTGTCAAGACCAACACTAATATATTAAACACAATTAGAAATGGTTAGAGCAAAAATGATGAAAAAAAACTTTGACGTCCGGAAAGTAGCTAAATTGAATTAGTAGAAGTCCCTATGTTTGGTGAAGATTTGAAAGTGTATAATGAAGTCCAAAACGTGTAAATAGACTTTTATAGGTAATATATAGAAAAAAGGGTCCAAACGTCCAGTAATGATTCCCTAAGGACCACCCGAATAGTCCTTTAGGAGAACCCCAACATGGGCTAGCAGTCAGTCAAAGTTGCCTCCGCGCAGCTATGAAAATGAAGGATGCTGCGCGACACGCAGGCAACACGTGCAGTCTAAAAAGTTTCCTCGTGATGTGGGGTTTAAACAAGTCTTACTTCCTCAACCCGAATTACAAAAATAAAGTACAAAATTCACCCCCTGACGCGCAGCCACTTCCCATATTCATCCTTGTTTGAAAGTCAATTTAACTTCATAAAAACACCCAGTTAAGTGTAGGGGTATTCTAGGTATTTTAGGGGACGTGTTTGTAATGGTTTTAGGTCAGTTTTAGACCACTTTAGCGCACTCAAAATAAGAATAAACAAATACCTCTCATCTCTCTCAAAAACTCTCTCTATTTAACTTCCATTGAAGAACAAGAAAAGATTGAGGAAGAAGACAAAGACTTCAAGAATTTCATTCAAAGTTCATTGAATATTCGTTAATAAGGTATGAGTTTTTCACTCTTTTTATTCTGTTCTCCAAGTTTTCCTTTCAAAGATGATTTACAACAATTAAATTCCCAGGGTTTTTACTCTACAAACGAGTTTTCTTCCAAACTTTATATTTCAAGGATGAAAACTATGATTTTCTATGGTTAATTCGGTATGTATTTGTTGGTAAATTGATATATTATGTTGGATTTCTCGAGAATCACGTTCCTACTCTAAATAAATGATTAGATTATTTTATATCTATCACTAAATGTCATGAAAATGTTGGGATTGAAACTATAGCTTGAATGAACTCTTAAATGAGCTCTTTCCGTTAACCCTAATTATTAATTGGTCTTGTGCATGATTATAGTGGTTGTTATTAGTTATGTTATTGAGTATTTAAATATATTATTGGATGATTGCTATGCATTGAGCATATATTTTTGATGAAGATTCTTAGAAGCCATAGTTAAGTCTTTTTAAGTAATTATTTCTCTATTATGCTGATGTTGTCCTATAATTGATGTAGCTATGAAATTGAAGTATGTATGATGTTTTTTTGCATATATGTTGGCCTATTAATAGGTTAAATGTTGTATCATGGTAAGGATATGATAATGCAAGTTGATGATGTTTATCTTGTATGTCTTACACTATTATTATGATATGTTAATCCCACATATGAAAGGTTGTGATGAAAAGAAATTCTTATCCTAAACCTACAGAGATTATGATCATTTTTTACAAGGATTTATAACCTATGACCTATGATAATATTAATGAATAAATTATGATTTAAAGGTTATTCATGAAGGGACTTTAGCTTAGAACCGATGAACTAGATATGAGAGTTGTCCCTTCCCTAGTTGGAAGGTAGGTTTACCATGACTCTCATGAGATAGAGGCTGCCCTATAATGTGGAACTATTGGTCTCTAATATATCTCCTAGTTCTTGAAATATGTTTCAACCATAGTGGAATACCAGCTAGTCGATCCACTTTGAATGTTATGTTAATATTTTGATTCTACTTTGGCCAATAGACCACCTTTTTTCAGTGTGAGGTTTCATGACAATGGATCGATTTTTAGCTCGCATGGTCTAATGTCGGATAGTATGATTTTCCCCTTATGTAAAATGAAAGACAATTAAATGGATATTGACTAGGGTAACTTGAGGAGTCTACTTTGTATAGGTAAGGGCATGATATTCAACAAAGATATTGCACAAGTTGACTCTACGGGAAATCCTAGGAGATTGTTCTGATATAATTTTATAAATATTTAATGTATTACGCTTATGATAAATGATGTTACTCTTATGATTTTGGATATGATAATGAACATGTTATTGGTCGATATTACCATATGTGATCCTTTTGTTGTATATTCTCTCTTGTATGTGCATTAAAGTATTTCAAATGACTTAGCATACTTTCTAAAGAAATGGTTCTTTTTCATGCATGTCCTTCAATGGATGTATATATACCCATAGTTAGTACATATGGAATACAAACCCGTACTTTATATTACTTTAAATGTATGGTACGACCATTGAATATGAAGAAGGTCGATTGAAGAAGATTGGAAATCTTTCTCTACGTGTTTGTTGGTCTTCATGTTCAGGGATTCTATCTGTTCATTATTCTAGCTTATGATGATTTTAGTAATTTTAGGGATAAACTTTATTCCATTTAATGTTTTTTGAACTTCATTGTAGCAAGGCCTAAATGGCCTACTGACATTTTATTGGCTAACTCCAACTCATAATATTTAGATTGCTTTTATGTGACACAAGTTTTCGTATGCTTGTTATCATGTTGTTGTAAGAAAAGCCTATGTAAGCTTTTATGTGAGAGGTCTATGTATACCTCACGTAGTATATGCAAAAGTTTTTTTTTTTTTTTTCATTTTTAATTGAGGGCATGTTATGATGAATGCTAAGGGCTTGTATGAGTCTTTTGGGAGGATGACGACGTCGGTCACATTTGGGTGTGTTCTCCAAATGTGACAAACGTGGTATCAGAGCATGAGGTTGAATATCCTTATGATCAATGTCTCACTAAACCACATTACATAGTGTCTTGTACATGGTTGTGAAGTGTACCACAATTATGGATGAGAGGCTATGTGATGATTAGGAAATATATTCTATTCTTGGTAATCCTATGTCGTGCCTCTAGAGTTTTGACATTATGTCTTTTAGCATCTAAACCCCTTCTTGTGGCTATAGACGATGAACACAAGAAGGATAATTGCGAGAAGAGTAGGAGAAGAGATTAAGGATGAAGGAGCTACTCCCCAAGGCAATCGAGTTCCTCCTCAAGTGAAAGATGTTGCGAATGATCATGTTTCAGTCAATCATCCAACCATGATGAATGGTGAGGTGAGGGCAGCCCTGTTCCAAATTGCCCAAGACATCACCTGTTACACCCTCGAAATGAATTAGGTCGAACTAGAGTTTCGCATCTGTTCCATGAGTTAATAATGTATTAAAGTAGTGTTTTTTAGCATTAGAAGTCAGTTGGTAAAATTAGGGAGTGTTTGGAAGTCAAACGTCTAAGAACATGCAGGACGTTCAGGAAGTATTGCTTGGAATGTCCTAGTGTGTCCTTGATTTTGGTGCATGTGTTTACATATTGTTTGGTATCCAAAACCAGTGGGGATGACCCTAGAACCTAAACAAATGTACCAAGTGTCACGACCCAAAAGCACACCCTAAAAGATAAGGAGGACCCTTGGGTCATGATCGGGCGTACTGGACCCTTTGGTGTCTTGTACAAGCCCTTTTAACTATCGTTCATTACATTAGACATGAAAAGTAGTGCGGAATTAAAACTTTTCAAGACATTTAAAATAAAAAGGAATATTATATAAACACTAAGAAAGTATCAGCGTCACAACCAAAACTTAAAGGCACAACATAATATCTTAAGGACACTACCCTTTACATTACAAGACATACATAATAAGAACTTATACAAAAGTAATAGAATTAAGAACTATGCCCTCGAATATCTGAGAACATACTTTACCTTGAGGGAATAAAATCTCAAGCTTTCCTTCTAAACTGCAATCTTGCTTTTAAACATGTACTTATTGAGTAAGGAAGAGTATGAGGTTAGTACAAAACAATGTACTGAGTATGGCATATGAAAAAACCTTCAAAAAGGGACATTTTAGTAAAAACACATTTTTCATGCCAATTAAGTAAAATATTAATGAAAATAGAAGTAAACAAACTTAATAATTATCACTTAACACTTAGAGAAGAATTTCCATAATTTTAACATGAAAGGGCACTTCATATTAAACATTCAAAAATTATAATGAACTCATTTTTGGACATTATAGTGAACTAATCCCTATTCCAAAAGATTGAACTTCCAAGAACAATCAAAGAGGAAGTGAACTGAAGTCCGTAGGAGTTTCCCTAACTAAGGTTATCCTAAGACTCACCAAGGTAAGATACGAAGGAAGTGCGCATATGCCTCCTTCAATAAGCACCAAAGTGATCCTCAAGACTACCTCTATTTGGCTTACTCACCTCAAGAGAACAAGAAACTACTCAATGACAAGACATTAAAAGAACATCCAAGTAACACACCAAGATTTCCCTTTCAGAATGCCTACATAGTGCAATGAATAGATAGCATCCCATATCACCACCTACCCTAAATAGTACACTCTTTTAGAAGGCTTGTCACTAAGACTCCCCTTTTCGGAAGGTCTACTTACTGCAATGGACAGATAGCGTCTCATTTCACTACCTACCCTAAGTAAATGTACTTTTAGAAGACTTACTTAATCAAATCACATAAGGTTCACCAAGACACCCCTTTCTAAATGCCTACCTAGGGCAATGGATAAATAGTGTCGCATTGCACTACTTACCCTAGGTAGTATACTCTTTTAGGATGCTTAGCATTTTCTTTACTTTTGTGGGAGGTTAGATTAACCGACATAGAGCATGAGAGCTAGACAAGTAATCCCGATAATAACCCATATCGAATGAGGGATACTCAGTTGCCTAGTGTAAGGTCATTCTCTTAACTTTTACATGGCTTAGCCAATAGCTACACATGTGTAGGCGCATAGTTAAGGGATAACAATATTTTAACTAAGTAACTCATTCTCTACTAATAAGGAAAACTCATCTCAAGAGGTACATTGGAATACAACATCTCAACTCATGAAGTGTAACCACCTTTTATTCATATCCTCTCGCTGATAGGCATAACTTTCCATGGATTTTAAGCATTATAAACTATATGTTAAGGATATCTAGTTAACACCACATCTCAACTCACGAATAAAATTCATCCTCCGACCTATGTTAGAAAGATCTTAGGATATATTGGGGTTGCTACTAAACAATTCATCTCAACTCAGGAAAAGTGATCACCCCAAAACTCCCCTTTTTTACTCATCTTAGCTTTATTCATTCAATAAAGTGTAAGTGTGTCTGTTCATGTGAGCACACCTTTCACATGAGAATCATTTTATTTATATTTTATTCTATACATTCTTAGACCTTCTTTCATCACATGATACACTTTAACATGCTCAACTTATACATTACTTCATTTAGTCATAATCTAAGATAAAACATGCAATTCAAGAATCATAAAATACAATACAAGGACCATCTTCAATATCACTTCATTTAACATATTAGGCCTTCAAAGCAATACTTACAATCTATACTAAATATAAATAAAATCATCAAGTATAGAGAAAATTGGTATGGAATATTAGCCGATTTTTTATATACGAATAAGAAATATACTTTTTAATTACCATACCCAATCTAAGATTCATTGACAAGGAAGTGTACCTACAATGAAGACTCTAATCTAAAAACAAAGTGGATCTTTTATGCATAGCGTATAAAGGGTCAAGACAAGTACCATAACACATAACACATCATCATTTAAAATGATAATGTATATGAAGCAATGTCCAAGGACATAGTGAGGGTCCTTCGGACAACAAGTAAACATTACTAAATGAACCATAAATAATAGTTAGTTAGTAAAGTGAAATCAGCCCATGTGAAATAACATGTGCAAGACGTGTGAAGAAGCTGCCAAAGAAGGGGACCACCCTAACCAAATTTGGTTAAGACGGTTAGGGGGAAAAAAGTGCACAAGGGACCACTCCATGTGGGGCCTAACCTCCCTACAAATTTGTCACGACCCAAAACCGGATCACGACTGGCACCCACACTTACCCTCCTATGTGAGCGAACCAACCAATCTAAACCTTAACATTTCAATATAATATCAACAGAAAGTAATGCGGAAGACTTAACTCATTAATAAAAACCAATTCAATAACTTCTAAAATCCAACATCTATTATTATCCCCAAAATCTGGAAGTCATCACCACAAGAACATCTATGATCAAATTACTAAACTAAGAGTATTCTAAGAAGCTAAAATAAGCAAAAGCTAGTCCATGTCGGAAGTTCAGGGAATCAAGACATGAGGAAGAAAGTCCAGTCCAAGCTAGAAGCGTTAGCTCACCCTGAAGATCCGATGTAACGAAGACTGGCTAGAATTGCGGTTGAGTTGAAGACGACGGCACGTTTGCTGCACTCCAAGTACAAACACACAGTTACTGAGTAGATATCATCGGCCAACTCAAAATAGAAAACAGTATATACCAAGTAATATCATAAAATCAACTATAATACACAACATGTAGCAACAACAAGTACTATGTCATTAACAATTACCGTCAAGTTCACACATGAGGACTCAAGCCTCAATACCATACTCATTTGGGAATTAGAATCATTAGATTGAGTATATTAACATCTTTCAAGATTCATTATCTTTATTCCTCTTGTGTCGGTACGTGACACTCCGATCCCCTACTACTATGTGTCGGAACGGGACACTTCTATCCCCTAATTCTACATGACGGTTCGTGACACCCGATCCCCTAAATCTACGTGTCGGTTCGTGACACCCGATCCCCTAAATCTACGTGTCAGTTCGTGACACCCGATCCCCTAAATCTACGTGTCGGTTCGTGACACCCGATCCCCTAAATCTACGTGTTGGTTCGTGACACCCGATCCCCTAAATCTACGTGTCGGTTCGTGACACCCGATCCCCTAATCTCATTCTATCAATTCATCAAGCCTTCTCGTATACCAAGGCCTCATCAATCTCATTATTTTAGTCCATCAAGCCTTCTTTTATACCAAGGCATCATCATTAACAAGAGATTGGGTTTTTACCAAGATTTAGGATTCAATAGCTTCATCATGCTTATTTCATCACAATCATATAATCACATTCATGCATGCATACCATTAAGCACATAGAAGGGTTTACAATACTACCCAATACATATCATTCTCTATTAAGAGTTTACTATGAAAGCATAAAACCATAACCTACCTCTACCGAAGATTAGTGATCAAGCAAGCAAATTTTCTCCAAAGATTTGTGTTTTCCCCTTCTCAATCGACCCTCTCTCTCTCTCTTCTTGTTCTTTCTATTTTCTTTATTCAAACCCTCTTTCTTTTACCCTTATTAAAATATAATTAAGAATAAAAGATGGCAATGATAACCCTTTAATTAACTTAAGGTTACCTCTTTTAACCCCCAAGTAATTAGACTTATTAACATTAACCCACTAACTTTATAATTAAAGCAGGAATAGTCAAAAACGTCCCTTAAAACGTATAACGAAATCCGACCCAGACTGGGATTACACAACCTGCGATAGCCCGTCGTGCCTGCGACTGTCCGTCCTGCAGGTCGTCGCAAGGTTCAGAGACTCAATTTCCACCAAAGAGTCTGTGACGGTCCGTTACACATGTGACGGTTCGTCCTGCCATTTCGTTACGAAGTTCAGAGAGTCGATTTTCAGTACCCAATTTTAGATTTTCTAAGTGTTTTGAAACGAGACCCTGCGACGGTCCGTAGTGGGGCCCGTTGTCTTTGCCAGTTTTTCAAGAATCGAAGTCTGCTGCTCAAAACGACTAAACAGGTCGTTACAATAGATACCAATTTACCCATCGTTCGTTCTCGAACGATCATAAGAAGAAAACAAGGGCGAAAAGAAGTACCTGAATCTGTAAACAGGTGTGGATATCTTTCTTGCATATCAGCCTCTTTCTCCCAAGTGGCTTCTTCGACTGGTCGATTCTTCCATTGAACTTTGATGGACGCAATCTCCCTTGACCTCAACTTGCGAACTTCTCTATCTAAAATGGCAACAGGATCCTCCTCATAAGACAAATTTTCATCAAGCAGAACTGAATCCCAACGAATGATGTAGTCTCCATCCCCATGGTATCTTTTCAACATAGACACGTGAAATACCGGATGCACTCCGGACAGCCCTGGAGGCAAGACTAACTCATAAGCCACCTCCCCTACTCGCTTAAGTACTTCAAAGGGACCAATATACCTTGGGCTCAATTTACCCCTTTTACCAAAACGCATCACCCCTTTCATGGGTGAAACCTTCAGCAAGACTTGTTCACCCTCCATGAACTCCAAGTCTCTAACCTTTCGATCTGCATATTCCTTTTGCCTACTTTGCGTCACTAACAGCTTTTCTTGAATAGATTTCACTTTCTCTAATGAATCCCTCAAAAGGTCAGTACCCCAGGGTCTAACCTCAAATGCATCAAACCACCCAATGGGAGACCTACATCTCCTCCCATACAATGCTTCGAATGGAGCCATATCAATACTGGAGTGATAGATATTGTTGTAGGAGAACTCTGCTAAGGGTAAGAAGCTATCCCAATGACCACCAAATACTATCACACATGCACGAAGCATATCCTCCAACACTTGAATCGTTCGCTCAGACTGACCATCGGTCTGAGGATGGAACGCAGTACTAAGGTCCAACCTAGTACCCAATTCCGCATGCAATGTTTTCCAAAACTTAGAAGTAAACAGCGTACCTCTATCTGATATGATGGAGAGTGGAACCCCATGCAACCGAACAATTTCTGAGATATATATTTTGGCTAACTTCTCTGCATTGTAAGTCACCTTGACCGGAATGAAATGAGCAGACTTAGTTAACCTATCAACAATCACCCAAATAGAGTCATACTTACCCATTGTCTTTGGAAGACCAACCATGAAATCCATTGCAATCCTTTCCCACTTCCATTCAGGAATGGACATTCTCTGAAGTGTTCCTCTGGGCCTCTGGTGTTCATACTTTACTTGCTGACAGTTTGGACATTTGGCAATAAAATCAACAATATCACACTTCATTCTACTCCACCAAAAGTGTTGCTTTAGGTCACGATACATCTTGGTTGCACCCGGATGTATAAAATACCTTGAACTATGAGCCTCTGTCAGAATAGTGTTGATCAAATCATCGACGCGGGGTACACATACCCTTCCCTTGATTCTCAAAACACCTTCCTCATTGATTTGTGCTTCCTTAGCCTCTCCTCGCAATACCTTATCTTGGATTATGCTTAGTTTCTCATCATCAAACTGTTTTCCCTTAATCTTGTCAAGAAAAGAAGACCTTGCTTCCACACAAGCCAACAATCCTCCCTTCTCATTTACTTCTAATCTCATCAAGTCGTTAGCCAGAGTCTGAACCTCTCTAGCCAATGGACGTCTAGAAACTTGCAAGTGAGCTAGACTTCCCATGCTCCCTGCCTTTCTACTTAAGGCGTCTGCCACAACATTAGCCTTTCCCGAATGATACAAGATAGTGATGTCGTAGTCCTTCAGTAGTTCCATCTATCTCCTCTGCCTTAATTTCAAATCTTTTTGAGTAAAGACATACTGTAGGCTACGATGATCCGTGTATACTTCACACTTAACCCCATACAGATAGTGCCTCCATTGCATTAATGCAAACACTACCGCAGCCAATTCCAAAACATGAGTCGGATAATAACGTTCATGCACCTTTAATTGCCTCGAAGCATAAGCAATTACATTCTTTTCTTGCATTAGCACCGCACCCAAACCAGAATAGGATGCATCACAATAGACAATGAAATTCTTACCTTCCACTGGCAAGGTAAGGATTGGTGCGGTAGTCAACAAAGTCTTGAGCTTCTGGAAGCTTTCCTCACATTCGTCCGACCATACAAATGGAACATTCTGCTTAGTCAAGTTCGTCAATAGTGAAGCAATGGAAGAGAATCCCTTGACAAATCGACGGTAATAGCTAGTTAAACCAACAAAGATCCTTATTTATGACACATTAGTAGGTCTTACCCAATTCTTCAATGTCTCAATCTTAGAAGGATCCACCATTACTCCATCCTTAGAAACTACATGCCCCAAGAAGGACACTGCATCTAGCCAAAACTCACACTTAGAGAACTTGGCATAAAGCTTTTTCTCCCTCAACATTTCCAATACAATCATCAAATGCTCCTCATGTTCCTTCTTACTTTTAGAATATATTAGTATATCATCAATAAATACGATCACGAAGAGGTCCAAATATGGATTAAAAATCCCGTTCATCAAGCTCATGAAAGCAGCAGGGGCATTCGTAAGACCAAAAGACCAAAAGACATCACTACAAATTCGTAATGCCCATACCTGGTCCGAAAAGCAGTCTTTGCCACATCCGTTGCCCGTATTTTCAATTGATGATAACCGGATCTCAAGTCAATCTTAGAGAAGACACAAGCACCTTGTAACTGATCGAACAAGTCATCAATGCGAGGAAGAGGATACTTGTTCTTAATAGTTACCTTGTTCAACTACCGGTAGTCTATGCACATCCGAAAACTCCCATCCTTCTTCTTCACAAACAAAACTGGAGCACCCCAAGGAGATGCACTTGGTCTAATGAAGCCTTTGCTCAACAACTCTTGAAGTTGGGGCGAGTACCCGGTTCAAGATCAATACAGAAGTCAATATCCCTATCCTGTGGCATACCAGGAAGATCTGCAGGGAACACATCCAAAAACTCACGGACTACCGAAACCGACTCAATAAAAGGTACTTGGATAGTATCATCCCGGAGGTGTGCCAAGAAAGCTAAACAACCCTTACTAACCATTCTCTTAGCACGAAGAAAGGAGACGATACGGACCGGATTGGAAGTGTAGTCACCCTCCCACACTAACGGATCTGTCCCAGGTTTGGCTAACGTCACAGTCTTAGCAATATAATCCAAGATCACAAAATTCGGAGAAAGCCAAGTCATACCCAGAATTACATCAAAGTCAACCATTTCTAAGATAACCAAATCTACATAAGTGTTACGCCCCACAAAAGTCACCAAACAAGACCTATATACTTTTTCAACTACCACAGACTAACCCACCGGGGTAGAAACACGAATAGGCATGTCAAGCAATTCACAAGGTAAATTAAGACCATTAGCAAATGAGGAAGATACATAAGAAAATGTGGATCCGGGATCAAACAATACAGAAGCCATGAAATCACAAACCAAAAGATTACCTGTGATGACAGCATCAGATGCCTCCGCTTCAGATCGCCCAGGGAAAGCTTAACAATGGGCCCCATTACTTGTCTGTCCGTTGCCCCTACCATGTTGTGCTGTAGTGGCTCTAGTTTTCCCATCACCCCGGCCGTTTTGATGACCACCATTACCTCGGCCACCACGTTCTCCAGAATAGCGGCCTCTTCCATGACCACCTCTACCCCTAGCCATTGGGGGTCTATAACTCTGTTTTGGACAATTCCTCCTAATACTGTCCGGTCTCTCCACATCCATAACACTCTCTAGAGTCATGCATAGGTCTCTCAGAGAAGTGTTGACCTGTCTGAGGTGGACCCCCAACTGCAGTTTGTAGTGAAGATTGAATTGGTCGAACTGAGTAACCTCCGGAACCTTGTCCTCTAGATTAAGAACCATTAAACTCACCTCCATTTCGAAACCTTTTTGATGTCGATGCCATGGTGAATTCATCTGGCTTCACTCCTTCCACCTCTACCACGAAATCTACCACTTCTTGGATGAAATTTGCCGTAGCCACTACCTGTAAGGTTGAAATCCGCAACTCTGACCTCAACCCCTTCACAAAACGATGAATCCGCTCTTGTGGACTGAAGCAAAGTTGGGTGGCATATCTGGATAGTGCACGAAACTTAGCCTCATATGCAGTAACCGACATCCTACCTTGCTCAAGACTCAAGAATTCATCTCTTTTCCTATCCCTCAAAGTCCAGGGAATATACTTCTCCATAAACAAGCTAGAGAATGATGCCCAAGTCATATGTGGTGCCTCTGTTGGTTGACACTCAACATGTGACCGCCACCACATTTTGGCGTTCCCTTGAAACTGATAAGTCACAAACTCAACACCAAACCGTTCTACTATACCCATCTTGTGTAGTAGCTCATGACAGTCAACCAGAAAATCATAGGCATCCTCAGATTCAGCACCCTTGAAGACTGGAGGTTTCAATTTCAAGAACTTACTGAAAAGTTCATGTTGATCATTTTTCATTATAGGCCCTGTAGTCAGACGAGGAAACGTGCCTATTTCCAATGGAGCATCCATGCGGGGAGCCGCAGTAGCCGCATGTTGTACCTCCGGACCCTGAGGTGCTGGTGCAGAAAACACTGGAGGTGTTTGACCTTGATCAGATAACCCACTAAGATAAGCAAGAACCTGATTGATCATGTCTGGGGTAGGTTGGGGAGGCAATCCCTCATTCTGTACTTGTTCAGTTTCCCCTTCCTCACCCTCTCTTACTACTTCTTCAGTCGGTGGAGGAGTCACTGCCCTAGTATCAGATGGGCTAGGTGCTCGTCCTCTTCCTCTAGAGGACGTCCTCCCACGACCTCTACCACGACCTCTTGCCGTTTCTCTTCCTCAAGCTACAGCCCCAGTGGATAGCTCAGACGCTTCTTGTCTTGCCGATGTTGATGTTGGCGCAGTCGTTGCTCTAGTTCTAACCATCTGTGAAATAGAGTGAAGATGGTCAGATACCAATTTGTATTACCTAGATACCAATTGGATCCAAGTAATAGCACGAAAGAAAGAATGAAAGAATGGAATTTTCCTAAAGTCTTATCGCTTCTCAAAGAAAAGTAAAGGCGTCCCCCTACCGTCCCTTAAGACTCTACTAGACTCGTTCTTGTGTGATGAGACCAACGAACCTAATGCTCTGATACCAAGTTTGTCACGACCCAAAACCGGATCGCGACTGACACCCACACTTACCCTCCTATGTGAGCGAACCAACCAATCTAAACCTTAACATTTCAATATAATATCAACAGAAAGTAATGCGGAAGACTTAACTCATTAATAAAAACCAACTCAATAACTTCTAAAATCCAACATCTATTATTATCCCCAAAATCTAGAAGCCATCACCACAAGAACATCTATGATCAAATTACTAAACTAAGAGTATTCTAAGAAGCTAAAATAAGTAAAAGCTAGTCCATGCCGGAAGTTCAGGGCATCAAGACAGGAGGAAGAAAGTTCAGTCCAAGCTAGAAGCGTTAGCTCACCCTGAAGATACGATGTAACGAAGACTGGCTAGAATTGCGGTTGAGTTGAAGACGACGGCACGTTTGCTGAACTCCACAAATAACAAGAAGAAAACATAAAAGTAGGGGTCAGTACAAAACACGGGTACTGAGTAGATATCATCGGCCAACTCAAAATAGAAAACAGTATATACCAAGTAATATCATAAAATTAACTATAATACTCAACATGTAGCAACAACAAGTACTATATCATTAACAATTACCGTCAAGTTCACATATGAGGACTCAAGCCTCAATACCATACTCATTTGGGAATTAGATTCATTAGATTGAGTATATTAACATCTTTCAAGATTCATTATCTTTATTCCTCTTGTGTCGGTACGTGACACTCCGATCCCCTACTACTATGTGTCGGAACGTGACACTCCGATCCCCTAATTCTACGTGTCGATTCGTGACACCCGATCCCCTAAATCTACGTGTCGGTTCGTGACACCCGATCCCCTAAATCTACGTGTCGATTTGTGACACCCGATCCCCTAAATCTACGTGTCGGTTCGTGACACCCGATCCCCTAAATCTACGTGTCGGTTCGTGACACCCGATCCCCTTAATCTACGTGTCGGTTCGTGACACCCAATCCCCTAAATCTTCATGTCGGTTCGTGACACCCGATCCCCTAATCTCATTCTATCAATTCATCAAGCCTTCTCGTATACCAAGGCCTCATCAATCTCATTATTTTAGTCCATCAAGCCTTCTTTTATACCAAGGCATCATCATTAACAAGAGATTGGGTTTTTATCAAGATTTAGGATTCAATAGTTTTATCATGCTTATTTCATCACAATCATATAATCACATTCATGCATGCATACAATTAAGCACATAGAAGGGTTTACAATACTACCCAATACATATCATTCTCTATTAAGAGTTTACTATGAAAGCATAAAACCATAACCTACCTCCACCGAAGATTAGTGATCAAGCAAGCAAATTTTCTCCAAAGCTTTATGTTTTCCCCTTCTCGATCGACCCTCTCTCTCTCTCCTTGTTCTTTCTATTTTCTTTATTCAAACCCTCTTTATTTTACCCTAATTAACATATAATTAAGAATAAAAGATGGCAATAATAACCCACTAATTAACTTAAGGTTACCTCTTTTAACCCCCAAGTAATTAGACTTATTAACATTAACCCACTAACATTATAATTAAAGCAGGAATAGTCAAAAACGTCCCTTAAAACGTATAACGAAATCCGACCCAGACTGGGATTACGCAACCTGCGACGGCCCGTCGTGCCTGCGACGGTCCGTCCTGCAGGTCGTCGCAAGGTTCAGAGACTCAATTTCCACCAAAGAGTCTGTGACGGTCCGTAACACATGTGACGGTCCGTCCTGCCATTTCATTACGAAGTTCAGAGAGTCGATTTTCAGTACCCAATTTCAGATTTTCTAAGTTTTTGAAACGAGACCCTGCGACGGTCCGTCGTGCCCATGACGGTCCGTCGTGGGGCCCTTTGTCTTTGCCAGTTTTTCCAGAATCGAAGTCTGCTGCTCAAAACGACTAAACAGGTCATTACAAAATGCTAGACTCTAACTTACTACCCTAAATAACTAAATAACCTAGGACTAACCGAATTGGACCCATTCGTGCACCCGACAACCTAGGGCCTAAACCGGGTTGACACTAACCTTGTACTAGTTAAAGAGACAACCTATTACCTAACCTAGGATGGTCCAAAAGGTTAGTTAAGGTCATAAAAACTTAGGGGTACTTTTGTAATTCCTCTAGGTTACCTAATTAATTAATTTATAAAATTAATTAATCAATTTAAAAGGGTTAAAACTAAATATAAAGTGGAAATTTCAGATTTCCGTTAAGACAAGAAAGGGACACACTAGTACCTAATCACAAAGCAATATCCAGATTTTAGTTAAAACAAGAACAAGACAACCTCGTACCTAATCTAGGATGGTTTAAAGGATTAGATATAATTATAACGACTTAAGGATATTTTAGTAATTACCCTAGATGACTTAATTAATTAAATTAGTCACTTAATTAATTAAATTAAAGCGGTCAAACCAGAATTCATACACTAACTTAGTACAACTCAAGAAACATCCTAGTAATTAACCTAGGATGGTTCAAAATGTTTATTTTTGTTCCAATGATTTAGGGGAAGTTTAGTTGTTACCATAGGTACATTAATTAATTAAATTAGTTATTTAATTAATTTATTTAAAGGGTAAAAATGAAATATTTAGGAAAAATTTCAGATTTGACCAAGTATTGTTATTTCCTAGTTATAGTCAATCTAGGAGGGGATTTTTTGTAATTAGTTGATTAATAAATTTAATATTCTATTAAACCATAACTTTAATAGTCAACATAATTTATTAAACCAAAAAAGTCACGTTCAAACTCATAAATAAAAAGGACGAAATAGTAGTAAGCAACGAACGCAAGAAAAAGGCAGAAAATTTATTGATTTCTTTAGTGAGATTTAAAGGTTTCTTCATGGTTTCGTTCAAGGTGGTCTTCTTAGATTAATTTCTACATAAGGTATCAGTTTATCCCCTGTAATTCTTTCTCCAAGAGAATTTTCTTTTGAATGATTCAAAGATATTAAAAAGTAGGGTTATTTCCCGTCGTACTTGTCAAACTCCTTTCCCTAGTATCCTTGTTAGGATTTCAATGTTGATTAGGTTAAAAACCATTTTGTTTGTATGTGGTAATGGCTGATCTTAATGTTCATGTTTTTTATTAAATAATGATTCCACGAACCTATTAATTAGACTCGTTTGATGCTAAGTGTTATTATGTGAATTAAAATAATGATACAATGTTAAAGATATCTACGAAAATGTTATGTATGAAGATGTTACAGTCTGTTGTGCATACTTGTTGTTAGTATTACGTTATAAAGATAATATATTCATAAAATTCTAATATTATTCGTTCCAAGATGTTTAAAAAAAGTTATGGCTAAGGTTATGTTAGAAGGTTAGCTAAAAAGATATCCCTAAATCATAATTTGAGTGAATTTTTGGCTTATGTCAATAGAATGGCTAACAAAAATATTATTCAAAATTTAAAATGGAATTGGATATAATGTAATCTCTAAATAAGTAAAATATTGGATAATGAATAATGTATCCCAAATGGAGCATGATTAAATGTCAAATTTTCTTATGCTAACAAAATAGTTATCAAATCTATAGACAATTTCTTATGCCAATACTAATCTTATGCCAATAAATTTGCTAACACTACATTGTCAAACAAGTTGTAGGGAATTGGTTGTAATATTATGTCAAATAACTAAAAGATTGGCTAATGTATAATTTATAAAAACATAAGCATGTTGAACATTAAATTTGACGTATGCTAACAAATATTGTTATGAAATCTATGCCCAATCGTTTATGCCAATAAAAAATCGTATGCATATAGAATGGCTAACGATACATTGTCTAAAAGTGATGCATGTAAATGTCTATAATATTATGTTAAATAATAAAATGATTGTGTAATTGTTCATATATGTTAAATTTAAATATGAACATACATAAAATTGGCACATGCCAACAAAAATGGTTATGTAGTTTAATATTCAAAGGGTAAGGTCAATACTAATTATATGTCAATCTTATGTAGTTAGAGTATCAAATGATAATATAAGACCTTATAAATTAATTCAATGATCCCATAATAAAGGTCATGCCACTCATTGGGAAAACTCCCAACATGCTCTAAATGAAAGACATATGAACTCATGAAATTCATTGAATGAAGTGCTCATCGTCCATAAACGATGATAATAATCTACTACACTAAAGTAAGTAAGTAACGTGAAATATAATATAATTAAAGGGGTGGAAAGTAAGTGAAGAGAATGGGGTGTTAAATATGTGAGACAAGTTTCACTTACACCTAAACTACTATGTTAAAAGAACACTCACGTATGGAGGTGTTAGAATGTGTGAACCAGTCACATCAACCCCAATGGATGATATGTAAGGAAAATTCACATTTCATCAATGTAAAGTAAGGATGACCATTGATAAATAGAGTAAGTAAATCTTAATCTAGAAGCAAGCCTCCATAATGCTTGAGTCAACACTAAAAGATAATGAAGAGATGAACATTCACGTAATGTGTTGAATAATTATGTTAATCTATGTTGCTTATGAAAATTTGACAACATGATAATAGGCCAAGATGAATGGTGAAACAAGTCTCAACCAAGAGTAAGAAAAGGTCACTAAAAGTACTCACCTAAGAGAGAGTTGAATATCAATAGACAAGTCTGAATCATACTCTATATGTAAGTGTAAGGACAATTCATACATAATAGTAATGATAAAATGAGAAATCATCTAATGAGAAATGATGCCCTCATGCTAGAAGCCAACTTCCATGATGTATGAGTTGAATGTAGTGGAACTTTATATTGAGAACTGCTAGGCTAGCTATGAGAGGTGATGCCTTCCTTTGCAAAGGGCGTAGGTTCACGTAACTCTCATGAGATGAGACTGTCCACCATTCCGGGTATGGGTCTCCTTATATATCCTAGTCATTGAACCTATACTTCCTATATAGGTATCTAGCAGGGTTCGACTCCCTATATACGCTAGCATGTTCGGGTCACTTTGGCAAGTGATTCCACCTCTTTTTTGTGAGAGGCAAACAATGGATTTCAAGATGCTCACATAATCCACGTCCTTTCAGTTTAAAGTTCCCAAAGAAAGAATGACGCCATCCTCAAGGTATGAAACAAAATGTAATGAACGATACTGAAGGTGTTTGTGCAAGACAAGCAGGAGGTTAAATCAAATTCAAGTAATAACATTACGTCATTCTTTGTCATTGTATTTCATGATACTGATTAGTGTCTTAAACTTTATCCTTGGTATATTTGGTTTTTACATAAGCCTACGACTGAATGAAATGAATAATGTTTAGTACGAATGAACGAATGAAGTAGGCTCTGTGTTTGCTAAAGAAGGCCCTCAGGTTGAGGTCCCATATGTTGGGCCCTCACATGAGATGTCTTAATGCTACATCAACTATTCCAAAGTCTCGCGTATATGAAATGTATAATATATAAAACATGAAATTAATTAAATCAATGGCATGGTCAATTGATAATTAATTATGAAAGGTAATTATTATATAGTGTAAAGAATGACTCAGTATAAGGTAGGAAAATCATTCCTTTGTCCTTGGATTACTTACATCGATTCATTATGGGTATCGGACTACAATGAACCATTGCACTTGTAAGTAAAACATAAGACCAAAAGAATTATGGAACTACACACCAAGAAGAAAAAAAAGACTGAAAAATAGTCCAAGTGTACAAAGAGGAGCTCTTGGTCTAAGAGGATCAAAAGTCTCAAATCTTCGCTCAAGTTTTCTAAAAATATGTTGATGATACTACCGTTTTGTAATCATAGAGAAAAAGAGTTGTGTGCTTTGAATGAATTAAAATACACCATATTCATACCACAATTCACAACTAAAGATTTAGGAAAGTCTAGTAACTAGGCTTTCCAGAAATAGCATGTTGTTTAGGAAGAGATTTCTTTGATCATGCATAAACTTATGTGTATGTGTGAATGAACCCATACCTAGTACAAGTTGTGTACTAATCCTTACTATTTACTATTTTATAGATGCAGTTAAAGGGACAAATTGACGACTCTTTCAATGGTTTAGACATCAACGTTTCTCCAGACCATTTGGTAATTCCTCTTGATTTCAAGGATGCTATAGTTTTAGTCTAGCCTTAGTTTTAGACAAAGCTAGTGGATGCTATCCCTATCGTTTCTTTTGTACTTTCATTTTGAAGTTTTTGTAATTAGGCCGCGTTTGGCAAATATATTTATCATATATTCTTATTCTGTTTCGAATTGATTCTTATATTTGATGTTTATTACATATATGATGAGCTTAGTATATAATGAATTTACTAAATAAATATATAAAGTCTATGTATACTTCATTCGTTTTAAAAGTTATTAATTTTCTGGTAAAATTAACCATACCAATGTGATGAATGCAAGAAGAGGCTTGTCTGCAACCTCTAAGAGCCAGTTGCGATTTGGATTCCAGAATTCGGGTCGTGAAAACGTGGTATCAGAGAATGAGGTTGAAGTATCTAGGAACAATGCTCAACACAACCACGTTACGTAATCTCTAGCTTATGGTTATGAAGAGAGCAACAATCATGACTTAGATATTAACCGATGATCGGATATTCTCCATTCTTCTACTTTTTATCCTTCTATCTAGAGCTTTGACACTTTGTGTCAATATAAGTATCTACCTTCCTTATTGCTTGAATGCGTAGATGAATACACACAATAATTAGGATGGCCAAGTGGTCTAAGGGGACATACTCAAGATCTTGCCTTCCAAGGAAAGGGACATAATTGAAATGCCCAATGTGGAGGAAAGACGTGTGGTGAGTGTGGTTGTTCGCATCGAGGTTAATTCATGTTAATGTCTAAAAGCTTTATAGGAGTATTGGTAAGGAGGACAACAATAAGTTTTCTACATACCAACTCAAGAATATGGCTTAGACATGGATTTGCCTCATAAGTGTTATCTTATAATGGACTATAGAAGTAGGGTAGTAAAGCTTCAGTTTCCAAATAAGTTGGGCTAAAATGTGATGTGTGTGGTTCAAATCCAATAGGCCAAATAATTTCCAATATTAATGCCAATAACATTTTATCTAAGGGTTACGTATGCCACTTAGTAAGAGTCGAAGACTAAGAACAATAAGTTCCTTCTATAAACTCTGTGTTCGTAATAAATATGGGGTTTAGTAAGAAAGGGAAGTTGAGTCTGAGGTATATAGTTCATTATGAGATCTTATAACCGATAGGTAAAATTCCAAATGACTTGGCTTCTGTTCATCCTATGTTTCACGTTTTTATAATTGAAAAGTCTCAAGGCGATCCAACGTCAATCCTACCCGTCGAGGGGTTAGGATTCTATGGGAATCTTTCTTTTTAAGTGGTTACCATTGCAATTTTATATCGTCAAGTAAAGTTACTGAAGAAAAGGGAGGATCTCACTATGAAGAAGTTACAGAGGAACACCCTTGTTGAGGGGGCAAGATGGGAGGTAGAGCCCGATAGAGGATCTAGTTACCCTCATTTGTTCAGTTCTTAAGGTTAGATATTCTCTTCCTAAGTATGGTTTATGTTTAAGAAAATCTAAGTTTAAATTCTTTTAATCATTTAGGTATGGTAGGCAACTAATCTTATGTCTTATAATAGCACCATGTAAGTTGAAACGAAGTTATGTTTGGATTTTAAGTGTTGTTTTGTGTAGCATAGACATGTTTTTCTGCGTTGCATGATTTATGAGGTGTATTAAGTTAACTGTTATTGAGAAGGAAATTCCTCAATCTCAAATATAAGGATTCAGATAAGCTTGAATGATATGCATCATCCAAATAAGTGTGAATCAGATATTCAGAAAAAAGAAATGTTTAAGTATGATAAAGTAAACTTCGAATGTCACCCTCTTTGTTTAAAATGATGTGTAAGTGTCAATCGAGGAAGAATGTTACTAAGGGGGGAATAATATAACATTTGGGAAAATCATATGTCTAATGAAAAGACCAGTATGCCCTTAGGATAGCCTATTAGGGGTCCATAGGCCCCTTAATGCCCAATATTGGGAAATATTCGGCATAGTATAGAAAAATTATCTAAGGGATAAACCAATTTTCTATATAATATTAGGAAATATACTTTTTGGGTTTCGATAACAAATCTAAGATTCATTGACCAAGAAGTGTACAGAAAATAAAGACCCTAAGCTTAAAACACAGTGGATCTTTTATCCATAAGGTATGAGGCATCCAAGTTACAAGCATAGCACCATAGCACATAGCACATGATCATTTAAGATGACCATGTATATTAAACAGTGCCCAAGGACATGGTGAGGGTCCTTTGGGAAAATAAGTAAACATTACCAAATGAACCATAGATAATAGTTAGTTAGAAAAGTTTAATCAACCCATGTGCAAGCACATGTGCAAGACATGTGAAGAAGCTGAAAAAGGAGGGGCCCTAACCGAATTCGGTTAGGGTAGTTAGGGGGAACACGTGCACAAGGGACCACTCCTTGTGGGGCCTAACCTCCCTGCAAACTCTAGACTCTAACCTACTAACCTAAATATTCAAATAACCTAGGACTAACCTAATTGGACCTACTAGTGCACCCGACAACCGAGGACCACAATTGGGTTGACACTAACCTAGTACTAGTTAAAGAGACAACCTACTACCTAAACTAGGATGGTCTAAAAGGTTAGTTATGGTCCTATCAACTTACGGATAATTTAGTAATTCCCATAGGATACCTAATTAATTAATTTATAAAATTAATTAATTAATTTAAAAGGGCTAATACCGAAAATAAAAAGGTAATTTTCTGATTTCGGATAAGATAAGAAAGGGATAACCTAGTACCTAACCTAGGATTGTCCTAAGAGTTAGTTAAGATCCTAAAAACATAAAGGTACTTTAGTAATTTCCCTAGTATACTGAATTAATAAATTTAGCAACTTAATTGTTTAATTTAAAGGGACAAAACTGAAATCACAAAGCAATATCCAGAATTCGGTTAAAACAACAAAAAGATAACCTAGAACATAGCCTAGGATAGTTCAAAGGATTAGTTATTATTATAAAGACTTAAGGGTACTTTAGTAATTACCCTAGGACACTTAATTAAATAAATTATTCATTTATTCAATTAAATTTAATGGGTCAAACCGAAATTCTACCAGTAACCTAGTACAACTCAAGAAACATCATAGTATCAACCTAGGATGGTCCAAAAGGGTTTAATTTTTGTTCCAATGATTTAGGGGAACTTTAATAGTTACTGTAGGTACCTTAATTAATTAAATTAGTCATTAAATTAATTTATTTAAACGGTAAAAACGAAATTCTCAGGAAAAATTTCATACTTGACCAAGTATTGTGTTTTCCCAGTTCTAGTCAATCTAGGAGGGGCTTTTTAGTAATTAGTTAATTAATTTTTTTAATTAATTTATTAAACCCTCTGTTTATTGAGACAAGATAAGTTATTAAACCAATAAATTACGTTCAAACTCATTGACAAAAAGCACGCAAAAATAGTAAGTATCGAACGCAAGAAAAAGGCAGAAAATTTATCCATATGTCTAGGGTGATTTCAAGGTTTCGTTGAAGGTGGTCTCCGTAGATTAATCTCTACATAAGGTATGGGTTTCTATACTTGAATTCTTTCTCCAATTGAGCTTTCTTTCGAATGATTGAAAGATCTTAAAAAGTAGGGTTGTTTCCCATCGTTCTTGTAAAACTCGTTATCTTAATATCCTTGTTACGATTTCAATGTTGAATATGTTAGAAATCATTTTTTTGGTATGTGGTGATGTGGGATCTTAATGTGTATCGTTTTTTATCAAATAATGATCGAATGAACCTATTAGTTGTACTCGTTTGATTATAAGTGATATTGTGTGAATTAAAAGAATGATACTATGTTAAAGATATGTTCGAAAATGTTATGTATGAACATGTTACGGTCTGTTGTGCATACTTGCTGTTAATATGACGTTATAAAGATGATATATTCATCAAATTATGATATGATTCTGTCCAATATGTTTACAAAAAGTTATGCCTAAAGTTATGTTATGAGGTTAGCTAAAAATATCTCTGTGAAATCATAACTTGAGTGAATGTTTGGCTTATATCAATAAAATGTCTACAAAAACATTATTCAAAATTTAAATGAGAATTTGCTATAATTTTATCTCTAAATAATTAAAAGATTGCCCAATGAATAATGTATCCCAAATGGAGAATGTTTGAATAAAACATTTGCTTATGCCAACTAAATACATTTCAAATCTATAGACAATTGCGTGTGTCAATACTAATCCTATGCCAGTAAATTGGCTAACACTACATTCTCAAACAAGTTGTAGGGAATTATATATAATATTATGTTAAATAACTAAAACATTGGCTAATGTATAATGTATAAAAACTTAAGCATGTTCAACATGAAATTTGTCTTATGCTATCAAATATGGTTAAGAAATCTAATCCCTATTGTTTACGGCAATACTAATCGTTTGCCAATAAAATGGCTAACGGTACTTTGTCTAAAAGGGATGCATTTAAATAGCTATAATATTAAGATAAATCATTAAAAGATTGTATAATGGTACATAAATACTAAATTTAAAAATGAACATATGTAAAATTTGTACATGCCAACAAAAATTGTAATGTAGTGTAATATTCAAAGGTTGAGGCCAATACTAATCATATGCCAATGTTGTATAGTTAAAGTATAAAATTATAATATAACAACTTCCAAATTAATTCAACGAACCCATAATCAAGGGCATGCCAGTCATTGAGACAACTCCTAACATGCTCTAAAAGAATGACATATGAACTGATACAATTTATTGAATGAAGTGCTCATCGTCCATAAATGATGATATGAATCTACAACATTGAAGTAAGAAAGTAACGTGAGTTATAACATAATTAAAGGGGTGTAAAGTAAGTTATTTACCAGAATGGGGTGTTAATGGAAGTGAGACAAGTCTCACTTAAACCTAAAATACTATGTTAAAAGAATACTCACATATAAGGTTTTTAGAATGTGTGAGCCATCTCATTAACACCAAAGGATCATATGTAAATTCACATTTCATAAATGTAAATTAAGGATGAAAAATCATCAATAGAGTAAGGAAATTTCAATCAAGAAGTAATCCTCCATAATGATTGAGTCATCAATAAAAGATAAACAAGAAATGAACATTTTCGTAATGAGGTAAGTAATTATGTTAATCTATGATGCTAATGAAAATGGTGACAACATTATAAGAGGCTAGGATGAATGGTGGGACAATTCTCTACCAAGAGTAAGTAAAGATCACTAAAAGTACTTACCTAATAGAGTGTTGAATATCATGAGACAAGTTTTAGTCATTCTCTATATGTAAGTGTAAGGACAATTCACACATAATACTAATTATGAGATGAAAAATCATATAATGAGCAATGATGCCCTCATTCTATAAGCCAACTTCAATGATGTATGAGTTTAATGTAACGAAACTTTATACTGAGCACCAATAGGCTAGCTATGAGCGGTGATGCCATCCTTCGGAAGGGCGGAGGTTCACGTAACTCTCATGAGATGAGACTGTCCATCATTCCGGGTATGAGTCTCTTTATATCTCCTAGTATTTGAACCTATACTACCTATATAGGGATCTAGTAGGGTTCGACACCCTATATACGCTAGCATGATAGAGTAACTTTGGCCGGTATTCCACCTTTTTTCGATGTGGGGCAGACACTGGATTTAATGTTGCCCACGTGATCTATGTTGGTTAAGGTTAAGGTTTCCAAAGAAAGAATGAGACCAGCCTCAAAGTATGAAAGATAATGAAATGAACGATACTGAGAGTTTTGTGCAAGACAATTAGGAGGTGAAATCAGATTCAACTAATGACATTAGGTCATTCTTGGTCATTGCACATTATGATCCCGATGAGAGTCTTAATCTTTATTCTCGGTATAGCTGGTATTTATATCAACCTACAAATGAATGAAATGAATAATGTGATGTACGAATGAACAAACGAAGCAGACTCTGTGTTTGCTAAAGAAGGCTCTCGGGTTGAGGTCCCATATGGTGGGACCTCACTTGAGATGTCTTAATGCTACATCAACTATTCCAAAGTCTCGTGTATATGAAATGTATGATATATAAAACATGAAAGTTATGAAATCAATGGCATACTTAATAAAGAATTGCTTATGAAAGGTAATGAATATATAGTGTAAACAATGACTCACTTTGAGCTAGTGAAATCATTTTTTGTCCTTTGATTGCTTACATCGATTCATTGTGGCTATGGAGAATCGGACGCTTAACCCCCGCCCCCAACTACGGGGGAAGTCACACTTTAACTTCCAGCCTTGACCTAGGCTTCACATCGATCGTTCTGTCCACTAAACTCATAAATTAACCTTGACCTTGACTCTCACTGCGTACTCCAACTCAATCTATTATTGTATTAAGAGGATCAATCGGCCTAAGAGGATAAAAAATTTCAAATTTTCGCTCGAGTTGTTCTAAAATTATGTTGATGATACTAATGTTTTGTAATAATATAGAAAAAGATTTGTGTTTTTTGAATGCATTGAAATACATCATATTAATGCCAGAATTCATAAATATGATTTAGAAAAGTCTAGTGACTAGGTTTTCAAGAAATAGCATGTTTTTTTGAAAGAGATTAATTTAATCATGCATAGCCTTATGTGTATGTGTGCATACACCCATACCTAGTATAGATTTGTACTAACCCCTACAATTTATTATTTTATAGATGAAGTTTAAGGGACAAATTGATGAATCTTGCAACGGTTTAGACATCAGCGTTTCTCCAGACTATTTGGTAGGTCCTCTTGATTTCAAGGAAGCTACAATTTTAGTCTAGCCTTAGTTTTAGATAAAGCTAGTGGATGTTTTCCCTAGAGTTTCTTTCGTACTTTCATTTTGAAGCTTTTGTAATAAGGTCGTGTTTGGAAAACATATTCATGATATATTCTTATTCTTTTTCGTATTGATTCTTATCGTAGATGGTTTTTACATTTATGTTGAGCTTAGTATTTGATTAGTTAACTATGTAAATACATGAAGTGTATGTATACATCATACACTTAAAGGGGTTTAAAATTATCCGCTAAAATTAACCATATGAATGTGATGAATGCAAGAAGAGGCTTGTCTGCGACCTGTGAGAAGTCAACGACGTCGGTTGCAATTCGGATTCCAGAATCTGGTTTTTGACATATACACCTGCACCAAGAAGGTGGAACATACCAATCAAGAGAATTTTATAAAGAGAGTAAATAATGAAACCAACTTACCATTCTTCCAAAGCCTTCAGACCGGTTTACAATTTTACTCAACGTTTAATCATAAATTAGCCCTTAGGGCAGTATCTATAAAAATATCAACATAAGGAAACCAAGGTTCAATGACAACAAAGCCATGCTCATTTCACTCATTTCTTAAGCCAAAATTTTATAAAAATCTTTAATATGTTTTCACGGAAGTTTTAGCATTAAAATCATAGACTAACATTAGAAACATCGTAATTTAATCATTAGAAATGCTTTCATACAAGACCCATATTTACAGTTGAAGATAGGAGAAACTAGGGCTGAAAACTCTTTTGAAATCTTTAGAAAGGGGCTTCTTGAATGGAAGAGAGTTCATGCTTCCAAGGAGACTTGAGAGAGAATTCTAAGGGTGAGGGTTTTTGGTGTTAGGAAATGGAGTTTAAAATTAGGCCTTAGGGTTTGAAACACTTTAATGTACCTAATAAATCCTAAAAATATTTTCCTACGCTCTTAAAGGACTTGGGGTGAATTTACCAAACACCCAAAGCCTTGGTAGAAAATTACAGCTTTTTGGACAGCACCGTCGACGGATGCAAACCAACGGACCGTCTGTCAATCAACGATCGTTGGTGGGGTCTCGTGGTTTTATACTAAGATCCATTTGGATCCCGGACAACCATCCTTGCAGGTCCAATCTACGGGACAAGTCGACAGTCCATTGGTTGGACAACTGGCCGTCATTTGCCCTTGTTAGTGGACACTACCAGGGTAGTTTTGGGTCCATCTCGTGGGCCCTTCTCTAAGGCCCCTTGTTGTTCGTAGGTGGGGTCGTATCCAAAAGTTGAACTCATAAACATATACGTCTATTTCTTAGGAACATCCCACACAAATTTTGAATCAAAACAACCACGTAAAACTCAATCAAAAACACCAAGGCACACAAGCACTCTCTACGGCACACTTTGAAAACGTCATGGACGTTCTTGGATGTTTGACCTCCAAAAATAACCGAACTTTACACACTATATAAGTAAATCAATTTAAATTATTTTAACTTAAAATTAACTCAACAAACAATGACAATGCTCTAGTTCACTTTAGTCATTTTAGGACATTTCATTCTATTCACCTTGAAACAACATTCGTACTCGAATGACACTAAACACTTTAAGACCATCAAGTACTCACTTCTCATAACATAAAAAATCAAAATAAAGCCTCAAAAATCATATTCAAGGCACCAACTAACAAGGAGCACAAATTTACACTCTCACACACTTTGAAACTGAATCTTTTTAGCAAAACTTTCGCATTTCAAAATCTTCTCTTATCCTTTCCTTATGGAGGAACTAACTTTTCCTACATTAAACATTATCATATACAACAGTATTACACACCTTGTTATTACAATTCAAGACAAAGCAAGGTCTTTCAAAATAAATATTTTGACAGTGAGCATCACTGTACACGGGCAACTTTGCGAACTTCACAAATTCAATCTCACTTTCATTTCTTTATTTATGGAGGAAATGCCTTCGACAAAATTAAAATTTCTCATAAACAACATTTCTAAACATATTGAAACCATTGTTCATTAAAAATGCAATTTCCTCAATATTTGGACTTTTTAAAAGTGGATTCAAAACTTCACTATGTAGCATGCTTAAAAGTTCTATAATGCACCTTTCAATAAAATTCACAAGATGGGAAGACAATATGATAGACAAAACCATACAAAATTACTACAAAGTGACATAGTAAGTTACACTAAGTGCAACGTGAGAGTAGCATCCTATACTATCACTCCCACTTAGTGAGCCTTGAGGATTCTCTTTGAATAAGTAGACAACATGCAATTGTACTAAACATTCAATCATGCAAACCTTAGCTTGAACTTTATTCTTTAACAATAGACCTTAAGTCATCTCACTTCATATCCAACACATGATAAATCATAATATAATGCAAGACTCTTAATCATTACCAAACTACTAAAGATTTTTTCCCAAGATTGAATAAAAAAAAGAGGAAAGATGAGATGTCAATTACCTTTCTACTCACTCATTCTCCTTCACTTAGGGTAAAGCCATCTTCAAGGTCTCATTCCTAAAAGTACCATTACACCTCTCACAAGGTAGGAACTCACACTACCTTAACTCATGCACATCAAGAATAAAATCAACCTTACATGTTAATCATAACACTCTCCTCTTAGGATTCAAGCCTAGTCAAGTACTCTTAAACACCACCTCATTTAACTCTTAGGCACCACTTAACTCAATCTTATGGAAAAAAACTCCCTTTACTAGGTATTCGTACCACATTTCCTCTTTTCGGTATACTTACACAAGAACCTCAAGAAAAACACAAGAACAACTAGGAAATGTTAACCACTAAGAGGTTTCCACATACTCCTACAAAATATCCACATCCTCTCAACATTCCTCAATTTACACGATAAAGCATTTCTACCATCATTGAACATAATAACAAGATTACTCATTTTCTATCAAAGGCACTTTATTCCATCCTTATAATTCTTACCATGTTTCGAACTACATCACCATAATGTTTCTCATCACAACACTTCCAATCTCATAAATCCCACCGAGCCAAAAATGGCAACAATAGCAATTTTTCAAAATATACCTTCAAATCTACTCTTCTTGACACAAAACCATCATAACATCAAAACTCACCTTTTCTCTCCCTCAAACTCAGGGACATCTCCCCTTCAAATAAATCACACCTAAAAGACCACCGGACAAGGGAACATAAGATACAGAGGCCTTATAGTGTTAAGTTCTACGGCGAAATTGAAGAGTAATGAAGAAATTGAAAATTTATCATCCTATAGACTCTTGTCCATGGGTGTGTCCGACTCACACAAATGACAATGATACTACTAGACATGGCTTGTGTGACTTTTAGATCCTTAAGTATTTCCCATACCCTTATGCTCTGATACCAAGTCTGTCACGACTCGAAAGCACCCCCTAGAAGTTAGGGAGGACCCTTAGGTCATGACCCTGCGTACTTGACCCTTCGGGGTAATGTACAATCCCTTTTACTATCGTTCATTATATAAAATATGGAAAGTCGTGCATAATTAATACTTTTCAAGACTTTTAATAAAAAAATTTAATCTTTTCTAAACATTAAGAAAATCTCATTGTCACAAGATAAACTTAAATACACGACATAATATCTTAAGGACACGTCCCTTTACATTACAATAAATAAACAGTAAAAACTTATTCAAAACAAAAAGAATTAACAATTGTGCCCTCAAATATGGGAGGACATACTTTATCTTGAGAGTATCAAATCCCAAGATTTCCTTCTAAATTTAAATCTTGGTTCCAAACCTATACATCTTGCGTATAAAAGAGTATGGGGTTACTACAAAATAAGGTACTTGAGAATGACATATGCAAAAACATGCAAACAAAGGACATTTTAGTAAAAACACATAGTCAAGTAAGTAAAACATTCATGAATATAGTAGTAAAACAACATTATAATCATCATTAAATACATAGATAAGAATTTCCATAATTTTATAAAGAAAGGGCACTTTATAGTAAACTTTGAAAAAATAAAATGAAATCATTTTTGAACATTACAGTGAACTAATCCCTATTACAAACGAGTTAACTTCCAAAGCCAAGAAAAGAGGAAGTGAACTCATTTATATTGAAGTTTTCCTAACTAAGGTTATCTGAAGACTCACCAAGATAAGACATGAAGGAAATGGACATATGCCTCCTTCAATACATACCAAAGTCATCCCTAAGACTACCCCTATTCGGATTACACACCTCGGGAGAAAAAGCCATCACTCAATGACAAGAAATTAGAAGAACACTTAAACAACACACCAAGACCTCCCTTTCAGAATGCCTACTTAGTGCAATGAGTAGATGACGTCCCCTACCACCACCTACCCTAAATAGTACACTCTTTTAGAAGGCTTGGCACAAAGAGTCACATTTCGGAAGGTCTACTTAGTTTAATGGATATATAGCGTCCCATTCCACTATCTACTCTAAGTAGTACGTTCTTTTAGGAGACTTAGTTCATTCAAATCACATAAGGTTCACCAAGACTCCCCTTTCAAAATGCCTACCTAGTGAAATTGATAAATAGCGTCCCATTCCACTATCTACCCTAAGTAGTACAGTCTTTTAAGAGACTTAGCATTTTCATTGCTTTTGAGGGAAGTTATCTTAACTGACATAGACTATGAGTCTAGACGTAGAGTCCCGATATTAACCCATATAGGATGAGGGATTCTCACTTGCCTAGAGTAAATTCATTATTTTAGCTTTTACATGGCTTGCCCAATAACTACACCTATCTAGGCGTATAGTTACGTCATAAGGAGATCACTACTAAGTAACTCATTCTATACTAATGAGGAGTACTCATCTCGATTGGCACATTGGAATACAACATTTCAACTCACGAAATGTAACCATGTATTCTTCATACCCTCTCGGTTCTAGGGATAAATTCGCACGGAATCAGAACACTATAAGCTATATGCTAAGGATAACGAGTGAACACCACATCTCAACTCACGAAGGGCATTCATCCTCCGACATATCTTATAAAGCTTTTAGGATGAATCCGGTTTCTACTAAACACTTCATCTCAACTGACGAAGAGTGTTCACCCCAAAACTACTCTTTTTTACAAAACTTAGCTTCATTATTCAATCAACAGTGAGTGTATGTGTTAATGTGAGCACACCTTGCACACAAGCGTCATTTCATTTACATTTATTTCTACACATGCTTAGACCTTCTTTAATCACATCACACTCTTTAACATGCTGAAGTTATACATAACTTCATTTAGGCATAATCTAAGCAAATCATACAATACAAGCTTCATAGTACAAAAAAACAAGAACCATCTTTAATATCACTTAATTTCACATATGATCACTTCATATCCAAACTTAAAATTTATACTAAGTATAATCAAATTCATCATGTAAAAACAACCACTAAGAAGGTGGACCGTACCACTCATGAAAATTCATAAAGAGACATTAAAATGAAACAACTTACCATTATACTAAAGCCTTCACACCTATTTAAAATTTTACTCAAGATTTAATCTTAAAATATCCCTTAGGGAAGTATCTAACCAGCAATATAAACATAAGGAAACCAAAGTTCAAAGAGTACAAAGCCATGCTCATTTCACCCTTATGTTAAGCCAAAATTATATAACAATCTTCAACATATTTACATTGAAAATTTAGAATTAAAACCATAAACTAACATTAGAAACATCATATTGAATCATTAGAAAATTTTTCATACAATACCCATATTTAGAGTTGAAGATTGGAGAAACTAGGGTTGAAAACTCTTTTTGAAACCTTTTACAAAGGGGCTCCTTGAATGTAAGAGAGTTCAAGGATTGATACCAAACCTCACAGTGAAGAAACCCAAATGAATTTTTATGACGAAACAACCACTAACATACCTCCTAGTTCCTTCCTCACTTCTAGCTTCCTAGAAGACTTGATAGAGAGTTCTAAGGGAGAGGGGTTTTGGGTATTAGAAAATGGAGTCTAAAATTAGGTTTTAGGGTTTAAAACACCTTAATATACCTAATAAATCCTAAAAATAACTTCCTATGTTTATAAAATACTTTTGGTGAATTGACCACACACCCCAAGACTTGGCAGAAACTTATAGCTTGTTGAACATCACCATCGAAGTGTGCAAACCAATGGACCGTTTGTCCATAAACGGTCCGTTGGTGAGGTATCATGGTTTGATACTTAGATAAATTTTGAGACTGTACAACCAACCTTTCGGGTCCAATCGACGGGTTATGTCTGTGGGCCGTTGGTTGGACCAGTGGTTGTCGTTTGCCCTCGTTGGTGGACACTACCAAAGCAGTTTTGGGTCCATCTCTTGGGCCATTCTGTAGGGCCGCTTGTGTGTCCTAGGTTGGGTCGTATTTTAATGATAAACCCCTAAACATAGTTGTATAGGTATTAGGAACATCCCACACAAATTTTAAGAAAAACAAACATGTAAAACTCATCAAAAACACCATGACACAAAAGCACTCTCTAAGGCACAGTTTGCGAACGTCATGGACGTTTGACCTCTAAATTTAACAAAACTTTACACACTGCCTAAGGACATAAATATAACTCATTTTGACTTAAATATTAACTGAACAAATAATCAAGATGCTCTAGTTCAAATTAGTTTGTTTTTGGACGTTACACGAATTGTCTAAAAATTCGAGCACAACTTATCGTGGAAAACCCTACGATTCCCCAATAAGGACCCAAACGTTAGACAAAGGAAGCTTTCCATGGCATAGTACAAGGTCAGAACTTGGAGCGTTGCTCGCTTCGCGCGCCTGGAACTTACGTTGAATGTGTGTCGCGCGAGTGGAATGCGGTCCATTTCCTCAAAGTGCTGAAAATCAAGAACCAGCAGATCCCTCCGTGATGCGCAGCCATGTCCAAGATTGTCCATATCTTTTTGAAGTAAAATTAGAACTTGTAAAGGGTCCAAAAAGTCTAGGGGTCTTTCGGGAACTTTGGGGATCATTTGTGGACTGATTTAGTTCATTTTAAACCTCATTTCGCCAACCAATTCAAAGCCTAAAGATCAAATGAAATTTCTCCAAAACCTCCACTTTCAAGAAGCTTCAAGCTCCAAGGAAGAGTACCAAACTCTTCAAGTCTCTTCAAAAAATTTCTTGGGTTATCATATTGTGGTATGGTATTTCATCTTTGACTCTTCTTCCATTAAAGCATCCCATTTCAAGACTTTTCAAAAACGGTTTCCATACTCAAAATTCTTCCATTTTGAACTCTAAGCACGGGCCATGCATGAAAATGTTTTAGTGAATGCAATATCATATTTTTTCAATTTTATTTGATTATTGAAGGTTAAAAACACAATGACCCTCTGCTTAATAAAATTTTTGAACTTTTATATTATGAAATAGGTTTAATGAGCATGATTACATAATGTTAAACTTAATGTTTCTTGGTGGTTTCATTGAGGACTAGATACTCCCTTAAGGGCTTTTTGATGATGAATTGTTGGATATATTGTCGATAGATGGAAAAATATTTGATTAATGGTAAGTTCGCTATGTTGTTTAACCCTTGTTGTGAAATTCTCTTGAGTGGTATTGTCCACCATTGGTGGAGGTGTTTACTTGAAGTTAATGAAGTTATAAGTTTATTGTAAAAATGTCCTTGAAGTCATGAAATTCTAAGTTAAGTGATGATTTTTATCTGTATATGTATGATATGTTTTAGTATGTTGAAACGAGTATCTTGATTGGTTTATGTACAAATGAAGTATGCATTTTATAAGTGAAGTATGATAATATGTGAATTGTGATGAATGTGCGTTTGAGAATTTTTATAAGTAAATGATATTAATAATGGTTATTATGCGAAAGGTGTGCCCATATAAACATTCTCACACACACATTTTGAATGCATGAATAAAGTCAATGAATGAAAATGGGGAATGGTAAGGTGGACACTTTTCATGAGTAGAGATAAAGTGTCTAGACCATCCCTACTATTCCTATGTATGAAAAGGGGGGATTTTAGGGTGAACACTCTTCGTGAGTTGAAAGAATGTGTTTACTAGAAACCTCAGTATGCGCCCGCGTAGGTGTAGCTATTGGAGAATCCATATAAAGTCTAAAGAATATGACACTACCTTAGGCAAGTAGGGATTTCTTATCTGGTAATGGTTAGTACCAGGATTCCATGTCAATCTCTCATAATCTATGTCGGTTAAAGCTTGCCCTCACAAATGTATGTAAATAAACTAAGTCTTCTTAAGGGTGTACTACTTAGGGTAGGTAGTGGAATGGAACGTTACCTATCCATTGCAAAAGTAGACATTTGGAAGGAGTCTTGGTGTTTCCATATATGAAATGTATGAATGGGTCATTATATAATGTAAATGAATGTATTGTGACTTATATATAATGTTAAGGAAGCATGTTGATATTATGTTTTGCATGATGAAATTTATTTATGTGATGAATGTGAAGTGCCAAGTCTAAGGTATTTTCTTAGGAACAGTAGGTGGAAGTAGTAGTATGGGATGCCACATTGCACTAAGTTTTACATAGGAGTTGTCTAGAAGGATGGTTCTTATGTGAAATTCCTAAGAATTTATATATGTTTACATTGTGTACTTAGTAATGATTGGTGAATTCTATAAATAAATTAAGTATACTTATCCTTAGTCGACTTAATGATCTTTTAGGTAGGTATCGAGGAGATTATATGGGCAATCTCTTTATGTCTTTCTCAGGGGAGCGTTTGGATAACTTAAGATAGGAGTAGTTCATGTGAATTTTGGGTTTAGAGCAAGTATGCTCTTATGTTGATAAAAACTGAAGTTTTACTTTATGTACTAAATGAAGATATTATATGATATTTTAAATCTTAATACATGAATGTTTTTACAAAAATAGAATGACTTGTACGTTTCAACTAAATTGTCCCTTTTGCATGATTTTGCGTAATGCCATACTTAGTACAATATTTGTACTAACCCCATATTTTTCTATACTCTATAAGTATAGATTTGAGGCAAGTTAAAAGTTAGAAGGAAAGTGTGGGAATCGACTCTCTAAAGACTAAGTATGTCCTCATACATTAAAGGGCAAGTATATGTTTCATTAGACTCTTCTATTAAGACTTCTAAAGACTAATTATGTATTTATTTCAATGTAAGCGATATGTCCCTATGATATTTTAGATGTGTTTTTATGATTGTCTTGTGACGATTAGAATTATTCCTTAGTATTATATAAAAGAAGTTTCTTTTTATTATTATGGTAAAAAGTTTTCATTTTGCACTACTTTTCATATCTTATGTTATGAATGATAGCTAAGAGGCTTGTGCAACACATCTGTGAGATCGAGTACGACGTGTTTCGGCTCAAGAGTACTTTTTTCTTCTAGGGTGCACTTGCAGGTCGTAATAGTACCACTCAAGATCTTGACATTACGATACAATCTAAATGAAGGTTGTTCCTTGAGAGAACCCACATACTAGTACAATGGCTAGCCATATGAGGGATTTTATAAAGATGCGGATTTTCCTTGCATCAAAAATTTATGAATACTCCTAAGATTTCCTTGATGAGGTCTATAATGTATTGTTTGCCATTGGGGTGAGTACTACTAAAAAGGTTGAGCTTGCTTCTGATCAACTCAAGGATGTAGCTCATACATGGTATAATCAGTGGAAAGATATTAGGTCTTTCGGAGGTTGTTCAGTGACTTGGAAGATTTTCAAAAATAGTCTTTTTAGATAGATTCTTCCCAAGAGTGAAAAGGGAATCTAAGGTAGAGGTTTTCATCAACCTTAATAAAGGGGGTATGAGTTTTTAGGAATATTTCTTAGATTTCATTAAACTGCCAATATTATACGTCTTTGGTTTCAAATGCTAGGGATGAAATAAGTTGTTATGTAACAGGAGTGCCTAAAGATCTTGAAGAAGAATGTGTGCAGCTACGCTTCAGGACAATATGGATCTTTCTAGGTTAGTGGTTCATGCTGAACATATAGAGGAGAGTCATCTCAGGAAGAGGAATAAGGAAGCAAAGAAGGAAACATCTTTTGAAAGAGGGTATTCCAAGATTAGGCTTGACATTCGATACAAGTCTAAGTTAAAGAAGATGCTTTCAAACAAGGTTCCTTCAAATGTCTCCACAACTTGCAATGATACGGTATCTAATATTAAACCTCAAAAGGGAATAAATGTTGATCCAACAAGAGAAAGATGAACATGTGGTAAGTGTGGTAAGAAACATATGGGTGAATGCCTTGTTGGAAATAATAGTTGTATGGTTGTGGCAATGGTGTCCATTAGGTGAAAAATTGTCGTAATGTGAAGAGTCAAGGAAAAAGTGTTCCTAGCTCCGAAGCTCCAAGAAGGAACCATTTTTATGCACTCAAGTCTAGGGGTGAACAAGAGAGCTCTCCCGATGTTGTGACTGGTACTTATAACTCATCTATGCTAATGTTTATGCTTTGATTGATCTAGGGGCTACCCTTTATTTTGTAACACCTTTGGAATCTAGGAAGTTTTATGTACTTCCAAATGTTTTGATTGAACCCTTTTCGGTTTGTAACCTATTGGTTGACACTATGGTTGCAAAGATGGTCAATAAGGAATGTCCTGTCATGCTTCCCAATCGAGTAACTATTGTAGATTTGGTAAAACTTGGCATGTTTGATTTTGATATCTTCTTGGGTATGGCTTGACTTTATGCTTGTTTTGCTTTCATAGATTTTTCACGAGGGTATTGAAGTTTCAATTCCCAAATGAACCAATTTTTTAGTGGAAAGGGGAAAATTCAAGGCAAATCATTTCTTGTTTGTAGGCTTGTATGATGAGAGCCAACAGTTTTTTATACCATTAAGTAAGGGTTAAAGATCAAGAAATTGAAACTCCTTCTATTGAGTCAGTCCTTTTAGTGAGGGAATTCCAAGAGTTGTTTTCTAATGACCTTCTAAGAGTTCCTACGTAATGGTAAATTGATTTTGGTATTGACTTATTATAGGATACAAATCCCAATTCAATTCATCAATATTGGATGGCTCAAGCCGAATTGAATGAATTGAAGCTCTAACTAAAGGATATTACAGATATGGGTTTCATTCAACCTTGTATTTATCCATGGGATGCTCCGATCTAATTTCTGAACAAGAAGGATGGGTCCATTAGAATGTGCATTGATTATTGCCAACTTAATAAGGTCACCATAAAGAACAAGTATCCTCTCCCTCTGATTGATGATCTCTTTAATCAAATTCGAGGTGCTAGCTACTTTTCCAAGATTGACTTAAGGTTGGGATATAACCAACTTAAGGTGAGAGGTGATGATTTTTACAACACAACTTTCCGAACTACATATGGTCACATTGAATTTTAAGTTATGTCTTTTGGGTTAAAAAATACCCGACGGTGTTTATGTACCTAATTAATAGTGTTTTCCGAGATTACCTCGACTTACTTGTAATTGTGTTCATTGATGATATTTTGATATTCTCCAAGAATGAAAATGAGCCTAAGAGTCATTTGAGGTTGGCCTTGCAAGTCATCAAAAAACACAAACTTTATGTAAAATTTAGCAAGTGTGAGTTTTGGTTGAGGTTAGTTGCTTTTCTTGACTATGTTATCTCTACTGAGGGTGAAAAGGTCAATCCTTATAAAACAGATGTTGTCAGAAATTGGACTAGACATTGACTCCCACGGACATAAGAAGCTTTTTTGGTCTAGCTCTATACTATAGAAGGTTTGTTCATAGATTCTCATCCATTACATCACCTTTGAAGGTTTTTGCCCAAAAGAAGGTGAAGTTTGAGTGGTCGGAAACTTGTGAAAAGGTTCTAAAGAGTTTAAAGATAATTATATCTCTACTCTAGTATTTACTTTACTGGAGGGTAATGAAGGCTTTGTGGTTTATTGTGATGTTTCCCAAGTGGGATTGCTATGTGTACTCATGCAACATGACAAGGTGATAGCTTATGTTTCTACACAACTCAAAGTTCACGAGAAGAATTATGTGACTCATGAACTTGAGTTAGCTGCTGTAGTTTTTGTCTTGAAAATATGGAGACATTACATGTACGGTGTGCATGTTTATGTGTTTACTGACCATAAAAGTCTTTAATATGTGTTAATAAAAAAGAAGTAGAATATCTGACGGAGAAGATGGTTAGAACTTTTGAAGGATTATGACATGAGTGTCCTTTACCACCTCGACAAGGCAAATATGGTTATGGATGATTTATGTCATATGATTATGGGTAGTGTATCTCATGTGGAATAAGAGAAAAAAGATCTTGTGAAAGATGTTCATAGGTTGGTTCGTTTAGGTGTTCGGTTAGAAAATCTCCTATTGGTGGTTTTATGGTCCATCATAACTCTGAGTCTTCATTATTGGTTGAGGTGATGTTTAAACAACATCTTGATCTTCTGTTAATGGATGTGAAGTAATAGGTAATTGTTAAGCTCAATGAGTCATTCTCCCAAAGAGGAGATGATGTTCTTATGTACCACGGGAGATTATGTGTACCGGATGTTGTGGATTTGAGAAATCTATTTGTAGAACGAGCCCATGGTTCCCGTTATACTATTCATCTAGAAGTCACAAAAATGTATCATGATCTTAGAGAAGTCTATTGGTGGGACGATTTAACATGGGACATGGTAGAGTTTGTTGCAAGGTGTAGAAATTGTCCATAAGATAAAGTCGAGCACCTAAAACTGGGCGGTTTAACCCATATCATGTATGTTCCTACTTGGATGTGGGAAGCTATAAATATGGATTTTGTTGTTGGGTTGCCTCAACATGGAGGTAAAATGATTCCATATGATTTATTGTTGTTAGATTGAAAAAATATGACCACTTTATTTCTATCAAGTAGACTTATACCGCCAAAGATAATGGAAGAATCTACATTAATGAGATTGTGAGTATTAATGGGATTTCTTTGTCCATTATTCTGGATAGCGGTGCCTAATTCACATACCATTTTTGGAAAGACTTTTAAAAGGGTTAAGGTACTCAAGTAAAACTTAGCACTGCTTTCCATCCTCAAATTGATGGGCAACAGGAACAAATCATTCATACCCTTGAATATATGCTAAAGAGCCTGTTTTATTGATTTCAAAGAAAGTTGGGATTATCCCCTACTATTGATGAGTTCTTGTACAACAGTGACCATTCAAGCATTGCATGGAAACTTTTGAAGATCTTTGTGGTAGAATATGTAGGTCATCGGGATGGTTTTAAGTGGGTAAGTTCTCACTTTTTGTTCCTGAGATTATTTATGAGGATTTAGAATAAGTTCGAGCAATAAAAGATAGATTGTACATAGCCTATAGTCGACAAAAGTCTTATGCCGACAATGGAAGAAGAGATGTTGAGTTTGAAATAGGTGATAACGTCTAGTTGAAGATTTGAACTTTGAAAGGGGTGATGAGGTTTTGTAATAAGGGGAATTTAAGTCCGTAATATATTGGTCGTTATGAGGTTCTACAATGGGTTGGAAAGGTTTTCTATGAGATGAAACTACCTAATGAACTAGATTCGGTTCTTTCGGTGTTTCATGTTTCTATGCTCAACAAATGCATATGTGACCCAGTGTCTATTCTGCCTATTGAAGGTTTAGGGGGTTGATGAGAACCTCTCCTATGAAGAGGTTCCGATTGATATCCTAGATCGCCAAGTAAAGAAGTTGAGGAACAAAGAGGTTGCCTCCTTAAAAGTGGTATGGAGGAACCATCTTGTTGAGGGTGCAAAATGGTAGGCCGAAGCCGACATGAAGTCATGCTAAACTCATTTTTTTACTACTTGAGTTTAGAAATTCCTCTTAATAATGCAAATAACAAATAAATATGAAATTTCTTATTTTCTAAGTAGGTTCATGTTTTGGTAAATGTTTTACCTGCATGAGTTTTATGAAAATGCCTTCATAACTCTATTCTTGCACTTATATGAAATGTGTATGCATGTAGTCTTCTTCGATTTTATTGTTTTGTTGTTGTCTTGCGAAGAACGATAACATGGTAACTCTTTGATGTATTTTGAGCTCATGTTGATGTTAATAAGGAAATTCCTCATTATGTGTAATGACACGTTGAAGCTCTTATATGTTGTGCATAATGATTGAGTTTCTATGTGTAATTGTGTTGTATGTGTTAAAAGACTTGTGAAGTAATCCTATTCTAGGCTGCTAGTACTAAGTCTATCCTTACACTCCTAAAGATTTTAGTGTCATTCGGGTATGATTGTTCCTAAAGGGGCGATGACGTAAAACTCCGCAATTTCCGTCACTTAGATAGAGATTGTTCTATTGAATAGTAATTAAATTATTTTATACCGACCTATATTAATGTATAAAACTCAATTATAAAAGGTTAAAGCCAAAATGAATTAGAAAGACCTAGACGTTCGTATACTAGCTAAATTGAACTAGTAGATGTCCCTATGTTTGGTGAAGATCTGAAAGTGTAAAATTAATTCCAAAACGTGAAAAATGATTTTAATAGGTAATATGTAGTACAAATGGTCAAAACGTTCAGTAACGACACCCCAAGGACCACCCGAAGGGTCCTTGAGGAGGACCGAAACATGGGCAAGCAAGCTGCCAAAGCATCCTCCGTGCAGCTAAAAAAATGAAGGTTGTTGTGCGATTTTAAGCCAACACGTAGAGGCTAAATAGTTACCTCGCGATGTGTGGTCTACACGAGGCTTACTTCCTCAACCCGGATTTAAAAAATATAATGTGAAATTAAACCCACGACGCGCAATAACTTCCCATATCAATCCGCATCGTTACTAAGTGAACTTAACATTATAAAAAGACCCAATTAGGTGAGGAGTATTTAAGTATTTTAGGGGACGATTTTATTATGGGTTTAAGTCAGTTTTAGACCACTTTCACGCACTTCAAATCAGCATAAACAGATACATTCAAACAAGAAGACAAAGACTTCAATATATTCATTTCATGGAATATTCATCAATAAGATTTGGATTTTTCATTCTTAGGATTCCTTCCCCCAAGAGTTGCTGTCAAAGATGATTTCCAACAATTAAATTTTTAGGGTTTTTACTCTACAAGCGAGTTTTCTTCCAAAGTTGAGATTTATGACTAAGACCAAAAAACTATGATTTTCTATGGTTAATTAATTATGTATTTGTTGGGTAATTGATAATTAATGTTGGGTTTTCTCGTGAATCATTTCCTTTCTCTAAATAATGGATTCCATTACTTTGTACCTATCACTTAATGTCATGAAAATGTTGGGATTGAAACTATAGCTTGAATAAACTCTTAAATGAGACCTTTCCCTTAACCCTAATTATGAATTGGTCTTTTGTATCATTATAGCGGTTTAGATTGGTTATTTTATTGGGTATTTCACTATATTATTTGATGATTCTTATGCATTGAGTGTAACTTCTTGACGAAGATTCTTTGTAGCAATAGTTAAATGTTCTAAAGTCATGATTTATCTATTATGATGATGTTGGCCTATAATTGATGTAGCTATAAAATTGAAGTATGTATGATGTTGTTGGGCATATATGTTGGCCTATGAATATGTTAAATGGGGGATCATGGTAAGGATATGATAATGCAAGTTGATGATGTTTATCTTAATTGGCTTACACACTAATCCCACAAATGAAGGGTTGTGACAAAAGGAAATTCTCATCCTAAACCTAAAAATATTATGATCATGTTTATACAAGGATTAATCTCCTATGAGCTATGATAATATTTATGAATAAATGATGACTTAAAGGTTATTCACAAAGGGACTTTAGATCAGTATGGATGAACTAGAGATGATGGTATCACATTCCTAGTTTGAAGGTAGGTTCACAATGACTCTCATGTGGTAGAGGCTTCAATGTATTGTGGAACTATAAGTCTCTAATATATCTCGTAGTTCTTGAACTATGTTGCCACCATAGGAAAACTAGCTAGTGGATCCACGTAATGCTATGTTCATTTTTTGGTTTTACTTTTGCTGGTAGACCACCTTCCTTTGGTGTGGGATTTCTGTTAAGGCGATTGTTTCCTTAAGTAAATTGAATGAAAAGTATATGGACATTAACGAGGGTACCTTGATGAGCCTACTAAGTTAGGGTATGGGAATCTTCCTAGACATTGCACAAGTTTACTCTAAGGGATGTCCTAGGAGATTGTTCTTATGTAATACTATAACATGAAATGTATAATGCTTACGATATATGATGTTACTCTTATATGATGTTGTTTATGTTTTTTATTATGTTATTGGTTTATTTTACTATAGGAGTTGATGACTACCTATAATATAAGTTGTATGAAGCAAAGATTTACTTATGGTCTCTTATCTTGTTTAATTGATTATGTGGGGTTATGGGACTTCCCATGATCATTGCACTTGTAAATTTGGGATGAGATTATTGGTATGTGTTTTGTATGTTTTGTTGATATGCGCTAATGAACATGAAATGTTAATATGAATTTGTTATTCTATGTCTTTTGTTATGATTATGGTTTATGTTGTTCTGATCCTTATATTGCATATTCTCTCTTGTATGTGCATTAAAGGATTTCAAATGACTTAAAATACTTTAAAAATAAATGGTCCTTTTTCATTCATGTCCTTAAATGTTTATGTGCATATACCCATACTTAGTACATGTGGTATACTAACCCCTTACTTCATAATACAACAAATGTATAGTCAGGCCATTGAAAATTAAGAAGGTTGATTGAAGAAGCTTGGAGCTCTTTCTCCAAGTGTTGGTATGTCCTCATGTTCGGGGATGCTATATTTTTATTATTCTAGCTTATGAAGAATTAGTAGTCTTAGGAATACTCTATATTCCATTTTTTGTTCTTTGTATTTTATTATGTTAAGGCCTATATAACGTATTGACATTTTATTGTCTAAGTGAAACTCATACTCTTTAGATGGCTTTTATGTGAAACAAGTTTTTGAATATTGTATGTATTTTATCATGTACTGATAAGAAAAGCCTAGTAAGCTTCTATGTTAGAGGTCTAAGTATACCTCACTTAGTATATGCAAAAGTTTTTATTTTTTCTGCACTTTTAACTAACAACATGTTATGCAGAACTTTAAGGGATTGTCTGAGTCCTCTAATAGCACTATGACGCTGGTCGCATTTTGGGGGTGCTCTCTAGATGGGACATGGGAATAGTTATCCAATCTCTTTATTCTAGGAAAGATGCTCTAGCCGTCACCTCCTACACTTTGTGTTAAAAGACATAGAAGAATGATATTAGTACAGGAATGCACTAAGTATGGTAAACATGCAAAAACATGAGATAAAGAGGACATTTAATTAGAAATCATGAATCATATCTTTTTAGTAAAACTTTAGCAAAACTTATATAATAAGTATAATACAGTTTGCATGCATCATATAGACATGGATAACTTTCATAACAATACTTGAAGCCATTTTATCACATCCAAGACAAGTTCATTAAAGCACAATCTACACACAAGAACAATCAACTAATACAACCTCCAAATACTACTAGTGCATTGTGCAAGTAGCATCTTATAATACTACTCACACCAAGTGATCCTAGGAAGTCACCCAACACATAGGCACATCTCATTCAATCATACAATTGATGCATTTATCCTTGGGCATAAGACCAACATACTTCATTATTGGTCACGTAAGTACACTTTCACTCATTACATCTTAGGCATAACTCAATTAGTTAATATTATTGATAAACATCCCTCACAACCCCTTCACATGCTAACTTATGCAATGTATTCATGGAGTCTCATACCCCCACATATTCCACGCAAACCCATTTAGAATCCATAAGTGTAATTCACATGCATATCATAATTCATGTCTTGACACAAGTAATTTCAAGCTTGATATACATTCATACTTACATTCATGAACCATAATCCTTACTTCATAAAGGAAATTCATCAGAACTTCCCTTAAAGTCCACTGGTGCAATGTCTAAGTAGGGTCCATAGTCCTACATACATTAACTAGTCCTTCAAGGAATCATAACTAATATTCATAATCTTATATTAGTTAATCTCATATCTTTAGGAATGCTTATCCATAACCGACATAGACTATGTGAGCTACATGAAATACGATGTCATATAACCCTACACCAAAAGAAGGTGTTCTACTTTCCAAGGTACAACCTACTTTGTATCTATCTAGGTGGATCAAATATTTATAAACTATGGGGGCAAATAGTTGAAGTATAGTGAGATTGCTTCTAGAAACCCAACCTATTGCATTAGCGGATAGGCTTCTATATCATGAGTAGCACTTGGATGACCCAGCCTATTGCATAATCAGAGGGGTCTTTTCCTCATTGTACATATCAGCTTACTGCTGGATAAATTCCCTCTTTAATATCTTTAAGCCTTCATTAATAAATAGTTTATAAAGTAGGCTTTAGGGACTTGCTCCCTCATACATTATATAGCTTAAAGGTTTCTAAGATGAGAATAGACTTTCATCATAGAACCTACAATATGTGAGAATGTCCTTTCAAATAATTCTAACGTTCATAACACAGTCTAGTTTAGAGTCCATTTGGGAAAGCCCTACAAGAGACTTAGTTCTTCTAAATAAACATAAATTATTCATTCATACATCCGCGTGTGTGCACATAAATATATAAGAAAGCCTTTCAGGTAAAAACCTCTAGACAACACATGCCTACAATTCATTTATTATATACTTTACATTCATAGTAATAGATAATGGTGCATGTGAGAAGTATCATTTCCTTAGTCACCATGAATCTACCTACTCAATTATATGCATGAGTTGCTTGTTTACTTTGGTCAACATGATCACATAATGGCAAAAACATAGTATTGAGGAAGCCACCCTCTAAAGATTAAGAAAGATGTACACCATCCCAAAAGTCTTAAGTCACACACATATAGAGTATAAAGGACTATGGACTACACATATACATTACATGAAAGGAGACAAAAACATACTCAACCTTTGAGTAGAAGAATCCTAGCATGCGATTCCCACATATTCATATCGGTATTATATAGGTAGGGGGTCATTCTACAAGAGTATTTATCACAAGTAGACATGTAGACCATACCTAACCCTAATATAATCACTCATATATACATAACATCATCAACATATAGATCATGATATCATCGGAGATTACACACATAAACTTCATAAACATGATAATTATCATATAAATTTATATTGCATATAATGACTTCAAGGAAAGGATCACAACATATATATATAGACAAGAATGTAAACACCGCCACAATAAGTAGACTATACCACACAATTTCAATCCAAACACCTTAGGCTAGGAATTAGGTAAACTTACAAATTCTCTAAGCTTTGATAATCATAGAACAATTCAAAAAATTCATAGCCAATTAATAGATAGAAAGCACAATAAGAAATTTAGCACAATCTTATCACAATTTCATCGACATCTAAACAACATTTCAAGACCCACATTATAGGCTAAATAGAGAGATAGAAGGATTCATGAGTTATTCATGGAATTGTATTGAAATTCATCTAAAAATACTAATGAATCATAAATCCATCATTAGATTGACTATGGAAACTACTTGCCAATGAACCCATGTATAGATTGAAAGATAGGGAATTTGATCATTAAATCTCTTTGAAAAACCTTTGAAAAAACTCCTTAGATTAAAAGTTAACTAAGGATCAAGGATTATAATACCTTATACAAAGCCCACAAAAACATGAAGAATAAGCTTCTTGGAATCCATCCCCTAGCTTGATCTTTAGTTTTGTCTCCAATGGAGGTTCTAGAGAGGTATATTTTGAGAGGGAAAGGCTTTACTCAAAGAATGAATTCTAAATGTAAGGACCCTCATAATGAACAAGGATGAACTAGACCTCCACTAGTATTTTATGAGTCAACAATATCTTAAAATAGATAATTTTACTATTTGTAGTCAGTTTAGTACGTTTGGAAGTCAAACATCAATGGACAACCAAGATGTTCAGAAACTAGGCTTGTGTGTGCTAGTGTCCTTGTATACTGTATGTGTTTTTGTGTGTTGTTTGGAGTCTAAGAGAAGTGGGGATTATGCAAATACGTAGAATTAAATGTTTAATGTCAAAAACTACGATAACTACTCCCCAATTATCACTCTAGGAGTCCACAAAGGGACCCCACCTTTGGCCAAGCAAGATTCCAAAAGGCAGCAAGTATTAGAACAAGCAGGGAACCAGTCCGCGTCGTGGACTAGGTGTAGTTATAACGCCATTAAAAAGGAGATACGTGAAACTTGAGCCTAAAACCTGCTTAATGATATTTTAATGTCCTAAAATGTAAAATTATATTATTTAGGTAGTACTTAATGTTTTGAAGTCTTTGAAGGTAAAACCTTCAAGACGTCCAAAAACTAGTCGAAATTAAATTAATGTGTCATAGTGTTTTGTAGTGGAGCTTTCGGAGATAATTTGAAGGTGAATTGAGTATATATGGTTCCTACACATATATTGTTATGTGAAGGGTTGAACATCTGATTATGACACCCCAGGGACAAGCCTAAGGGTCCAGAAAGAGGACCCAAATATGGGACAACCAAGCTGCCGCGCAATCCAGAATCTGGCAGTGGCTACACCTTGCGCAACTGACACTGAGAGGGCAAATTTTTTTCACTATGACATGGTCGTGTCACGAAATATTCTATCTCAATTTTTCAAGAAACAAGAATCAAAAATGACTCCGCGATGCACAGAAAATTCCGAGATTTGGTTGCATTATTTTATAGTCAAATTGGAGTTGGTTAAAATGTCTAATAAGGGCATGGGTGTTTAAGGTAATTTGGGTTTAACATATTGACGTTTAGTGACACTTTTTATACCCCTAAACTCACAATTCAAAGCAAGAATCTCAAATCTAAACAAAAATCTCTCCATTTTTCTCTCAAAAACATCCATTGTTGAATCTTAGGAGCTTCAGGGAAAAAGACTAATTTTCTCAAGTTTTCTCCATCAATTTTATGGGATTTTCATCACAATTAACGTATGGTTCTTCATATTTGAAATATCTTTCTTCAAGGAGTCAATTTCAATGATTTTCAAAGATGATCAAAAACATGAATTGTCCTATTTTGTCATCTACACATGGGTTATTGCATAAAAGGTTTTGAAACATTCTACTATAATTGAATTGATGTCAATTTGATGATTTTAACCTAAAACATTATGAACCCATGAAAATCATGAACTTATAGTTTTGAATACTTTATGTGTGAATTAATTATGTCGTAATGCTATTGAATTACTATGTAAAGCGATTAACGCTATTGAATTATGATTGAATCACGATAGAATTGTTTGTATGTTGCCCTAATTTAATAGATCTATGTTTAATTATCTCTGATTCGTTATGTGTTGTAATTATTTGGCTTAATTGATGATAATGGACATGGGTAAGGGCCGTTGAGTATTGTGTTGAATGAATTTGCTAGGGATTGAAGTTGTGAGGTTGGATTCATGGTATGTTGACCTAACTTTTCCTATATTGTGTAGTCTAGTTCTTAGATTATATTCTATTCTTGTACTTAATGTGTCCTTGTCGACATTACTTAATGAATTGTGAAGGATGTGGCCTTGTCGACATTACTTTAACTATTATGGATTTATCATGTTATAACATGATTATGTGAATATTACGGAAGTCAAGGTGACTTGTGTGGTTATGTGGAGTCAAAGCATGAGTTGTTCTAGTTGATGATGTGTGTCTCTGAGTAGACGATAATGTAGTAATTATGTGGATTACTTGATGTTGAAGTATGATGTTTCTTGATAGATGATATGATACTTGTGATTACTTATGTGATAATCTTATAAAAGTGTGTAGGATGAGTAGTAAGCATGCTTCGTTGACCCTATATGCTTCTAAAATGATGTTCTATATGTGAAGTATGTGTGTGTCTTATTTTGGTAGACTTGTACCCCTTAGTTGTTACATGTATAATGTTAATATGAGTGTTTGAGTTATTATGATAAAGCTTTTTAGTCTTTTAAGTGTGACTGACATGTGGCCTTGAACGTCTTTTATCTTGAATCTTCAACCTATTTTGAAGGTTATGATATCCTTTAAAATGAAAATCGTAATGGTATCCTTCTTGTGTGAATGGTGGAATTAGGGTTAATTTGCTTGAATTGCACGAAATCATCCTAAATAAAGTCATTGAGCTATCCTCGGGATCATTGTATGTAGCTTTAGTGGACCCTCTTCGGTAAGGTGAAATATGATTCGGTTATGAACTATATATGAAACATTATCATGTGATCGTCAATATTGATAACTTTAGCAGAACAAAGTCTAGAAACGACTAAGTATGGCTAGGGGAGTTGCTATAAAATATGATGAGATTAGAGAACAAATAAAACCTTCATAGTCCTTAACCATTTGTTTGCATTAGATGAGTCCTATTTCTCCCATTGTCTAGTAGACCACCCTTTGTCAGAGTAGGGTTGACTCTGCATTCCATGCTTAGGTACCATGGTCTATGTCGTTTATTTCCTATTCTTATCATATGGGATACATACTAGTGTCGGATAACTACTATGAAGTTTAGGTAGTGGAATGGGTCGCGATCTATTACACGACTAGGCTTTGAAGATATTAGTGTGTGAGTTTTCTAGATCTTCTTCAAGACCATTACTTGAATGTACTTGTGTTTTGAATTTCTCATAATGAACTAGTAAAGATAATGACTCAAGTCAGAAAGTATGTTAATGACTAAGTACTTACCTAGAGTAGTTTATTTGTTGCTTAGTTGAGGTATAAAGGGGTCATAGGAATTGTCACTTCATGCCATACCTAGGAAAGTCTTAAGAATGTCTCTAGATAGGGAAAAAAATTTAATAAGTAGACATTAACTAAATTTAGGTTGTCTTAAGAATTATTTAGGTAAGCTTGGAGAGGGTTTACGGGCGGTCACTTCTTGCATTATTTAAGTAAATCTTTTGATAACTTTTTGAAAGACAATTTAATATATATATATATATATATATATATATATATATATATATATATCTATGTGTGTGTGTGTGTGTGTGTTTGTGTGTGTGTGTGTGTGTGTGTTCACGCGGGCGCTATTGTTTGTAGTGAGAATGATATTATTTTAGGTAGTTAAAAGAATCTTTTACAATTGTGTGAAGGGATTGTATGATAAGTCACCTTAATACTCAGTGAAGTGAGCCTTAAAATCACCTTTCCTAGGAGGATATCATGTCTATATGTTTTGATGTATGATTGATGCTATTTTTGATGTTTGATACTCAAATCTGGCTCCTACACTTATGATATGATGTTTTAATCAAAAAGAGCATACACCTCGTAAATGTCCATTTTCATGATTTTATGCATTAAGACATACTTAGTACAAGTGTTGTACTAATTCCATACATCTTGTTATATATAAACGTGTAGGTGGAAGGTGAGAAGCGTCTTGAAGGAAATCTTGGAATCTAGGTATTGTTCAAGCAAAGTTGAAGTATGTCCTCACTTGACTCGAGGGAATAATCATCGTTAGAATTGTTTTAATTCAAAGTATTGTAATAGACTAAGTATTTCTATATTAATATTTAAAAAGTCGTGTCCCATTTATTCTTGAGCCTAAGATTGGCATATGTTGAGACATTGTTTTCTATGATTGTTAATATAAAATATTTTTCAAGATATTTTGTGTGAAAAGTATTTATTCCGCACCACTTTTCGTACATGTATGCAATGAATGATGTCAAAGGGCTTGTACAAGATCTCTGAGAGGTCAAGTATGCCGTCTATCGACTCCAGAGTGCCATAAATTCTAGAGGGTGGTTTGGGTCATTACAACACCCATGGTTAAAAATCTTAGTTCGTGATGTGAACACGTCACAGACTCCCCTTTCTCTAAATTTATTTTTGAAAATATTTTGGGAGAAGCTCCGCGTCATGGACTTTATTCCCGACGTTAACTCAGAAAATTGAAGTAAAGTTAGACTTCTCTAAAAAGGTGAAATGGATGTACGAGTGTTTTGTGTATTTTGGGGTTGTATTATATATTGATTTTAGGTCATCAAACACCCTTTTAACTAATAAAAAATCCCAACCCTCAATTAGAATTAAAAATGTTCACATGTTCTTCCTTCTCTCTAAAATCTCTCTAAGCTGAAACCATTACTGGAGAACTTCAAACTCAAAGGAAGAAGACCAAATCCTTCAAATTTCTTTACCATACGTGGGTTTCTTCTTCATAAATCATGGTAGTTCATTCTTGAACTTTATTTCATTCAAGGAGCCATTCTAAAAAGATCTTGAAAAGTGTTTTAAGCTCCAACATCCTTTATCTTTGACTCCAAGCTTAGGTCTTAGCAAGAAAATGTTTAAATGATTGAAATATATTGTTTTTCGCATTATTTTATTATTTTAATATCAAAACCCCAATGAACCCATGGTTATGCATATTTCAAGTTTTAGCTTATGAAATGAGTTTAATGAACATGATTAGATAATGTTATAACTATGGATTCTTTACGCTTATATTGTGATAAGCTACTGACATAACGACTATTTTATGATGAGTTATTGGAGAAATTAATAAAAAGTTGGTAAGTGCTTTGATAAAGGGTATGTTTTTCTATCTTATTTAGTTCCATTGAAATGATTATTGAGTTTTATGGTCCACCTTTGGTAGCATTGTTTACTTTAAGTATATGAATATATATTTATATGTGTAATGTGAGTATGTCCTTGAAGGTTTGATATGTGAAGTAAAGTAATAAAGATGATGTTCTTGTTGATACTCTTTATGAAGCTTGAAATGTGTATTTTGTAAAGATTATGTCTAAATTAAGTATATGCATATGTGGAGCATACTAGCGTGAGATATATGATGAATGGTGGTATGAACATGTATAGAAGTCAATGTTATGTAAATGGTAATTATGTGTATGATGTTCTCACATGTACTCACACACACACTATGAATGAATATGAAAGGGGAATTGTAGGGTGTACAATCTTCGTGAGTAGAGATGAAGTGTCTAGAAAATCCCTACAACTCCTATAGTAAGAAGAAGGAAAGTTTTGGGGTGGACACTATTCGTGATTTGAGAGTAAATGTCTACTAGCAACCTGACTATTCTAAAGGGCTTTCTAAGATAGGTTGGAGGTTGGATACCCTTCGTGAGTTGAGATTTGGTGTGGAATAGTTATTCAAGGAGCACTTGGTGGGAGTAGTAGTATGGAATGCTACTCTCATATGGTACAATGTGTAACTTGGGGGTTGCTTTAGACAAGGGTTCTTAAGTGAAGTCCTTAAATGGATTATTTTCCTCTTGTCTTTGATGTTTAGTGTGGGCTTGTTACCCGTGTGAAGTAAGCCTATGGTCGGTAGTCTTGAGGATCACTTAGGTGTATATTGAAGGTATTGTATGGGTGGTTTCTTTATTTCTTACCTCAGTGAGTTTCAGAATAACTTTTGATAGGGAAACTTCAAGGGAAATGAGTTCCTTGTAAATCGTAATGAAATGAGTTCACTGCAAGATGATTTGAAGTAAGTTCAATTTAAAGTTGCATGAGTTCACTATAAAGTGTATTTTAGTGCTAAAAATATAGAAGTCTTATCTTATTTGCTCATTGATGATTTATGTGTTGTTTTACGTCTATATTCATGGAGGTTAAACTTATATATCATGAAAGATTTATTTCAAGTAAAATGTCCCTTTTACATGTATTTTTACATAATGTCATACTTAGTACAATGTTTGTTCTAACACCATACTTTTCTATACAATTAAGTATAGGTTGAAGGCAAGTAAAGGTTCCTAGAAGGCATGCTTGGGAATTTGACTCTCTCAAGACTCGGTATGTCCTCATATATTTGAGAATATATTTTATTTGTCTTTACGTTCTTCTTAAGACTTATTATGTATTTCTCTTCCAATGTAAAGGGTCGTGACCCTATGATATTTGAGGTGTGTCTTTAAGTTGGCTTGTGACAACGAGACTTTCATAAGTATTTTTGTGAAAGATGTTTCTTATTATTATTTTTGTGAAAAGTTTTAATTTCGCACTACTTTCCATGTCTTATGTAACAAACGATAGTTAAGAAGCTTGTACAAGACCCCCAAAGGATCAAGTACGCCTTGTGACTACTCAAGAGTAATACCTTCTTCTAGGGGTCACTTGTGGGTCGTATAGCATAAGGTTTTGAAAACACTTTAGGGCCTAAAGTCTCACAAGCCACGTCTAGTAGAGTCTTATTCATCGCTGTGAGTTTTGATACATCCATGAGAGGGAGGCTAAAAGGACATAGATGTTTCACTTTATTCATTACTCTAGAGGTGTGACGTAGAGTTGAGTTCTATAAGAAGTCTTTTCTCAACCTCTTCTTTTGTGCTTATATGACATGAATACACAAAAGACACCCGATAAAAGGGAGGAGGGAGAAGTAAATAATGAGAGGATCCCTAACCATGTTTAACAAGTCCGTATAGTTTACCAAGATAATGTGAATGAGGTGGTTCCCTCTCAAGGTTACCAAGGACCTTAAATGCCCACTATGCCTCAAGATCCTCAAGCTCCATTTGTTGAAGGGGATATGACTAATGCAGAGCTGAGGTATGCCCTAATGAACTTTACCCAAATCATGACGGCTCAAGCTCAAGTCATTACTAATCATTTGGTTGCCTAAGCTAACCAAAGATCATAGACCTCAACCTAATGTGAGTACTCCAGCTTCTAGAATTTTGTATTCCATGAGGATGAACCCTCAAACTTTTCATGGCACTATGGTTGATGAAAATCCACAATGATTCATAGATGATGTGTTCAAGGTGGTGAATTCTATGGGTGTGAGCTCTAGGATGAGAGCGGAGCTAGACGCTTACCAACTCAAACATGTGGCTCAAGTACGGTTTGAGTAATTGAGAAATGAGAGACCTTTAAGGGATGGTCCCCTAGATTGGAATTTGTTGAAAGAGGCTTTTAAATATAGGGTCTTTATCTTAGTGGAGGGACAAAAATATGGTTGAATTCATGAATCTTCGTTATTCGGGAATGAGTGTGAAAGAGTACTCTCTCAAAGTCACCCAACTTTCTATGTATGCCCCGACTATTGTAGCAAACCCTAGGGCTAGGATGAACAAATTTTTGATGGGGTGTCTAATTTAGTTGAGAAAGAGTGACGTAGGGAAATTCTCCTCAATTACATTAACATCTCTAGACTCATGGTGTATGCAGAACAAATTAAGAAGTCCAAAATTATGGAGATAAAGCAAAAGGATAAGAGGCCTAGATTTGATGAATTTAGTCAACCAAAACCTATGGTAAGGTTCTATCACCAAGAGTATTCCATGGGGAAAAACTATAGGGCTCCCAACAAAAATTCTTGTGGTGTTGGTCATACCTTTGAGAGGCCTAGGTGTGCTACTTGTGGGAAGCAACATTTAGGTAAGTGTATTGCCGGAACGGATGGCTGTTTTGCATGTGAGAGTAAGAACCACAAAGATGAGGGACTTTTGTGCCATCAACGCAAGATGGAAAGAGGTCAATCAAGCTCCTCAAGGTTGTTTATATCCTAATGCTCCAAAGAAGAATTCTCCCTATGAGATGGGAGCTAGGAGGGAGAACTAATCCGGATTTCATAGTCCCGGTAAGTCTGAACCCTTTATGGTTGTTGTATCAATGTCATAAGTTGATTTTATACATTTTTGTCTTTCTTATGTTCATGTGTTCTTGATAAAATACATAAATGAGAAATTGTTTCAAATCATCCATGTTTCAGTGTGTGAGAATATATGCTTACTGTAAAAGTTTGATGTTTAAGAAAATTTTACATTTTCATGAATAATTGTTTCAATGTTTCAAACAATTATGTTTATGAGAATTTTTAATGTTGGAGAATGTAGTTTCTCTCTAAAATGAAGAACTAAGTGTGTGATTGAATAAGGAATTCCTTCAAAAGTTGCATATGTTGCAAAAGTCTTTATAATTGTGTGATTGTGTTCCTTGTAAGTTTGGTTCATTGAATATGAATATTTTGATAAAAATGTTGTTTAGATGCTTATAATTTAGTCCTTGATGTTCTTAAAAGAGTTTAGTGTCATTCGAGAACGAATGTTGTTCTATGTGATGGAGAATGTTAGACCCTAAAACAAACTAAGGTGAACTAGAGCTTTGTAAATTTTTCATAAGTTCATTTAGTGTTAAAATGATTTATTATGACGTTCTTATGAAGTGTGGGAAGTTTGGTGAAATTTCGAGTTCAAACGTCCAAGAATGTCCATGACGTTCGGAAGGTGTGTATTCGAAAGTTCTTGTGTGAGTTGATGTGTTTTAATGATTTTTACGTGTAGGTTTTATTCTAAATTTATGTAGGATGTTCCTAAGACCTAAATTATTTAGTATAGGGGTTTAAATTTTGGGTACGACCCCACCTAGGACCCACGAGGGGACCTAGAGAAGGGACTCAGACATACACCCAAAACATACTAAACATTGTCATTCAACGAACCAGTCAACAACTAGTAGACTAATCGACGGCTCATCAACATGGTCCGTCGATTACACTTGCAAGTATGCATGTTTTGAGTTTTTTAGACGCAATGAATGATCCCCCATCAATGGGGCGTCGTTTGATTAATGGTCCTTTGGTGAGGAGTCGTTAGTGTTGCCTCCAAAAGCTATAAAAATTCTGCTTTTGGTTTGGGTGTTTCGTAAATTCATACCAAGTCTTTTTTAAATCTTGGAAGATATTTTTAGGTTCTTTTAAATATATTAAGATGTTTCAAACCCTAAGACCTAATTTTATACTTCATTTCCTAAAACCCAAAACCCTCTTTCAAGAAAGACTCTCTCTTAAACCAAATAGAAGTTTGGACTCATGAAGGGCTTGGAGGGCTGGTGGTGGACATGTTTATTCATAAAAAATCAGTGGGTTTCATTATGTTTGAGATATTTTTGTCATCCTTTAACCCTCTTCTATTCAAGGAGTCATTTCTAAATGATTTCAAAAAGCGTTTTCAAACTCTATCTTCTTCTATCTTTAGTTCTAAGCATCGGTCTTAACATAGAAGTGTTTTAATGATTTAAATATGTTTTTTCTAGTATTAATTGATGGTTTTAATGTCAAAACCCTAATGACTCATGATAATGCGTACTTGCAACTTCTATCTTGAAAAATGAGTTAAATGAATATGATTGAGTAATGTTTGAACTTTAGTTTGCTTATGTTGATAATATTGTTTAAGTATTGCCCTAAGGGGTATTTTATGATGAAATATATAGGAATTGTTATAGTTAGTGAAATCTTGGTTAAATGGTGAGTTACTTATATTGTATAACTCTTATTATGAAATGCTCTTAAGTGGTATGGCCCACCTTCTTGGAGGTGGTGTTTACTTGTTGTATTTGGTTATATTTAGTATGTAGTGTTCTTATGGCTTTGAAGGACTAATGCATGAACTGAATTAATAATGATGAGGTTCATGTCGATATGTATTATGAAGCTTGAATTGTATGTCTTGCATAGATTATGCAAAAATGAAGTATGTGTATATGTTGAGCATGCTACTATGTGAGAAATTATGAATGAAGGTGTAAAAATGTATCGAATTTAATGTTTTTGAAATGGTGGTTATGTGCAAGGTTTGCTAACATTCACACAGACTCACACTTTAATGAATGAATGAAGTAAGTGAAAGTGACTAAGGGGAGTTTTGAGGTGAAAAGTCTTCATGTGTTTTATGAAGTGCTTAGTAGAAACCTCACCATCTTCTAAGAGATTTCGAAGAAGGTAGGAGGATGGATGCCCTACGTGAGTTGAGATGTGATGTCCACTAGTTATCCGTAAAATATAGTATAAAATGTTGATAATCCGTGGGGAGTAATGCTTAGCACCGAGAGGATATGAAGAAGGGTTGGTTACACTTTTTGAGATGGGATGTTTTATTATTACAATGTAACTCTTTATTTGAGTACTCCTCGTTTGTAGATAATGAGTTGCTTATTAGCAATATCCTTATCCCTTAACTATGTGCCCGTATAGGTGTACCTATTGGAGAAACCATGTAAAAGCTACGAAAATGACCCTATTCTAGGCAAGTTGGGATCCCTTATCCGGTAAGTGTAGTATCAGGTTTCCATGTCTTGCCATGGTCTATGTTTGTTAATGCTATCCCCCACAAAAGAATTAATTAACTAATTCTACTTAAAGAACATACTACTTAGGGTAGGTGGTGTTATAAGACGCTATTTATGCTTTGAACTATGTAGGCCTTACTAAAGGGGAGTCTTAGTGTGTTTTATGTGAAATGTATGAACTATGTCTCCTAAAAGAACGTACTACTTAGGGTAGGTAGTGGTATGCGATGCTATCTATCCACTACACTAAGTAGGCATTCTGAAATGGGTGTCTTGGCGTGTTTTATTTGAAGTGTATGAACTAAGTCTCCTAAAATAACATACTACTCAGGGCAGGTGGTTGTATGGGACGCTATCTATCCGTTGCACTAAGTAGACCTTCTGAAAGGGGCGTCTTGGCATGGATTATATGAAGTAAATGAAATAATTATCATGTGTTTTAAATGAAGTTAGATTACTTAAGGTGTAAGTTTAAGATAAATTTTATGCGTTGAAGTTAGGAATTACTAATGTAAAGTGCTTAAACAAAGGGAATCCTCAAGGAGCACGAAGTGGGAGTAGTAGTATGGGATGCTAGTCTCACATGGAACTTAGTGTAAATTATAAGTGCTATTGGTTAAGGGTACTCACTTGAAGTCCTTATTGTATACATTTAATTCAAATGTGTAGCCAAGAGTTTGGAAATGTTTCCCGATCGAGGTAAGCCTATGGTTGGTAGTCCTAAAGATCTCTTTGGTGTGTCTTGAAGGGGGTGTATGGGCGGTCCCTTCTTGTGTTACCTTAGGGATTCATAGGATAACTTAGTTAGGGATACCTCAAAGGAAATCAGTTCACTATGCTTGGAAAAAAATGTTCACTGTAATATTGTCGTTGTTTCACTGTAATGTGCTTGATGTTCACTGTGAAGTGTCTTTTTGTTCTAAAATTGACAGAGTTTTATTCAATGTGATAAATGATGATTCTTTCATTATTTTAATTATATATTCATGAAGTTTTTACTTGTTTGGAATGAAATCTTATTTTACTAAAATGTCCCTTTTCGCATGTTTTTGCATCTGTCATACTTAGTACATTATTTTGTACTAACCCCATACTTTCCTATACTTTAAGTATATGTTGGAGACATGTTTGAAGACTATAAGACAAGCTTGGGATTCTACTCTCTCTACTAAGTATGTCCTCATATATTCGAGGGCATACTTCTATCTCTTACATTATAGCATTAAGACTTATTATGTATTTTTAATTAATGAAAAGGGTCGTGTCCCTAAGATATTTATGTCGTGTCTTTAAGATGGCTTGTGACGATAAGACTTATCCTTAGATTTTATGAAAGATGTTTCTTCTATTATATTATTCATGAAAAGTTTTTATTCCGCACTAATTTTCATGTGTTATGTAATGAATGATAGCTAAGGCTTTTACAAGACCTTCGAAAGGTCAAGTACGCAATTATTCCGACATAAGGGTTGCCCCCTTCTTCTAGGGGATAGTTTTGTGTTGTTACAGCAACTCTTAGGCTATTAATGATGAAAGCATGATAATATAAGCGATATAACCATATAAATTCGATATACAATGTAATAATAACTTCATGAGATGTACAATGCAAGGAATCATTGAAATCAATTCCAACAATAATCCTAAAGACAATACAACAATGCAACATGCTACTTGACTTTCTAACTCTCAAGCTTGATTTGAATAGAAGAGATGAGACAATCCATCAAACCTCTACTACTGACCATACTCCCCCAGTAGGAACTCATAACAACTAAATAAAGAAGCTATAACTTACCAATATCCTCATCATCATCTGGCTTTGATCCTCTTGCCCGGAGTGCATAGAAACAAGCCATCCCCTTTGGAAACCCACCTTATAGAACACTAGGAAGATCTCGCTTACCTACTTTTCTGTTAACCAGAATAATAGGACAATCCCTAACCTTATGTTAATACTGAAAATAAACCAAAGAAATTCACAGGGCCAACTAGGCATTGCCCACAATGCTTCTTCCCACAAGTAGCACAAGTAGGATTACCACATTGACAACCACTACCTTTTTATAGTATGACTGTAGGATCTCTATGTTCATCTTGAATTTTAGAACTCTTCTTGAACCTAGGTTGGTTTTGTTTAATTGGCCCACTCCTCTTCAAGTATCTAGAAATCGTACTAAGCTTGGAGTCCTCTATGGACTGAGTATACACCATGATTCTATACATGTTCATGTCACCATGGAGAATGGTTTTACGACACTCTTCTTTGACAAGGTCGGCAACACCGGTCACAAACCTACTCATCTCATCCCTAGGGTTAGACACTTAGGATGGAGCATACCTAGACAACCTAGTGAACTTCAACGAATACTCCTCAACACTCATATTGCTTTGATTGAGATAAATTAACTCCTCAACCTTCACCATCCCCTATCACGGGGAATCTACTTTCCTAAGAAAGCCTCCTTAAACTCTTCCCACTCTATAGGTCCTGACTTAACCATCCTATTATCTATCCATTGAGTGTAACACAGTTGAGGAACCTCCCTCGATCGATACGACGCTTATTATTCTTTCTCCCTAGAAGTCACTCCCATTGCACTCAACACCTTCTACACACCATCTACAAACACTTAAAGGTCCTCTCCCACCTTAGATATAAGAAAGATATGAGGATTCATCCTCACAAAATCTCTTAATCTAGAGGTCATAGTCCTCTCCACAACATCCACTCTAGGTTCAATACCCCTATTAAAATGGGTAGTCATGGCTCGGGCTAAAGAAAGTAAAGTCTCCCTAACTCTCCCGATTAGTCATTTTCGGGGGAACCATTTGAATTTTATTACCTTAAACTCCAATAAGGACTTGAACACCTTATGGAGGAATTTTAGTACCTTGAAAAACTTGCTCAACTTGAGGAGGAACTTCTTCATCCACTCTTCTTTCTTCAAACCCTATAGAGGCCATCCTTCTAGTATTCATATTCTATAAAAACAAGAGAAGAGATAAGAAAAAGACACTTACAACATCAACTCTATAGGCATGGCACAAGATTGATGAAGAAAGTGAATCTTTATCATCCTATAGCCTCTCGCCAATAGATGTGTCACTACTTACACTGATGGTCAAGACTCTATTACATGTGGCTTTATGAGACTTTTTCATTCCTAATACCACTTTCATAACATATGCTCTTATGCCGAGTTGTTATTGATCCAAAGTACCCCCTAGAATTTATTGCACACTTGAGTTGATACACGGCGTACTTGACCTCTCATAGGTCTTGTACAAGGCCATTTGACATCATTCATTGCATACATATATGAATAGTACTGCGGAATTAGAACATTTCACACGAAATATAATAAAATATCTCTCATACTAAAAATCATAGAAAACACTAAGTCTCAACATAAGTAATTCTTAAACTCAAAAATACTTGGGACACATCCCATACAAGTACAAATATAAAACTACTTAGTCTATTGCAATACATCAAATTAAAAGACATCATAGGACGATTATGCCCTTGAGTCAAGTGAGGACATACTTCAATTTTGCTTGAACTATAACTAGATTCCAAGCTTTCCTTCAAGACGCTTCTCACCTTCCACCTATACCTTTTATATATAATTAAATGTACGTAATTAGTAAAAACACTTGTACTAAGTATGGAAAAATGCATAAAATCATGACAATGGACATTTATGAGAAATATGTTTTTTTTAAACATCATATTAAACGTATAAGAATAACATTTAAGTACCTAACATAACAAATAGAATAAATCATGAATCAAAACATATAGACATGAGATCCTCCTATCGAAGGTGATTCTTCGTAACACTTAAGTGAGTTATGAAGTGACCGCCCATACAATACCTTCACACACACCTAGAGATCCGTTATACTACCTAAGATAAGATCATTCTAACTTCAAATAATATCATACATTTATATACATAACATACTCTTTCCAAAAGTAATAAAAGACTCAGTTAAGTAATGCAAGAAGGGACCGACCACACACCCTCTCAAATCTTGCCCAAAATAATACTGAAGACTACCTAAGTTTAGATCAAGTCTACTTATTCCATTTAATTTCCCTATCTATAGTAATTCTTAACACTTCCTTAGATATAACATTAAGTGACCATTCCAATGCCCGTTTCATATATTAACTAAGCAACCTATAAATAACTCTAGGTAAGTACTTACTCATTTACATACTTTCCAACTAAATACATTATATTTACTATTTTATTAAGAGACATGTCTCAAATAAGGAAATTCAAGTAATGGTCTTGGAAAAGACCTAGGGCACTCACACACTAATATATTCAAAACCTAGTCATGCAATGTCTAGATAGTGTCCCATCCAACTACCTAAATTGTACCGAGCCGCACCTTTACCCTAGAAGTTAGGGCATTCCTTAGGTCATAGACCAACGTACTTGAACTCTCGGAGGTCTTGTTCAAGTCCTTACGTATAATTCATTGCATATAAATATATGTAAAGTTGTGCGGAATTAAAACTTTTCACACTAATATCTTAAAACATCTTTTCATATCAAAATCATAGAAACACCAACTCTCAAAATATGCAATTCTTAGACTCAAGAATGCTTGGTAAATGGCCCATACAATACAAATATAAAAAATACTTAGTCTACTACAATACTTCAAAATAAAAGACATATATATGCTCTCGAGTCAAATTAGGAAATACTTTGACTTCGCTTGAACAACACTAGAATCCAAGCTTTTCTTCACGATCCTTCTCACCTTCCACCTACACCTTTAGATATAACAAAATTCATGGAATTAGTACAAAAGCATGTACTAAGTATCGCATAATGCATAAAATCATGAAAAATGAACATTTGTTAGAAACATGCTCTTTTTGATTAAAACATCGTATCATAATCATAGGAATAAACACTTTATATACACATAAAAAATCACTTGATCAACTTATCACATTTGTAAGGAAAACATTACAGTGAACTAATTCACTGTTACACTGAACTCTATCAACTTCACAAAGAACACTTTCTAGCATGCAATCTTCTTACTAAAAGCTATCTTAATACTCACTTAAGTAATACAAAGAGGGACCACCTATACACCTCTATAGGCACACCTAAATGAACATTAAGATCACTCATAATGACATACAATCTTACAATGCACCAACCACATAAACATGAGATCCTCCTACCAAAGGTGATTCAAAGTTTCACTTGAGTGAGTTATGAAGTGACAACCAATAAAATCCCTTCAGACACACTAAAGTGATCGATTAAACTACCTAGGATAGAATCATTCTGACCTTAAATCAAAAACATATATTTGATGTGTCATTCTCCTCCCAAAGGTTATCAAAATACTTACTTAAGTAAATCAAGAAGATAACGTCCATGATTGACCTCTTCTTAAGACATATCTTGGTAAAATACTAAGTGAACATTCTTATTCCTCTTCGCACCTTAACTAGACAACCCTTAACTACTCTAGATAAGTACTTATTCCTTTAACATGCTTTCTAACTTAAGTCATTACATTCAATAGTTCATTAATACACATCCATCCCATAAGGGACATTCAAGTAATGGTCTTAGAAATGACCTAGGACTGTCAATAATATTTTCAAGGCCTATTGTTCATTGTCTAGATAGCATCTTATACCACCACCTAAACTTCATAGAACTTCTCTGATACTAGTAGGTATCCCATTGATAAATATATGAAATAACCGATATAGACCATTGCAGCAAAACATGAAATTTGGAGTTGTAACCTACTCTGATTGAGGGTGTTGTACTTGGCAATGGAAGAACTTGGACACGTCTCATGTAGGCACGTGGTTAACGAATATGAAGGGATTTCTTTGCACTCTAGTCTCTTTATTCACTAGAGATACTTCCCTTACCATACTGACTCGGTGCTAGTCTTTGTTCTCATAGAATAATTGACATTAAAAATTAATACAAAGGGTTTCATATCTTATTCATAACCCAATCACATTTACCCTATGAAAGAGGTCCTCTAGGGCTACCTTCAATGGTGACAAAGATAGCTCATAATGACTTTTCTAAGGATGATATGATGTCGTTCCAGCAAACCAAGCTTAAGTCCATCATTCATTACAAGAAGGATACTGTTACAGTTTTCGACTTCCAGGTTCATAACATTACCACTAGGTTTAAGGTTCCACATAAAAGACCCTCTTAGCATCATTCAATGTCACATATCATTCATACATTCTAGACTAAGAGGCTTTATCATCCTATGTGATGATATTTTATAATCACATTCATACCTGTAACAAGTAAGGGACACACGTCTACCAAAACAAGGCATAAATTACATCACATATAACATATTACATATCATTCTAGAAGCACATAAGATCAACTAAGCATACTTACTAGTCATCCTAAGCATACTTACTAGTCATCCTATACACTACTATAATAGTCAATCAATTAAGGTCAATTCAATATAGATTATTCAATCTAATACAACCTATGCATAAATTGAATACAATTCTTACAACATTCAATAGCCCTAAAAAATACACTAGAATTCATAAGCATAAATATAATATCACTTAACCCATAAGTTCATAGTTTAATTGAGTTAAAATAAAATAATTAACAACAATTCAATCAATAATCAATTATTTAAAACCTTTATTGCAAGACCCCATGAATAGATTTAAATTTAGAAAACTTAACTCTAGAGAAGTCTTTGAAAATCACTATGAAGATTGGCTCTGTGAAAAAAAGAGATCCAAGGATGAAAAATAAGACCTTAATTATGTTAATAAACCAATTTTATGAAGAATCACCTCTAAAATCTCCAATCCAAGATCTTCCGTGAGTTTTTGCTTCAATGTAGTTCTAGAGAATTTCTATGATATTTTGTGTTTTGATTTTGATGATTGAGTTCATCTAGGTAATTAGGACTTATAAACCCACTTAAAATATGTTTAATAATTCTAAGTAACCTCCCTTTCTACTATTTTGACATTGGGTAAATTTACCAATTCACCCTTGGAACTGCAGTGAACTCATGAGGAAACGCAGCTCACAGATGACTTGCCAAATGACGAGGCGTCAGTCCACAAATGGACCGTACTGTCCTCCCTCAATGACTTAAGAGACAAGACATTTATATATTTATCTCCCTAGTCTAATTATTGACCCACTCCTTCCATCGATGGGGCGTCGACTTGCCAACGAGCAGTCCTTTGCCTAAGTCGATTGGGCTGGTCCATGACAGACTTTAGCTAAAAAATGGGTCCTTCCTTTAGGACCCTTGGTTGGTTTTTGGGGATATTTTTAGAGAATTTTCCAACCATAATATGCTCGTTTATGAGTTAACAACCTCCCTTATGAATTTCATCAAAAACGAACGCATAAAACTCAACAAAAAAGACCAAGACACAAAAGGTAGTTTCAAGGCAAACCTTTCGAACGTCATAGACATTCTTTGATGTTTGACATCAAAACCTTATAAAACTCTACAAAAATTTCTATAAACATTATAATTACTCATATAAGGACCTCATAAGTTCATGAAACACACATAAAGGCACATAACCACATATGAGGCATATAGGTGACTTAGTTGTTGAATGTCTTAGTCGTCCCTTGACGTTTCACATCAAAATAACCTAAAACTATAGAAACTTACTCAATACCATATTACAAACAATAATAGGACATTAGGCACTCATGATAACCATTCTAGTTTTAGTTTCACTTAAGTCAGTTTAGAGGTATTACAATCTCCCCCACTTGGACAACATTCGTCCTCGAATGACACTTGTCACTCTTCTAACACTTCAATTAAGAGAAAATCAAATAGAATCTCATGACCATACCACATAAAACATTAGACAACAAACAATCATGGAGAAACATCAATTTCACATAATTAAGAGAACTATAACACAACAGTTAGAAACAATTCTATAACTCATTATGTCATAAATCTAACATCCTTCATACCAAATAGCAAAAAATCATTTTATATTAATTATTATGCTCATAAACATCTGTTCTAATGATATTACAAAAAATTTCAACAAAAGAATAAATTAGTCAATTTTTCAAAAATCTTAGAGTGAGCAGGCAACCTTTACTGTGAATTTTTTCAATTTTTTTTAAAAATAATGTATAATGTATGTTTATGATATTTGTATATTGTTTTATCTATTAACTTTTAAAAATAAATTCAATTGGGATTCACAGTTGTGGATTTCGAAGGATGACTAACTCCTTCCCTTTGATAGAACCTTAACCATTATCTAGAATCTAATGGTTCGTAGATAACTTTAATTTGTTTTCTCGATTTTCTAAATTAGATGTCGACTCATTCAAACTCACTTATTCGTTAATTTATTTTCAAATTGAGTCATTTGATCATTTTTTGAGTCACCACAATGTTTCACCCTATTTAAATAAGAAGAGATGTAAACAATTAGCATCTCATAATACAAATCTACCAAGTATCCCTTATAACCCATCTTGGCCACAAATATTACTTTTACATAATTATAAATGAAACACATCATCATGAACCACACTTGAATATAGAGATATTTTCACCACAACCCTTATCCATAGAACATATATATTCTTATTTCATTCCATAACTACAAAGAGCCACCCACAACACCCTTATAAGCCTACTAGTGCAATGTATAATTGCAGTCTCATACCCCCACAGCTACTTAGTAAACATATTATGATATCATAGACTAATTCATACTTATTTTAGTACTTCATTATTTTTGGGTAGATCAATAATAACCGACATAGATCATGAGAGCTTACATGAAATACAGTGTCATAAAGCCCCACACCGAAAAGAGGTGTTCTACTTGCCAAGATAGAACCTACATACTAGATAATATGTAGATCAACTAGATAAGTCCTACAGTGGCACGTAGTAAAGGGATAGGGAGATTGATCCTAGAAAATCTACCTATTGCATTAATGGAGGAGTCCCCATCTCATGAATATCTCTAGGATGCCCAACCTCTTGCATTAACGCAAGGGTCTTTTCCTCATTAGTCATATCCTCTCGGTTCTTGGTATTCTTTCCCAAGTTACTACTGTTTAGTATTTTTAATTGTATCTACATGTGTGAAGAAGCATTCCGTATTCACTTGATACAATTCAACATAAAGCTCTTAGATTCATTAGGTTAGAATACACTTTCATCCTAGAGTCAACATACATATGTGAGTAGAACTTTCACAATATAATCATTTTGTTTCAATGAAAACTATACTTTCTATAAGCACAAGAGATTAACTTCATTGTACATAATTTTTACTACACAATAGGTAAGTTTCAAGAGAGTGGAAACCATCCCACATTACCTTATTTTCATCCTTTCACAAGCTATGTACCTTTTAATCAAATTCAAAGTCCATATATAATATTCTTCTACGTATATATATATATATATATATATATATATATATATACACACACACAGATATATATATATATATGTATATATATAAAATCCTAGAATTTAGCCCCTTTTCAAGGTTAAGAATAAAGTATCATAATTACTCCCATATACATCTTAATAGTGTGTGTGTATATATATAATCCTAAAATTTCGCCTCTTTTAAAGGTTAAGAATCAAGTATCTTAACTACCCCCATATACATCACAATAGGCATGACACAAGATTCTATGACTTGATAATCATCAATTACAATACATTATGTTCATGTATACTAAATTCATCCGTTAACATTTATGAAATTAAGTCATAGTGTGCATATAGGTTCTTGGAAGATTTTAAAAATAAAAATTATCAATTAATCCCAATATATTCATAATGTAAGTTAGATAACATAAGGAAAATACTTTTTAAGTGAACCAATGTCTAGATCACAAGCCCTGGTTTTTTGTAACAATAACAATTTCGAAAGTAGAAATTTTGAAAGACTTCATGGAGAAACTAATCCATACATCAACATACACATACCTTGTTTGATGATATTCCACGAGATTGAAGTTAAATAGAGTGACTATTAAGTTTCCTAGCTTGAGTTTTTACTTGTTCTTCAATGATGGGTTAGAGGAGAATTTGTGAAAGAGGGAAAGTGGGTTTTGATTTTTGATTGGGAGTTCTGAGGTGGAAGACTTATTTTAATGTTTTAGTATCATTTAATATTCTTAAATAACTAATGGAAGTCGTAATTAAGGGTTAATTAAATGACTAAATAATGACCTAACTAATCCTCACCTTAGTCGTGTGAAGTAAGTGTGGACTATCCCATCGAAGAGTCCCCATCGACGTGGCGTAGATGCATCGATGGACCATCCTGGTCACTTGTCGTTTAGGATAGAGACCTGGTTTTGGGGGCAAAATTGATGGATAAAAATAATGGTCTCACGACTCTCATTGATGGACCACAAATGGGATCGTCAACCCCGAACTGTTTTTGACATCTTTTTGGACTCTTCCTTGGGTCCTCTTTTCATACCTTGGGAAGGTCCTGGAGTTGTCCTGTCTTGACGTTTAAGTATTAGAACCTTAGTTTCGAGTTAGGGTGATTAATTTAGGACCTTAACCTCACACTTTGACCTTATAAGGGAATTAAGCTACGTCTTAGGCTTTAGAACAACTAATGGGATATATGGGGTTTTAAATTATTAGAGCATGAAAAGTATTTAGTGTATTTACCAACATGTCGTCATATTTTATTTTTTTCCCATACAATTTTAATTTGGAAGTTATCAAAAATAAAAATAGAATTATACACAATTACGGTATTATAATCTTGAAACTGTAAGTGCATCAACTCTTAACGAGCCCTTGGAAATACAATTGCCTTGAGGTGGTCATACCTCTCTTTCAAAAATCTCCACAATTCAAGTAAATCTTTCAGTGTTAAGTATACAACCTTCAAGCTTTCATCAAGATGATAATGAAGGAAAGTCATTTTTTTCGTTTTATCCTTACTTGATGCCTTATTTGCTTCAATTATACAATCACCAAGACCTTTTCTGGTTCGGTGAATATCAACATCAAGTACCCATGAAAAATATTTTTTTTCTTAGAAATGTCAAGTGCCACAAATTCATGTTTTGACATATACGATATGATGAAAACTATCATAAAATAGTTGAGTTAATAACATGATGTTTAATTCTTAATTTTTAATAAAAGACAACTTTATGTTTCAAATATTTAAGAATTAGCATAAAGTATATTATATGCATGAACATGGAATGTCATAAAAACATGTATACTCATAAAGTATGAAACGCTATATTTAATATATATTCTAATTATTCTTCAATATTTATTTCTAGTTTCAATAGTTATTAACGTCAAATATTTGTAATTTTTCATGCCATATTTAATATAATACTACTCTCTTTATAACACACAAATATTTATCATAAATTTATGAGAAGAAAATATTTACAAATCTTCTAATAATTATGCAATCATTAGATTAATAAATTAATAGCATAAATAACATAACAATATAAACTTGAAATTTATAGATTAATATGTCTAGTAAAGTATTATAACAATACCCAAAGCAAGTTATATATGTAGTAATAAGAGTACTGATCAAAGATTTATTCAAGTCCTATTAGAGACGTTCTAAACATACAAATATATACCTTACTTTAAAACAAAGTTAATTAATATTTAGGTATTAAATTCAAATTAAGTATGTTTCAGTTAATTAGAGATTCGTTTTAATAACATGTTGTAAAACGAGAGAAAAACACAATAATACTAAAAAAGGAGGTAAGACAAATAGAACTATTAAATAGAAGTATTCTTTGAATTCTTCACTGTTTGTTCCATAAGGGCGAAAAGACTACCCTTTTATAGGATTTAGAAAACTCTCTTTTACACCCTTTAACTGTGTTATCACAACATTATGTCTTAAATTAAATAGGTTCATTACGCTATGTTGTTGATGAAAAGAAACATCCACAATTCTATGGTTTTATTACATAATTTATCTTAAATTTTCACATTAAAATATTTGTTGTCTTTTGAATAGTTATATTCTTATCATACAAAAAAAAATTTAGTGAGGACTACAATGCTAATTAGCTTAACGATATAAAACTCTCCCACACCTCCACATGTATTAGGAACAAATATTAATTCGACTCTTGATATACTTTTCTATAACTTGACACTTAATGTATTCTGAAAAGTTTAATCTTTGGACTAAAAAATATATGAAACATGACAAATTAATAATGACCTTATGATTTCTTATACATATACATTTTATTTGATATGTTATGTTTTTCAATTCTTTTATTTTCTTTGCAAAGTATGATCTCCCATATAATTTTATATAATCTACTTAAATTATTTCTCTTGAGATGTTGGAATTAAGGTATTTATTTCTTAAAATATACTTTTGTTGAAACACAATTCAAGTATTTTTCTTACTTTTATGCATTACAAATATATTTTAAATTATTTGTATTACAGATCAAGTGATTTATACATACACAAAGTCCTGTACATTATAATGAATTAAACATAATGTTACTTCAATTGAAGTAATATTATTGTCATAAAATTCATTGAATTCAAAAAGAAAATCCAATAAACGATCAACTGAAATTTTTCAGATTAACATTTTGTGGTTTTTTGTGGAATATATTAACTGAAAATTACAATTTAAAATATCTTTTTAGAAATTTTTTTGAACATACAACATTAAGACTGTGACTCGATTTGTATATTTTTTTTGTTATACAATATGTTTTAAAATAATTTATTTAAGATAACAATTACACAAAAAACTAAACTTAATTTAACGCAAAGTACTGATGAGTACACTAGTTTACATAATTGACAAAAATGACAAATGTTATTTTTGCCCAAAGAGAGGTGTCACGTCATTCTTTTATTATTAATATTTATATCTATAAATGTGATATATATTATTATATAAAATGCATATAAGTAAACATAATTTAGATAAATATTTATCAATACATCATCTCATTTGATAAACAACTAATATTAAAAAAATTAAATACATTGAAATGTTTGTAGGAGTATTTCTCAAGACCACCTAAACTAAAATGATTGGTTCATATATGCATAGTATGACTGTGAAAGATATATGTAGGTTAATTTTTATCTTTTCAACTCTGATCTTTTAATATATTATCATGCTACATTGGTGATTTATTAGCATTTTAATATTAATATTTTAATAAATTAATTTTCATTATTTTGGAATTAGAAAGATGTTGCAGTTTTGGCGCAAATTCATTGATACCGTTTGTAGGCATTTGTGCCTAATTACTTTTACTTGGCATAAATTCCTTTTAGGCTTAACTGCCTAGACTACTGATCGTTTGCGTACTGACTTGGAGGTGGTCTTCAAAGACCATTACTCCTCAATTGATATTCACGTTATATTATTTTTTATTCCTCCATTATTTTTGTAACCTATGCAACTCCTAAAAACATAATTTTTTCTACTTACTACACCATTATCTTCCTATTAAATTCTAGAAAGACTTCTTGTAGTATAAATAGTTGTGGTATTCATTTGGTTTGTCATAGACAACATATAAGAAAATTATAAAGTTACAGGGTAATTTAAAGAGAGACTCCTTATAAGTTGAAGGGATGTGTTCTATTTGTGGAGCTTTGGACTAAACTCTTGTCTAGAATTGTTGATTTATACTTTGTGAAGGTTTATCCTTGAGAAGAAAAGTCAAATAGAACTATTGTTGGACCAATGAAAATATTTGTTACAATGGGCTTGAATCTCCTCAAAGAGATCAAGATATCCGCACCTCAACTTGAAGAGATTTATTTCTTCATTTATTTTCAATTGAAATATTAATTTTTTTATCTTTTAAGGATTTTTTCTATTAATTTTAAGGAGATTCAACATAGTTAGAATTTAAAAATCGCATATGTAAAGATAGGAGACCTTAACGAGGCATTTCGGTTCAATGTTAACTATTTTAAGAGATGGAAGAGTAAAGTATTTTTCTACTTGAATCATCTCAATGTTTCTTATGTGTTAACTGAGAAAAATTCTAATAAAGTATCCATCACTTGTATGAATGACGATGAAACTATTTCTAGTTTAGAGAAATTGGAAAAGTAAAATCATGGTGATTTCTCATCATGATTGTTAGAGAGCTTAGTTCTGAAGATGTTAAAATAGGAGATAACATTATTGCTTGTGGCATAGGAGATAAACTTCCAACTTTTTGGGAGGAATTTAAAAAAACTATGCACTACAAACAAAAGGAAACTTCTCTTGAAACATTGATAATGAAAATTCGCATGGAAGAACAAGCAAGTGGCCAACATGTTTTTTTACTAACAGAAGAGATAAGTATCACAATGAAGGTAAATTTACTTACATTGAATAATGCTACTCCTGAAACTCTTAAAAATATTTCTTTGAAGCTAAGTACAAAAAATTCTAGAAAAATAATAGTAGACCTCCCAAGAAAAATAATGGTGAAAAATAACAAAACACAAAGTAAACAAGTTCAAGAAAAGGGACCATGGGCATGAACGAGCATATTGACCGATTTTGCTGATTCTAGAAACGTGATCTTAAACCTTAGGCAAACGTTATGTAATAAACTTTGTGGAGTGATTATCGACATAAACTTTGTTGAAAATGTTGATGAATGATGGGTTGATTCTAGTGCAAACCGTCATGTCTGATATGACAAAGGTTATTTAAAAATATACTCATTTTGAGGAGCCCAAAATCATCATGCTTGGTGGTGCTCACACTACTCTAGTGCATGGAAAGGGAGATGTCAAATTGTATTTTACTTGTCGAAGGGTATTAACTTTAAAAGATGTACCTTATACTCCTTCTATGAGAAAAAAAGTTGATCTCTAGTTTTCTTCTTAATAATGTAAGCTTTAAACTAATTATAAGATCTGATCAAAATGTAATACTGAAGAAGCGTGTTTTGTGTGGAAGGGGTATGCATGTGATAGGATGTTCAAATTGAATGTTGAAATGAGTAAAGTTTCTACTTCAGTTTGTATGCTTTCTTCTATCGATTTTTTACATGCTTGTTTGTGTCATATTAATGATCGTTCTATTAGAATCATGAGTATTTAAGGATTAATTTTGATTATTAAAAAGAATTTTAATAAGTGTGAGGCTTCTAGTAAATCGAAAATCAGTAAAAGTCATATTTTCAAGTTGAAAGAAAAACTTAATTGTTAGAATTAGTTCATACTGATATTTGTTAATTTGGTGAAATTCTTACTCCTGGACGTAATTAATATTTTATCACTTTCATTGATAATTTTTTGAAGTTTACATATGTTTACTTGGTGAAAAATAAAAGTGATACTTTCGAGAATTTTAAAACTTATCTCCATGGGATTTTAAATTAAAAAGAATTAGAAATGATAGAAGTCGTGAATATGAGTAAAATGAGTTTAGTTATTTTGTTAAATCATTGGAAAAAATTCATGAAACTAATCATCCTTACCCTCCTTCATCTAATGGAGTAGCGGAAAGGAAAAATAGAACTTTTGTTGAATTGCCTTATGCCATGCTTATTGATTCACATGCATCGTTAAATTTTCCGGGTGAAGCTATTTTAATTGTTTGTTATGTGCTGAATCTTGTGCCATATAAAAAGTCTAAATTGACACCTTTTGAATCGTGGAAAGGTTACAAGACAAGTTTGGGATATCTAAGAGCTTGGAGTTGTCTAGCTTTTGTGAGGCTAATGGATCCTAAGATTACAAAGTTAGCTGAGAAAGTTACTATTTGGGTTTTTCTTGGTTATGTTTCAAATAGTACAACCTATAGATTTTTTAATCATTCAGATAACATTGAAAAAGAATTCGGTGATGCTTTTTTTCATGAAAATAAATATCCTTCTGATTATAAAAATAGTAGGGGTAAAAGGATTGAACAAAATATTGTCACTACCTAGTTCTTCAACTTCAACATTTAAAAATAAAAAGTTTAATGATTTTGAGATGAGATGAAGTAAAAGAGATAGAGTACAAAATGATTTTTGTCCTGATTTTTATGTGTATGACCCTCTCATTATGAATGAATCATTATTTTCACTTGATTCTATTTTTAGGAAAGTTGTTGTAAATGATGAAATAGAATCACTAATTTTCTAATAAAACTTGGAAACTGTTGTATTACCACTGGGTTGTAAAACTATTTATTGAAAATGGTTCTTAAGAAAAAAGTTAAAATCGAATGAATCTATTGAAGATTATGAGGCTAGATTAGTTGCAAAAGACTTTAAACACCTAGAAGGCCTAAAAAATTTTGCTACTTTTTCTTCGTAACAAGTATTACATCCATACTACTTTTAATTTTTATGGCTCCAATTTTGGATTTAAAGATTATTTAAAAGGATGTAAAAACTGCTTTTCTAAATGAAAACCTGAATGAAGAAATTTATATAGATCAACCCGAGTCTTTTGTTGAAGCAGGATAAGAAACCAAAGTGTGTAAACTTACTAAATCCTTACATGGCCTGAAACGTGCACAAAAGAAATGGCAGGAAAAGTTTGATTCATGCATGATTAAAATGACTTTAAAACAAATGAGCATGGAAAGTGCATACATCATATATCTTGGAATAATTCACAAGTGATTATTTGTCTATATGATGATAATTTGTTAATCTTTGTCTCTAACATGAGTGTTATTTGTGAAGCTAAAAATATTCTTAAAAGTCATTTCGATATGAAATATGTTGGTGAGCCAAATTTTTATCTTGGAATAAAAATAACAAGAACATGTAATTGAATTTTTCTTGACTAGTCACATTATTTTGAGAAAATTATGATAAAATATAATTTTCTTGATTGCAGATGTGTTCCTATTCCTTATGATTCAACTTTCTACTATTTCCTATTGAAAGTAAAAATGATTTAATATATCAAAAGGAACATGCTATCATAATCGGAAGTTTGAGATATGTGACTGATTGCACTACGCCTGATATTGCATGTGCAATATGAGCACTACGTTTCTTTAGTAGAAAGCAACATTGGAAATAACAAGAGTTATGAGATATCTAATTGGAACCAAAAATTTTGTTTTGTTCTATTAAAAATATCATATTGTACTTGAAGGCTTTTGTGAGGCAGATTTGAACAGTTTATCAGGTGATTCCTATTCTACCATTGCTTATGTCATTGTAGAACCCTAAAACGAACTACGTTGAACTAGAGAAAAGCATGAGTGTGATGAGGTTATAAAATACTAAAATGTTTTATGATTTTTTAATTAGTCAATGTATAAAGTTTGGTGATTTTTTGAGGTCAAACGTCCATGACGTTCGGATGACGTGCCTTGGAATGTGCTTGTGTGTCCTTATGTGTTTTAGCAAGTTTCACGTGTTCGTTTTGGTCGAAATATGCGGTTGAGGTTACTAAGATCTAGATGAAAATGTTTAGGGTTTCAACTTCCGGGTACGACCCCATCTAGGAGCCACAAGGGGTCTTAGAGGAGGACCCAAGAATTGGTAACCAAGCAGCAAAAACTAGGCAATCGATGACTTGTCAGTTACAGACAATAGCAAAGACGACGCCCCGTCGCCTGGTTCCATAGCCCCACGCATACTGTTGGGATATTATCCCACATGAATCAGGTATCTCAAACACAAATGACGCCCAGCAGCACGGGCCATCGTTCAATCGATGCCCTGTTGCTTAGGTCCTTCAATGGAGGTCTTGCAAAAGCTGTTGGACGGACTGCCAAGGCTTGGGGTATTTTGTAACTTTACCTCAAGTCTTTTGTGAACCTTGGATGATACTTATAGGGTATTTAGGGTATATTAAGTGAGTTGTAAGTTCTAGATAGACAAGCCCCTACTCAAAACCATCCCTCAAGAAAGAACTCTTCAAAAACCCAATAGAACTTGGACCCAACGAAGGGGTTGGAGGGCTAGTTGTGGTCGATTTCTTCATCAAAATATCTGTGTTCCTTCTAATTGAGGTATGGTAGTCATCCTTGAACTTTCTTTCATTAAAAGAGCAACTTCTAAAAGATTTCTAAAAGGGTTCAAACTTCAAACTTATTTTTTCCTTGACTCTAAGTATGAGTCCTTGCATGAAATAATTTTAATAATTTAGATGAGTTGTTTTTAGTGTTAAATGATGATTCTAATTTCAAAACCCAAATAAAACAATGTTTATACTTTTTATCGACTCTTAGATTATGAGATTAGTAATGAGCATAATTAGAGAATGTTAGGGTTATGTTTTGTATATGGTTGTATTGTGTTTTAGCTACGGCCCTAGGGGCTATTTTTATTATAAATTATTTGAGAAATTGAGAATAGGTGGTGAAATCTTGGATAAAAGGTATGTTTTTTTATATTAAATAGTTCTTATTGTGAATTGCTCTTGAATGGTATGGTCCACCTTTTGTGGCGGTGTGTACTTGAAATTTATGAAAGTGTATTTAAATATGAATTGTAAGAAAGGCCATGATGGCATAATATGTAAAGTAATATGATAATGATGGTGTTCTTGTTGAGGTTTTTTTATGAAGCTTCTTAGGTATGATTTGTAGAGACTATGCCTAAGTGAAGTACATGTCTATTTGAAGTATTGTAGAAAATTTGTCAAACAGATGTGTATGTTTATGTGAAGTATGCTAGTGTGTGTAATATGATTAATGAAGATGTATGCATGTTTTAGATGTCAATGAGCCACGACCCACATGCACCCCCCAAAACATAGGAAGAACCGTTGGTTCATGACAGCGCATACTTGACCCTTTTGGGCCTTGTACAAGCCCTTTAACTATCATTTATTACATAAGACATGAAAAGTAGTGCGGAATTAATACTTTTAACGACATTTAATATAAAAAGGAATTCTTTCATAAATACTAAGAAAGTCTCATCGTCACAAGTCATCTTAATAAAAATTATAGGGGCACAAACCTTAACATTTGAAAGAATTACATCATAAGAACTTATACAAAACAAAAAGAATAAAGCACTATTCCCTAGAATATATGGGGACATCTTTCCCAAGCCTTAGCTTCTAATCTTTAACCGTGCTTCCAAACCTATACTTATAGAGTATAGAAAAGTATAGGGTTAGTATGAATAATGTATTAACTAAGTATGGCATATGAAAGAATATGGAAAAGGAACATTTTCATATCAATTAACTTTCATGACAATTAAGTAAAATATTCAAGATTATGGAAGAAAAGAAACATAAGATACATCATTTAACACTTCGAGAGGGATTTTTTATGTTAAACAAAAAGAGACACTTTACAGTAAGCTTATCAAAATTAATAGTAAACTCTTGAAATATTACAGTGAACTACCCCTATTCCGAAACAGTGAACTCCCAAGGCCAAGCAAAGAGGAAGTGGACTCATTTACGTAGGAGTATCCCTAACTAAGGTTATCCTAAGACTCACCAAGGTAAGACATGAACGAAGAGAACATATAAATCCTTCAATACACACCAAAGTGATCCTCAAAACTACCCCTTTTAGGCTTACTCACCTCGGGATAACAAGCCCAACACAATGACAAGACATTAGAAGAAAAATCAAGAAGCACACTAGGATATCCCTTTCGGAATGCCTAAATAGTACAATGCGTAGATAGAGTCCCATACCACCACCTACCCTAAGTAGTACACTGTTTTATATAGTTTAGCACCAAAACTCCCCTTTCGGAAGGTCTACTTTGTTAAATCGATAGATAGCGTCCCATGCCACCCCCTACCCAAAGTAGTACATTCTTTTAGGAGACTTAGTTCATTCAGTTCATATAATGTTCACCATGACTCCCCTTTCAGAATACCTAAGTCACGACCCGAAAGCACCCCCTAGAAGATAGGGAGAACCCTTGGGTCCTAACAAGGCATACTTGATTCTTTGGGGTCTTATACAATCCCTTTAACTATCGTTCATTACATATGACATGAAAAGTACTGTAGAATTAAAACTTTTGAAGACATTTGATATAAAAATGAATTATTTTATAAATACTTAAGAAATCTCATCGTCACAAGCAATCTTAAAGACACAATATAATTAACTTAGGGAGACGTCCCTTTACTTTTAAAGAAATACATAATAAGTCTTTACATAAAGAAACTAAAAGATAAGAATTATGCCCTCGGATATATGAGGACACACTTTGTCTTGAGAGGAATTTTCCCAAGTTTCGCCTTCTAGACTTCAACCTTGCTTCCAAAAAACTATACTTATAGTGTATAGAAAGTGTGGGGTTAGTACAAAATAATGTACTAAGTATGACATATGCAAAAAAATGCAAAAAAGGACATTTTGGTAAAACATATTTTCATGATAGTTAATTAAAACATTCGTTAATATAAAAGTAAAAAAAGATAAGAATCATCATTTAACACTTAGATAAGAATTTTCATAATTTTAGAAAGAGAAAGCATTTTTATAGTAACTTACCAATTTTTTGCAGTGAACTATTTAGAACATTACAGTAAACCATTTGACTCCAAAAACAGTGAACTTCAAAGGTATTGCAAATGAGCTAGTGAACTCATTTCCATAGGACTTTCCCTACAATGGTTATCCTTAGACTCACCAAGGTATGAAATGAAGGAATTGTACATATGCCTCCTTCAATGCACACCAAAATTATCCTCAAGACTACCTTATTTCAGCTTACTTACCTCGGGAGAATAAGCCCCCACTCCATGAAAAGACATTAAAAGAACACTTAAGAACACACCAAAGTCTTACCTTTAAGAACGCCTACTTAGTGAAATGAGTAGATGGCATTCCATACAACCACCTACCCTAAGAAATACACTCTTTTAGAAGGTTTGGCACCAAGACTTCCCTTTCGGAAGGTCCTACTTAGTGCAATGGATAGACAGCGTCCCATACCACCACCCACCTTAAGTAGTACATTCCTTTAGAAGACTTAGTTCAGTAAAATTTACGTAAGACACACCAATACTCTCCTTTCGGAATGCCTACCTAGTGCAATGAATAAATAGAGTATCATTCAATTGCCTACCCTAAGTAGCACACTCGTTTAGAAGACTTAGTACTTTCATTACTTTTCTGGGAGTTAGATTTACCGACATAGACCATGAGAGCTAGACATGAGACCCCGATATTAACCCCTATGGGATGAGGGATCCTCACTTGCTTAGAGTAAGAACATTCTTTTTAGCTTTTTCATTGCTTCGCCAATAGCTACACATATGTGGGTTCATAGTTAAAGGATAAGGAGATTGTTACTAAGTAACTCATTCTCTACTAAATAGGAGTACTCATCTCAAGATGTATATTTAAATACAACATCTTAATTCTCGAAGTCTAATCCACCTCTCCTTCATATCGTTTCGGTGCTAGGCATAACTCCCCATAGATTCTCAACATTATATACTATAGGTTAAGGATATATAATGAACACCACATATCAACTCACGAAGGGCATTAATCCTCCAACCTATCTTAGAAAGCTCATTTGTAAATGTGAGGTTGCTACTGAACACTTCAACTGAACTCACGAAGAGTGTTCACTCATAAACTCCGCTTTTTGACTGAACTTAGCGTCATTCATGCATTGATGTGTGAATATATGTACATGTGAGCACACCTTGATCATAAGAATCATTTCATTTACATTTCATTCTATAGATGCGTAGACCTTATTTCATCACATCACACACTTTAACATGCTTCACATAATCATATAGGTCATTTAGACATAACCCTTAGCATACTTTTCAAACCAAGCTTCATAAAAACACATTAACAAGAATAACTTCATTTACATCTTTATTGACATAATATGACTTCATGGCCTCATAAACAATACAAAAGTAACTACAAATTCAAACAATTCAAGTAAACACCGCCACCAAGAAGGTGGACCATACCACTCAAAAACATTTCATAATTAAAGCTAAATAACACAACCAACTTACCCTTTAATCCAATATTTTATCACCTATAACATTTATTAAATAATTCATCATAAAGTATCCCTTAGGAAAGTATCTACACATCAATAACACATAAATACCTTAAATCTCAAAGACTACAAAATTAAGCTCATTTAACCCATTTCATAAGCCAACATTTGATGAAAGGCTTTAACATTATTTCATTGAAGTTATACATTAAAATCATAAGCCTACCTTAGAAAAATCATAGTTAAGTCATTAAAAACATTTTCATGCAAGACCATATTTAGAATTGAAGATAAAAGAAGCTAGGGTTGAAATCCCATTTTGAAAATCCATTAAACGGGACTCCTTTAATGGAAGAGAGTTCAAGGATGGATATCATACATTTTATTAGAAAATCCCAAATATTTTGATGAAGAACTTGACCACCAACAGCCCTTGTAGCTCTTCTTGACATCTAGCTTCCAAAGAAGCTTGAGAGAGAGCTCTAAGGGAGGGGGAATTTTGGGTTTTAGGAAATGAGGTCTAATATTTGGTATTAGGGTTTGAAACACTTTAATATACCTTATAAACACTGAAATAAACTTCTATGATTTTCGTAAAAGACTTGGGGTGAATTTACCAAACACCCCAAGCCTAGGAAGCCCCTTAACAGTTTATGCAGGTTTCGCAGACGAGACCTAACCTATGGACCATTTGTCAATCAATAGATCGTTGTTGGGGTCTCGTGGGTTGAAAGTCAAATCCATTTACATCCTTTCTAACTCACCTTACCGGTACAATCGACGAGGCAAGTCAAAGGGTCGTTGGTTTAGCCACTGGTCGTTGATTGCACTCGTTGGTGGACACTGCTAAGGCAGTTTGAGGCCTTCTCTTGGGCCCTTCTCTCGGGCCCCTTGTGGGTCCTAGGTGGGGTCCTACCCTGACGTTAAGCCCCTTAACTAATTCATCTAGGTCTTAGGAAAATACCACATCAATTTTGATTAAAACAAACACGTAAAACACATTCAAACACACAGAGACACACAAGCACTCTCTAAGGCACACTGTGCGAACGTCATGGACGTTCTTGGTCATTTGACCTGCAAACTTATCCACACTTCACACACGTCCTAAGAAAACTAATGTAACTTATTTTAACTTAAATTTAAATAAAAAAATATTCATGGGGCTTTAGTTAAGTTTAGTTCATTTTAGGGTGTTACATTCTCCGCCACTTAGAGTAACATTCGTCCTCAAATGACCCTCAAACTTTAAGAACAACAAGGATTCACTTAGCATCACATAACACTTTTTATTCAAGGACACACATAATATTCAAGGAACCATATAATAAGAAGTACAATTTCACACTTTCAAACAATTTGAAACACAAGCACTTTGTAACAACTTTCACATTTCATAATCATCTTTTTTCCTTCACTTATGGAGGAACTACCTTCTCCAACATTAAACATTCTCATATACAAAACTTTTGCACACATTGAAACTTCAAATAAATCCAAGACAAAATTTCTCAAAATTCAAAAATCTTACAGTGAATCATCACGATAACACTGTTAAGCATGCTTGAATTTTGAAAATTTCATTGTTTGAGAAATTCATCATTAAGTCATGATCATATGAAGTATAAAACCATATAAATAATACCATAATAAATTGACACCATAACTCATGAAAAATGCAATTTTCTCAAAAATTGGACTCCTTTACAGTGAACTCCAAACTTCATTATGTCACATGGTTAAAATTTCAATAATGCACCTTTCAACCAAGTTTAACAAGAAGGAATGACAATATGAGAGACAATACTATAGTAACTTACTCCAAAGAGACATGGCAAGTTACACTAAGTGCAATGTAAGAGTAGCATCCCCTACTACCACTCCCACTTAGTGACCTTTGAGGATTCTCTTGGACCAAGTACACTATATGCAATTCTACTTAACATTCATTATGCAAAACATAGACCTAACTTCCTCCCTTAACATTAGACCTTAAGCTATCTAACTTCAAATAAAACACAAGATAACTCATAATATTATGCAAGACTCTTAATCATTACCAAAATATAAAGGATTGTGTCTCTAGCTTGAATAAGAACAAAAAGGAAAGATAAGGATATCTACTACCTTTCTACTAGACTCATTCTCCCCGACATAGGGTAAATGCATCTTCAAGGCATCATACTTCAAAGTCCCACTATGCTTCACACAAGATAGGAACTCATACTTCTCTTTACTCATGATCAAAAAGACTAAACATCAACTCTACTATTCAAGCATAACACTTCCCTCTTAGGATTCAAGGCTAGAAAAACTCTCTTAAACCCCACCTCATTCAACTCTTAGGCACCACTTAACTCAATCATATGGAATAACACTACCTTACTAGGTATTCATACCACATTTCCACCTTAGTGTAAGCCTACACCACAACTTGAACCAAATTACAAGAACAACTGTGAAACATTAGCCACACAAAAGGGTTGCGCTGAACTCCTACAAAATCTCAACATTCTCTCAACATCCCTCAAATTTACACCTAAAATCATATCTACCATCACTGAACATAATCATGAGATAACTCATTTCCTCTCAAACGTACTTTACTCAATAGTTATAACCCTTACCATTCATAGAACCACATTACCATGAAATTTCTCATCACAATAATTCCAACCTCATAAGTCACACATAGCCATAAATGTCTTCACATAAAAAATTTCAAAGCTAACCTTCATATCTACTCTTCTAGCCACAAAAGCATCATAACATCAAAAGTCATCTTTTCTCTCCCTCAAATATAGAAACATCTCCCATTTTAAGCAATCATACCTAGAAGTCAACCAGACAAGGGAATATAAGGAAGAGAGAGAGGCCTTATGGAGTTATGTTCTATTGAACGATTCAAGAGTAATGAAGAAAGTGAAACTCTATCATCCTATAGCCTCTTGTCCATGGATGTGTCGTGACTCACACCAATGACAAAGATACTACTAGACCTTGCTAGTGATACTTTAAGGCCATAAACTATTTCCCATAACCTTATGCTAAGATACCAAGTTTTTCACAACCCAAATGCACCCCGTAGAAGCTAGGGAGAACCCTTGGGTCGTAATATTGCATTCATGACCCTTTGGGGTCTTGTACAACCTCTTTAACTATAGTTCATCACATATGACATGAAAAGTATTGAAGAATTAAAATTTTTCAAGACAATTGATATAAAGAGGAATTCTTTATAAATACATAGGAAATCTCATTGTCATAAGACAACATAAAGGAACGACATAACTTAGGGACACGACCCCTTTAAATTTAAAGAAATACATACTAAGTCTTAACGTAAAGAAATTTAGAAGATAGGAACTGTGCCCAAGGATATGTGAGGACACACTTTGTCTTGAGAGGAACTTTCCCAAGCTTCGCCTTCTAGACTTCAACCTTTATTCCAAAAACCTATACTTATCGAGTATAAAAAGAATGGGGTTAGTACAAAACAATGTATTAAGTATGGAATATGCAAAACACATGCAAAAAAAGACATTTTAGTAAAACTACATTTTAATGCCAATTAAGTAAAACATTCGTGAATATTTAAGTAAAACATTATAAGAATCATCAATTCACACTTAGAGAAGGATTTCCATAATTTTAGCAAGTGAAAGCATTTTTACAGTAACATTCCAATTTTTACAGTGAACTATTTAGAACATTATAGTGAACAATTTGACTGCAAAAATAGTGAACTTCCAAGGTATTGCAAATAAGGAAGTGAACTCATTTCCATAGGACTTCCTTGAAAAGTTTATCTTAAGACTCACAAAGGTAAGACATGACGAAAGTGTGCATATGCCTCCTTCAATGCACACCAAAATAATCCTCAAGACTACCATTATTTGGCTGAATCACCTCGGGAGAATAAACCCCCACTCAATAACAAGACATTATAAGAACACTCAATAACACAAAAAAGTCTTCCCTTTCACAATGCCTTCATATTGCAATGAGTAGATGGTGTCCCATACCACCACCTACCCTAAGTAGTACACTCTTTTAGAAGGTTTTGCACCTAGACTTCCTTTTCAGAAGGTCCTTCTTAGTGAAATGAATTGATAGTTTCCCATACCACCACGTATCCTATGTAGTACGTTCTTTTAGAAGTCTTAATTTCATTAATTTCACGAAAGACAAACCAAGACTCCCCTCTCAGAATGCCTACCTAGTTCAATGGACAAATAGCGTCCCATTTCACTACCTACCCTAAGTAGCACACTCTTTTATAAGACTTTGTACGTTCATTACGTTCGTGGGAGTTAGCTTAACCGACATAGACCATGAGAGCTATAAATAGAATCCCAAAATTAACCCCTATCGGATAAGGGATCCTCACTTTCCTAGAGGAAGATCTTTCTTTTTTGATTTTAAATGGCTTTCCCTATAGCTACACCTTTGCGGGAGCATAGTTAAGGAAGAAGGACAGTTCCACTAAGTAACTCATTTTCTACTAACGAGAAGTACTCATCTCCAGAGATAAAATGGAATATAATATCTCAACTCACAAAGTGTAACCACCTCTTCTTCATATCATGTCGGTGCTAGGCATAACTCCCCACGAATTCTCAACAATTTATACAACAGGTTAAGGATAACTAGCCTTCATGACCTCATTCACAATAAACAAGTAATTTCACATCAATACAATTCAAGTAAATGCCCCCACCAATGAGGTGGATCATACCACTCAAGAGAACATTGAAATTAAAACTAAACAACATAACCATCTTACCCTTTGATGCAATCTTCCTTCACCTATAACATTAGTCAAAAATTCATCATAAATTAGACCTTATATCAATATGTAAACATCAATAACCACACAAGTAAGGAAAATCTCTATGACTACAAAACCAAGGTCATTTAACCCATTTCGTAAGCCATAATTTATTAAAAATCTTTAACATGATTTCATTGAAGTTTTAGAATTAAAATCACTAACTACCATCATTTTTGAATAATTAGAAACGTTTTCATGCAAGACCCATATTAAGAGTTAAAGGTAGAAGAAGTTAGGGTTGAAAACCCTTTTTAAAAATTCATTAGAAGGGACTCCTTGAATGGAAGAGAGTTCAAGGATGACTACCATAAGTCAAGTAGAATAAAACGAACTAATTTTTATGAATAAATATGTCGAAAGAATCTCTCCTAATTCTCCTTGAGCCTTAGCTTCAAAGGTGACTTTGAGAGAGTTTATTTTTAGAGAGAGAGCTTTAATATTGAAGTGAGAGGGCTTATCTAGGTCTAGGACTTAAAACTAATTTAATATATCTATAAAAACATATGGTCCTAGGGTCATAAAATAAATGGGGTAAATTTAAAAAGTACCCCAAGTGAAGGCAGACGACGTGACAGCTTTTGCATGCCATCATCGATGCCTCAATAACGAACAGTCGATGCTTCGACGTCCCGTTGATGAAGGCTCATGGTTTGTATCTGCAAATCCCAAATTAGAAGAATTTCATGTCCAAACGATGGATCAGGTCGACAAGCCGACGTATGCTCAACTGGCTGTCAAATGGCTCATAGATGGACACTGTTTTTTTGGCTATTTTTGTCTTATAGTTGAGGTCCTATTCTAGGGCCCCTCGTGGGTCCTAGATTGAGTTGTACCAAGACGATAAACCCTTATACTAATTCATCTATGTATTAGGTACATCCCACATCAATTTCCATATAAACGATCATGCACAACTTAATGAAATGCATCAAGACAAACAAATACTTTTTAACACACTTTGCGAACGTCATCGACGTTGTTGGACCTTTGACTTCCAAACATAACAAAACTTGAATAACTGCCTAAGTACTCTAAAATAATTCATTTTAACACAAAATTAACTCTAGAAACAATCACGAAGCTATATCTCACCTTAGTTCATTTTAGGGTGTTACGTTCTCTCTCACTTGGAACAATATTCGTCATCAAATGACACTAAAAACTTCAAGAAAATTTAGGAATCACTTAGAAACACATAACACATTACAATAATGATCAAAAAATCATATCCAAAGCACCAACTAACAAGGAGCACAACTTTGCACTATCACACACTTTGCAACATAAGCAACTTTTGCATCGACTTCACAATATAAAAACTCACTCTTATCCTTCTATTATGGAGGAACTACATTCTCCAACATTAAACATTCTATATATAACACTTATACACACATTTTTAAAACAATAGAGAAAATATTTTTTTATCAAAATAATGAAGATTTTCACATAAGCATCATTGTAGCACAGACAACTTAGCAAAACTTTACACATTGAATCTCACTTTCATTTATTCACTTATGGATGAAATACCTTCTCCAACATTAACCGTCCATATAAATATTATTTCTAATCACATTGAAACCATTGTTCCTGGAAAATGCAATTTTCTCAAAATTTTGACTTCATTATAGTGAACTCAAAACTTCATTGTGTCACTTTCTTAAAAATTCTATAATGCACCTTTCAAGAAACCTTACCAAGATGGAAATATAATATGAGAGACAAGAGAATACTAAGTTATTCAAAAGAGACTTCCTAATTTACACTTAGTTGAATGTGAGAGCAGCATCCCATACTACCATTCCCACTTTGTAACACTTCAAAAATCCAAGAGGTAGACACCTAACATGAGAGCTAAAATAAGTGTCATAAGGTCTAGACACATTTTAAGACTTATTTCAACATTTACAAGTCATTTATGAAGTCTACAAATGATATCGTCTAAGAACGTGCATGACGTTTCGAAACTAGTTTTAGGAGGTACTTGAGTGCCTAAGCCTATTTGACTATCTTTTAGTAGTGGAAAAATGGTGAAAATCGGTGGAACAGTGTATTATATGTGTTTAAGTTAATTAATGGTCAAAAAGTACGTGTACGACTCCCCAAGGACTAACCAAGGACCATTGAGAAAGACCCTTTCAAGTGGAGTCAAACACTGCCTGGGCAATGTTCACCTACGAGAGGGCACCAACAATCTGTATGTGGATCGACGGGGCGTCTTTACCAAACGTTGATAAACACTTAGCCAATTACTTGAAGGGATCCAATATCATAGTCTCTGATAAGAACCATGGGTTTATAACATGAAAGGGCACAATGATCGTTGACTCACAGACCGTCGATCGGGGTTTCGTCTGTGAGGGTCCATTTTCTTGCAGGGTTTTAAATTGGATTTAACTAATTAATGAAAGAGTTTGGTGGTTATTTAGGGATTAAGGGAAGACTAATTAACTTAATTAAACCCCAATATAAAGACCTCAACCCCATTAGTTTAAATACAACTCTCAAAATAAACTATCTTCCTTCTCTCTTCTTTCTCTCTTTATAGGAATACACCATTATAGACTACATAGGGGAGTTATTTGGGGACAATAAAGGGACGATTTCCCTATAAAAGCTTCATCAAACTTTAAGGTATGGGATCTAATTCACCTTTGAGACCTCTTTCCTTATAGGGTTCCTTTAAAATACTTTCAATCTAGAAAATTATTTTATGAATTAGTTTGTTTTTGTTTTCTATTGGAAATATGAATGATTAAAATGTATTATAACCTAATATTGATATATCTTTATAGCTTGGTTTAGTCATAGAATATAACCCTCAACCATTAACCGTAGGTTTGATGTTGATATAAATTAGGTTGTACTTGATTCAATTTACTTGGTTATTGGTGGAATTACTATTACATGATGTTGTTATACTAAATATGAAAAAATTAGTGTGAATTGCAGTCGTTCATTCTAGTTCTTTATAAGATGATCTAGGTTAAGAAGTGAATTGACTAAGTATCTTGTCCTAAGCTATGATCTAGTATTGAATTGTGATATAGTGAATCTTCTAGTCTTGTTATCAACTTTATTATTGATTTATGATGATTTTTACCCAAATTGGGTTGAATTAAGGGTTTATTGTAAGACCTTGATGATGAACTATGAAGGAGAGTTCGTATGTTTTATGATCTCTATCCTTTACATCAAATTGTGGTTAATTATGACTAAGTCATGATGTTGTATTGGAGAATGCCTTGTAATAGAATTTATAGAGTGGTATGATGTTGAATAGAAATGTCTTGGTTATGATTGTAAGGTTGATTAAGATGTAAATGTTATAAGCATGGGGATGATTACCAATGTGCCTTATTATGAATAAAAATGAAAATGTGTTAACCTCACCTATATGAATTGTATTGAAAGGATTTATACTCATGAATTTTCTTATTGACCTATGATGATGATGTTATACAAGGGTTAGACCCTATGACCTACACAAAGCTATGATTGATAATAAAGGCTTAAAGATATTTCATAAAGTGAACATAGCTTAGAACCAAGTGAAGTAGCGTGAGGAGTGTACCTTTTCACACAGGAAAGGTAGGATCACTAATGTACTCTTGAGATTAGAGACTAAAATACATGTAGCATAAAAAGGTCCCTATTAGATCTCATAGTTCATGAACTATGTTGCCGCCATAGGAATAGTAGCTATTAGTTGATATGTTTCATGTTTTGGTAATACCTTGACCAGTAGATTTCCTTCCTTTGGTGTAGGGTTTTATGACACCGGATTCCACACTAGCTCATGTGGTCGATGTTGGTTAGGGAAAGATGTAGATAAAAGGTAAAATGATCTAAAGAATTGAACTCTATCTATGATAACCTAAGTGGTCTAGCTTAGTCTAGGTACGAGTATGGGACTCTACCTAAGCTTTGAACTAGTTAGCCTTGAGGAGTGTCTTACGAGGATGTTCGTATGTATATAACTTGTTATAATGTTCTATGACATGAATAAGATGAACTAGTACCTTGTTGATACAATATGTTGATAATTCACTTATGAATATGTGTTGGTTTATATTATGAAAGTAATATTATATGTACACCTTAACGACATGTTATGTGAAGTAGGATGTTAGTCATGATTCTTGTTGGGTTAGTTGATTGTGTAAGGTTATGGGGCTTTACTTGGTCATTGCACTTGTTTACTTAATAGGGGTTCATGCGTAATTGACTTGCTTTAGTTATGTTGAAATGTACTCTTATTCATGCTTATTGTTTGTTATGTTGAAATGTACTCTTATTCATGCATATGTTAATACTACTTGATGATAGAGTTACATTCAGTATGTATTTACTTATATGATATGTATAGATGACTTGACTAAACTTGATTTGGTAGTCCTTGTAATGTACATGCCTATAACTTAATGAATATGCAATATTGATTGGTAAGGTCTTGTTGAATGTGCATAAAGGTTTTTAAATGGAAAGTGCATACTTTATGAAATGTCTCTCTTCTTAGCATGATTTCAAAATATGTGTGCATATGGTGTCATATTTAGTACAAGTGGTGTACTAACCCCATTTCTTCTTTTTCCCATACATTTTAGGTTTCGGTTGTTGAAGTGTATTGGAAGGTGACTTGAAGAATGCTTGGATCCTTTGATCATCCAAGTAGGGTAGGTCCTCATTTTCCGAGGGCGATACAAATATCGAGCTTATGTTGTTGTTTTAGTTCTAAGACTCTTACAAAATATCTTCTTTTATTTGAATACGGATTTTATAAAGATGATATGTGGTTATATTTACATTAATGTATGGGTTATGCTCAAATTTCTAATCATGTTAGATGAATATGAGATGAGAAAATCATTAAAGAATATGTTATATCTTATATGTATACTTACGTGCAATAAGAGTAGATGACTATGTAAACTTCCTATATGAAGGGTCTATGTATACTCGACAAATATAAATATATATATATATATATGTTTTTGTGTGTGTGTGTGTGTGTGTGTTTGTGTGTGTGTTTGTGTGTGTGTGTGTGTTTCCGTGTGTGTGTATGTAGATGTCTATGTAAACCTCCAATTAGACGAAAATTAAAAGTTTTAAATTTTCCACTAAATTTGATGTATGAATGTAATTATGTAATATAAGAGGCTAGTCTTAGTCCTCAAAGAGGACGCTGCCAGCGGTTATGTCTAGGAGTAAACCTGGATATGAAAAACTTTGTATCAGAGCATGACGTGGAATTATATTTGAGTCATTGTGTCTCTCAACCACATTTATATAAGTTCATTTTCATAATTATGAAGCGTGCCACACTTATGGATAGAATCCTACATGATGCTTAGGAAAAACTCTCACTTTCTTGGAAGTCTAATATTGTGCTATTAGAGTATTCTTATGGTGTGCTTTTGCATCTAATCCTATTGTTTTGATTATAAGAAATGAATACTCGAAGGAATGTGGCATGAAATCTTGAAGAGGAGATTGCCAACGCGGGATCTCCTCCTCGTAGTGATCAAGTTCCTCCTCTTGAGGAAGGTGACAATGATGAACAAGCCTGTGTGAATCCTCCTCCTTTGATAGATGAAAAAATAAGGGCCACTCTCTTCCAAATGTACCAAGCCATTACTACGCAAGCACAAGCCACCACCAACCAAGCCCAAGCTATGACGACCAAAGCAAACCGAGAGGTTTTACCTCATCCTAATCAACAAGTTTCTACAATGACTTCCCGCCTAAGGGATTTAACTCGGATGAATTGTCCTACTTTCTATGGGTCTAAGGTTGAAGAAGACTTGAAAGAGTTCATTAATGAGTTCTATAAGATACTCTTGTCTATGGGGTTGTCTACTAGTGAGAATGTCGAGTTAGCCAATTATCATTTCAAGGATGCGGCTCAAGCATGGTATTTCTAATGGAGGGATAATAGGCCATTAAGGGGTGGTCCAGTGACTTGGGAGATCTTCAAGAAAGATTTCCTTGATCGGTTATTTCCTAGGATGTTGGGGAAATCTAAAGTAGAGGAGTCCATCAACCTTTTCCAAGTAGGTATGAGTGTTCATGAATACTCCTTGAAATTCACTAAATTCTCAAAATATGTTTCTTCTTTGGCTTCTGATCCTAGAGATGAAATGAGCTGCTTTGTAACGGGGCAGTCGGATGATTTGCAAGAGGAGTGTCATTCGGATATGCTACATGAGAACATCAACATTTCCCATCTTATGGTTCATTCTAAACATGTGGAAGAGGAAAAGCCTCAGAGGAAGAGTAGAGATGTTAAGAGGGGAAGATCTTTTGATGGAGGTTCTTCAAAGAATAGATTTGAGATACAAGACAAACCGAGATTTAAGAAGCAGATTTCTAATAAACTTCCTTCCAAGTTTCCTAAGGCTAGTGGTTATAACACATCTAACCCTAAGCCTAAGAAAGGGAAAGGAACTACTTCACTAACCGCAAAGTCAACTTTTGGAAAATGTGGAAAGAAGCACTATGGTGATTGCCTTAAGGTCACGGACAATTATTTGGTTGTGGTTAAAGTGTACACAATATTAGGGATTTCCCTAATGTGAGGGGTCAATACAATGTTAGTGGTGAAGCTCAAAAAAGTTGTTAAAATGAAGCTCCAAAAAAGAACCGCTTCTGTGCTCTTGGCAGTAGGGGTGAGCGACAGACTTCATCCGACGTGGTGACCTTTATGTTAAAAGTCTTCTCTATTGATGTATATGTCTTAGTTGATGCTGGTTCTACTTTATTATTTGTTACCCCTCTAGTAGGAAAATTTTTTGACATTTTGCCTGATATTTTTCATAAACATTTAATTGAAATTATCCTATAATGATGACTAATAGAGTTTCGTATGTTTAACTAGTAGAACTTGATATGTTTTATTTTGATATTATATTGGGTATGGATTGGCTGCATGTATGCTTTGCCTCTATTTATTGTAGGACAAGGATGATGAAGTTTAACTTTCAAAATGAACCTGTTGTGGAATGGAAGGGTTGAAATTCTATTCCTAGAGGTTGTATCATCTCCTGTCGAAAAGCATGCGAAATTATCTCTAAAGATTCTCTTTACCATATTGTAAGAGTCCAAGATTTAGATTCCGAAATTCATCCCATTGAGTCGGTCCCTGTAGTGAGTGAATTTTTGGAGGTCTTTCCTAATGATATTCCTAGTAAAACTCCCAAATTGGAAATTGATTTCGGTATTGATTTACTACGAGACACAAATCACAGTTAAGATCCTCCTTATCGGATGGTTCCGGCAAAATTGAAAGAGTTAAAGGCACAAATCAAGGATTATCAAGAAAAATGCTTCATAAGAATTAGTATTTTCTCCATGGGGTGCTCCGGCTTTATTTGTGAAGAAGAAAGATGGGTCCTAGAAAATTTGTATTGATTACCTCCAAGTCAATAAAGTCACAATAAATAAAAACTATCCCCTCCCTTGGATTAAAGTCTTGTTTGATCAACTCCAATGAGGAAGCTACTTTTCTAAGATTGACATGAGATTGGGGTATCACTACCTTACTGACACGCCGCCAAACCCAATAAGACGGACACGCACCCGATGCCCTAATTGCTTGAGAGAACCTACCTGTAACCTGTTCCAACTGTGCATATAACTATAACAACTATGATAAGTTCACCTAGAAAGCATCGACACAAAACAACATAAGTAGGTCCAAATATTAAATACAAAACATGGCCATTGAGGCCACAACTCCTTAAGAAACAACTGAACCATGTACATACGTCTACAAAGCCTCTAAAGGATTGAAGATTAAAGTAGGCCGGGACAAACTCTACCTTACCCTTAACTACGATACAATACAAAAATGAATTTACCAAAGACTCAATAAAGCTCTGTATCAACTTCGAACTCACCCAAAAGTAGTAGAGTTTCGTGTGCTCCTACTGAGGAGGTCTACTAGTTGAAATACCTGTGCCTGCAGCATGAAATGCAGCATCCCCCGTGAGGGACATTTGTACGAAAAAATGTACTGAATATGTAAGGCAATAGCATATGTTATCGAGAGCTTCAATGAAATCAAATAGCAACATATGAGTGCATAGATTAGGATAGAAGACCACCTTTGTTTACTCTTGTGGAATCAAGTATGTTACAATTTTTTTTATTTTTCTGAATGTTGAAATCTTTGTAGGGCATGTGATACAAGTGACAAACTGATTAGTGATAGAAGAGGATAAACCATGCTAGGCATATTAACTCCTAAGATGTGGTCCTCATAATTACTCAACTTGGGATTGGCCCATGCTATGCTTTCGCCCATGAGCTGCCACCCTTATATACCAATAGGGATCGGCCCATGCTAGGATTTTTTCCCTGAGCTGCCGCCCTTATGTACCAGTTAGGATCTACGCATGATAAGCTTTTGCCCTAGAGCTGCCACCCGTAATTATATAAATTTCTTCACTTAGATTCCTTAATGTTTCAAGTTGTTGTTGTCTATTAGTTCATAACTCTTTTGAGATGTTATGTTGGTAGTCATAATCATTTTGGTGATATCAAAATAAAGACCAGTAATAGAAGAAATGAAAATCATACTTCAAAAAATAACAATGACATAAGGAGTTATGTAACATCAAAACATTATTTTAAGAGATTAATGACACAATTGGCTTCAAACAACAAAGAGGAGGATTCACATACTTGCTTTTGAAATTACCATTTCTATATTAGCACATGGGGGATGATAACACAAGTATAATTAGTTGACAGATAATGAAGTAGTTCAATGCACTACGGAGAGTGGAAAAATATTATTTGCTACTTTGATATATGTAACGACCTGTTTAGTCGTTTTGAGCAGCAGACTTCAATTCTGAAATAACTGGCAGAAACGACGGACCCCACGACGGACCGTCATGGGCACGACGGACCGTCGCAGGGTCTCGTTTCAAAACACTTAGAAAATCTAAAATTGGGTACTGAAAATCGACTCTCTGAACTTCGTAACGGAATGGCAGGACGGACCGTCACAGGCGTGACGGACCGTCACAGACCCTTCAGAGAAATTGAGTCTCTGAAGTCTGTAACGGAGCAGCAGGACGGACCGTCGCAGGCTGCGCAATCCCAGTCCGGGTCGGATTTCTTTATACGTTTTAAGGGACGTTTTTGACTATTCCTGCTTTAATTATAAAGTTAAAGGGTTAATGTTAATAAGTCTAATTACTTGGGAGTTAAAAGAGGTAACCTTAAGTTAATTAGTGGGTTATTATTACCATCTTTTATTCTTAATTATATACTAATTAGGGTAAAAGAAAGAGGGTTTGAATAAATAAAATAGAAAGAACAAGAGAGAGAGAGAGAGAGAGGATCGATCGAACGAGGAATAGAGAAAACACAAGCTTTGGGGAATTTGTTTGCTTGATCACTAATCTTCGGTGGAGGTAGGTTATGGTTATTTTTATGCTATTCATAGTAAACTCTTATTAGCGAATGATATGTATTGGTAGTATTGTAAACCCTTCTATACGCTTAATTGTATGCTTGCATGAATGTGATTATGTAATTGTGATATAATAAGCATGATGAAGCTATTGAATCCTAAATATTGAGAAGAAACCCTAATCTACTTTGTTAATGATGATGCCTTGGTATAAAAGAAGGCTTGATGAACGAAAGTAGTGAGATTAGGGGATCGGGTGCCACGTTCCGGTACCAGGATAGTATATGAGGATCGGAGTGTCACGTTCCGACACCAGGATAGTATATGGATCGGGTGCCACGTTCCGGTACCAGGATAGTATATGAGGATCGGAGTGTCACTTTCTGACACCAGGATAGTATATGGATCGGGTGCCACGTTCCGATACCAGGATAGTATATGAGGATCGGAGTGTCACGTTCTGACACCAGGATAGTATATGGATTGGGTGCCACGTTCCGGTACCAGGATAGAATATGGATCGGGTGTCACGTTCCGACACCAGGATAGAATGAGGATCGGAGTGTCACGTTCCGACACCAGGATAGAATATGAGGAGCGGAGTGTCACGTACCGACACGAGAGGAATAAAGATAATGAAATCTTGAAAGATGATAATATATTCAAATCTAATGAACCTAATTCCCAAATGAGTATGATGAGGAGGCGTGACACCTCATCGATGTGCTTGGTGTGGTTACCAAGGGTTATGGTAACTGTAAATGCTGCATGCTAAGTATATTAGTTGATTTTATGATATTGCTTAATATATACTGTTTTCTATTTTGAGTTGGCCGATGATATCTACTCAGTACCCGTGTTTTGTACTGACCCCTACTTTTATGTTTTCTTCTTGTTTATTTGTGAAGTGCAGTAAACATGCCATCGTCTTCAAATCAACCGCAACTCTAGCTAGTCTTCATTACTCCGGATTTCAGGGTGAGCTAATGCTTCTAGCTTGGACTGGATCTTCTTCTTCATGTCTTGATGCCTTGAAGTTGCGGCATGGACTAGCTTTTACTTGTTTTAGCTTTTAGAATACTCTTAGTTTAGTCATTTGATTTATAGATGTTCTTGTGGTGATGACTTCCAGATTTTGGGGAATAATAGATGTTGGATTTTAGAAGTTATTGAATTGGTTTTTATTAATGAGTTAAGTCTTCCGAATTACTTTTTGTTGATATTATATTTAAAAGTTAAGGTTTAGATGGGTTGGTTCGCTCACATAGGAGGGTAAGTGTGGGTGCCAGTCGCGGCCCCGTTTTGGGTCGTGACCAACTTGGTATCAGAGCATTAGGTTTGTTGGTCTCATCACACAAGAACGAGTCTAGTAGAGTCTAAAGGAACGGTAGGGGAACGCCTTTACTTTTCTTTGAGGGGCTATAAGACTTTAGGAAAATTTCATTCTTTCATTCTTTCTTCGTGCTATTACTTGGATCCAATTTGTATCTAAGTGATACAAATTGGTATCTGACCATCTTCACTCTATTTCGCAGATGGTTAGAACTAGAGCAACGACTGCGCCAACACCAACACCGGCAAGAGGCCGTGGTAGAGGTCGTGGTAGGACGTCCTCTAGAGGAAGAGGACGAGCACCTAGCCCATCTGATACTATGGCGGTGACTCCTCCACCGACTGAGGAAGTGGTAAGAGAGGGTGATGAAGGGGAGAATGAACAAGTGCAAAATGAGGAATTGCCACCCCAACCTACCCCAGAGATGATCAATCAGGTTCTCGCTTATCTTAGTGGGTTATCTGATCAAGGTCAAACACCTCCAGTGTTATCTGCACCAGCACCTCAGGGTCCGGAGGTACAACATGCAGCCAATATGGCTCCTCGTATGGATGCCTCATTGCACATAGGCACGTTTCCACGTCTGACTACTGGGCCTATAATGACAAATGATCAGCATGAACTTTTCAGTAAGTTCTTGAAATTGAAACCTCCAGTCTTCAAGGGTGCTGAATCTGAGGATGCTTACGATTTTCTGGTTGACTGTCATGAGCTACTACACAAGATGGGTATAGTAGAACGATTTGGTGTTGAGTTCGTGAGTTATCAGTTTCAAGGGAACGCCAAAATGTGGTGGCGGTCACATGTTGAGTGTCAACCAACAGAGGCACCACCTATGACTTGGGCCTAATTCTCTAGCTTGTTTATGGAGAAGTATATCCCCCGGACTTTGAGGGATAGGAAAAGGGATGAGTTTTTAAGCCTAGAGCAAGGTAGGATGTCGGTTAATGCATATGAGGCTAGATTTTGCGCACTATCCAGGTATGACACTCAACTTTGTTTCAGTCCACAAGAGCGGATTCTCCGGTTTGTGAAGGGGTTGAGGTCAGAGTTGCGGATTTCGGCCTTACAGGTAGCGGCTACGGCAAAATCCTTCCAAGAAGTGGTAGACTTCATGATAGAGGTGGAAGGAGTGAAGCCCGATGACTTCACCTCGACATCGACATCAAAAAGGTTTCGAAAGGGAGGTGAGTTTAATGGTTCTTACCCTAGAGGACAGGGTTCCGGAGGTTACTCAGTCCGACCGATTCAGTCTTTACTACAGACTATAGTTGGGGGTCCACCTCAGACCGGTCAACACTTCCCTGAGAGACCTATGCATGAACCCAGAGAGTGCTATGGATGTGGGGAGATTGGACATATTAAGAGATATTGTCCAAAACAGAGTTACCGACCCCCAATAGCTAGAGGTAGAGGTGGTTATGGAAGAGGCCGTCATTCTGGAGGACGCGATGGTCGAGGTAATGGTTGTCACCAAAACGGCCGGGGTGATGGGCAAACTGGAGCCACTACAACACAACATGGTAGGGGCAACGGACAGACAAGTAATGGGGCCCATTGCTAGGCTTTCCCTGGGAGATCTGAAGCGGAGACATCAGATGCTGTCATCACAGGTAATCTTTTGATTTGTGATTGCATGGCTTCTGTATTGTTTGATCCTGGATCCACATTTTCTTATGTATCATCCTCATTTGCTAATGGTCTAAATTTACGTTGTGAATTACTTGACATGCCTATTCGTGTTTCTACTCCGGTGGGTGAGTCTGTGGTAGTTGAAAAGGTATATAGGTCTTGTTTGGTGAACTTTGTGGGGAGCAACACTTATGTAGATTTGGTTATCTTAGAAATGGTTGATTTTGATGTAATTCTGGGTATGACTTGGCTTTCTCCGCAATTTCCGATCTTGGATTGTAATGCTAAAACGGTGACGTTAGCCAAGCCTGGGACAGATCCGTTAGTGTGGGAGGGTGACTACACTTCCAATCCGGTGCGTATCATCTCATTTCTTCGTGCTAAGAAAATGGTTAGTAAAGGGTGTTTAGCTTTCTTGGCACATCTCAAGGATGACACTACCCAAGTACCTTCGATTGAGTCGGTTTCGGTGGTCAGTGAGTTTTTGGATGTGTTCCCTGCAGATCTTCCTGGTATGCCACCAGATAGGGATATTGACTTTTGTATTGATCTTGAACCGGGTACTCGCCCCATTTCTATACCCCCTTATAGAATGGCTCCCGCGAAGTTAAGAGAGTTAAAAGCCCAACTTCAAGAGTTGTTGAGCAAAGGCTTCATTAGACCAAGTGCATCTCCTTGGGGTGCTCCGGTTTTGTTTGTAAAGAAGAAGGATGGGAGTTTTCGGATGTGCATAGACTACCGGCAGTTGAACAAGGTAACCATAAAGAACAAGTATCCTCTTCCTCGCATTGATGACTTGTTCGATCAGTTACAAGGTGCTTGTGTCTTCTCTATGATTGACTTGAGATCCGGTAACCATCAATTGAAAATACGGGCAACGGATGTGCCAAAAACTGCTTTTAGAACCAGGTATGGGCATTACGAATTTGTAGTGATGTCTTTTGGTCTTACGAATGCCCCTGCTGCGTTCATGAGTTTGATGAACGGGATTTTTAAGCCATATTTGGATCTCTTTGTGATCGTATTTATTGATGATATACTGATATACTCTAAAAGTAAGGAGGAACATGAGGAGCATTTGAGAATGGTATTGGAAATGTTGAGGGAGAAAAAGCTATATGCCAAGTTCTCTAAGTGTGAGTTTTGGCTAGATGCAGTGTCCTTCTTGGGGCACGTGGTTTCTAAGGATGGAGTGATGGTGGATCCTTCTAAGATTGAGACAGTGAAGAATTGGGTAAGACCTTCTAATGTGTCAGAAATAAGGAGCTTTGTTGGGTTAGCTAGCTACTACCGCCGATTTGTCAAGGGATTCTCTTCTATTGCTTCCCAATTGACGAACTTGACTAAGCAGAATGTTCCATTTGTATGGTCAGATGAGTGTGAGGAAAGCTTTCAGAAGCTCAAGACTCTGTTGACTACTGCACCAATTCTCACCTTGCCAGTGGAAGGTAAGAATTTCATTGTCTATTGTAATGCATCCTATTCGGGTTTGGGTGCAGTGCTAATGCAAGAGAAGAATGTGATTGCTTATGCTTCAAGACAATTAAAAGTGCATGAACGTAACTATCCAACTCATGATTTGGAATTGGCCGTGGTAGTGTTTGCATTAAAGAAATGGAGACACTATCTATATGGGGTTAAGTGTGAGGTCTACACGGATCATCGTAGCCTTCAATATGTCTTTACTCATAAAGATTTGAACTTGAGACAGAGGAGATGGATGGAACTACTGAAGGACTACGACATCACTATTTTGTATCATCCGGGGAAGGCGAATGTTGTAGCGGATGCTTTGAGTAGAAAGGCGGGAAGCATGGGAAGTCTAGCTCACTTGCAAGCTTTTAGACGCCCATTGGCTAGAGAAGTTCAGATTCTGGCTAACGACCTTATGAGATTAGAAGTAAATGTGAAGGGAGGATTTTTAGCTTGTGTGGAGGCAAGATCTTCCTTCCCTGAAAAGATTAAGGGAAAGCAGTTTAATGATGAAAAATTGATCCGGATCCGAGATAAAGTGTTGCAAGGAGAGGCTAAAGAAGAGACAATCGATGAGGAAGGTGTTTTGAGGATTAAAGGAAGGGTATGTGTACCCCGCGTCGATGATTTGATCAACACTATTCTGACAGAGGCTCATAGTTCAAGGTATTCGATACATCCGGGTGCAACCAAGATGTATCGTGACCTAAAGCAGCACTTTTGGTGGAGTAGAATGAAACATGATATTGTTGAGTTTATTGCCAAATGTCCAAACTGTCAGCAAGTAAAGTATGAACACCAGAGGCCCGGAGGAACACTTCAGAGAATACCCATTCCTTAATGGAAGTGGGAGAGAATGGCAATGGATTTTGTGGTTGGTCTTCCAAAGACAATGAGTAAGTATGACTCTATTTGGGTAATTGTTGATAGGTTAACTAAGTCTGCTCACTTCATTCCGGTCAAGGTGACTTACAATGCAGAGAAGTTAGCCAAACTTTACATCTCGGAAGTGGTGCGATTGCATGGGGTTCCACTCTACATTATATCAGATAGAGGTACGCAGTTTACTTCTATGTTTTGGAAAACATTGCATGCGCAATTGGGTACTAGGTTGGACCTTAGTACTGCGTTCCATCCTCAGACCGATGGTCAGTCTGAGCGAACTATTCAAGTGTTGGAGGATATGCTTCGTGCATGTGTGATAGAGTTTGGTGGCCATTGGGATAGCTTCTTACCCTTAGCAGAGTTCTCCTACAGTAATAGCTATCACTCAAGCAGTGATATGGCTCCATTTGAAGCATTGTATGGTAGGAGATGTAGGTCCCCCATTGGTTGGTTTGATGCATTTGAGGTTAGACCTTGGGGTACGGACCTTTTGAGGGATTCTTTAGAGAAAGTGAAATCTATTCAAGAAAAGCTTTTGGCGGCGCAAAGCCGGCAAAAAGAATATGCAGATCGAAAGGTTAGAGACTTAGAGTTCATGGAGGGAGAACAAGTCTTGTTGAAGGTTTCGCCCATGAAAGGGGTGATGCGGTTTGGTAAGCGAGGTAAACTAAGCCCAAGGTATATTGGTCCCTTTGAAGTACTTAAGCGAATAGGGGAGGTGACTTATGAGTTAGCCTTGCCTCCAGGGCTGTCCGGAGTGCATCCGGTATTCCATGTGTCTATGTTGAAAAGATACCATGGGGATGGAAACTACATTATCCATTGGGATTCAGTTTTGCTTGATGAGAATTTGTCTTATGAGGAGGAACCTGTTGCCATTCTAGATAGACAAATTCGCAAGTTGAGATCAAGGGAGATTGCATCCATCAAAGTTCAATGGAAGAATCGACCCGTTGAAGAAGCCACTTGGGAGAAGGAGGCAGATATGCGAGAAAGATACCCACATCTGTTTACAGATTCAGGTACTCCTTTTCGCCCTTGTTTTCCTTCTTGTGATCGTTCGGGGATGAACGATGGGTAAATTGGTATCTATTGTAACGACTTGTTTAGTCGTTTTGAGTAGCAGACTTCAATTCTGGAAAAGCTGGCAGAAACGACGGACCCCACGACGGACCGTCATGGGCACGACGGACCGTCGCAGGGTCTCGTTTCAAAACACTTAGAAAATCTGAAATTGGGTACTGAAAATCGACTCTCTGAACTTCCTAACGGAATGGCAGGACGGACCGTCACAGGCGTGACGGACCGTCACAGACCCTTCAGAGAAATTGAGTCTCTGAAGTCTGTGACGGAGCAGCAGGACGGACCGTCGCAGGCGAGACGGGCCGTCACAGGCGCGACCGGCCGTCGCAGGCTACGTAATCCCAGTCCGGGTCGGATTTCTTTATACGTTTTAAGGGACGCTGTTGACTATTCCTGCTTTAATTATAAAGTTAAAGGGTTAATGTTAATAAGTCTAATTACTTGGGGGTTAAAAGAGGTAACCTTAAGTTAATTAGTGGGTTATTATTGCCATCTTTTATTCTTAATTATATACTAATTAGGGTAAAAGAAAGAGGGTATGAATAAAGAAAATAGAAAGAACAAGAGAGAGAGAGAGGATCGATCGAACGAGGAAGAGAGAAAACACAAGCTTTGGGGAATTTGCTTGCTTGATCACTAATCTTCGGTGGAGGTAGGTTATGGTTATTTTTATGCTATTTGTAGTAAACTCTTAATAGCGAATGATATGTATTGGTAGTATTGTAAACCCTTCTATATGCTTAATTGTATGCTTGCATGAATGTGATTATGTAATTGTGATATAATAAGCATGATGAAGCTATTGAATCCTAAATCTTGAAAAGAAACCCTAATCTACTTTGTTAATGATGATGCCTTGGTATAAAAGAAGGCTTGATGAACGAAAGTAGTGAGATTAGGGGATCGGGTGCCACGTTCCGGTACCAGGATAGTATATGAGGATCGGAGTGTCACGTTCCGACAGCAGGATAGTATATGGATCGGGTGCCACGTTCCGGTACCAGGATAGTATATGAGGATCGGAGTGTCACGTTCCGACATCAGGATAGTATATGGATCGGGTGACACGTTCCGGTACCAGGATAGTATATGAGGATCGGAGTGTCACATTCCGACACCAGGATAGTATATGGATCGGGTGCCACGTTCCGGTACCAGGATAGAATATGGATCGGGTGTCACATTCCGACACCAGGATAGAATAAGGATCGGAGTGTCACGTTCTGACACCAGGATAGAATATGAGAAGCGGAGTGTCACGTACCGACACGAGAGGAATAAAGATAATGAAATCTTGAAAGATGATAATATATTCAAATCTAATGAACCTAATTCCCAAATGAGTATGATGAGGAGGCGTGAGTCCTCATGGATGTGCTTGGTGTTGTAACCAAGGGTTATGGTAACTGTAAATGCTGCATGCTAAGGATATTAGTTGATTTTATGATATTGCTTAATATATATTGTTTTCTATTTTGAGTTGGCTGATGATATCTACTCAGTACCCGTGTTTTCTACTGACCCCTACTTTTATGTTTTCTTCTTGTTTATTTGTGGAGTGCAGCAAACGTGCCATCGTCTTCAACTCAACCGCAACTCTAGCCAGTCTTCATTACTCCGGATTTCAGGGTGAGCTAATGCTTCTAGCTTGGACTGGATCTTCTTCTTCATGTCTTGATGCCTTGAAGTTCCGGCATGGACTAGCTTTTACTTGTTTTAGCTTTTAGAATACTCTTAGTTTAGTCATTTGAATTATAGATGTTCTTGTGGTGATGACTTCCAGATTTTGGGGAATAATAGATGTTAGATTTTAGAAGTTATTGAATTGGTTTTTATTAATGAGTTAAGTCTTCCGCATTACTTTATGTTGATATTATATTGAAATGTTAAGGTTTAGAAGGGGTGGTTCGCTCACATAGGAGGATAAGTGTGGGTGCCAGTGGCGGCCCGGTTTTGGGTCGTGACAATATAGTACGCTGCCACTATGTTTCATTTTCTAGGAATAGAACTTATGAGATTCACTTTATTGATATTAATTGCAGGTGTAGGATTTCATGACAAAGGGATATAGAATCAAATGGCCTTACATACCTTATCCTTGTACTGATATACTATCATGATTCAACCTCGCCTTTTTGGTTTTAATCTACAATTTAAGTCATGGTAAACTAAAGTTATAACCTATCATGCCGTAAGCCTTGTAAAAAAGTAGCTAACGTTGGATGATAATGAACCCATACAACCCTTAACATAAGGTGTATCACCACACCCTCATTCTATATCCATCACATACATTATACATCATTTTCCCAATATCAAACCAAGATGCACTAATAGCAATATACATAGAACAGCCCCAAATATTCTTCATCATACAACCAAGTATTGAACCCACCATCCCCTTGATTTCTTCATGAAATAACACCACTAATTCCTCACTCTAACTCGTACATGAGGAAGACAATGATGGATCAGTCACCTTACCTTAATTTCTGCAACTTCTCCTCATAACATGAATTCTTTTAGAACTTCAGCTTCCCTTCACACTTAAATCAAAGAAAAAATAAAAGGTATTTTAATAACTAAGGAAGTGAGCAGTTGTTGCTGGCAATATTCTGCCTTTGAAGTTATATTAGAGCATAAATAACATGTTTTGCTAATCATCCGTGGGATAATTAAGCTTAAAGCATGAGTTTTCACTTACCTTGGTTTGCAGATATAAAGGTTTCTTCAAGAACCCTAGAAAACTTTAAGGTTGCTTGTTTAATCCTTGAGAGAAAAGAGAGAGAGAACTGGAGTTAAATTTTATTTTTATGTGTTAAAATGGTTGAAGAATATCTGCTCATATTGGATATGTGTAGAGCTTTATTGACCATAAAAATATCCTTTGGAACCCCTTTTTTGAGTTGCATTTTCAGCCACTCATTGGTCAAGTAGGTGATGCACCTGCTAATGCATATCAAGCAGCTCAAAAGGTCAAACTAGGTGATGCACCTTGTTGCTTTCACTTGGGCTTTATCCATATTGGGCCTTGCAGACTTGGCTGCTGGGATTTCTTTCATATTTTATTTTCATTTAATAGGTTTGAGCTTCAAGTGACAGTCCATTAATATAAACCTAAATTTGGTCCATCAAACTTGGCCCTTAAACTTTATTATAACTTAAATAGGTGAAGCAGCTGCTAGCTTAAATTAAGCAAAGCAAGCAGCTTAATTATTTTATTTCAATTTTTGAATTTTATTCCCTTGTTCTTCAACTTCACACTTAATTTTTAACTTTAAGCTGAATTACACATTACTATATCTACTTAAATACTTTTTGTCAGAGTTAACTTGCAATAAACATGTTGAAACGTACAAGGCGTTACACCTTCCGAGCTAGTTTAAACCAACACTAACAATATAAGAAACATGATCCCTCACTTACACTATAAGTCTATGTCAAGTATAGTATGAATAGAACTATCATATACATAACACAAACCGTCACAGCCTTACTCCTTTAAAACATTGGTCCTCGATTGTTAGCAATGTTGTCCAGCCCAAAAAAGTTCAAGCCTAAGTTAGTACTACTATTAATCACATTGAACATATAAACTTATACTTACTTGTCAACGCCTCCACTACAATTTTGATCTTCCTCACCAATCTGGAAGAGGTGAGGATACTACAATTTCATTGCTTCTTCCGCTTCCCATGTAACTTCTTATACTTGTTTGTTTCTCCATAGTACTTTTACAGAAACCACTTCTTTATGTTTAACTTCCTAACATATCGATCCATAATAATAATGGGTACTTCTTCTAAGTGAGATCTCCCATAACTTGTACATCTTCAGTAGGAGTAATACGAGATGGTTCACCTACGCATTTTTGTAGCATTGAGACATGAAACACAAGATGAACTGATGAAAGCACCTGTGGTAGCTCTAATTCATAGGCTACTTGGCCGATATTTCTGATAATCTTATATGGACCTATATAGCGTGGACTCATCTTCCCTTTTTACTAAACCTCATTACCTCTTTCATCGAAGACACTTTCAAGAACACCGAATCCACTATATAAAATTCTAGTCCTCTCTTTCTAATATTTGCATATGATTTATGTTGACTTTGAGCTGTTTCTAGACACTTCTCTATCAGTTTGACATTTTCCATAGCTTGATGAACAAGATCCGACCTTAATAAGGAAGTTTCACTTGTTTCAAACCAGCCAATTGGTGATCTACAATTTTGACAATATAAATCTTCATAAGGTGCCATTTTAACGCTCGACTGGTAGATATTGTTATAAGAAAATTGAATAAGTAGTAGGTGATCATCCCAACTACCCTTGAAATCTAATATACAAGCTCATAGCATATCCTAAAGTGTCTGAATTGTACGTTCTTCTCGTACATCCATTTGAGGATGAAAGGTTGTACTTAAATTCACTTGTGTTCCCAAACTCTTTTAAAATGACTTCCAAAAATTTGTAGTGAATTGAGCTCCTCTATCAGATATTATAGATATTGTCACTCCATATAGTGCAACTATCACTTTAATGTACAACCTCGCATACTCTTCAGATGTATAAGTAGTCTTCACTGGCAAGAAGTGTGCTGCTTTGGTAAGTGTGTCAACTATTATACATATGCAGTCAAACTTACGGAATGAGCGAGGCAAACCAGTGACAAAATCCATATTAATCATGTCCCATTTCCAAATTGGCAATTCTATACGTTGCATGTAACCTCTAGGTTTTTGGTGTTCTACTTTTACCTGTTTAAAATTTGGACACCGTGCCACGAATTCTGCAATGTTCTTCTTCATGTGCCCCCACCAATACATTTCTTTCAAGTCATGATACGTTTTAGTTGACCCCAGATGAATAGAGTATCTTGAATTATGTGCTTCCATAATGATCTTCTTTCTTAGTTCATCTATATTAGGAACACACAATCTGTTTTGACATCGAAGTACTCCGTCTTTCGTAAGCTCAAATGCCTTTGTCATAAGTACATTCTCTTTAAGTCACAAAATAGTTCAATCAGTGTACTTCTTCTCTTTCACTTCCACTACTAATAAGGATTGTGCTGCATTTTGCATAATAACCCCTTCATCTTAAGACTCAAGAAGGCGAACGCCGAATTTCACTAGTTGGCACAGATCCTTAGTCATTCCTTGTCTTTCCACAGACTTCTGATAAGTGCTTGCCATTATTTTACGACTTAAAGCATCAACTACTACATTAGCTTTACCAGGATGATATAAGATTTCAATGTCATAATCTTTTAATAGCTCCAGCCACCTTCGCTGCCTCAGATTTAATTCCTTTTACTTGAAGATATATTGAAAGCTATTGTGATAAGTGTATGTATCAACATAAAATCCATACAAGTAGTGGCGCCATATCTTTAACGAAAAGACAACTGCTGCTAGCTCTATATTATGGGTTAGATAATTTTCTCATGTGGCCACATCTTCCTTGAGCCATAAGCTATAACGTTTCCATGGTACATCAATACAAAACCTAATTCCACACCCAAAGCATTACAGTACACTACATAGCCTTTTCTACCTTCTGGAAGTACCAACACAGGTGTAGAAGTTAATTTACTCATCATCTCTTGGAAGCTTCTTTCACACTCATTAATCCACTGAAACTTTGTTTCTTTTAGTGTAAGCTTTGTTAAGGGTGCAGCCAGGAAGATAATCCTTCAATAGACCTTCTGTAATAACCTGTCAACCTAAGAAAACTATGAATCTCCATAGGTTTTGTAGGTCTTGGCCAGTTTTTCACGACTTCTATTTTCTGGTTATCAACCCTTATTCCTTCCTCGGATACAATATGACCTAGGAATGCCACAGATTTTAACAAGAACTCACATTTAGAGAACTTTGCATACAATTTACGATCACAGAGAATTTGTAAAACCTGCCGCAAGTGATTAGCATGATCCTCTTATAATCTTGTACAAACCAAAATGTAATATATGAGCACTATCACGAACTCATCTAAAAATGTCTTGAACACCCTATTCATCGAATCCATAAAAGTTGCTGGTGCATTTGTTTGCCTGAATGAGATGACTAAGAACTCAAAATGACCATACTGTGTTCAGAAAGCTGTCTTCGATATATCTTTATCCTTGACCCTCACTTGGTGATAACTTGGCCTCAAGTCTATCTTTAAAAAACACCTGGTACATTGTAATTCATAAAACAAATCATTAATTCTAGGGAGGGGATATTTTTTCTTAATCCTTAACTTATTCAATTGTCGGTAGTTTATACACATTCCTAACGAGTTATCCTTTTAGCGTAGAAATAAAACTGGTGCTTTCCATGGGGACATACTAGGCCTTATGAATCCTTTATCTAATAAGTCTTTTAATTGCTCCTTCATCTCTCGTACTTCTGCCGAAGCCATTCTATACGGAGGAATTGAGATAGGTTGAGTATCTGGAAACATATCAATATCGAACTCTACTTCTCGTTCTAGCGGCAAACCTTGATGATCTTCAGGAATCACATCTGGAAATTCATTTACCATCGGAATGGATTGAAGGGTTGGTGGCTCCGCATCTATATTTTTCACTCTAACAAGATGGAATTTGTATCCTTTGGTAATCATCTTCTTCACCTTAAGATAATAAATAAATTTACTTCGTGGCTCCCCAATATTACCTTTCAATTCGAGGACTACCACTTTTGGAGACTGGAAATGCACTATCTTAGTTAGGTAATCTACGGTGGCATAATAAGAAGCTAACCAATCAATACCCATTATAACATCAAAATCTACCATACCTATCTCCACAAGGTTAGCCAATGTATCACGGCCATAAACATTTACAATGTAATTACGATAAACCATTCTAGCTGTAATAGACTCACTAATTGGGGTAGATACTTCAAATGGCTTCACTAATAATTCTGGTGTTCGTTTGAACTTTCCACCAATCAATATTGTAACATATGATAGTGTAGACCCGAATCAATTAATGCATATACAATATGTGAAGTATGGACAATGTATCTGTAACCACATTCGGCGAGGCTTCTTAATTTTATCGATCCCCTAGTGCATATGTGCGATTCTGACCTCGACTAGAACTAGCTGCTCCACTAGCTCCTCTACCACGAACTGAGGAATATATTGTACCGTATCTAAAGTGGTTGATGAGGTCAACACAACAACTGAACTAGTTGGTTGTGCAATGCCACCCACTCCCATATGAGGACAATTTCGCATCATAGGCCCTGGTGTTCCATAAAAGAAACAAACAACCGTCCAAAACCTGCATGCACCTAAATGATTCCTCTCATAGTGTTTACAAGGCTCTCATGGAGGCCTTGATTGGCTCGTACTTCCCTGCTCTTCATGACTCGTTATTTATGAGCCTTGATTTAAACTTCTTTTCTCAAACTAATTGCCCCTAAACATTTGGATTCGTGGTGGAGCACTAGCTGTAGAGTAGAAAGATGACGACCTAGGTGGTTTATTAAAGAACCAAGGCCTAAATTAACCTTGGGATGGTGTAAACTGCCCCATGGATCTGGTCCTCTTAGAATTGCCTGTTTCCAACTCTTGCGTCCGTCTTCTTTTCCTTTGATCCTCTAACTGTTGTGCAAAAACCTGCATCTTTCCTATATCCATGTCCTTATTCAAAAACGAATTTGTATTGTCTCTAACTAGATATGAATCTAATCTATCCACTAATCGATGAACTCTATCCTCCATAGTAGCTACTACATTAGGAGAATACCTTGCCAAGGAATTAAATTTGAGATTATACTATCTCACACTCATATTTCCTTGGTGGAGATTTAAGAACTGATCCACACAGTACTCTCGAATTTCTAATGGAATAAATGATCAAGGATTGCCTTTTTGAACTCTTTCCACGTAGTTGATGCGTTTGTTTCCCTAGATTGCTTGAAAGCTTCATACCACAATATAGCCACACCCTTTAATTTGTATCCAGCTAGCTCAAGTGCTTCTCTACGACTTACATGCAAATATCAAAACTGTGTTTCATTTGATCTATAAAGTCTTGCGGATCTTCATTAGGATTTGACCCGGTAAATGATGGAGGGTCCAATTTATGAAAATCATGTATCCGTGTTCCAGCTGATCTATCTACAGAACTAGTACTCTTATTGAGGGTGTTCTACTTGGCAATGTAAGAACTTGGACACGTTCCATGTAGGCACATGGTTAACGAATATGAAGGGATTATTTTGCGTTCTAGTCTCTTTATTCACTAGATATACTTACCTTACAATACTCACTCAGTGCTAGCCTTTGTACTCATAGAGTAATTGACATTTAAGGTTAATATAAAGGGTTTCGAATCTTATTCATAACCCAATGACATTTACCCTACGAAAGATGTCCCCTAGGGCTACCTTCAATGGTGACAAAGATAGCTCATAATGACTTTTCTAAGGATGATATGATGTCGTTCCAGCAAACCAAGCCTAAGTCCATCATTCATCACAAGAAGGATACTGTTATGGCTTTTGACTTCAAGGTTCATAACTTTACCACTAGGTTCAAGGTTCCACATAAAAGACCCTCTCAGCATCATTCAAGGCCACATATCATTCATACATTCAAGACTAAGAGGGTTTATCATCCTAAGTCAAGAAACCTTATAATCACATTCATACATGTAACCAGTAAGGGACACAAGTCTAACAAGACAATGCACAACATAATCACATATAACATATTACATATTATTCTAGAACAACATAAGATCAACTAAGCATACTTACTAGTTATCTTATACACTACTATAATACTCAATCAATCCAGGTCAATTCAATACAGAATTATCAATCTAATACAACCTATGCATCAATTGAATACAATTCTTACAACATTCAATACTCATACAAAAAAACTACACTAGAATTCATAAGCATTAAACAATATCACTTAAACTATAAAGTAATCATAAACTAGGGCTCATCATTTGCATAAGTTCATAGTTTAATTGAGTTAAAATAAACTAATTAACAACCATTAAATCAATAATAATTTTTTTAAAACATTTATTGCAAGAAACCCATGCATCGATTTAAATTTAGAAAACTTATCTCTAGTGAAGTCTTTGAAAATCACTTTGAAGATTGCATCCGTGAAAAAAAGAGGTCCAAGGATGAAAAATAATACCTCACTGATGTTAATACACCAATTTTATAAATAATCACCACTAAAATCTCCAATCCAAGCTCTTCCGTGAGTTTTGGCTTCAATAAAGTTCTATAGAATTTCAAAGATATTTTGGGTTTTAATTTTGAAGAATGAGTTCATCTAGGTATTTAGGACTTATAAACCCACTTAAAATACCTAAAATACTTCTAAGTAACCTCCCTTTCTATTATTTTGACATTGGGTGAATTTACCAATTAACCATTGGAACTGCAGTGAACTGATGAGGAAACGTAGCTCAAAGACGACTTGCCAAACGACGGGGCGTCCGTCCACAAATGGACCGTCCTGTCCTCCTTCAATAAGTTCATTGACTAGAAATTTATATATTTATATCCCTAGTCAAATTATTTACCCACTCCTGCCATCGACTGGCCAACGAGCCGTCCTTTTACTAAGTCGATTAGGCTGGTCCACTACAAACTTTGGCTAAAAAATGGTTCCTTCTTCCAGAACCCTTGTTTGGTCCTTGGGGATATTTTCCCAGGCTTTTACAACCATAATATTCTTGTATATATCAATTTCATCCAAAACAAACACATAAAACTCAACGAAACATGCCAAGACACAAAAGGTCATTTCAAGGCAAACCTTTCGAACGTCATAGACGTTCTTGGACCTTTGACCTCCAAACCTTATAAAACTCACAACACTTTCTATAAACCCTATAATTACTCATATAAGGACCTCATAATCTCATGAAACACACATAAAGTCACATAACAACACATGAAGCACATAGGTGACTTAATCGTTGAATGTCTTCGTCGTCAAATGTCTTAGTCTTCCCTTGACGTTTCACTTCCAAATAACCTAATACTATAGAAAATTCCTCAATACCATATTACAAACATTTTTAGGACCTTCAACACTCATGATAACCATTCTAGTCTCTGGTTTAACCTAAGTCATTTTAGGTGTATTACATCTCCCCCAGTTGGACAACATTCGTCCTCCAATGGCACTTGTCACTCTCAGAACACTTCCATTAATATAGAATCAACTAGAAGCTCATGACCATACCACATAACACATTATACAACGACCAATCAAGGAGAAGCATCAATTTCACATAATTAAGAGAATCATAACACAACATGAAGATAGAAACAATTCTATAACTTATTATGCCATAAAACTAACATCCTTCATACCAAATAGCAAAAACTCATATTATATTCATTATTATTCTGATATACATCTGTTCTAACCACATTACAACAAATTTCAACTAAAGAATAAATTAGTCAATTTCTCAAAAATATTAAAGTAAGCAGGCAACCTTTACAGTGAATTTTTTCAAATTTTTCAAAAATTATGTATATTGTTTTATCTCTTCAATTTGAAAAATAAATTCAATTGGGACCCACAGCTGTGGATTCCCAAGGATGACTAACTCCTTCCCTTTAAAAGAACCTTAACCATTATCTAGATTCTATTGGTATCATAGATAACTTTAATTGGTTTCCTAGATTTCCTAAAATTAGATGGCGACTCATTTAAACTCGCTTATTCGTTAAATTCTTATTAAATTGAGTCATTTGATCATTTTTTGAGTCACCACAATGTTTCACCCTCTTTGAATTAGTAGAGATGTAAATAATTAGCATCTCTTAATAACAAATCTACCAAGTATCCCTTATAACCCATCTTGGCCACACACATTACTTTTACATAATTATTAATGAAACACATGCATCATAAGCCACATTTGAATATAGAGATATTTTCACAACAATCCTTATCCATAGAACATATATATTCTTATTTCATTCCACAACTACAAAGAACCACCCACAACACGCTTCTTAGCCTACTAGTGCAATGTACAAATGCATCTCATACCCCCAGAGCTACTTAGTAAACATATTAGGATATCATAAACTAGTTTATACTTATTTTAGTACTTCATTATTTTTGGGTTTGATCAATCATAACCTACATAGATCATGAGAGATTATATGAAACATGGTGTCATAAAGCCCCACACCAAAAAGAGGTGTTCTACTTGCCAAGATAGAACCTACATACTAGATACTATGTAGATAAACTAGATAAGTCCTACAGTGGCACGTAGTAAAGGGATAGGGAGATTGCTCCTAGAAAATCTACCTATTGAATTAATGGAGAAGTCCCTATCTGATGAATATCTCTAGGATGGCCCAACCTCTTGCATTAACGCAAGGGTCTTTTCCTCATTAGTTATATCCTCTCGGTGCTTGGTATACTTTCCCAAGTTAATACAATTTAGTCTTTTTAATTGTATCTACATGTGTGAAGAAGCATTTTGTATTCACTAGATACAATTCAATATAAAACTCTTAGATTCATTAGGTGAGAATACACTTTCATCCTAGCATCAACACACACATGTGAGTAGAACTTTCACAATATTATCATTGTGTTTCCATGAGAACTATACTTTCAATAACAACAAGAGATTAACTTCACTGTACATAATTTTTACTACAAAATAGGTAAGTTTCAAGAGAGTTGAAACCATCCCACATTACCATATTTGCATACTTTCATAAGTTATGTACCTTGTAATAAAATTTGAAGTCCATACATAATATTCGTATACGTATATATATATATATATATATATATAAAATCCTAGAATTTAGGCCCCTCTCAAGGTTAAGAATAAAGTATCATAATTACCCCCATATACATCACAATAGGCATGATACAAGATTCTATGACCAGATAATCATCAATTACAATACATCATGTTCATGTATACTCAATTCATCTGTTAAAATTCATGAAATTAAGTTATAGGGTGCACATGGGTTCTTGGGAGATTTTAAAAATAAAAATCATCAATTAATACCAATAGATTCATAATGTAAGTTACATAACATAAAGAAAACAACTTTTTAGTGAACCCATGGCTAGATCACAAGCCTCGGTTTTTTGAAAGGCTTCATGGAGAAACTAATTCATAAATCAACATACACATACCTTGTTTGTGATATTCTACGAGTTTGAAATTAAAGAGAGTAAATATTGAGTGCCCTAGCTTGAGTTCTTACTTGTTCTTCCATGATGGGTTAGAGAGAGAATTTGTGAAAGAGGGAAAGTGGGTTTTGATTTTTGATTGGGAGTTATGAGGTGGAAGACTTATTTTAATTTTTTAATATCATTTAATATACTTAAATAACTAATGAAAGTCACAATTAAGGGTTAAATAAATGAATAACTAATTACCTGACTAACCCTCACCTTAGTCGTGTAAAGTTAGTGACGACTATCCCATCGACGAGTCCACATTGACATGGCGTCGATGCATCGATGGATCATCCTGGTCACTTGTCGTTTAGGATAGACACCTGGTTTTGGGGGAAAATTTGTGGAGATAAATTATGGACTCAAGACTCTCATTGATGGACCACCAATGGGCTCGTCGACCCCAAGCTGGTTTCGATATCTTTTTGGACTCTTCCTTGAATCTTCTTTTTGGACCCCTGGGAGGGTCCTACAATTGTCTTGGCTTGACGTTTAAGTTTTAGAACCTTAGTTTTGAGTTAGGGAGATTAATTTTGGACCTTAACCTCACATTTTGACCTCCTTAGGTCATTAGGCTACGGATTAGGCTTCAGTACAACTTATGGGATATACGAGGTGTTAAATTATTAGAGCATGAAAAGTAGTTAGTGTCTTTTCCAGCATGTTCTCATATTTTATTATTTTCCCACATAATTTTAAATAGGAAGTTATCCAAAATAAAAATAGAATTATACACAATTACGGTTTTATAATCTTGAAACTATAAGTGCATCAACACTTAACAAGCCCTTGGCAATACAATTGCCTTGAGGTGGTCATACCTCCCTTTTAAAAAATTTCAACAATTCAAGTGGATTTTTCATTGTTAAGTATTCAACCTTCAAGATTTCATCAAGTTGATAAAGAAGGAAAGTCATATTTTTCGTTTTATCTTTGCTTGATGCCTTATTTCCTTCAATTATACAATCACCAAGACCTTTTCATGTTAGGTGAATATCAACATCAAGTACCCATGAAAAATAATTTTTCTCAGAAATGTCAAGTGCCACAAATTCAAGTTTTCACAAATACAACATGATGTAAACTATCATAAATAGTTGAGTTAATAACATGATGTTTATTTCTTTATAATAAAAGATAACTTTATGTTTCAACTGATTAAAAAATAGTATAAAGTATATTATCTGCATGAACATGGAATGTCATAAAAACAGGTGAACTCATAAAGTATGAAACACTACATTTAATGTATAGTCTAAATATTCTTCAATATTTATTTCAAGTTTCAATATTTATTTATGTCAAATATTTGTAATTTTGTCATATCATATTTAATATAATACTACTCTCTTTGTAACACACAAATATTTATCATAAACTTATGAAAAGAAAATATTTACAAATGTTCTAACAATTATGCAATCATTAGATTTATAAGTTAGTAGCATAAATAACATAACAATATAAACTTGAAATGTATAGATTAATATGTCTTGTAAAGTATTATAACAATACCTAAAGCAAGTTATATATGCAGTAATAAAAGTACTAATCAAAGATTTATTCAAGTCTTATTACAGATGTTATAAACATACAAATATATACCTTACTCTAAAACAAAGTTTATTAACTTTTAGGAATTAAATTCAAATTAAGAATGTTTCAGTTTGTTAGAGATTCGTGTTGATAACATGTTATAAAACGAGATAAAAACACAATAATACTAAACAAGGAGGTAAGACAAATAGAACTATTAAATAGAAGTATTCTTTGATATTATATTTGATATGGATTGGTTACATGCTTGTTTTGCCTCTATTTGTTGCAGGACAAGGGTGGTGAAGTTAACATTTCAAATGAACCCGTTGTTGTGTGTAAAGGGGAAAATTCTATTCCTTGAGAGTGCGTCATCTCTTGTTTGAAATCATGAAAAATGATCTCCAATTCGTGTTTGTACCATATAGTAAGGGTCCAAGATTAAGACTCTGAAATTCCTCCTATTGATTCAGTCCCCGTAGTGAGTAAATTTTTGGAGGTCTTTCCTAATGATCTTGTCGGTATTCCTCCTGAACGGGAAATTGATTTTGGTATCGACTAATCACCATATACAAATCCCATTTCAATTCCTCCTTATTGCATGACTCCTGAACAATTGAAAGAGTAGAAGGCTCAACTTAAAGATTTACTAGACAAAGTCTTCATTAGACCTAGTATTTCTCCATAGGGTGCTACGGTTTTATTTGTGAAGAATAAGGATGTCACAGCCGGAATCGGAACCCCATATGTGACCGACATTGTTAACCTCTTAGAGGTTGCAGACAATCCTCTTCTTAGCTTTTATCACAATCATAAAATTAAATTTGCGGAAATATTTAAAACATTTAATATACTAATGAAATATACTTAGACTTCATACTTAAGATTTATAAAACTACCCAATTTTCTAAAACCGTCTCACATTTATAGAAACCATCTTTGAGTGAAAATGTTGATTTATCAAATGATAGTCAATATGCCATATAGGCCTTAATACAAAAGAATTCAAAGAACATAACAGATATAGTGAATTCTTAAAACTACTTAAAATCTACGTAAACTAGAATATGATAGATAGCATCCCCGAACATAAGGACCTACCAAGAGTTAGAGAAAGGGTTCTAAGTTTCTTCAAATCGACCTCCTTAAGCTTTTAATGGCAAGAACCTACAGTTGTAGTAATATAAATTAATAAGATTAGTATGCCACAAGTACTAATTATGGGTATATGCACATAATACATAGGGACACACATGAAAAAGTATCATTTATCATTCTTTAGAAAACATGCTAAGTCATATGAAAGTCATCAATGCATATACCATAAAACATATACAAGTAACGATTCCATCACTCAAAGAATGATCATAATCGAAGGAATATTCTCATAAATCATGTTAACAATTCATATTCAATAAATCATATAAACATAACATAGAAAACGCTTACCAATGTTCCCATCCCCAACCTAAAAGTGCAATGGTCATGTGAATCCCCATTATCCCACATAACCATGTAGATAAAATAGGAGACCATAATTATAGCATTGCTTCATATAACAATATCACTCAATAACATATTTATTATAATAGCAACCATTCATATAATAGTAACATCAAATATCATAAACATATAGCTTCATATCATCATATTACTTAAGAAAAATCTCCTAGGACATCCCATAGAGTAAATTTGTGCAATGTCTAGGTAGCGTCCCATACGACTACGTATACTAAACAAACTTTTCAAGTCACCCCTGTCAACGCTCATTGGCTAGTGTTTCGTTTAACATGAGGGAACATACGCATTAAGTGACATAGACCATGTAAGATAAACATTGAATCAGATGTCTTCCCCACATCAAAAAGAGGTGGTCTACCGGAAAAAGTAGATAATAACATGATATAGATTTCTAAGTGGATCAACTAGCTAGTACCCTATGGTGGCAACATAGTTCAAAAAATAGGAGATTTATTAGAGACCAATAGTTCCACATTACATGAAATCCTCAATCTCATGAGAATCATTGTGAACCTACCTTCCCCTAGGGAAGGGATATTTCCCATATCTAGTTTATCGATGCTAAGGTTATGTCCCTTTTCTTCAAATAACCTTTAATTTGTTTTTATACTAAACTTATTGTAGATAATAGGAAATTATCTGCTTGTATAACATGATCATGAGCTCTTTTAGATTAGATAAGAATTGTCCTTTCATCGTAACCTTTCTTTTGTGAGATTAACATAAGATAATCACCTTATGTAAAGCATACAAGAAAAGTCATAAACTTGCATTTTCATACTCTTATCGTGATATCACAATTTTCATATTCATAGCCAGCATATTGACATAGAAACATAACACATACTTTTCATAACATATTATCACAACTTAGAGGCTAACATAAACATCTTAGAGTAATCACAATTTTAGAAGACTTACCTCTTTTTCCAAGAAACTTGTTCATCATGTGATATTCATAACTTACTAAAATACTCAATGACATAATCAAGAAAAATTAATAAAACCATGTACAAAATAATTACATATAATAGGATAAGGTAAACGGGTCATTAAAGGATTCATTCAAGTCTTAAACCAAATCATAACGTTTACACATTATCAAATACCATAAAAAGCCTATTCGAAACCATCACTTAGAGAAATATCATGTATCAAACGTAATTCAAACATTATCAATCAAATACTCGACATTTCATGTGAAATTATCTCTGGAAAACATTTACTTATCATTGAAAAACATAAATCGAGGTTTAGGAAGAAAATCCATTTTGTAGAGGAAAAACCCTCGTATTTGAAGTTGTTGAAAACGTATCTTGAATGGAACTCTTGGTGAAATAAATCCCATGAGTTCAAACCCATACCTTATAGATGAATAATCCACAAAATCATTATAGGAAACTTCGAAACCTTCATCTTATTCCTTAAGCTTTTCTTGTTCTTAAATGGAGTTTGGAAAAAGAGAGTGTTTATTAGGAAATAATGAAATTTCGTTGATTCCCATTTGAGTCTTGTAAAAGTGGTCTAAATGTGAAATAATATTATTATATAGACGTCCCAAGAATCACCCTAAAGACATCCGCTTAAATTACCTAAAACGCCCCTCCTAGATTGACTTCTACTAGGAAAACATTTGACTTATGATATTAGGTTTTGACTAGTTGTTAAATTAATTTTTTAGGTTTCTAATATAATTAATTGAGTGACCTAGGATAATTTTTAAAGTACCCCTTAGTCGTTAGGACTATAACCAACCCCTTTGGACCATCCTAGGTTAGGTACTAGGATGTTTCTTTAGTTAGTTTCTCGGCAAGTGTCACCTGGTTAGGTCTTAGGTATTCGGGTGCACTTGTTAATTTATTTGTTGTCATATGTTAATTAGTTATTTAGGCAAGGTATTTAGAGTCTAGGATTGGTTATTTAAGCCATGCGCCTGCCCCCTATTCCCCGTAACTTTATCGGTTTGGCTTGTCTTCTTGTCTCTCGGCCGGTTGCACATGTGATGCTGCGCCCTTGTTTTTGTCTCAAGGATCCTCACTATGTTCTTTGGCACTGCTCAATCAACATGATCATTTTAAATGGTTATGTTCTATGGTACCTAGGCTTGACACTTGGATGCCTCGTACGTAATGTGTTAAGAATCAATAATTTTAGATTAGGGTCTTTATTGTAGGTACAGTTCCCAAAAAAGCTTGGATTTGGGCGATTGAATATCAAAGTGTATTCTATGTTTCACTAATTCATAGAAATTAGTTACAACACTTTTAGTCAATATTCTCTAACATACCTATTATTAATGAATATTGGGCATTGGGATGCCTATGTACCTTAATAAATATTGTTAAAACCTAATAGGCTATTCACTAGACAATTATATTTTCTGGGAAAATCATTCTAAACATTATTAAATATATTAAGCAATAGGCTAAGTCTTGAAATTTCTGGAGTGTAACAAAGGATGGGTCCTTAAGAATGTGTATTGATTATCGCCAACTCAATAAAGTCACAATCAAGAACAAGTATCCTCTCCCTCGGATTGATGACTTGTTTGATCAACTCAAAGGGGCAAGATACTTTTCTCTGATTGAGTTAAGATTGGGGTATCAAAACTTAGGTTGAGAGATAAGGATATACCAAAGACGACATTTCATAATAGATATGGTCACTATATGCTCTTAGTGATGTCCTTTGGTGTCACAAATGCCCCGGCGGCGTGTGTGGAGCTCATGAATTCAATGTTTTGAGAGTACCTTTATTCATTTGTCATTATGTTCATTGAGGACATCTTGTTATATATTAAAAATGAAAATGCTCAGATGAACCATCTGAGGGTGGTGTTAGAAGTACTTAAGGAACATTAATTGTTCGCCAAGTATAGAAAATGTGAGTTTTTATTGAGGTCGGTGACATTTCTTCGTCATATCATCTCTAGCAAGGGAGTTGAGGTTGATCCAAGGAAAACAGATGCGACGAAAAGTTATCCAATACCATTGACACAAACCGACATTAGGAGTTTCTTAGGTTTAGCGGGTTATCATCGGAGGTTTGTGGTTGCTTTTGCGTCCATTGCATCTCCCTTAACTACTTTCACCCAAAAGTGTAAGAAATTTTATTGGTCGGAGGCATTTGAGAGAAGTTTTGAACTATTTAGAGACAGGCTTACTTCTTCTCCAGTGTTGACTATACCGGAGGGTGCAAAGGGTTTTGTTGTGTATTGTGATGCATCCCAAGTGGGTTCAGGGTGTGTTCTTATGCAACATGTAAGGTGATAGCGTATGCTTTTATGAAACATAAGGTGCATGAGAGAAACTATCCAAATCACGACCTTGAGTTAGCGGGCGTGGTATTTTTCTTGAAATATGGAGGCATTACCTGTATGGTCTCCATGTTTATGTGTTACTGACCATAAGAGTCTCCAATATGTGTTTACACAAAAAGTGTTGAATCTCTAACAAAGAAGGTTGTTAGAATGGTTTAAAGATTATTACATGCGTGTCCTCTATCACCCCTGCAAGGCCAATGTGGTTGTGGATGATCTAAGTCATATGACTATGGGTAGTGTGTCTTACATAGATGAAGCCAAGAAAAACCTTGTAAAGGATGTTCATAGGTTGGCTACGTTGGGTGTTAGGTTGGATGATTCTCCGAATGGTGGCTTCGTAGACCATCATAACTCCGAGTTATTATTGGTAGTTGAGGCGAAGTCCAAACAACCCCTTGATAAATCATTGATGGAATTGAAGGAATCGGTCCTTGGAAAGCTTAATTAGGCTTTATCCCTAGGGGGGATGGGGTTTGAGGTACCAAGGAAGATTGCGTTTTCCTAAGGTAGATGAGTTGAGGAACCGGATCCTTGAGAAAGACCATGGGTCCTGCTACTCCATTCATCCGGGTTCGACAAAAATGTAAGAGGAACTTAAGGAAATATTTTGAAGGTTTGAAAAAAGACAGCGGAGTTTGTTGCTAAGTGTCCAAATTTCAAACACGTGAAAGCCAAACCTAAAAATTCGGGTGGCCTACTACAAGAAATCCAAGTTCCTACTTGGAAGTGGGAAGACATCAATCTTGATTTCGTAGTGGGTTTACCTAGAACTGAAAGGCAATATGACTCAATATGGGTGGTTGTGGATAGGTTGACCATGTCCGCTCATTTTATTCCCGTCAAGTGTACTTATTTGGCAGAAGATTGTGGTAGGATCTTCATAGAAGAGATTGTTCGTCGCCATGGTATTCCTTTATCCATCATATCGTATAGGGGTGCACAATTCACATTTAGGTTTTACAGGTCATTCAAAAAAGGGTTGGGTATTAAGATGAAGTTGAGTACCACTTTTTATCCCAAAACAAATGGTCAAGTAGAACGTACTACTCAAAGCCGTGGGAAGATGCTTAGGGCTTGTATTATTGATTTCAATGGGAATTAAGATAAGCATTTTCATTTGGGGGAGTTTTCTTATAATAACAATTTTTATTCATCCATCTCCATCACTAACTATGAAGACTTGTATGGTAGGAGGTTTAGGTCTTCTATTGGATGTATTGAAGTGGTGAGCCTTCTCTTCTTTTACCCGATTTGATTTATAAGACATTGTATGAAGCTCATATCATAGAGAACCAGTTGCAAACGACTTATAGTTGGCAAAACTCTTATGCCGGTCATAGGAGAAGGAATTTGGAGTTTCAAGAAGGTGATCAGGTCTACATTAAAATTTCACCTATGAAAGGGGTGGTTAGATTTTTCAAGAAAGCGAAGTTGAGTCCTCGATATGTAGGTCTCTCTTAAATCTTATCAAGGGTTGGTAAGGTTGCCTATGAATTGAAACTCCCTAGTGAATTGGCTTCGATTCAAATGGTTTTCCATGTTTACATGGTTAATAAATGTATTGGTAATCCCGAGTCTATTATTCTTATTGAGGGTCTTGGTTTGAAGGATAATTTTTCTTATGAGAAAGTCCTGGACAAAATTCGTGATAGGCAAGTAAAGAGATTGAGGAATAAGGAGGTCGCTTCATGGAACGGTGCAACATTAGACGTTGAGGCCGACATGAATTCCCGTTACCCTCATCTTTTTTTGATAACTAAGGTTTGTAGTCCTTAATAATAATGAAAATAATGACAAAAAAAAAATTAACGTTGCTTTTACTTTTAGTGAAGCTTTCCAAAAGTTGCAGCTTTTATACTCTTATAGTGATTTACAGTAAATGTGCAATTTGACTTGTAAAATTTGTGATTTTGCTTGTTTGAGTTATGTTGTGCATTTTGATGTGGTGACTCTTCACGAAATTATATCTAGGATGTTGTTGATCTGAAATTCGATATAATTTTCTCATAAGTGTTATGTTGAACAGATGTTGTTCTTGAATGATACTCCCCATAATATATAGATTAAGCCCTATGTGTGGTTGCTGAAGTTTTGAATGGCCTTGTCTTGATGATATGGTTGATATTGTTATGTATTGTTGTTCGTTGGGCTTCTAGTATTGAGTCTATTCCTTCTTTCAAAAGATTTTAGTGTCATTCGGGGATGAATGTTCCTAAGGGTACGATAACGTACCACTTCGAAAATCCAAGATGTGGTGTAGAGACAAACATAAGTGTCATAATGTTTATACATTGTTTTAAGGTCCATTTAAATTAATATAAGTCAATTAGGAAGTCTAGGGACAAAAACATCCAACATCTAGAAACTAGTTAAAAGAGGTACTACTGTTCCTTAGCCTTTTTGACATTCTTTTAAGAGTAAAAAAAAGATGAAAATAGGTGGAAGGGTGTCTAACATGGGTTTTAGTTTATTCATAGAAGGAATGTACAGGTACAATTTCTAAGGACCAACAAATGGCCCTTTAAGAGGACCCTTGAGTTGGGTGTTAAACATTGCTTGGGCAGTGTCCACCCACAAAAGGGCACAGACGAAACGTGTGGGGATCGACGAGGCGTCGATGCCAACCGTCGATCAACACTTAGAACTTTTTTTGAGGAACTCACCTACACATTCTTTGACCAAAATGATGAGTATGTAGCACAAAAGAGGGACCAATTTTCGACTCAAAAACGGACTGTTGGTCAAGGCCTTATCTATGAGGGTCTAATTTCCTGCATGTTTCAACTATGTCTTAACAAATTAATTAAAGGGTTTGAATATTAGTTAAGTATTATGGAATGTCTTATTATCTTAATTCATCACCAATATTAATACCCCAACCCCATTACACTAATTACACCTCACAATACAATACTCTCTTCCTTCTCTCTTCTTTCTCTCTCTATTGAAAGACACCATTGAAGAAAAGCTAGGCGAGGGTGTTGGGGTCTGTAATGGGAAGAATTCATCATAAATTCTTCATAAAACCATTGAGGTATGAGATCTAATTCACCTTTGAGACCTCTTTCTTCAAAGGGTTCCTTCAACGTATTTTAAAAAATGGACTTGGTCTAGTTTGTAGGAGATGACTCTTAACCCTTATCCCTGGGTTTTATTTTGATATCAATAAGGTTGTATTTTGGTCAATTGACTTGGTTATTTCTTGAATTACTAGTAGATTATGTTGTTACACTCATTTTAAATATATTTTGATGAATTTTAGTGTTTCATGCTAGTTATTTAGAAGATAATCTAGATTATAAGGTTGTTAATTGACCTAAGTTTATTTTTTTAAGCTATAACCTAGTATTGAATTTTTATGTAGTGATTCTTCTGACCTAGTTATCATGTTGGTTATTGAATTATGATGATGCTATGACCTATTTTGGTTAATGTAAGGTTTAATGTAATACTTTGGTGATCAAATATGAAGGAGACTTGGTAAGTCTTATGATCCTTATTATTTACTTAAAATTATGATTAATTATGATTATGTCATGATGTTTGATTGGAGCATGCCTTGTATTAGAACTAATATGGTTGTTATGATGTTGAATTGGAATATCGTGAACTATGGTTTTGAGTTTGAATAAGATCTATAAGTTATAAGGATGGTTATTACAACCAATATTCTTTATTATGAAATGAATATGAAATGTGCTAACCTCACTTATAAGAATTGATATGAAAAGACTATACTCATGCAATTCTTATTGCGCTATGATGATGATGATGATGATATAAGTTCTAGACCCTATGACCTGCAATAAGCTATGATGATTAATAAAGATATTAAAGACATTTCAATAAAGGGACATAGCTTAGCACCTAGTGAACTTGAGAGTGGGAGGTGATTACTTTCGATATAGGAAGAATCACCTTGTAATTCTACATATGGTGTAGACTCCACAGAGAGATACTCTTCCAATGGATTTCCATGAGAGGAGGAGACAATTTCCAAATTGTATGTAGAGGGAGAATACCCATATCTTCGTTCTAGAATTATGTTTCCCTCAAAGGAAGATGAGCTACTAGATCCACCTATAAAGATACGTTTATTTTTTATTTTACTTTGTCCGGTAGACCACCTTCAATCCGTGTAAGGTTTTACAACACCTAATTCCACACTTAGCACTTGTGGTCTATGTCGATTAAGGCAAGTGTTCTCAAAATTAAAATGAACCAATGACAGATAAACTAACTAAGATGACTTAACAGTTTTGACTTAGCCTAGGTAAAAGTATAGGAGTGTACCTGTGCCTTGCACTAGTTACCTGGGATGCAAAATTTAAAAGGTTGATATTATGTATGTATATGATAATGAATGTAAAAGATGTTAGTATGGTGACTTTACATGTAAATGATACTATATGGTTATTGATATTCTTATGAACATGTAATTGGTCTATGTTGTTTAAAGTATGATGTTGTATATCGTTAAATGGTTATTTTATGTGAAGTATAATATTAGTCATGATTCTTGTTGGGTCACTTGATTAAGTAATGTTATGAGTTTTATTTGGTTATTGCACTTGTTGGCTTTATGAGGATTCATGATTAGTAGTCCTACTTTATTTTAATAAAATGACTCTTATACATGACTATGATGTAATTAGTTGATGATAGGGTTGTATTAGATTATGGGTTAATGTATGTTGACAAGAATGTTATTTGCTTTCATTTGCTGAATATGCCTTGATTTGTATGTTTCCTTCATTAATGCATAAGGCTATCAAAGAATATTCTAGCATGTTTTGATAAAATATCCCTCTTAGCATGATTTTATCTTATATGTGCATATGGTCTCATACTTAGTACAAGTGCCGTACTAACTCTATTTTCTCCATTTTTCCCAAACATTTTAGGTTTCGGTCATTGAGGGCTCTTTGAGACTACTTTGAAGAAGCCTTGTAGTTTCTAATTCATCCAAGTAGGTAGGTCCTCTCTCTCCTAGGGCAAGGCACATATCCATCTTATGATGTTTTGGTTTTAGGACTCTTATATTCTATATCCTTTCGTTTGAGTACGGATTGTATATAGGCTATATCTTGCTCTCTTTACATTGATGTACGAGATATGACCAAATTGCTAATCATGTTAGATGGTTATGAGATACGACAATAAGAAGGGTCTATATTTATACTCGATACAGATTTATATATATACACATTCTATATATATATATATATATATTACGTATATGTAGAGGTCTATATAAACCTCCAAGTAAAGGAAATGAGAAGTTCTAAATTTTCCCCTTTTTTTACCTATAAATGTAATGATGTACACTACTAGGCTAGTCTTTGTCCTCAAAGAGGATAATGACACCGGCTACGTTGTAACGCACCGAACTACCCCCGAGACGCATGCACAAAACCTAGGACAAGATGTGATCCAAAGCTAACCCTGGTGGCATGATCATGAGCATTCTAAAGATAATAAATTGAATGCCGAATCTAAATCATAATTTATCTAAAAAGATAAGGAATACACATACTCTATAAGTGAGATATTTGAAAAAATGACTTTGATACAAAGAAAATATCAACACAACTCTAAGCAGAAATAAACTATGTTTGAATTACATCTAAACTGGACCAGAAATACTTGCATAAGCCCAGTTAAGTCTAGAAAATTTTTACCTAAATTACTAAAACATTTAAATGAACTCATGACTATTATACTCAGAGAATGAGGACTCACCACTGATTCTGCTCAACAGGAGATCGGATATTCATCTAAGCGTAATCTTGATGCTGAGAAATAAAACCTACATCATGAGAATATGTACCACATGTGTGTATCAGTACTTGAAGGTACTGAGCATATAGGATAGAATAAAGTTTAAATAAAACATAAGTGGACAAGCACAAATGGAAGTATAATAATCTAAACAGGATATACTAAATTTCTGAACTAAATGAACGCAATTACAAATTTAAAACATGCTGAAACATAATACTGGGTATACTAATAAATTTTCAATGCAAGAGAGTCTAACAGAACTGTGGGAGCTACTAATAACCCCTAATAAAACCACATGATCTAAATGTGGAGTGCAATGTATGCGCCCCATCGAGAGGACCCAATATGCCCTGCCAAAGGTATTAAGGCATGCTGGCGTGATAAATAAACAGATTGCCCATAGAGGGGACTTACAACCTACTTGACTAGTTGTTTTGGGAATAATTTGGTACGCTGAACCCTAGTCCAACTCGATATTTTGCTACTCACATTGATTTATTTAGTTAATTCATTATGTCTGAATTTTTCTGTAAGTACTGGATAGCTCAAAAGTGAACATTCAAATAGAGAGTGCAACATTTAAACTGATAACGATGCATTACAACTAAAGGAATACTAAGCTATGGTACTGAAATTCATGCGATAAACTGAATAATAAATTTATAATCTTATTTGCAACATATATTGATTAAATTCATGAAGTTCTACCAAAGTTCTAGAAACACTAGGTTTAATCATGACAAGAGAATGAAGAACTGACAGCAAACTAGGGACCCAATGTGTCGAAGGAACCCACTAGTGAAATCGCACATACCTAGTGATGAAATTTACAGAGAAACACTTAGATTTTTCGGGCTGCAACTATTGGAACCTTGCTTCACTCTTGAACTAGGGTTCTTATCCTTTCTCTCTTTTCTTGCTTCAAATTTTCTATGTTTTGATTTAATAATTTGAGTTAGGTAAGTTTTAGTTGTATTTCTAGGGTTAAATTGACAAAAATGTTATTATATAAGGTAAGAACGACGTATCTTATTCTTTAAACGAAGTAGGAAAACATGAAAAGACCCCTGAGTTAGTTGTTGTATGGCCAAATGACGACTTGGACTGATGGTCCATACGTGGGGTCTGTTCAATAGGCCTTTACTAAAACGGGCATAACCTTTTACTCAGATGTCTTATTTTAGCAAAATCGGAGGGTATGGAAAGATTATTAAATTATCTATATTTTTATTCTAATAGTTATGATCATTTGAAATTGACCAAACAACATCCCCCCAACTGTCTGCTAACTTCCACCTATAGTTAGATCTACGGTCTATAGGTCCATATACAAACCATTATCGTCAATCTTGGTTCTTGTTAGAGAATGGCTAAATGGGGTTTTGATTGATGGATACATACTACTAAGTGTAGTTTGACCTACAAACTGTAGGTCCATCCGTCATTCGACACCTAGTAGAAATTTCCTAGGCTGAGATTTTGGGGGTTTCTGACTCAATCAAAGGATGTGCAGGAAGGACCGTGGGTCAGGCTACGATCCTTAGATGGCCACCGTCTATTGCACCTGCAAGTTTTCAGAAAATTTTGCTTTTGGTCTATTTTGGATACGGGGTTTTAAATAATCTCCTCCTTGGGAATATTGATCCTCTAATGAAGATTAAACTAGCTGGTTTAGAGGGAGGGAGATCCTGTACCAAGAAATATTCTGCCGCATTCTGTAATGTTACACCATAGTGTGATATGGTCATAAGGTGAACTCTTAAGCGAACAAGCCTGTGAACACCTTTCACTAGCTCCTTTCTTTCTACCACAACATTGGTTACATTGCCCATTATTAATCTACTTAGAGCATCTTCTACTACATTCGCCTAAACAGGATGATAATGCACACTCATATCATAATCCTTAATGAACTCAAGCCATCTCTTCTAGCGAAGATTCATCTTTTTCTGAGTGAAAACATACTGAAAACTCCTATGATCAGTGAACACATCTACATGAACACCCTACAGGTAATCGCTCTATATCTTGAGTGAAAACACCACTGCTGCAGGCTCGAGGTTATGAGTTAAAAGTTTTTCTCTTGCACCTTAAGCTGTCTAGAAGCATACACTATAACCTTATATTGATACATCAACACCTTACTATGGACAAATATGGATGCATCACAATAGATCACATAACCATCTAAACCCTCTGGTACTGTCAAGATAGGATTTGTAGTCAATTTTATTTTCAACTCTTGAAAACTTTTTTAACAATTATATTACCATTGAAACTTTACCATCTTCTGAGTTTACCTATTCAATACTGAGGCTATGGATGTGAATCCTTCCATGAAACTTCTATAATAACCACTAGGCCTATGAAACTTCTGATATTTGTAGGAAAGGTAGGTATGGGCCATTGTTATAGTGCCTCTATCTTATGTGAATCCACTCAAATCCCTTCGCTAGATTAAATTTTCCAAAGGAAAGCAACGAATTGTAACCCGAACTCACAATTTAAAAACATAATGAATAACTCATCATCCCTGACAGTATGTAGAATAATACTCAAATGACTCACATGTTCTTCCTTATTCCTACAGTAAATGAGGATATAATCAATAAAGAGGATAACGAACAAGTCCAAGTAATTTTTGAATACTATGTTCATCAAATCCACAAATGTTTCATGAGTTGTAGTTAGTCCAAATGACATAAATACAAATTTGTATTAACAATACTGAGTTTTGAAGGTTATTTTCAGAATGTCACAATCTCTAATTCTAAGTTGATGATAACCCAATCTGAGGTCTATCGATTAAAAAAGACTAGCCTCCAAAAATTTGTCAATCAAGTCATCAATTCTAGGGATGGGATACTTAATCTTTATTGTGAGCTAGTTCAGCTGTCTATAATCAATGCACATTCTGAGAGAACCTTCTTTCTTCATTACAAACAATACTAGAGCATACCATGGTGACATACTAAGTCTAATGAAGACCTTATCAAGATGGTCTTTCATTTTCTTTAATCTCTGCTGGAACCATTGTGTATGAAGGAATAGAAATAGGCTGGGTTTCTTGAAGCAGATCAATTCAAAAGTCAATTTTCCTTACATGAGGGACACTGGGGAGATCTTTTAGAAAGTCCTTCTGGAAACTCACAGACTACTGGAACTGTCTCAAGAGTTGGGATTTCAGTACTAGAATCCTTAACACAAACTAGATGATAAAGATAACCCTTAGTGATCATCTTTCTCTAATTAATGTAAGAAATGAATTTACCCATAGGCGCTAAGATACTACCCGTCTATTCTAATATTGGTTCGTCTAGAAACTAAAAAGACAGACAATCCTAGTTCTACAATCGACTTAGGCATGACAGAAATATGATCAATCCATGCCTAGAATAACATCGAAGTTAACTTTACAAGATCTGCTGAGGTTACTTTCTCAAACACTGCAAAGGAAAAAATTCTGTATACTTGTCAAGCTATAACTAGGTCACAAACATGAGTAGAGACTGAGGAAGGTTCTAAAAGTTTTACCCTACAGAGCCGGGAGACTTGTTGGTTCTACAAAAGTTTTTGACTAAGTTCTACAATTACCACCTACTTGACCCTGTCTAGAGTGACAATCCGTCAACCTGTGACTAGACTGAGCGCACCCAAAAACTTTTTTTTTTCTGCGAGACACTCGCCTAGATGGTTCTTTACAAAACATAGGGAAAGTGGGGTATGTTTTTGTGACTGAAACACTTCCCTGTGAATTAGAGTCTGACGCTCTAACCTTCTGGTCATACCTATTCGTGGAGGATGGAACACTATTCGACGAAGGGGCTGGACCTTAAAGCATTGACTGGCTCTTCGAGCTCCACCCAATTTCTGGTGAGTATAGTGATAGTTCCCAGTCCTAGCCTTCTTATTCTCCTTATGTGTTCCCTAAGCTTATCACCCTCAACCTACTGAGCATGAGTCCTAAGAGATGTTCATATCTCCAAGTAACAATATGACTCCTTAACTTTGTTTAACCAAATTTGAAAGATCACAAAATAAATTATTCATCTGAGCGCTAGAGTCAACAACCCTATAGAGATCTTACCTGGAGAGTTTGTTAAACTTAACCCCATACTTTTGGTATGTCATGTTACCCTGCCTTAAGTTCATAAATTAATGAGCCTTTTTTTCTATCAACTCTATTGCAAGAATTATGTCCATAAAGGTCTCACTTAAGCTATCCCAGGTGATAGGAGCTGCATTTGTACGATTATTTTCCTTCAACTGAGTGTACCAAATATAAGCAACATCCTTCAACTGGTATGATGCAAACTCAACCCGATCATTTCCAATTACTTGCATTACCTAAAAGATCTTCTTGATCTCATCAAATAAATTTTGAGGATCCTCAATAGTTTGCGATTCTAAGAACATAGATGGATTCATCTTAACAATGTCGTAGACCCTTGCTTCTACTGATACACCATTTTAATTCACACGAGCATGAAACCAATTGTTTTTGTTAGTCATACTATGAGCTAACATTTGTATGGCATTCCTAAACATAGAACTTGAAACTTCTTGATCTGGGACTTGAGGAGCTACGTTTGCATTCCAGGTATGCACATTCCTAGTGTTAGATCTACGAGGAGGCATGATCTCAAACGTAGCACGTCACGTTAGAGTGGATAAGATCATACCTTATGCATGATAAAACACAAAAGAAAGTTATGTTTTCCTAAAACGATTTGTAGCCTCCCTTTAACTAGATGTGGGCCACTTCACACTCATGAAAAGAACATTGATTCCTCCTAAATATCATTGATTTATCCCAAAGATTTCATTTCAATTGGAATTTTGTTATTCACCATGTACACCACACTAAGTATCCATGCATGAATGATTAAAGCGTCCAACTAATAATTGGCGAATTCGTAGGTTCAATTCCTACTGGATGCACGCCAATGGGACCCCGCCCTGGAATCACTTCACTCCCAACCAATAAGCTTCAAACTAGAGGTCGTCAAGCCCATTATCTTTCAATAGTTCTAGACTTCTAACTATAAGTCTCTAAAGCTCTATCATCTTTCAATAGTTCTAGACTTCTCACTATCAGCCAGTTTTCCTATGTCAGAACTATAATCTATGGATTTTCAGACATCCTAGGACTCTTAAACCTAGTGCTCTTATACAAAGTTTTCTCACGCCAAGAGCCTCCCCCGAGACACAGACACAAAACCATGGACCACAAATGATACCAAGCTAACCCTTTTAGCATGATTATGAGTGTACTAAAGATAATAAAGTTAATGCGGAAGTTAAATCAAAATATATATGAAAAGATGTGGAATACCCTTATTTTATAACTAAGATACTTGAAACAATGAGTTTCATACAAGTATTTATTAACTCAACATGAGCTAAAACTAGCTATTTCCAAAGATAGCCTCTAAAGTGGACTAGAAATACTAGGACAATCCCCAACTAAGTCTAGGAAAAACTAAAACTAAATGACTAAAACATTGAAATGAAATCATGACTATTGTCCTCATAGAATGAGGACTCACCACTCAATTTGCTGAACTAGAGATCGGATATCAATCTAAGCGTAATCTGGATGGTAGAACCTGAACCTACATCATGAGAATATGTAGCACACGTGTTCCTAAGAATTTGAAGGTACTAAGTATGTAGGATAGGACAAAACTGAAATAAAGCATAACTAAATAAGAACAAAAGCAAGTATAATAATCTAAATATGATATACTAATTTTATGAGATTACTGAATGCAATGACCAATTTAGGACATGCTGAAACTTAAATGTAACAACCGTAAAAATGGATATGCTAAGTTATGCTTAATGTGTCTAGAATACCAACTATTAGACTAGGTTCACACGTATTAAAACCTGTAGAACCAAACCTTGGAACCCTTGCTACGTCCATGAAAACTCACTTGGGGACTTAGTTGATCTTGGAAAGATTGGGTCCAACCATGTAGGACTCTCGTTTATGAAGATTTACTCGTAGGAGTCTTTACTAGACTTAAAAGAGGAAATCTTAGGTTTGGAGGGTGTATGGATAAAATGGTCTTTTTCAAGGCTAAGGACAATATTATAATTATCCTAAATATATAATTCAATATTTAATTAACAAGGTGGAGGGGAATTTTAGGGAGAGAGGGCCGAAATTGGGCTATTGAAGTGAAGTCTTGGTCCACCCGGGTTTGAACCTAGGTGGAAGCAATGAATTAAATTTTTTATTATTTAAGTTGGTAAATTAATGTAACTAATTTATATTTATTAGTTATTATCTTATATAAAATAAATGGAAATTAGATTTTTAATAATTAAATAAAACCTTATTTGACTAAGTCCTAAACTAGAATCCTAAGCCTAAGAAAACTCTTCTCTCCCATGCTCATCTCTCTCTCTCACATCTCTATCGCTCTCATTCACGTTTTCTCTGCAAATATAAATCCAAGAACAGTAGGTAAACCAATGTTTTTAACACATGAAGAAATCACACGAAAATATAAGAAAAACAAACGTTAATCAATTACCTAAGGAAAGCAAAGGTTTTCCGTCGAGTTTGGTGTTAAACATTTGATGTTGGATGCGTGTTTGGAGGAGTTCATTGGGAAGCAAGTCGAGGTTTGAAAATAAAAAAGGTATGGGTTCTCATATATATTTCTCCCTTTCACAAGATACCCCATAAGGTTCAAAATATTCATTCAAAAAACTAGGATTGTTTTGCATGTCCCTGTCACTAGCTCCCATTGAATCATAGGTTGGTTATGTTTGGTGTTAGAAAACTAGGGATGAAACGTGTTTTCGTGATTATGTTTTTATATGTATGATTGGAATTATGTGACTTACGTTGATGCTTCCGAAAATGTAACTATGTGTGTATGTGTGTGTTGCCGTGGATATTGTTCATGGTTTAAGACATTAAATGGCATGATAGTTCTTTATATGTCATGTACACATGTTGATGTAAATTGATGTTCATATGAGTTTAAATGTGGCTGATTTGAGGGATAATCTCTTGTCTGAACGAATCCATGAAAACGCACATAAAACGTTCTAAATGCACTACGAAATTCCATATGAACTAAAGTGTAACTTGATGAAAGGATGCTGAAAAATTAAAGGAAACTTTCCAGCTTCTAGTGATGAAATTTTGTTAGAAAAAAGGGTTCAAAATGTTGAAAAAAATTAAATTAAAACAAGTGAGGTAATGTAGGATTGAGCCCGTGAACACACCATGTTAACAACCCGGTAAAATAAAGAACCAAAAAGAAATGTGGTGAAAGGGATTCGAACCATGGTATTGGCTGGAAAATGTAACTTAAAAAAAATGAGAGGAGTGGAATCTGAACACCCACCTCTCAATCACATTTAAGAAAGAGCGAAAGAATCAAAAAGAAAACGTGAGACGTGGGAATCAAACCCATTACCACTAGACAGTGAAGGAGAGTCAATGGAAATGAAAGAAAAGAGATATGAGGAGTGGGAATCGAACCCAAAATCTCCTAGGCAGATTTAAGGAAAAAAATTAAATGATATAAAAGAAGGGTTGTGGGGGTTCGAAACCACAATCCCTCATCCAAAGGAGTGAAATTTAAAGGCAATGAAAATAAAAAGTAAATGAGGTTGTGGGGGTTCGATCCCACATCCTCTAAGTTCCATTAAGAAAAAAATGAAGAGAGAAATTAAGGGAAAAATAAAATGAAGGCATTGAGGCTCGTACATTGGTCCCCAAGACGTATGGATAAAAAAAATGAATAAAAAAATTTACGTGTTCTTCAAGATATTTGAAAACGGGGTTCCCTTGCCCAAATTCCGTATAAATGCACAAGTCGAGAATGAGTTAAATCTTTAAGGATAATGCTTCCCACTTAGATCAAAATCGAGATCTTCGAATATATACAAGATGCATAAGTCTTGTACTGCATAATCTTAGGATGATATGTATCACTTAATTGAACTATCAATGAAGCCTCATGACTTGTATGTATAGATCATTAAGTCTAGCATACGTTTAAAAATAAGTTGTCCTATGATGTATGTAATGAAATGATGTAACCCTAGAAGTGTTAATTACGAGTGGAAAACACAATAAATGGCCAAGTGCATTTCCATACGATGAAATGATTATTATGTAATGAAATGATAAAACCATATAATGTTTAAGTAAGAGTGATACACACAAATGGCCAAGCGCATTGACTTATGATGAAATGAATGTTCACATAAAAAGGGGTGAGTAATTATGAAGAGAAAATGTGCTAATGTTGATAAATGTGGTGACAACATGATATGAGGCTAATGTAAAAGATGAGATCAATCTCAAATGAGCCTAAGTAAATGTAACCAAAAGGTAGTCACCTATGAGAGTGTAAAGTTAATGACGAGACTAGTCTTTGTGAACCCTATAATGAATGTATTGAGATAAACACATATAATACTAATGATGAGATGAGAAATAATCTATTAAGTTATGATGTCCACATACTAGAAGCAATATTCCATGACATATGAGTATAATGTAATGGATCTTTATACCTAGCACTTAGAGACTAGCTATGAGCGGTTATGCTTTATTTCGGGAAGGATGGATGTTTACGTAACACTCATGAGATGAGACTGTCCGGCATACCGTGTATGAGTCTCCTTATATCTCCTAGTCTTCGAACCTATAGTGCCAATATAGGGATCTGGCAGGGTTCAATTCCCATGTACGCCAGCATGTTTTGGGTCACTTTGGGCGGTGATTCCACCTCTTTTTGTTGTGGAGTTTCTTGACAATGGATTTCATAATGCTGACAATATCTATGTCGGTTAAAGTTAAAGTTCCATATGAAAGAATGAGGCCAACCTCAAATGATGCACATATTGAAATGAACGGTACCAAAGTTGATAGGATAGGATAATCAAGAGTTGAGTTAGACTCAAGTAATGACATTAAGTCATTCTTGGTCATTGCACAATGAACATGATGAAAATCTTAAACTACATCCTAGGTATAGCTGGTGTTTACACTGGCCCATGAATGAAATAAAATGTAGTATGCAAGAATGAAAGAAGAAGACTCTGTGTTTGCTAAAGCATACTCCGTAGTTGAGGTCCCCTATGTTTATCCCTCATTTCTAGGAAGTCTTAATGTCAAGTAAATGATTCCAAGGTTTGATGGCATACGAATGAATGATATGAACAACTTATGTGTTATAGGAATTATTATATGTGCTATGTGTATGCTCTTGTGTGTTGTGTGCAAAATGTTAAGTATGATGCTTCATGTTACTCTCATGTCATAAATTTCTTTAAAAAAATTTTAAAAGCTCATAAATTTTCTAAATTCAAATTTTGAAAGCTCACTCACTTTCCTAATCTGAATTTTGCCAGTCCACTAACTTCACCTTCTATAATCACGTTGCTAGGAAAGAGCTAATCATACTCATGCATGTTCTTGGTGTATGCTTTCATATACCCATACTTAGTACAAGTGTGTACTAACCCTAAACAACTCTAAACTTTTAGGTGCAGGCACAGGTTGGTTATGTTTGCTGGTAAAAAACTAGGGATGAAACCTGTTTTGTTGATGATAATGTGTTTATATGTACGTTTGGAATTATGTGACTTGTGTTGATGCTTCCGAAATGTAACTATGTGTGTATGTGTGTGTAGCCATGGCTATTGTTCATGGTTTAGGATTTGAAATGGCATAATAGTTATTTATATTTCATGTACACATATTGATGTAAATGTGATCTTCCTATTAGTTTAAATGTGGCTGATTTAAAGGATAATCTCTTGTCTAAACGAATCCATGAAAACGCACCTAAAAAGTTCTGAATGCACTACAAAATTCCCCTAAGAACTAAGGTGTTACTTGGTGAAAAGATGCTGAAAAATTAAAAGAAAATTTCCTTCTTCTAGTGATGAATTTCGGTCAACAAAGAGGGTTCAAAATTTTAAAAAATGAATTAAAACAATCGTGGTCATGGCTGAATTGAAGTCGTGATCTCACCACGTTAAAAACGCTGAAAATAAATAAGTAAATACAAAAGTGGTTAAGAGGATTCGAACGTTGGTGTTGGCTGAAAAATGTAACTTTAAACAAAAAAATAAGAGAAGAGAAAAACAAAAAAAAATGTGAGGCGTGGAATGAAACCCACAAACTCCTAGGAAGATTTAAAGGAGAAAAAATAAAAGACATTGAAGAGGGGTTGTGGGGGTTCGAACCCACAACCTCTCGGCCAAAGGAGAGAAATTTAAAGGCAATGAAAATAAAAAGTAAATGAGGTTGTGGGGGTTAGATCCCACATCCTCTGAGTTACATCAAGCGAAAAATGAGGAGAAAAATTATGGGGAAAAGAAAATGAAGGCATTGCGGCTCGAACTTGGGTACCCAAGCCGTACGAATCAAACAAAAATGAATAAAAAAACTGTAAGTGTTGTTCAAGAGATTTCAAATTCGAGTTCCCTTCCAAAAATTCTGTAGACATGCATAAGTCATACGTGACTTAAATCTTCAAGAATAATGCTGCCCACTTAGATTCTAATTGAGATCTTCTATATATGCAAGATGCATAAGTCTTCTACTACATAATCTTAGGAAGATATGAATAACTTAAATTAAATATGAATGAAGCCTCATTGCTTGTATGTATAGACCCCCAAGTATAGCATATGTTTAAAAATAATTGAAACTATGATATTTGTAATGAAATGACATAACCCTAGAAGGGTTAAGTATGAAACACACTAAATAGCCATGTGTATTGGCATACGATGAAATTATTATTATGTAATGAAATGATGAATCCTTAGAAGGTTTATGTAAGAGTGTAATACACAAATGGCCAAGCACATTGGCATATGATGAAATGAATACTCACGTAAAAAGGGGTGAGTAATTACGAAGAGCAAATGTTCTAGTGTTGATGAATGTGGTGACATTATATGAGGCTAATGTAAAATATGAGATAAATCTCAAATGCCGAAGTAAATGTTACAAAAACGTACTCACATATAAGAGTATAAATTTAATGAGAGAAGTCTCTATGAACACTCTAATGAAAGTATTGAGATTAACACACTTAATACTAATGATGAGATGAGAAATAATCTATTGAGCTGTGATGTCCTCATATTAGAAACCAACTTCCATGACGTATGATTTGAATATAATGGAACTTTATATTGAGCATCTATACACTAGCTATGAGTGGTGATGCCTTTTTTCTAGAAGGATTGAGGTTCATGTAACTCTCATGAGATGAGACGGTCTGGCTTGCCGGGTATTGGTCTCCTTATATATCCTTCTCTTGAAACCTATACTACCAATTTAAGGATCTTTCGGTGTTCAATTTGCATGTACGCTAGATTCTTTTTGGTCACTTTGGCTGGTGATTCCACCTCTTTTCGGTGTAGGGTTTCATTACACTGGATTTCATGATGCTCAAATGATCTATGTCGGTAAAAGTTAAAGTTCCCAATGAATGAATGATGCCAACCTCAAATAATACACATATTAAAGGAACGATATAAAATGTGTTACGATTTGATAATCAAGGGGTAAGTTAGACTCAAGTAATGACATAAGGTAATTCTTCGTCATTGCAGAACGAACCCTATGAAAGTATTGAAGTACATCCTAGGTATAGTTGGTGTTTACAATGGCCAATGAATGAAATAAAATGAAGTACATAAGAATGAAAGAAGTACACTCTGTTTTGCTAAAGCAGACTCCCTAGTTGAGGTCCCATATGTTGAGACCTCAATTTTGGGAAGTCTTAATGTTAAGTCAAATATTCCAAGGTCTCATGGCATACGAATGAATGATATGAACAATGTTATGTGTTATAGGAATTATGATATCTGTTATGTGTATGCTATTGTGTGTTTTGTGCAAATTGTTAATTACGATGATCCATGTTACTCTCATGCAATAATTTTCCTAATCGAAATTTTGAAAGCTCATAAACTTTCCTAATTCAATTTAGGAAAGCTCACTCACGTTGTTAATCTCAATTCGACATGTCCACTAACTTAGACTTCTATAATCAGGTTGTTAGGTAAGAGCTAATCTTACGCATGCATGTCCTTGGTGTGTGCTTGCATGTACCCATACTCAGTACAATTTTGTACAAATCCTATACAACTCTAATCTTTTAGGTGCAGGCAGAGGTGGAGCTAGAGCTACAAGATCAACGCTGCTGTTATTTAGACGTTGAGAATTCATCCGGACTTGGTAAGCCCTCATGCTTTCAAGGATTCTTGCCCATTTACATTATAACTTAATTGTAGGAAGTAGCTAGTGCAGTATGTTCCACTAGCGTTTCTTTCCCATTTTTGTTAAGACATTTTGTTCAGAAGGTGTGTCTTAGAAAGTAATTGTGTGTCTTGACATATTTTAGTGAGTTTTACGTGTTTATTTTATCCAAATATATGTAGGATCTTCCTAAGGCTTCAACGATTAGGTTTAGGGTTTCAACGTCGGTTACGACTTCACCTAGGACCCATATGGTGCCCTATAAGAGGACCCCAACTCTAAGACAAAACTTCAAGAAAGAGTTTACATCAATGAACCAGTCGACGGATCATTGACATTTTTTCAACGATTTGACATGCATGAATGCCGAGTTTGTGAGTTTCATACCTAAACAACAATCCCTGATCGACGAGACATTAAGGCAGTGATGGGCGTTAATCAAAGGAGTAGATGGTGGCGTGCAAAAGATGTCATGTCTACTACCTTAGCTTCGGTTATTTTGTAAATTCATCCCAAGTATTATATGAACCTAGGATAATTATTTTTGGGTTTTAAAGTATGCTAACTGGGTTTTAAGTCCTATACCTGGACAAGACCGCTCACTTCAAATATTCAAACTCTCTCTCTAAAGAAAAACTCTCTCAAGTTACATTTGGAGCTAAGACTCAAGGAAGAGATAGGAGGGATTAGTGAGAACGTTTATTCACCAAGTATGAATGGCTTTTCCTCTATTTCAGGTATGGTAGTCATCCTTGAACTATATTCCATTCAAGGAGCCATTTCTAAAAGATTTGGAGAAACATTTTCAAATTCTATCTTTTTCTATCGTTTACTCTAAGCATGGGTCTTCATAAAAATGTATTCTAATGATTCAAATATGTTGTTTGCATTATTAATTGATGATCTTAATATCAAAACCGCAATGAACTCATGTTTATTCATATTTCCAACTTTTTGTTGATGAAATAGGTTAAATGAATATGATTGTGTAACGTTTGATCTTTGGTTACATAATGCTGTTATTATGGTTTAGATACTGCCCTAATGGATTTATTACGATGAAATATTGAAGAAATTTGTATAGATTTCAAAAGCTTTGTTGAATTATGAGTTGGTTATTTTGTATAACTCTTATTATAAAATGCTTTTGAGTGGTATGGTTCACCTTCTTGGAGGCGATGTTTACTTGATGTGTTTTGATATGTATTTTTACATATTGTGAGAATGTCTTTGAAGGTGTAATGTGTTAAATGAAGTAACAATGATGAGGTTCATGTTGGTGTGCATTACAAAGTTTGATTTGTATGTCTTGGTTAGATTATGCCAAAATGATGTATCTGTAATAGTTGAGCATGCTAGTGTGTTAGAAATGATGAATGAAGGTGTAATCATGTTTATAATTCATTTTTAATGAAATAGTGATTATGTTCATGGTGTCATAGCATGAACACACACTCATACTTGAATGAATGAATAACTTTAGTTATTGTAACTAAGGGGAGTTTTGGGGTGAACACTCTTCGTTAGTTGAGATGAAAAATTTGGTAGAAACCTCATTATATTCCAAGAGATTAGGTAGGAAGATGGATACCCTTTGTAAGTTGAGATATGGTGTCCAGTAGTTATCATTAACCAAGAGTATATAATTTTCAGAATCTGTGGAGAATCATGCCTAGCACCGAGAGGATATGAAGAACGGGTGGTTACACATCCTCAGTTGAGATGTTGTATTCAATATAACTCTTGATATAACTACTCCACGTTAGTAGAGAATGATTTATTTAGTAGAAACCTCCTCATCCCTTAACTATGCACCCATATAAGTGTAGCGATTTGAAAAGCAATGTAAAAACTAGGAGAGTGAACATACATAGGCAAGTGGGGATCCCTTATCCGATAAGGATGGTATTTAGATTCCATGTCTAGATCTCATGGTCTATGTCAATTAAGCTAACGCCCGCAAAAGAATGAATCAACTAAGTCTCCTAAAAGAATGTACTACTTTGGGTAGGTGGTGGTATGGGACGCGATCTATCCATTGCACTAGGTAGACCTTCTGAAAGTCTAGTCTTGGTTGGTTTTATATGAAGTGCATGAACTAAGTCTCCTAAAATAACATACTACTTAGGGTAGGTGGTGGTATGTGACGCTATCTAATAATTGCACTAAGTAGACCTTCTTACAGGGGAATCTTTGTTTGTTCTATCATGTGTTGTAAATGAAGTTCGATGACTTATGGTCTAATGTTAATGAAGAAAGAGAGTTATGTTTTATGGAATTAAGCTATGAATGACTATGTAGAGTGCTTAATCCAAGGGAACCCTCATGGAGAACTATGTGGGAGTAGTAGTATGGGATGCTACTCTCACATTGCACTTAGTGTAATTTATAAGTCCTATTGGAGAACTGTAATTACAAGAGATCCTTAATATATGAATGTATTTCAAATGTATATCCAAGAGTGTGGACTTGTTTCCATGCCGAGGTAAGCCTTTGGTTGGTAGTCTTAATGAACGCTTTGGTGTGTTTTGAAGGAGGTGTATGGGTAGTTCCTTCTTGTCTTACCTTAGGGAATATTCGGATAACATTGTTAGGCAAACTTCAAAGAACACAATTTCACTATGCTTGGGATGAATATCTCAATGTAAGGTTTCATAACATTCACTCTAACATGTCATTATTTCACATTAATGTTTTTTGGGTAACTATAAGTGTCTTCTTGTTCCAAAATTATTAGAGTTCTATTTTATTTGATTAATGATGATGTTTTTTTCTATTTTTTACTCTAATTATAATGAAGGTTTTACTTATTTGGTTGAAAGAATATTTTACTAAAATGTCTCTTTTCGCATGTTTTTTCATATGCCATACTTAGTAGATTGTCTTACACTAACCCCATACTTTTCTATACATTATAAGTATAGGTTGGCATCAAGTTGAAGGCTAGAAGATAAGGCTTGGGAATCTACCCTCTAAAGACTAAGTATGGCCTCATATGTTCGATCCATAGTTTTATTTTCTTAGTTTCTATCGTTAAGACTTATTATGTTTTTCATTTAATGTAAAATAGTCATGTTCCTAAGATATTTATGTCGTATCTATTATTTGTCTTGTGAACAAGAGATTAATCTTTAATTTTTATGAATTATATTTTCTTTATTAAATTATTAATGAAATGTTTTAATTCCGCACTACTTTTCATGTCTTATGTAATGAATTAGACCTAAGGATTGTACAAGACCTTTGAAAGGTCAAGTACGCAATTGTTCAAACCTATAGGTGCTCCCTTCTTCTAGGGGATACTTTAAGATCGTTACCCAACTATGTTCGTTGTCAAAAATTCAACTCCTTTTGAGTGAACATATATTGAAGAATTTTGTGGTCTGTAAATATAACCACATGGAAACCATAGAAGTAATGTGTCCATATTTTCAAAGCAAACACTACAGGAGCTAATTCAAGATCATATGTTTGATAGTTCGTAATATGAACCTTGAGTTTTCTAGAGGAATAATGTACTACTGTCCCGTGTTTCATAAGGACACAACCTAAAATCACTCGGCAAGTGTCAAAATATACCATAAAACCCTTAGTATCTTACTGTAAAGTCAACACTGGATCAGAAATAAACCTATCTTTTAATATATGGAAGCTTCTTTCACATACGTCAGACCAGTCTAATTTAACGTTCTTTTAGGTCAACCTTGTCAAAGAAGAAGCAATGGACGCAAACCCATCCAAAAACCTACTATAATACCGTGACGAACCCAAGAAACTTTTAATGTCACTTGGAGTCAATGTTCTAGGCTAATTCTTAACTGCCTCCATTTTTCATGGATTGACCTCTATGCCCTCACTTGAGATAATAAGACCAACGAACGCAACTGATCTTAACCAAAACTCACATTTTCTATACTTGGTAAAATTTAGTGTTCCTTAAGGATATGCAGTACTACTCCCAGATGATCCATATGTTCATCTTCACTCTTGGAGAACACCAAAATATCCTCAACAATTAAAATCACAAAGGAGTAAAGGTAATCTCGTAACAACCTATTCGTTAAGTCCATGAAAGCCGCTGGGGATTTTGATAGACCAAAAGACATGACTAGGAATGCATAATTACCATACCGAGTTTGGAAAGCTATTTGAAGTATGCCCTCTCCTCTTACCTTATGTTTGTGATAACCCAACCTCAATTCAATCATAGAAATGTACCATAACCCTTGTAATTTCTCAAGAAAATCATCGATCCTTTGGAGAGCATAATTGTTGTATATAGTAACCTTATTTAGTTGAGAGTAGTCGATGCACATCTCTAGGGACCCGTCCTTCTTCTTTGCAAATAACACTGGAGCACCCGCAGGAGAAATATTAGACTTTATGAAAACCTTGCCAAGTATATCCTTGAGTTGAATCTTAAGTTCATGCAACTCAGCCGGAGATATCCTATAAGTAGGGATTGAAATAGGTTTCATATCCATCAACAAGTCTATGCCGAAGTATATTTTCTGTTTGATACGAACTCCCGTAAAGTGATTGGGAATGACATTAAGAAAGTCCCTTACTATTGGTACTGACTATAATGGAGGATCTTCGAATTAAAGGTAATTGAACATAACAACATTTTGGTAGAGACACAATTTGGAGATTATTTTATAAGCTTTTAGTCCTAAAATAATTTGACCTCTAGGGATTGAGTTACCCTGCTTCTTCTATATGATGTGTTCATTAGGAATTTTAACTTCACTACCCTTGTCCTATAATTGATTGAAGCAAAACAATCATGCAAAAACTTCTATTCCCAATATGGAATTGAAGTCAATCATATAAAATTATATCAACTCAACCAAATTAAATTTATTGGGCAATGATATTGGAAAACTCTTAAAGACTTCTTTACACCACGATGTCATCCAACGGGATTGTAACCCAAAAAGGTTCTCTTGGAACTTGAGGTAATACATTGAACTCTCTAGCTACTAGAGGAGTTACAAATTATAAGGTAGCACCGGAATCTAATAAAGCATAGACAATAATAGCAAACATTTGTAAAAAACTGGTGACGATATCAGGAGAATCATCTTGATCACCCTTAGAGAGGAGAGCATAGAAGTGATTGTTCTTAGGAGTATTGGGATTGGGAGAACTTCACTATGATTTAGAATTTTCTCTCCCCTTATCCTTTATCATAGGATAATACATCTTCATGTTACCATTAATTCCACAACCATAACTATTTCCCATATGAACTAGACAGTTTCCATCATGTTTTATACAAAATTTAGCACAAGTAGACTTCCCGACATAAGGTCCACTACCTTTATCATCCTAAGATAGGGTATATACCCTTTACCTTTGTTTACCCTTTGAATGGTTGAAATACCTTGATTGCGGAATCTTTTCCTAAACGTTGGCTCATCTAGAACCTCAAATCTAGCCTTTGAAGAGCTTCCATCTCCAGACCTTGTCCTCTTCAATTCTCTACCAACTATCTTAAGCTTTCATTCCTCAATTGATCGGCAGGAAGCATGAGACGAGAGATGTCCATGACAGGAATCAACATATATCGACAACCTTAATGTCTTTACCACAAAGTCTGATACCCCATAAAAATTATTTCATGTTGGCCTTTGAATCCACCATGATAGTAGGAGCATACTGGGATAGTTGAGTGAACTTGAGAAAATAATCCTTCAAATTAATACCTCCATGGCATAGGTTAATGAATTATATCATTTTCCACTCTCTTAGTTCCAAGAATAAAGAACCTATCAAGGAAGGCTGTCTTGAAAGATTCAATAGTAATCTGGCCTTCTCTAATCGGCCTCTCATCCTTCCATTGCTCATGCAAAACTTGAGCCACATCTTTGACATGCCAAGCTGCTAGTTTCGCATATTCTTAAGAAGATATCCCCATAAAATCTCATACCATGAATACTTCATCAATGAACTCTTGTGGGTCCTTGTTAAACTTCGAGCCAATGAAAGTCGGGGGATTCATCCTTTTGAAATCCCTTATCCTTTATTTGGTTTTGCTAGTATTATAGTTCACTTGGACCCTAGTATCCCTAGCAACTTAAGTATCAAAAATTTGAGTCAACCTATTAATGGACACACTAATCTCACCATTAGACATATCTCTCTCTTCAATTGGAACTAGATGGTTTTGAGGATCCAGAGGGGAACCGCCTCATTCACATTCTCTTCTAGACCTATCGAGTGTTGATCCTTCTTGTATTCATTCCCTATAAGCACAATAAAGAGAATAGAAGATAAATACTTTTATATTTAAGATGCTAGAGGCACGAATTCAAGAATATCGTTAAAGTTAGACTTTACTAAGCATAACATAGCCTCTCATTAATATGTGTGGTTGCTTCACAATTATGAACCTGACTCTACTTCACATGGTGTACAGAACATAAATCCTAAGATAATTTAACCTCATGCTTTGATACCCAGTTTTTCATGACAAAGGAGTACCCCGTAAATGTAAACAGTGTTGTATTACTCAGAGAGGACTTAGACAAGCCTTTTAGCAATCGTCATAACATATCATAGGTCAAAATGCAGAAAAATTAAGTTTTTTAAAAATAATGAGGTATAAATAGACCTCTCACATATTATATATGGAATTTACATAGACTCCTCAGTTATTGAAGCTTACATAGGCTTCTTGTTTAGAAAACATAACAAACATATAATAATTTGGCTAATAATATCGTCTCATATTAAACCATCATACAAGAACACTACTAAGAGCATACCTTAGGATACCACATGTTAAATGACTAAGAGTAGTCCCTTTCCCTACCTCATCCTATGCAGTAACCTTTAAGACAAGCATTAATAATTGTCTACATACTTGACTTATTTATTTACTTTTTTTTATTAGGGAAAAAAGTGCAATAACCAACATGAGACCATGTGAACTACATGGAATCTACTATTATCCTACCATACCAAAAAGAGATTGTTACTTGCATAAGGAGTAACCTTTCGTACATAGGTATATAGGTTGATCAACATACCTATATTCCGATGTGGCACATAGATAAGGTTAAAGGAGATTTGTACAAGAACCTTGACTTTGTCAAGACCCTCAAAAATTAAATAAGGTGTATAGAGCATCACTTGGAACTAAAAAGGTTAATAAAATGTGAACTAAGTATCTTAGAGATCGAATTATTTTTTTGAAGTTATTCGTAGTTCAAACATCGAAGAATGTCCAAGATGATCGAAAGTTAGCCTTGAGACTGCTAGTGAGCCCTTGTGTGTCTTGGTATATTTTATGTGTTGTTTGGAGTTTAAATTCAATGCGGGATGAACCTAAAATATAAATCAAAATATTTAGGGTCGAAACGTCCACTTACGACTCCCCAAGGACCGCCCTACGGATCTTTGGGGAGGACATATCCTTTGGACACCAACCTGCCCCAAGCCATCAAGAATTTTGTTCATAGATGAAGTAGGTCCGTGTCGCGGACTAGGGTCCCCGCCAAAAGTTGCTCCACTTCGTGGACACAACACATACTCTACTGTCCAAAGAATTAATTCTAAAAATCATGTGGGAACAGCACCGGGATGCAGACTTGTTCCCCGATGAAGATTCCAAAAATTAAAGTAAAATTTTACATTTCTTGAAGTCCAAATAAGTATACGGGTGTTTTGGGTAACTGAGAGGCAGTTATAAACTATTTTGAGACCTATTTAACTTCTTTACCATGTCAAAACCACAACACCTAATAACAAAATCAAAACCCCAAATCTCTCTCTTCTTCAAAATTCTCTCAAACCTAAGTTGAAGACCATGCTCAATAACAAGATATGGAGGTGGATTCTTAGAGATTTACTATAACATTTTTGTTGAATTTTTAACGTAGAAGGTATATTCTTCCTTCATCCCTAGATAATCATTCATCTATGGGGTCCTTTCACAGGATTTTCAAGCATGATTCTACGTCAAAGATTCCTTCAATCTAGCAATGGGTTCATGGTCAAATTGATTTCAAAGTCATTCTAATGATGGATTTATGTTTAATTTCTATTTAAATTATGAATTTCAATCTGATTACATGAAAAACCCATGATTCTTATAAAATCTCAAATTCGCCTATAATGTCGGTCTTGTGATTTTGATGATATGTTGATTCGCTAATGTTTAGATTATAATGAATTGCTTGGTTATATATTCATGTTGGTCAATTGATTATAGAATGTATATTGAATTAGGATGATTGGTATGGTCCACTTGTACATTATTATATTCATGTAAATGTTTATGTTTTGTGATCATGGCCTCGAAGAAATGATAGTCAAGATTAATTGATATGATGATTTCCATGTCTAGGAAGTTGAAGGATTTAGCCTTGATTCTAATATATGTTCGAAGTGAATTGATGATAAGTGATTATCATGTTAGGTTTAGGGATATGATCAAATTACACCTCCATGAAGAATTATAAGAGGTTATCTCAAGTAAAGAACTCAACTAGTAGGTTGGGATCTAACCTAGAGGGAAACTTCATTAGACATAACTTCAACGTACAATTATGTCTATTGAGTCAAGCTCCTTCCAAAAAAAGGTTACTAAGGGGTTTTTGTGAGGAAAGATTCTTTAAATCTTCTATGTAAACTAGGATGTATTTGTTACCCATAGGTTCATTGCTCTGTATTCATAGCAATAACAATTCCTCCCTAGTGTTTTGCACGCAATGTTATAAGTTAAGTGTCTCTAAATCCTTTGTCCTACATCTAGAGAATTTCATGCCTTACCTTGCTCTAGCTACGTGTGTGTAAAAGTCATGAGCCACACCTATACCCTAGAAGTTAGGGAATTCCTTAGGCTGTGGACAGGCGTACTTGACGTCTCAGAGATTTTGTGCAAGCCTTTCTGTATCATTCATTGCATATAAACATATCAAAAGTTGGGGAATTAAAAATTTTCACACGAATATCTTAAACTATCTTTTCATATTAAAATTGTAGAAACGCTAAGTCTCAACATATGACGTTCTTAGACTCATGTATACTTGAAACACGACTCATACAACACGAATATAGAAATACATAGTCTATTACAATACTTTTAAATAAAAGACATGTATATGACCTCAAGGCAATTGACAAAATATTTAAACTTAGCTTGCACGATATATACAACCCAATCTTTCATTCACGATCCTTCTATCCTCCATCCTACACCTTTAGTTATAACAAAATTCATGGAATTAATTCACTTGTACTAAGTATGTCTTTATGCGAAATAATGAAAATGAATAGTTATTTCTTTTTGATTAGAAATGATATCATAAGAATAAGAATAACATTTACTAACTTAGAAAAACGTAAGAAATCACGTAAGCAATTATTCACATTTTAAGGAATATTACAGTAAACCTATGTAAATTTAAAATGACTAATTTAAAATGTTACAATGAATTACTTAAACCTTACAGTGAACCCAATTAGCATGTAATTCCCTCACTAAAAGCTAACTTAAGACTCACTTAAGTAGGATAAAAAGAGACCGCCCATACACCCTCTCCAGTAAAACCTAAATGATCCTTAAACAACCTACAATGAGAAATCGACACTTATAATATACCAAACACATGAACATGAGATTCTCCTACCAAAAGTGGTTCTAAGTCTCACTTGATTGAGATATGAAGCGACCACCATACAATCCCTTCACAGACATTTGAGAGATCCTTTAGGCTACCTAATAAGGAATCGTTCTCCCTTAGCACAACAACATACATATTATGACATTCTCCATTCCGAAGATTATAAAAATACTTACTTAAGTAAATCAAGAAGATAACGCCCATGATTGAACTCTTCAAAATTACCTACATAATTGTTAAGACAATCTAAGGATTATATCATGATTATTTATCAATCATTTCCCTAACCAGATTTATTCTTAAGACTTATCTTTTTAACATACGAAGTGACCATTCATACACCACTTCATACTTTATCTAGACAACCCTTAATTACTCTTGATAAGTACATATTCATTTAAGATACTTTCTTAACTTAAGTCATTAGATTCATTATTTAATTTAAGATTCATTCATCACATAACGACATTCAATTAATGGTCATGGAGAAAACGTAGGGACTCTCACAAACATCTTCAAAGCCTATTGTGCAATGTCTAGATACCATCTTATACCACCACCTAAACTTCATAGAACTTCTTCAATAATAGTAGGTATCCCATATGATAAGAATAAGCAATAACCAATTTTGACCATGATAGCTAAACATAAAATTTGGAGTTATAACCTACTCTGAAGAAGGGTGTTCTACTTGACAATGGTAGAACTAGGACACATCCCATGTAGGCACATGCTTAATGAATATGAAGGGCTTTTATGTACTCTAGCCTCATTATCAAGTAGAAATACATTGTACTCTAGTATCCTAGTCAAGTAGTTCTACTTCCCATAGCATACTCACTCGGTTCAATAAAGGTTCACATAAAGAGATTCCATATTTAGTTGATAACCTAATCACATACCCCGTAATAAATAGATCCACTAGGGAAACATTTTAATGGCAAAGATTATATTTTAATGACTTTCCTAAGAATGATATGATGTCGTTCCATCCAACCAACCATAAGTCCATCAAACATACAACAAGGATACCATTACGCCTTTCAACTTCAAGATTCATATCCTTACTATTAGGTAAAGGTTCCACATACATAACATTCTTAAAATCATTAATGTCTCACAATCATTTATTCAGACATGACAACAGTGAACTAATCATTAATAATCAAGACATCTCATATTCACATATAATTCATACATGTATCATGTAAGGGATACAAGTCTATCGAAAAAAAAAAACATACTTTATAACATATATCAATTCATTTTTTGAATCACATAAGAATGACTCTTATCATCTTTATGAAATCCTATACATTACAATATAATCATAAATATAACCATACTCAACTCATAAAGTCAATTAGGAATAATCATTCATCAACTCTAGGACTACACATATAAGTACAACTCATAGTCTAACATAATCACTTAATACATCAACAGTAAACATACTTTCATATTGCTAACATGTAGGTAGATATGAACATACTTCACATAATTAACTACACAAATCATTACAACACTTCATGCAGTGCCAACAAAGACATGATCATAATAATTCATAAAGTAACAACGATGAGCTTTCATCAATTGCAAGTAAGGCACATAACACCGCAACTATAAGTGGAACAAACCAATCATAGCATAATTCAAGTGTAATTAACATAAAATAAAGATAATTAATGCAGCGTACAACCAATCCATTATCTCCACTTCCATACATGTCTAAATAATCCGATTCAATACCTTAAGGCCCTTACCCGTAACCATGAACATCAATTCAATACAATAATCACAATACTTAATGAATCTAAGTAAATAAAATATATGTATACCAATCTATGACCAAGTAGACATCAATTGAATACAATTATTACATCACTCAATAGCCCATACAAAACTACACTAGAGTACATAAGCACTAAGTCAATATCACTTAACCCATAAAATAGTTAAAAACTAGGGTTCGTCAATTACATGGATTCATAGATAATTGAGTTAAAATAATCTAATAAAAAAACTCAACCCAAAATCAATGCTTTAAAAACTATTAATTCAAGAACCTATGGATACATTTAAATTTAGAAAACTAATATTTAGAGAACTCTCTGAAAATCACTTTGAAGATTTGATCCTTGATGAATAGGGTTTCAAGGATCAAAAACTATACCTTAATGAAGTTAATAAACCAATTTGATGAAGAATCACCACTCAAATCTCCAATACAATCTTTTCCTTGAGTATTGGCTTTAATGGAGTTCTAGAGAATTTCTATGATATTTTTGGGTTTTGGGTTTTGAGTTTGAAGAATTAATTAATCTAGGTGTTTAAGTCTTATGAACATGTTTAGAATACCCAAAGTACCACTCAGTAACCGCGCTATCTCATATTTTTACATGGGGTGAATTTACCACTTCACCAATAGATAATACAGTGAAGTTGCACAGTTTACAGTACCATCGACAACTAGCCAGTAGACGAACAATTTGTCCACATATAGACCATCCTGTCCTTTTGTCGTTTGGTTCAAAGACTTGCCTTTGGAAGATTAATCTCCCTTGTATATATCTTGACCCACGATACCTATCGACGAGGCGTTGACTTACTCACAAACAATCGTTTGCCTCAGCCGTTTGGGGCCTGGTCTAGACAACCTTTGCTCTAAATTAAAGGTCCTTCCTCAAGGACCCTTGCATGTTTCCTTGGGGATGTTTTCCCGGACCTTTCCAACCCAAATATGTTCCTATACAATTTTAAGACCTCCCACATAAATTTCATCCAACATGAACACGTAAAACGTGATGAAACATGCCATGACAAACAAGGTCATATAAAGGAAAATCATTCGAACGTCATGGACGTTCTTGGACGTTTGACCTCCATAAATCATGAAGCTCAACACACTTCATAAAAACCCTATAATAATTCATATAAGAACCTCATAATCTCTTGAAACACACAAATAGGCACACAACCACACATGAGGTACATAGGTGTTTTAGTCGTCGAATGTCTTAGTTGTCCCTTTGTGTTTGATTTTCAATGGACGTAAAACTCTGGAAACTGCCATTAAACTCACATCCATAACTCATCATGCCATTAAACTCACATCCTTCGTTCCAAATAACAAAAACACATTTTATATTCATTATCATTGTAATATACATAATTTGTATACACATTACAACAATTTTTGACAAAATAATGAATTAGTCAAAATCTCAAAAATATTCTAGAGAGCAAATTTTCCTTGTAGTGAACATATTTCAATTTTTTCAAAAAATGCAACTCTCAAGTAATTTATGATGGAAACATTCTAATTATAAAGATAAAATCATGTAAACACATTTTATAATATAATAACAACTTCATAGAATGCATAATGTATGGAATCCATGAATTAAATTTCAACAAGACCCCTAAAAAAAATGCACATGCAACATACTTCTATAACTTTCAACTCTAAAGCTTCAGTTACATACAAAATATTAAACAGTCAATCACAACTCCACTACTCACCATACCCCCCCCCCCCCACTTAGAATGATATCATAACAGTAAAGAAATACCAGAACTTATTACGTCATCATCCTTACTTCTTCGAACCTTTTTGCGGCGATCCTTGTAGTATTCATCTCCTATAAACACAAGAGAAGAGATTAGAAATAGACTCTTACACCATCAAATCCATAGGCACGATACAATATTGATGAAGAAAGTGAAACTCTATCGTCCTTTAGACTTATGCTCATTGATGTGTCATTACTCACACAGATGGTGAAGACACTACTAGACTACGGTTTAGGAGACTTTTTCATTCCTAAGAACATTTTTATAACCTATGTTGTGATACCGTGTTTGCCTTTACTCGAACTATACCCTAAAAGTTAGGTCATTCCATAGGTCGTGGACCGGAGTACTCTACCTCTTTGAGGTCTTATACAAGACTTTCCGTATCATTCATCACATATAAACATATAAAAAGTAGTGCAGAATTAAAAAATTTCAATGGAATATCTTAAAGCATCCTTTCATATTAAAATAATAGAAACGCTAAGTTTCAACATATTCCATTCTTAGACTAAAGAATAGTTGGGACATGGCCTATATAATACGAATATAGAAATACTAAGTCTATTGTAATACTTTGAAATAAAATACATGTATATTCCCTCGAGTGAATTGAGGACATACTTCAACTTCGTTGTACGATATCTAGAATTCAATCTTTCCTTCACTATCCTTTTAACCTTATACATACACCTTTAGTTATAACAAACATGTGTACTATGTATTGTTTAATGCATAAAATTATGAAAATGGAAATATATTAAAAATAAACTTTTTCTTATTTAAACATTATATCGTAAGTTAAAGAATAACATTTAAAAACTTAGAAACACAAAAGTACTCACATAAGTAATTATTCAAATTTTAAGGAACATTACAACAAATCTATGTAACTTTACATTGATTATTTTCAAATGTTACAGTGAATTACTTAAACCTTACAAAGAACCCAATTAGCACGTAATTCCCTCACTAAAAGCTATCCTAAGACTAACTTTAGTAAGTCAAAGAGATACTGCCCATACACCCTCCCTAGGCACACTTAAATAATCCTTAAGACCACCTATAATGAGATATACACTCTTATATTACACTAAATACATGAACATTAGATCCTCCTAACAAAGTTTATTCTACGTCTCACATGAGTGAGTTGTTAGGCAACCGCCCATACAATCCCTTCTCACACACTTAAGAGATCCTGTAGATTACCTATGACAGAGTCATTCTCATTTGATTCAACAACATACAAAATATGACATTCTCCTTTCCTAAAGTTATTAAAAGACTTATGTAAGTAAATCAAGAAGATAACATCCATGATTGACCTCTTCAAGATTACCTAAATAATCGTTAAGAGTACCTAAGACTTATATCATGTATACTTATCGATCATTTCCCTAACTAGAGTCATTTTTAAGACTTAACTATGTAAGATACAAAGTTACCATTCATATGCCCCCATCACCCATTTACAATACAACCCTTAATTACACTAGAGAAGATATTTATTTAACATACATTCATAAATTAAGTTTTTACATTCATTAGTTCATTTAAGAGACATTCATCACATAAGGATAATCAAGTAATGGTCTTAGAGAAGACCTAGGGACTCTCACTAATATCTTCAAAGCCTATTGTGCAATGTCTAAATAACGTCTCTTATCAACAATTAAACTTCATAGAACTTATCCAATACTACTAGATATCACAGATGATGAGAATATGAAATAACCAACATAGTCCATGATAGCTATACCTAGAATCCGGAGTCATAACCTACTCAAACGAAGGGTGTTCTACTTGTCAAGGGTAGAACTAGGACACATGCTATGTAGGCACATAGTTAACGAATATGAAGGGATTTTATGTATTCAACTTTCATTCTCAAGTAGCGCTACATTGTGATATACCGTGGTTTCACGGTATAATTAATACTATTTCCTTAAGTTTAGTGTGTCCGAAAGCCTTTTTGTGCTAATTTTGATATAAGTTTTTCTTTGTTTTGTAGGAAATCTGTCTAAAGCTGAATGCGGAGATTTTGAGTTAAAAATGCAGAAGAGACCACCTACGGAGCTTATGACGGTCCGTCGTGCGTGTGACGGTCCGTAGGTGGCAGCGTAGAGAAGCTGCTGAAGGAAGATGGGGAAGTCTGACCAAGTGTGGGATTACGAAGCTTGTGACGGTCCGTCATGGATATGACGGTCCGTCCTGCAGGTTCGTCGTGAAGATCAGAGAAGTGATCCCAGTACCCAGATTCCAAGAGTTGAAGTATTTTGTAACGAAGACCCTCGACGGGCCGTCGTGCCTATGACAGTCCGTCACACTTGCCGTCGAGGGGAATGAAGAAAGCAGCAGAAGAATTGCACCAAGTATGGGGCGACGGAGCCCACGACGGTCCGTTATGAACACGACGTTCCGTCGCGTGGTCCGTCGACCCAGCCGCATTTTGGCAGATTTCCAGTAATTAGAATCCTTGTTTAATTAGGTTTTAATTTTTTTATAAATAGTTCGAAAAACCTCGTTTTTGGGGTTAGTCTCTTGGAGATTAAACGTCATATTATTAGACTTTGTTTTTCTGAGTGTTTGATTTTTGGAGAATCTTACAAGTAACTCTTGTTGATTAATCAAGCAAATTTTCAGACTTTATTCTTTCTCATTAAAGTAAGTACATGAATTCTTGTTTAATATATTTGAATATTGTGTTTATGGCTATGAGGAACTAAACTCTATAACTAGGGTTGTGGGAACCATAGGCAAATAATGAGATAAACCCTAGCTAAAATAACAACTCTAGAATCGTGTCTTGCAAGTATTAGTAATTCTTTCTCTTAGAAGTCTTTTTAACGGATGATCAACGTTAGAAATCACCTTAATGCTACTTGCCGGACCAAGGAGGTAGATAATAGGAAAAGAATTATTAACATAGATTTAGTGTATACTATCTAATAGGCTAGTATTGATTGGTACGAGGTAATAACTTAGTCAATTATCGAATACGATGCATAATATGAGGTAATGATAAGGGTTAGGAAAGCAACACACGTAGCTGGACCAAGGTGCGGAGTGAGATTTTCTAGATGCCGGACCAAGGATTTAGAAATACATAACTTATCACTTTACATGCAAGATACTAGGAAAGAATTGTTATAGCTAGAATTATCAAGTTATGAACCTGTGGGGAACACGTAAACCCTAGTTACTTTGATTAATTGATTAAAACTCAACATTAAAAGTTTTTAAGCGTCTCTGTCAAATTCGTTAGTTATTTTTATTTTATTAGGAAGTACAAAAACCCCCTTTTTATGCTTTTAATTTTTAAGGAAGTCATCAACCGAACAATAGTAATAACAAGTTGGAGTTAAGTCTAGACTATTTTCCTCGTGGGAACGATCCCAACCTCACTAGTTGGGTTATTTACTTGACGCGACCGCTTTACTTCTCATTTGAGAAGTAAGTTTGAGCGTATGATAACATAGCAGATTGGGATGGGCCACTGGTTTTGCCTCCTCTACCCACAGGCCACACTTTTGTGGTAACTAGTAGTCTGATGCAAATGCTCACTGCCAGAGGTTTGTTTTCAGGGCTACCTTCTGAGGATCCACATGCCCATATAGCTAAGGTAAGGGCAGTGTGTAAAAGTTGTGTGGGGAGGCCTGACTTGGATCTAGATGTAATAGGTCTCAGAGTGTTTCCTCTCTCACTGACGAGAGAGGCTGCTATGTGGTTTACTGAGCTCCCATACAACTCTATTTTCACCTGGAACCAATTAAGGGATGTCTTCTTAGCATGCTACTATCCGGTCTCCAAGAAATTAAACCAGAAAGACAGGGTGAATAACTTTGTGGCACTACCAGGAGAGTCAATTAGTAGTTCTTGGGATAGATTCACCTCATTCTTGAGAAGTGTCCCAAATCACCGTATTGATGATGAGTCACTAAAGGAATACTTCTATAGGGACAGGATGATAACAATAAAGCGGTGTTGGACACTATAGCAGGTGGATCTTATGGAGAATGCCCTTATGCTGAGATTGCTGAGAAATTAGAGAAAATCTCCCGTAACAACAAACCTTGGAGTACTAGGAAGTCTGATACAGGGAGAAACACCTTTCCAGTGCAGTCCACTCACAACCCAGCCACAGATGATATTCGGGAAGAAATGGCTCAGATGAGAACTGAGCTTGGGTTGGTACTAAAACATGTCACTGGGGGTGCAGAAAAGGTTAATGCAGTCAACTACCTGGCTAAACCACCACCTCCAATTGATGAGTGTTATTATGAGGAGGATTCCTATGCAGTAAATGAACAGATGGGGGGTTTCCGACCAAGTGCCCAAGGCTCTAATAAGGAAAATTGGCGCCAAGGTCAAGGGAACCAAGGTCGGAACTATGGTAACTACAACCGTGAGGGTCATTATGTCCGAGATGGAAACTACAATCGCGATAACAACTTCAACAGGGGTAGCTATGGTAACAGAAATGACAGAAATGGACCTTATGTTCCTCCTGAAAATCGTGAAGTTACTCCTAGGGATGGTGGAGGTAGTATGTCGCGTGTTGAGGATATGTTGCATAAAATGATGAGGAGGTTCGATGCTAGTGATGAGCAAAATAAAGAGTTGAGGAATGATCTAGCGGGTATTGGGCAAAAAGTTGATACCCATGCAATATCAATTAAGCAACTTGAGTTACAATTGGCCCAACTATCTGCAACTGTAAACACACGGCAACCGGGCACTCTTCCTAGCAACACTATCCAAAATCCGAAAAATGATGGACATTGTATGGCAATTACTACTCGCGGTGGCAAGCAAACCATTGATCCACCTATGCCATCTGATGAGAATAAGGTGACAACAGAATCTGATAAAGTGGTAGAAGTTGATGCTGAATTAGAGGATAACACTGCAAAAGATGCTGACGTGCCTAAAAAGGTAACTCCTATGCCTAGGCCACCACCCCCATTTCCTCAGAGATTAGTGAAAAATACCGAGGATGGTAAATACCGGCGTTTTATAACAATGTTGAAGCAACTCTCTATCAATGTCCCTTTGGTAGAAGCTTTGGAACAAATGCCCGGTTACGCAAAATTTATGAAAGATCTGGTTACAAAGAAAAGATCGGTCACTTTTGAGGATGATGATAGAATGCAGCATTGTAGTGCTATTGCTACCAGATCTCTGGTCCAAAAGAAAGAAGATCCTGGCGCATTTACTATTCCTTGTACAATCGGGCTATTACATTTTGCGAAAGCATTATGTGATCTAGGGGCAACCATAAATCTCATGCCCCTCTCGATTTACAAGAAGTTGGGTTTGGGTGACCCAAAACCCACGGTGATGCGGCTACTAATGGCTGATCGAACAGTAAAACGACCTATAGGAATACTCCACGACGTGCTAGTAAAAGTGGAGTCATTCATCTTTCCAGCCGATTTTGTTATTCTTGATTGTGAGGTTGATTTTGAAGTGCCTATTATCCTTGGGAGGCCATTCCTAGCCACGGGAAGAGCCTTAGTAGACATTGAAAAGGGGCAGATGAAATTTCGGTTGAACAGTGAGGAAGTGACCTTTAATATTTGTAGGTCCATGAGGTAGAGTGGTGAGCTCCAATCGGCATCTGCTATATCCTACAACATGGGTGAGACCTTTGAGACACAAATAGAAGAACGTCTAGGTGTCGAAGCATTAGCGGCAGTGATAATGAACTTTGATAGCGATTGCATTGAAAAGTATGAGTCATTAGTAGCGGCTCTTGACCGAGGTGATGTTCGGTTTAAACCGAAGAAACTTGAGCTTGATATGAAGAATCGCGAGTCCCCACCCGCTAAACCATCTATAGAGGAAGCCCCAAAAGTTGAATTAAAAGCTCTCCCACCTCATCTTAGGTATGAATTCTTAGGAAATGGTGACACTTTGCCGGTAATCATTTCATCAGACCTAGATGAACAACAGGTTCAGAGTTTGGTGAAGGTACTAAAAAGGTTCAAAAGAGCTATTGGGTGGACCATTGCGGACATTATTGGGATCCCTCCTGGTATTTGCTCTCATTAAATCCAACTCATGCCTGATCATAAGTCGAGTATTGAGCACCAGAGACGTTTGAATCCTCCTATGCAAGAGGTTGTGAAGAAGGAAATTATCAAGTGGTTGGATGCTGGAGTAATCTATCCAATCGCCGATAGTAGTTGGGTATGCTCGGTTCAGTGTGTACCTAAAAAAGGGGGAATGACTGTGGTCCCCAACGAAAAGAATGAACTTGTTCCGATGAGACCGGTTACTGGATGGAGGGTGTGCATGGATTACCGTAAACTGAACTCATGGACTGAAAAAGACCATTTTCCTATGCCCTTCATGGATCAGATGTTGGATAGACTTGCCGGAAAAGGGTGGTATTGTTTTCTTGATGGGTATTCGGGGTATAATCAGATTTCTATCGCACCAGAAGATCAAGAGAAAACCACTTTCACTTGTCCATATGGAACTTTTGCGTTCAGAAGAATGCCGTTTGGGTTGTGCAATGCACCCGCAACCTTTCAGAGATGTATGATGTCAATATTTTCTGACATGGTGGAGGATACTATAGAGGTTTTTATGGATGATTTTTCTGTGGTTGGTGATTCATTTGAGCGATGCTTGAACAATTTATCTGAGGTGCTTAAGAGATGTGAAGACTGCAATCTGGTACTAAACTGGGAAAAGTGTCATTTCATGGTGAAAGAGGGTATTGTATTGGGTCATCGGATTTCAGAAAAGGGTATAGAGGTTGATCGAGCTAAAGTTGAGGTAATAGAGAGACTTCCCCCGCCGATCTCTGTGAAAGGTGTGAGAAGCTTTCTTGGGCATGCAGGTTTTTATCGGAGATTCATCAAAGACTTTTCAAAGATTGCACACCCATTGTGCAAATTACTGGAGAAAGAATGTAAATTTTGTTTTGATGAATCCTGTCTTAAAGCATTCAGTGAGCTAAAAGAGAAGTTAGTGTCTGCACCTATCATTATTTCTCCGGATTGGAACAGTCCATTTGAGGTAATGTGTGATGCTAGTGGGGTGGCTCTTGGTGTAGTATTGGGACAGAGAAGAAACAAAATCCTTCACCCAATTTACTATGCTAGTAAAGCCCTAAATGAAGCCCAGAAGAACTACACAATGACTGAGCAAGAACTCCTCGCAGTAGTCTTTGCTTTTGAGAAATTTTGCTCCTATTTGCTTGGTACTAGAGTCATAGTGCATACTGACCATTCAGCACTGAGATATTTGATGGCGAAAAAGGATGCGAAACCAAGGTTGATTCGTTGGGTATTACTGCTGCAAGAATTTGACTTTGAAGTGCTGGATAGAAAAGGGACTGAAAATCAAGTTGCTGATCATTTGTCCCGTCTAGAGGATGAAGCTATGAGAGAGTTAGGGGATAAGACTGACATTGATGATACTTTCCCCGATGAACATGTATTGGCTGCTTCACAAGACTTGATTCCATGGTTCGCAGATTTTGCGAACTATCTGGCTAGTGATATTGTTCCATCAGACTTGTCCTTTCATCAAAGGAAAAAGTTCATGTACGATGTGAAGAAGTTCTTTTGGGATGAACCATACTTGTATAGGAGTTGTGCCGACGGGCTTATTCGGCGTTGTGTGCCCGAATGTGAAATGTTGAGTGTATTGGAGGCATGCCATTCTTCACCTGTTGGCGGACATCACAGTGGTATCCGAACCGCTCACAAGATATTGCAATGTGGTTACTATTGGCCAACTCTTCATCAAGATGCTCATGGGTTTGCTAAATCATGTGACAAATGTCAACGAGATGGTGGTATTTCAAGAAAGCAAGAGCTCCCTCTAAACCCCATTCTTGTGATTGAGTTATTCGATGTGTGGGGTATTGACTTTATGGGCCCTTTCGTGAGTTCTCATGGGATAAAGTACATTCTTGTAGCAGTTGATTATGTATCTAAATGGGTCGAAGCCTTAGCTCTCGCAAACAATGAAGGGAAGAGTGTCACTGCATTCTTGAAAAAGAATATATTCTCCCGTTTTGGCACTCCAAGGGCCATTATTAGTGATGGGGGTTCCCACTTCTGCAACAGATTGTTCAAGGGATTATTGGAGAAATACGGTTTTCGCCATAATGTGGCCACGCCTTACCACCCTCAAACTAGTGGGCAAGTTGAGGTATCGAATCGGGAGATCAAACAGATATTGTCCAAAACAGTGAATGCTAGTAGAACAGATTGGTCAAGGAGGCTTGATGATGCTCTTTGGGCTTACCAGACAGCTTATAAGACTCCCATAGGTATGTCTCCATAACAACTTGTATATGGGAAAGCTTGTCATTAGAGCATAAAGCCATGTGGGCTATGAAGAAGTTAAAATTGGATTGGAGCGAAGCTGCAGAGCAACGGTTAAATGGGTTGAATGACCTTGATGAATTTCGCTTGAAAGCCTATGAAAGCTCAGCCCTATATAAAGAAAAGATGAAGAAGTATCATGACAACAAAATTGAAAAATGAGAGTTTATGGTCGGGGATTTAGTGCTTCTATTCAATTCCAGATTGTGCTTGTTTCCAGGCAAACTCAAGTCCAAATGGACTGGTCCTTACACGGTTACCCAACTATTTCCTCATGGAGCAGTCGAGTTGGAAACTAAGGAGGGTGTGCGGTTCAAGGTGAATGGACAGCGCATAAAAATCTATCTAGGGCATGCTGAATCGGCGAATGAAGTGATCGAGGCATACCATCTTGATGAAGTCTGAGTAATCAAGTGGCCCTAGTCGTGCCGCGACGTTAAATCTGGCGCTTGTTGGGAGGCAACCCAATACTTATCGTCTTTTTAATAATGGTAGCATTTTTTTTATATATATAAATGGGTTTTAAATTTGCAGGCACATCACCAGGAAATTCTGCAGAAAACTACTCTGCAGTAGCCACTGACGGATACAACGACGGACCGTCGTGACCGAAACGGACCGTCGTATGCACCGTCACACCAGGTACGTATTTCTGTCATTTTTTTTGAAAGTAGGGCACACACGACGGAAACCACGACGGGGCGTCGCATGTGAGACGGACCGTCGTCGTGGAACCGTCGTTCGATTAATGAAATTAACCCGACCCGACCCGGCTGGACCCCTTTTTAAAATTTTGACCGTTTATACTCCCCACCTCTCCATATTCCACCCCATTACTTCTAACTTCCTCTCATCTCCCCTCTCTTTTCCACTTCCACACTTCCCCCACTGATCAATACTCCCACAATCTCCCCAAACCTCATTACTATCAGTTACTTGTTGGTGCTGCTGCCTTTGGGTATCTACCTTGCCACCTGAATCATTCCCCACTTGTGTTTTCTCCATTTCCAAGGTATGTGTCTCTAAATTTTATACTCATTTCTCTTGTATTTTTGTTTATTAGTTAGTATTAGATTCGTTCCTAGTCATATCTTGTTCCCCTGATATGTTTATGTCTAGACCTAGGCTCTAAATGTTCGAATTTGCCATGTTAATAACCCTAGACACAGGTGATTTCACATTAATAGTTTCCTAGGTAGTTGGGATAGACACATAGCGGTCCACAACACTACAAGACCATGTGTGTTCATTGGAGTTGCTTAGGGTACCTACAGTTCTGTCTCTGATATTCAGAACGAGACCCCGATGACGGTCCGTCGTATACACGACGAACCGTCGTAGGGTCCGTCGCATAATCCCTAGCACCCTCCCCAACGACGCTTGTGACGGACCGTTGTCTTCACGACGGTCCGTCCTGCACGATCGCCATGCTGGTCAGAGACCCCTTCAAAAAGGGTCTCCAAAAAATTTTCTAAGTGTCCAACGACGGACACTTACGACGGACCGTCACACCCACGACGGTCCGTCCTGCACGACCGTCATGACAGTCAGAGAACCATCTTCTGAGGGTCTCCCATCATTTTCCAAGTGTCCTACGACGGACCCTTGCGACGGACCGTCACACCCACGACGGTTCGTCCTGCACGACCGCCATGATGGTCAGAGACCCCTATGCTAAGGGTCTCCAAAAATTTTCTAAGTGTCCAACGACGGACATTTACGACGGACCGTCACACCCACGACGGTCCGTCCTGCACGACCGTCATGACAGTCAGAGAACCCTCTTCTGAGGATCTCCCATCATTTTCTAAGTGTCCTACGACGGACCCTTGCGACGGACCGTCATACCCACGACGGTCCGTCCTGCTTGACCGTCATGATGGTCAGCGACCCCTCCTTCAGGGTTCCTTATCTATGCATATACCAAGTCTAACACGACGGACCTCATGACGGTCCGTCATAGTCACGACGAGCCGTCATAGGTCCCGTCGTGTGATACAGTTTCAATATTACTAAAACATTTTTTTTCAAAGTTTCATGTCATATGATTTTGCCTGTTTCGATTGCCACTACTCATACTAATATTGCTCCTTCACAGGTACTATCGACTATGGCACCCAAGCAAGACCGCACTTAATCACGCGGGCGATCTAAGTCTGTCGCCCTGTCTGCCCGCATGGTCATCGGCACTGACGATGAGCGGAACCCTGAATACATGCCCCCAGGCACCTCCGCCCCTTCCCGTGCTACACGTACCCCCAGAGCCACACCCAAGACGGTGGCGTCCGGCGTAGTCACTGCCTCCCAGTCTGATGAGGAGCGCACACTGACCGGCACACCCTCTGGGTCGGCCACAAACGAGGAAGGAGCGTCTGGCTCCTTGGGATTATCCTGGTCCGAGGAAGATTCAGGATCTGCTGAGGTTCCCGCACCCGCCACTGCTGCAGCGTCGGCCTCGTCTGATGAGGCTGACAGTTCAGACTCTACATTCGGCGCACCAGCCCACGTCCCCACCCCAGCCTCCAACCAGCCAAACCGGTGGTGCGTTGAAGGCCAGTTTCAGGTGTACTCCGACGCGAAGTTCTTGACCGATAAAGGAGTAATGGCTCGCATACTTACCCTGGAGCGGCGGGTACTTACAGGGAGTCTCCCCTCGATGCCGGAGATCCACACCATATTCACCAGGCATCGCTTAGGGTGGACAGCCCGTCCGTTGGGACGATACAGTGAGGAGATGGTCCAAGAGTTCTACGCGTCCTACGTAGCGACTCTCCGATCACAGATCGACAGGCGGGATGCTCCTGCGAAACAGGCCCCATTGGAGCAGGTTCTAGTCCGGGGCGTGCAGGTTGACATTTCCCTGCCCGCCATCCGTCGGTTCCTATACGGCGAGAGTGCAGATGCTACTCGGACCCCCACCACTGCCGAGTTTGACTACCGCTGGCAGGTAGTGAAGGATGGACATTTCATGCGAGAGCCAGCACTGAGGGAGACCACCAAGCGGTGGATGGCCCTACACTTATCAGTCGACGAAGAGGGTGCCGATTGGGTCACCGAGCCGAAGGGGGCCATCAAGAAGGCCAACCTCACGTTCACTGCCAAGTTCTTGTGGCTGCTCGTGCGTCACTGCCTTTCCCCCACAGCTGCTGATAACATAGTCACCTGGGATCGAGCAGTACTGATGGCGGCGATGATAGCCGGCTTCGAGGTGGACTATGCATGGCTTCTACAGGCAGTCATGCACGAGAGGGCATTCAAGGTCACCACCACCAACCCTTTTCCGTGCATGATCTTTGCCCTTTGCAGGTCTGCAGGTGTGCCCATATGGCATATAGATCAGTTGAGGACCCCATCAGGTACCGTTGACGTCGGCCTCATCAGAGACGAGGACAATGAGTTGGCCCCACGTCGAGGGCCCCGTTCAGAGCTGCCACCACTATCTGATGACCTTGCGGATACGGTGGCCCAGGCTCGCACAGCTACACAGGCATCCACGGACACTACCCCGGTCGAGTCTATCCCGGGTAGCAGCACAGCCCCTCTACCGACACCGGCACCGCTTGCCCGAGTCCAAAAACTGGAGGCACAAATGGCCACTCTTCTGCATCATATCCATCCGTGGATGCAGAAGTCTATTGCTGTGTCTGAGGCGCGTATGGAGAGGCAGATGCAGCGGAAGATTGCTGAGGTCAACCAGCGCCTCGATGCCTTTGAATTGAGAGTATTAGCTCGACCAGCCCCTCCGGTAGATGTGTCGACTCTTCAGGCTGCAGTATCCAGTCTTCGTGCAGACATCGACACGATCCTAGCGGCAAGAGTGTCAGAGTCTGTCGAGCCTGCTGAGGATACTGTATTGGCGGCTCTGTTTCCTACTCCAGACGTTCCCCCATCTTCCCCGAGAGAGAGTGCCAAGAGGCGGAGGGGTCGATCAGAGGATGAAGCGCGAGCATGAAAGAAGGAGCGCCGAGAGATGGAGGCCGCGAGGAGAGCCTCACTTTCTGAGACGGAGGCACACCAGATAAGAGCATCGCAGATAGCGGCTGGGGCGTCTAGCTCCCGCACTGTAGAGACAGCAGGAGGCACTACTGAGGGTGCAGTTGTTGCTGAGGACATCACTGAGGGTGTCCAGATTGTAGAGGATGTGGGTTCTGGGAAACCAGACCCACCAGCTTGTTGATCGACGGCGCTATGCGCCACAGGTTTGCTTCACCTATCCCTCTAATCTTTAGATTTTTTTTATGCATTGGGGACAATTGCATGCTTTTTGTTGGGGGTGGGGTAAATGGAAAGTGAGTGTTAGGGTGGAGTCTGAGTAGCCCAACTCACTATCCTCTTTTGGGGTTTTCTTGCCTGTGTTCTTTTTCCCCAAAAGACTGATTATTTTTTCTGTTGAACCGGCACGTTACATCTGTTGTACATAGTTTAACTCTGAAGCATGATGGCTAAAATGATATCCCGATAAAACTGGAAAAGGTTGCATGAAAAGGCGTAGCAACAGATAATTGTGTGGATCTAAACATGAAATAGAGTTACACCATTGCACTACCCTAAACCTTCAAGTCGAACTAGGTGTCTGATAATCTGATATAGTGATGAGATGTCAAGTGAGTGTGAGGAAAGTTGAATAGTCCACTACTGATACTGAGCTAGAACTTGCCTGGTTAGTCCTGCTAAAAGTAAGCTGTAACATACAATTAGGAAAGAATCATAGGCCCTTATTCAATATAGCCCATTTCTAGCCTAAATAGAAGAAACCAAATGAAAGTTATCCTTCGTTGATCCAGATAATTTGAGCTTAAATTAGACCTTTCTTTTTCACCCCAACTGATCTCTTCTGGGAACAATATGTTGGCCCTGGTCCCTCCTTGGACATGTGCACCTCAGCTTATGCCAAAGCATAAGTTGAGGGTGGCTAATGTATTAACAACCTTCGTTATGGCCCTGACCCGATTTTGGGTATTGTGTACCTTGACTCATGGCGACGCCATGAGTTGAGGGTGGCTGTTTTGAGGAATGCTCTGGAAAGTGGGGTTGAAAGAACAAAGAGAGAGAAAGAACAAAAGTAAAGTGACTCAAAAAAAAAAGAAAAAAAAAAGAGAGAGAGAAATATTCAAGAATTACAAACAAGAAAAGAAAAGAGTCACTTACACAAATGAAGAAAGAAGGGAAACAGCAAGGTGAAAGAATAGGAGAAACTGGGCGAAATAAAGTGATATAGAGCGGAAGGTTTAGACGATATGTCAAGGAGGGCAAAAAGTCACTAAAGTATACCTAAATATACCCTACCTGACTCTGAGCCTACGATACAAGCTAAAAAAAAAAAAAAAAAAGAAGCCCTATCGTGATCCTAAGGGTTCTATAGCGAAATTAAGGCAGTGAAAATAAGGGAAAGCTTATGGCAATAGGTATGAATGAGTGTGACTTTGTTCTGAGAGCGAGTGTTGAAATGTAATCCTTATACTCAAACTGAAATCATTGTGTGAAAAATGAGGATTTTTGTTCTAAAGCGAGGACACTAGTTGCAATACCAGAATTGTTAGCACCTCGGTGAGCAATTGAAGAGGATAGGCGTTAGTGCATGGTGAGTCTGTGTCATGTTCGAATCCCACAAAAGTCAAGCCTAATAGCGACAGCATGCATAGATCTGATGGGATTAGTCGGGATTGATAGCCAAATGATTGCAAAGGATAAAACATGAACACTATTGTACAAAGATTGTGTAGTGAGTCATAGTGCGTCGCTTGAGGACAAACAACGAATTTAAGTTGAGGGTGTTGATATACCGTGGTTTCACGGTATAATTAATACTTTTTCCTTATGTTTAGTGTGTCCGAAAGCCTTTTTGTGCTAATTTTGATATAAGTTTTTCTTTGTTTTGCAGGAAATCTGTCTAAAGCTGAATGCGGAGATTTTGAGCGAAAAATGCAGAAGAGACCACCTACAGAGCTTATGACGGTCCGTCGTGCGTGTGACGGTCCGTAGGTGGCAGCGTAGAGAAGCTACTGAAGGAAGATGGGGAAGTCTGACCAAGTGTGGGATTACGAAGCTTGTGACGGTCCGTCATGGATATGACGGTCCGTCCTGCAGGTTCGTCGCGAAGATCAGAGAAGTGATCCCAGTACCCAGATTCCAAGAGTTGAAGTATTTTGTAACGAAGACCCTCGACGGGCCGTCGTGCCTATGACGGTCCGTCACACTTGCCGTCGAGGGGAATGAAGAAAGCAGCAGAAGAATTGCACCAAGTATGGGGCGACGGAGCCCACGACGGTCCGTCATTAACACGACGTTCCGTCGCGTGGTCCGTCGACCCAGCCGCGTTTTGGCAGATTTCCAGTAATTAGAATCCTTGTTTAATTAGGTTTTAATTTTTTTATAAATAGTTCGAAAAACCTCGTTTTTGGGGTTAGCCTCTTGGAGATTAAACATCATATTATTAGACATTGTTTTTCTGAGTGTTTGATTTTTGGAGAATCTTACAAGTAACTCTTGTTGATTAATCAAGCAAATTTTCAGACTTTATTCTTTCTCATTAAAGTAAGTACATGAATTCTTGTTTAATATATTTGAATATTGTGTTTATGGCTATGAGGAACTTAACTCTATAACTAGGGTTTTGGGAACCATAGGCAAATAATGAGATAAACCCTAGCTAAAATAACAACTCTAGAATCGTGTCTTGCAAGTATTAGTAATTCTTTCGCTTAGAAGTCTTTTTAATGGATGATCAACGTTAGAACTCGCCTTAATGCTACTTGCCGGACCAAGGAGGTAGATAATAGGAAAAGAATTATTATCATAGATTTAGTGTATACTATCTAATAGGCTAGTATTGATTGGTACGAGGTAATAACTTAGTCAAATATCGAATACGATGCTTAATATGTGGTAAGGATAAGGGTTAGGAAAGCAACACACGTAGCCGGACCAAGGTGCGGAGTGAGATTTTCTAGATGCCGGACCAAGGATTTAGAAATACATAACTTATCACTTTACATGCAAGATACTAGGAAAGAATTGTTATAGCTAGAATTATCAAGTTATGAACCTGTGGGGAACACGTAAACCCTAGTTACTTTGATTACTTGATTAAAACTCAACATTAAAAGCTGTTAAGTGTCTCTGTCAAATTCGTTAGTTATTTTTATTTTATTAGGAAGTACAAAACCCCCCTTTTTATGCTTTTACTTTTTAAGGAAGTCATCAACCGAACAATAGTAATAACAAGTTGGAGTTAAGTCTAGACTATTTTCCTCGTGGGAACGATCCCAACCTCACTAGTTGGGTTATTTACTTGACGCGACCGCTTTACTTCTCATTTGAGAAGTAAGTTTGAGCGTATCACATTGTAATTTAGTCTCCTTCTAAAGTAGAGCTACTTCCCATTGCATAGTTAATCGTTCCTAACTTTTGTTTGCATAGTGTAATTGATATTACAGAATCATATGAAGAGGTTCCATATCTAGTTCATAACCCAATCACATTCACCTTGCCAAATAGGACCACTAGGGCTACATTTAAATGGCAAAGAGAATAGCTTGATCACATTCCTAAGGATAATATGATGAAATTTAATCCAACCAACCTTAAATCCATCACTCATACAATAATGATACTATTACGGCTCTCGACTTCGAGGTCCATAACTTCAACACTAGGTTTAAGGTTCCACGTACATGACCTTCTTAACATCATTTAATGTATCACATATAATTCATACATGAAAAGGGTGCATTAGTATTTCCTAGTAAAGACATCTTATATTCACATATAATTCAAATATGTATCAAGTAAGGGACATAATGCTAACAAAATAAGACACAACATGCTTTACTTTATTACATATAACATATCATTTTGAAAGAACATAGGAATGACCCTTATGATATTTATGTCATCTTGTAAATTACTATAAAATCATCAATATAAACATCATTAACTCATATAGTCTATTAGGAAAAATCATGCATCAACTCAAATACTACACATAGAAGGACATTGTCATAGTCTAACATGATCATTTAACAACATCAAGTACACATACTTTCACAATTCTAAAATGTTGGTAGATATGATCATACTTCAAATTCACAACCACACAAATCACTATAATACTTTGAGCATGATCATCATAATACATATACGAACATCGATAAGGCCGCATTAATTGCAAGTAAAGTAGATAGCACCGCCACCATAAATGGACCATACAAATAATAACATAATTCAAGTATAATTAATATAAAATACCACCAATCAACTCTCTCCACTTCAATCCATGTCCAAATCATCCAATTCAATACCATAAGGCCCTTATGTATGTCCATGAACGTCAATTAAATTCAATAATTACAATAATCAATGAATCTAAGTAAGTTAAATATAGATTTTTCAATATAAGAACAATTTTACATTACTTGAATACAATTAATACATAATTCAATAGCCCATAAAAAACTACACCATAATTCATAATTACTAAGTCAATATCACTTAACCCATAATATAGACAAAAAGTAGGGTTCATGAATTACATGGCATCATAGGTTAATTGAGTTAAATCATATAATTAACAAAAATTCAATCAATAATCAATTCTTTATAACCATTACTGAAAGAACCAATGGATGTATTTCAAGTTAGAATAATCATCTTTAGAGAACTATTTGAATATCACTTTGACGATTGACTCATTGATGAATAGAGTTTCAAGGACAAAAAAACATACCTTAATGAAGCTAATACACAAATTTGATGAAGAATCACAACTCAAATCTCCATTCTAAGCTCTTCCTTGTGTTTTTGCTTCAATGGAGTTTTAGAGAATTTCTAGGATATTTTTGGGTTTTGATATTGAATATTGAATTCATTTAGGTGTTTTGGGCTTAAAAACATGTTTAAAAGTATTCAAAGTAACCCTAAGTAACTTCCCTTTATATTACATTAATGTGGGTTGAATTAAAACTTAAGCCCTAGACATTACAGTAAAGCTGCAAGTTTACAGCGCCATCGACGATTGCCCAGTCGACAGATCGTTTTTCATTAAGCGGACCTTTCTGTTATGTCCTCATTTGGTCCAAAGACTTACCTTTCTCTTCTTGAGATACCTAGTCTACATTTTTACCCACGACACCCATCGGCGAGGTACCAAATGGCTCACGAACCATCATTTGCCTCAATTTTTTTGGGGCATGGTCTAGATAACCGCGGCTCAAAATTAAGTGTCATTCCTCAAAAACCCTTCCATGGTCCTTGGGATCTTTGACTGGATGTTTACAACCCGAATATGTTCATATACGTTTTAAGAAACTACCACATCAATTTCTTCAAAAATGAACATGTAAAATGCAACGAAACATGCTAAGACACACAAGGTGGTTTCAAGGCAAACGTTTCGAATGTCATGGACGTTCTTGGACGTTTGACCTCCAAACATCATGAAACTGAAAAAACTACATATAAAACTATAATAAATAATACAATAATCTCATATTCTCATGAAACATAAAAATAGGTACATAACCACATATAAGGAACAATGGTGACTTAGCCGTCGAACATCTTAGTCTTCCTTTGACGTTTGAATTCCTATGCACCTAAAACTCTAGAAAATGCCTCAATTCGACATTATAGAACAATTTTTGGACCTTATTACATTATTATAAATATTTTATGCGCACGGTTAACCTAAGTCATTTGAGTGGTCTAACAGTTAACTACTAACTCTTACCGTGACTTCATATTAAGCATCATAATCGATGTATGTACGGGTTCCCAAAACAAAACCTTTAAGTTTAATAAGTACGGGTTCCCATCTTAGTTGTTTTCTCCTCATATCGAAACCTCCACGCTAGTAAGTTAAGGTTTCTAGATGAAATCTCGATGTTCCATAATTACGTTCCCCTTTAGGGTATAGCTTGTGGATTTCCCCCTATTTAGCTATGTACAATTGTTTACACCTTAGTCAAGTGTTAACCAACTCTTTTTTGTGTGGGAGGAGAACACCGGATTCCATGTATCTCACATGGTGTATGTTTATTATGTGTATGCTTCCCAAAATAAAAAATCAACTAAGATAATACTATGGAATCAAATCACAAATCCTTCAGAGGATTACTTAGTAACGTTAGGATTATTGTCACATCCTGCAATACCACATAGACATAACCTGCGTCTTTGTCCTGTTTGAGTACTAAGACCATACTCTTAGCTTACATCATTACATTCATATGTCATATTTAACAAAAAATTAAAAAAAATTTGTTACTTCTAATTGGAGGTTTACATAGACCTCTCCATAAACATAGTATCTATATATATATATATATATATATATATATATATATATATATATATATATATATATATATATATGTGAAATAAAGTGGAAGACTAAGTAATTTTACTAAGTAATTTTCGTATACGAAGGGTCTATGTATACTTGATATACTCTTAGTAGATGGTTATCAGATGAGACTACTATTATGAATATGTTATTATATATATATATATATATATATATATATATATACATACATATATCTATATTTATGTGAAATAAATGTATTAAACTTAAATAAACTCTATTAGCTAAATTATAGCATGACCTTCGGATAGTGAGGACATACCCTACTTGGATGAATCAGAAATCCAAGTCTTCTTCAAATCATCAAAAAAATCCCTTCAACTACATCGATCCACTAGCTAGTATTCTTATGGGGGCAGCATAGTTAAAGAAGTAAAAGATATAGTTGGGACCCTCATTATGGTACATGCATTGTAGTATTCAATCTTATGAGTACATTAGTGATCCAACCTTCTTTATATAGGAAGGGACACTCCTCACTCTAGCTCACTCAGTGATAAGCTAGACTCCCTTTTGAAATGTCTTTAATATCCTTATTAATCATAATAGCTTAGTGTAAGTCATAGGGCCTAACCCTTTTATAAACATCATCATATATCAATAAGAGATTCATTAGTATTGCCATTTCATTACAATTCATATAGGTGAGGCTAGCATATTAACATTTTTATATGATTATACGATAAATTGGAAAATCATCACTATTCTTCTAACGTTTACATCTTATCCCACACCTCACAACCATAGTTAAGATATTTCAATACAACATTATACCACACTATGAATCCTAATACAAGGATTACTCCAATCAAACATCATTACTTAATCACAATCAACAATAATTTGAAGTAAATAATAAGGATTACAAGACTTACCAAGTTACCTTCATGACTTCTCATCAAGGTATTACCGTCAATCCTTAGTTAAACCCAATTAAGGTATAACATATTCATAATTCAATTACCAACATGATAACAATGCTAAAAGAATTACTAAATAAATATTCAATACTAGTTCATAGCTTACGAGAAGATACTTAGGTCAAACTCAGAACGTAGTTCCTAACGTAGATAAATTCTCAAAAACTAGCATGAAAAGACTATAAATTACCATAACTCATTCATTATTGGAATGACACATCATCTAGTACTAATCCAACCAATAACAAAGTTAATTAAACAAATACAATATAATTCAACTCATGATCATAACCTAGGGTTAAGGGGTAAAGGTCATCTTATACAAACTAGACCAAATCATCAAGATATATCATAATTAATTTATAATACATGTTAATCTATTCATAATATCTGAAAAAAGTCATAAACAAATCAATTCATAACATAAATTTCGAGATTGGAAAAGACCCACTAGACATGTCTTAAATTATCATAGCTTAATGTAGGTAATAGGGCTTTACCCTTGTATAAATATTATTATCAATAGCATAAATCAATGGGAATTTTATGAGTAAAATTCTTTCATTACAATTCATATAAGTGAGGTTAGCACATTTACCTATCACTTCATGATAAGACACATTGGTAAATCATTCACCATCCTTATAACATTTACATCTTAAGCGAACACCTCACATACCATGTTAAAGAAATTTCAATACAACATCATACGAACCGTAGAAATCCTAATGCAAGTCATACTCCAACCCAACATCATTTCTTAATCACAATTAACCGTAATTTGAAGTAAAGAATAGGGATTACAAGACTTACAAAGTCTCCTTCTTTCCTCATCATCAAGTTCTTACAAAAACCCTTAGATAAACCCAATAAGGGTATAAACTCACCATAATTAAATGACAACCATGTTAACAAGGCTAAAAGAATCGCTATATCATAATTCAATACTAGTTCATAACTTAAGTCGAGAGACATAGATCAAAGTCACAGTCTAATTCAATATCTCAAGAACTAGAATGATAGGACTATAATTCACCCAAATTCATTTATTATTGATACAATAATATCATCTAGTAGTAATTCAACCAATAACCAAGTCAATTGAACAAATATAACATAATTCAATCAATGTCATAACCTAGGGTTAAGGAGTAAAGGTCATCTTCTTCAAAGTAGACCAATCAATCAAGCTACATCATAATTAAGTTAGAATACATCCTAATACATTCATAATATCGAAAATAATTTTAAATAAATCAATTAATTTTTTATATGGGAAAGGACCCACTTGAAAACACAACTTTGGAAATCAATTTGATAGAACCCTCTGAGGAAAGAGGTCTCAAAGGTTAAAAAGATCTAATACCTTGCTAATTGATGAAGATTTTTCGTGAATCTTTACTCTTCACATCCCTTAAATCCTTCCCTAGCTTTTTCTTCAATAAAGTTCTTAACTAGAGAGAGAAAGAAGAGATAAGGAAGAGAGTTTTTGGTTTTTGAGTTATGAGAGCTTACATTAGTTTAATGGGGTTGAGGTCTTTAAATGGGGTGTTATTTAACTTAACTATACTTCCCTTAACCTCGAAAAAACTACTTAACCCATAATTATTTAATTGGAACTCACTCCAATGGTGCAGAAAATCAGGCCCCTTACAGATAACACCACAATCGATGTATCATGGATAAATGGACTGTCATCCCCTCCTTCCATGCTGCACAGGTATCGTTGTCATCCCCTCCTTTCATGCTGCACTTGTATCGTTTGATTCATACATTTGGAAAAAGAGGCCCTTCAAGAATTTGGCTAAGTGTTTTATGATGTATCGTATCAAGTCCCTATCGATCCACACATGCCCCATAGTTTGCCTTCGTAGGCGAACACTGCCCATGTAGTCTTAACCCTAAAATTCAAGGGCCCTTGGTTTGTCTTTGGCGAGTCTTACCTGGATGTTTCAACTATGAATCAATTTAAACACATTTCATACACCCTTCAACTAATTTTCATTATTTTCCGACTTGTAAAAGCTAGTCCAATAGGATATGGCATATTAGCACCTCCTTGACCTAGTTTCCAGACATCATGGATGTTCTTGAATGTTTTTCTAGACTTCCTAAATGACTTATATGAGTTATGTTGTGCATTTAGATGTGGTCTTAAAACTTTTTTTTACTTGTAATTGGATGTTTACATAGACCTCTACATACACATATTATATATATATATATATATATAAATATATATATATATAGACCCTTCTATATGACGATTACTTAGTATTCTAGTTTTATTGAAAGTAAAAATATATAGAACATAACGTTTTCATAATAGTCGTCTCATCTATAACCATCTATTAAGAGTATATCAAATTGGTCCTAGCATATACATCAAAGTAAGAATAAATGACATGGGCTATACAATGTTTCATACTAAATTAAAAATAAAGAAACATATGGCTTAAACTAAATACAACACCATTAGATAAATAGTGGCATCCCCCTCGGAAAGTGAGGACCTACCTTACTTGTATGAATAAGAAATCCAAGTCGTCTCCAAAAGCCCTTCAACGACCAGAACCTAAAATACTGGGGAAAAGGAAAAAATGGGGTTAGTACTCCACCTATACTAAGTATGAGACCATCTTCTCACATACATTGAAATTATGCTAAAAAGGGACATTTCAATAAGTATGCAATTTTCATTAAAAACCTTTATCCACATTCAAATAGACCATACCAAATAAATAAGACATATTTTTTAAGTCATAGTCATTTACATCACAAAACCAACAACATAAAAACTAGTGAAGTCAATATTCATATAATGTAATTGAATATATAGCCAAAGAACTCAACCACAAATTTATTACCTTAGCAAACATGAATAAGAATCCATTATAACATAACAAAAGCAAGACAATTACTTAAAACCCCTATCAAGTCAACTTGTGCAAAAACCAAGCAAAACTCATAACCTTACTTAATCAAGTAAACCAACAAGAATCATGACTAACATGCTACTTCACATAGCATAGCATTTAAGAATGTGTATCATCATACTTAATCTAGACCAAGAGATATTCATTAGTGACACAAATCAAGATATAATATCAACAATGTGCAAGATCATCATATAGATATAATATAACATCATAAGTATATTCATACATAAGAACATCCACCTAAGACTTCCATCAAATCTACCTAGTGCAATGTTTAGGTAGAGTCCCATACCCCTACCTAGACTAAGTTAAACTTCTTAGGTTATCCTAGTTAGATTTCATTCCTTTAATTCATTTTACCTTTTGGGAAAACCATGCTCTAACTTACATAGACCACATGAGCTAATGTGGAATCCGGTGTCATGGAACCCTATTCCTAAAGAAGGCGGACTACTAGCCAAGGTAGTACCAAAACAATATCATAGCAACAACATGGATCCACAATATAGTATTTCTATAAAGGCCACGCAGTTCCAGAACTAGGAAACATAGTTGGGACCCTATTTATGCTACGTGCATTGTAGTCTCCACTATGAAGAGTATATTAGTGATCTTACATTCTTTATGCAGGAAAGAGGAGTCTCCACTCTAGTTCACACAGTCTTAAGCTATAGTCTCTTTTGAAATGTATTTAATGTCTTGAATCATCATAACTTAATATATGTGATAGGGCTTAACCCTTGTATAAACATCATCATCATCATAAACATAATCATAGCTCAATAACAATTTCATGAGTATTGCCATTTTATTTCAATTCATATAGGTTAGGTTAGCACACTAACATTTTCATATAATGATAAGACACAATAGTAAATCATCACCTTCCTTATAACGTTTACATCATAGCCAACACCTCATAAACATAGTCAGGCCATTTCAATTAAACATCATGCCACCCTATCAATCCTAATACAAGGCATATTCCAATACAAAATCTTGACCTAATCAAACTTAACCATAATTTGAAGTAAAGAATAGGGATCAGAAGACTTACCAAGTCTCCTTCTTACTTCATCATCAAGGTCTTACCATCAAACCTTAAATAAACTAAATTAGGGTATATCCTAATTATAAATAAACGCCAACATGATAACAAGGTTAAAAGAATGACTACATCATAATTATGTGGTAGTTCATAACTTAAGACAACATACATAGATGAAAGTCATAGTCTAATTAAACTACTTAAGAACTAGCATCATAAGAATATAATTCACCCTAATTCATTCATTATTTATACTAAAAAATTTTGTAGTAATAATTGAGCAATAACCCAGTAAGTTTAACAAACATAACATAATTCATATCAAGATTATAACCTAGGGTTAAGGGGCAAAGGTCATCTTCGATAAACTAGACCAATCCCTAAAGATACATCATAATTAAAATATAATACATGTTAATACATAATATACAAAATAAATAGTAAAAAATCAATTTAAAACATTATTTTATAGATTGGAAAAGACCGACTTGAATATCAAACTTTGGAAATCAATTTGATGGAGCCCTTTGAGGAAAGAGGTCTCAATGGTGAAAGGGGTCACGTACCTTTTTAATTTATGAACATATATGGTTAAACTTGACCCTATGAAGACTTAAAACCCTACTCTAGATTTGTATTCTATGGAGTTCTTCACTAGAGAGAGAAAGAAGAGAAAAAGGAAAAGAGTTTTCGCTTTGTGAGTTATGAGACCTTATACTCATTTAATGGAGTTGGTTCTTTATATAATGTGTTAATTTACCTAATTAAACTCACCTTTACCACCAAATAAATACATAAACCCTTAATTAATTTATTGGAACTCACTTTAAACTTGTAGCATATGAGGGCCCTTAAAAACGACACTATGATCGATGGATCGTGGTCAATCGACGGCCAAAACCCCCTTCTGTGATGCACATCCATCAATTGATTCAGATAATGTGAAGTAGAGTCCCTTAAATATGTTGGATAAGTGTTGGTCAACGAATGTCATCGATGCCCCATCGATCAATTCACAACCCGTAAGTTGCCTTCGTAGGTGAAAACTGCCCACGAAGAGTTGACCCCAAAATGCAAGGGTTCACCTCAAAGGCCCCTTGTTGGTACTTAGAGATGCACACCAAGAAGTTTCGACCATGAATTAGCTTAAACACATGTTCGACACCCTTCCACAAATTTTCATTATTTTTCGACTTGTAAAAGCTAGTCAAATAAGCTAAGGCATGCTAGCACCTCCTTGAACTTATTTGTGGATGTCATAGATGTTCAAAGATTTCTTTAGCTAGATATCCTATATTAACTATATTAATTAAAACGTACCTTAAAAAAGTGTATAAACCTTGTGAGACTTATGCTAGGCTCTAGAACACATCTTGGTCTTTACCCATGCATTCCACAAGTGAACATTAAGAAAGGATAAGATTAGTACATGTTTAAAAATAAGAAATATTTTATGAATGAATGAATTTTTTGAGTTCATGTTTATGTGACTTGTTTATGATTAATACCTGAATATGGATTCTAGATGAGTTTTTACTTAAAATATATTGGGTATGGGACTACATGTGTTCATTGAACAGTAAGATTGTGAATGGGCTACGAAGGATGTTTACCCATGGTATGAACTAATGAATTATGAATAATGTTATAGTAATAGAAAGAGTCCTCCTATGATTCTATGAAGTATATGGACTTATGTCTTGTTCTAAATTAAAATGTTATGACTTGTTAAGTTGTTAAGCCTAGTCTAAGGTGACTTCTTAGGTACACTTGGTGGAAGTAGTATTATGGGATCTTACCTACACATTGTACTAGTGTGACTTAGGAATGTCTTAGGTGATATTCCTGATGTAAAGCATATGTCTATTAGGTGCTTATGACTTGCAAATATATGTGGTTATGTCTATGAAGCATCTCTAGGAAAGACAATTGTGTGGAGTCAAGGTGATACATTGTACTAAATACACTTGCGTAATAATTAATGAAAAAAATTAGATAAAAAGAAAATTATTATATTGTATTTATTGACTATGCTTCAAAGTATTATAAATGGTTTTATGTCCAATAAAGTAGTATCCAGGTCCATATTATGTCTGTTATTTACATGTGCTATTGTGCCTATGATCATGAATTTTACTCAAATTACATGTTGGATTATTTCAAATGAAACTTCCTCTTTAAATACATGTTTTTGCATTGTTCCAATAGTTAGTGCATTTTTGTACTAATATAATTTTTCTTCATCTTTTTACACAGAGTTTATATGTTAATGGATAGAAGATTTCTCCTAAGTGATGATCTTGGATAGATATCCCAAGTTCAAGTAAAGGGACCCTTATGATTCATGGGTTGCCTATGTCAAGATATTCTTTAGGTTTATGCAATAGCATAAACTTCTATATTATGTTGTTAAGGGTCGTGTATCTATCCTATTCTTTTGAGTTGTGTCTTAAGATAGAAAATAGACTTAGTGTCTAATTATGTACTTATGATATTATATATATATATATATATATATATATATACACACATATATAATAATTATTTTAGCATATGATGTTCTATAAAAAGTTTAAAATTTTCTAATATTTTTATTCTTATTATACAGTAAATGATTTTTAAAGGATTGTATAAGACCTCCGAGAGGTATAGTACACTGTGTTACTTCTTGGGGGTGATATCCAGTCTTGAAAAATTTGGTATCAAATAATAAGGTTATAAAACATGATTTAGGGTCCAAAGTCTCTTGTTTCCATGTCTAGTAGAGTCTCGTTCATCTGTAGTGAGGCGCGACACATCTACAAGCGAGAGGCTATATGACGATAGAGTTTCACTTTATGCACTACTCTTGTGTCGTGTTATATAAATCGATGGTCTTTTAGATGTGATTAATTCGAATTAATGATTTATCAAATATTGAGGGATAATGTTTGAGTTTTGACGCTACTTTGGTTTTGTATCTTGATTAGTATATATGAAGGTGAAAACTTATATGTCTTGATGTAATGCCATTTTTGACCATATATGACTAATGATAATTGAGATTCTATGTTGAGAAGAATGATGTTTCCTTATTAATTGAGAAATGCCTCATTGTTGCCTTTGTGTGGGTTGGAGTCTTTGGTGCAGGTTTGCTCCTAAGGACGCGAGATAGGTGTTGAAACTAGTATGAAAATTGTGAAGTATGCTATTTAATAAGAGAACTTGTAAGACTATTTGGCTAGTTCCCTTATGAACCTATTCTAAGAGTGGGGAAAAGGGGAGAAAAGGGTTTTATTTCATAAGTTGGGATTATGTGTTTGCCCTAGAATTACTTAGACAGTAGTGTGTACCCTTAAATCTCAAAGGGAATTGGATATATTTGAGGTTGACCTACATTAATGTAGCTAGTTATCTTTTAATTTGATCTTAAGTCATGGTCATTTGAGGAATATTTTTGTGTGTACCCGTAGGTATAATTGTATGGAAGTTTCAATCTAGATGACCCCTGTAGTCTTGAATCTTAAACTACTACCCTTGCTATGACATGGTTGTAGAAGGTGATGAGATGTGGAATTACCCTTATTATTCATGGTATAGTGAAGACCTCATGTGCTTGTGTAGTATGACCTAACTTGACTATTATGATTTTCTATAAATAATAAAATTATAGGACCTAACTTGACTAGTATAAGTTTCTTTAGGTAACACATACTGGACAAATGGTACTTGAGGGATGTCTTTTATGGTTGAGTTAATAAGCGATGTGAAATTAGATTATGAGTGAAAACCCAAGTAATGTAAAACCTTATTTTGTGTGAAGTATATAGGTTTGGTCTTTACTTTCTTCGATCATGGTGTTTAAGGGCATCAGGTGATAAATGTGTAGTTAGGCTTTCCCCGTGTAAGGGATGATGTCCCTAGATTTTAAGGTTATGATTGCCCTTAATGGTCCTATTTTGAGTTGTGTTGAACTTTTATAGGTTAAGAATCACTTTGAGTGATGATTATGGAGTGGAATAAGTTAGCTTCTCGTTTGTGACCTCTTGAATTCCTCACTTAGTTATGTGTGAGTGAATACTAAGGGGGAAATAATTCCTTCTTGTTTAATCGAGGGATGTGATGTTAAGAAGGGTTTATATAAGCTTTATCCCAATAAGGTGATATTGTTCTTGACTAGAATGATTGGTAAGTCCAAATTCTCTTGAATGAGATATGTTTCTCTTATGTGGGTTTTCCCTAAGTGGGGGATGATGATGTATGTAGTAAGGAGGTATATATGTATATCTTTTCCTTCTATTCTTAATCAAGCTTGAAACAACTAGTTCCTGAGTAGATTTTTATGATGGGGATCTTGCATATAAGTATGAGTTTCATGTTCTCCATATGTTATGCATGTCATAAATTATTATATGTTTTGCATTTGTTAAATAACACTAAGTTATTCATGTTATGAAAGGTCAGTATTGCATGGAAAAGGAATTTTTTGATCAAACTGCATGTTTCTAAATTTGTTTTACATCTTGATATGATAAATGTGAATTTAGCTTCGTGAGATGGATAGATGAACATACTTGATGACACTCTAAATGTGAGGGTATTTTGGCCAAATAATAAAGGTTTTAGTTCCTTATATGAAAACTATGAGTCCTTTTAAAAATGTCTAACTTTTAGAAAATAGGAAGTGTTCTTGTAAGTGCACACTTGAAAAGTGATGGTATGCCTAGCCAATGTAATTAATATGTGCTTATGAATTGTAGCAACTTTTTGAAATAATGCATGTTTATGAAAGCTAATGTCATGCTAGAAATTGAATGTGTATGAAATGACTTCCGATTATTCTGATGTGTGTTGTATGATGTGTCATTTTTGACATCATTAGGAAGAGAGTTTGAGCACGTTTTTTTAGAGTAAAGAAATAATCCTTCAATTGAATGACGTTTGTGCATTTCTTTTATGTAGACTCTATATTGGCATGTATGTATGTTGTGATTTGGAGAAGGTAGTTCCTCCTTTAACAAAATTTGAACATTGCAATATAATATATGACTTTGATAGTATCATTTCTAGAATATAAGATTGTAGATACCCTACATGATTCATGATTTTGTGCCACTATGTGAATTGCTTAATTTCTCATGAGTTGATGTGTGGATTTTCTGCCTCTGTGTGCATTTTTTTAAATGTAAATGAGTGATCTTAAACTCAGTCAAACCTATTTTCCCAACAAAACAATGTTAAACGGTACCGAATACAAAATTGTTAAAATTCAACATACAAATTGAGATTGGTATCTCTAAACAGTGAGAAACATGGCTCAACCTGTTAAATTAATCATAAGTTCAACCTAGACATTTTAAGCCGTTGTAGCTGACTGAGCATCCATCCTCTTGCGAGCCTCTTCAATGATAGATAACTTTATACCTTTACCCTTAGGTGGAGACACCCATGGCTTACTAACCTTGCAAAGAATGAACACATTTCCCAGACGAGTAGCAAACTCGTGCCCCAGGGAGTCCTGAATGTGAACTGTCTCAAAGCTACCCTTGTACTTGTCCCTGTTCTTGTGAATCCCAACACGTCCCCTGTTTCTAAAAGCAGTAACCATAAGCACATTACCAACATAAAACTTGATGAAGTGAACAATCTTATTGGAATCTAAGTGCAGCTTGATGGTGTCATTGGCCTTGATGAGGGGATCATGGTAGCGGATTGTTCTTTTCTAATATGTGTTGAGATTTGGGATACCCTGCTGGCCAAAATGGACTTATCGAACCTTGCAAACTTTGAACATGAGTACCTCATCTCCGAGTGAGTGGAGACGAAACCGACCCTTAGTGTCATAAAGAAGTCGGGTGCTCTTATTCGTCTTTGGAATAGTAACAACATCCATGAAACCAGCAGAGTAAGTCTTATATCTCCTAACTTTCCCATCAACCATAACATGGCGTTGCATCAAAATAGAAATGACCTCACGGTGCGTCAACTTATATTTCAACCTATTCCTCAGGATAATAACTAATGTCAAACATTCCCTTGATTTCTGTGGACCAGAAGAAGGCTTGGGAGCAAAAGCACCTCCAAATGTCTAACTTTATAATGAGATGATGAGCGTGCCTAAAAGTTGAAAAAGGTAGTTACTCCAAATGGCAATGAGTATGGAGATGTATGTAAGCATGGAAGAAATTATATAAGTAATCTTTGTTTGTTGTTCTTGCTTGAGTTGCATGTTAGCATGAAGTCGGTGTTCCTTGTAAGTTTGGTGCACTAACTTTTATGTGTAAACATGTTATATGTTGTGAGCTGCTCTATGGTTCATTGAGTCCTTAATTTTGTTTTAAAAGGATCTAACTCTCATTCAAGGACGAATGTTCCCAAGTTGGGGATATTGCTGTAACATTCCAAAAAATGTACTCGTCTAGTGAAGAGGCTATAAAATTTTAAGAATAGGTTTTCGGGGTACATAGGCATCCCAATGCCCAATATAGAGTAATATTGGGAATATTAATATATATTGGCTAAAATGTGTTAGCCATTTCATATATATACACAAGGGTGTATATTAAAATCCAAGCTTTTCTAAGAAATGCACCTACAATGAAAAACCTATGCTATAAATACAGATATTAATTCTTTATCCACCACATTAGGTAGTAAGCATCCAAGTGTCAAGCTTAGATACCATGGCACATGATAATTTAAAATGATCATGTAGATTAAGCAGTGCCCAAGTACATAATGAGGATGCTTGGGAAAATAACTAATCATTCCAAATGAACCATCAAGAATAGTTAGTTTTGCAAGTACAAGAAACACATGTGCAAGCTTTAACATTCGAAAATTTTTACATGTCTAATGAAGAGCATAGTAAGTATTAAGAATAGGTATTGGTGGTACATAGACATCCCAATACCCAATATTTAGAAATATTGGAATATTAGCATATTTTGGCTTAAAGGATGTTAGCCAATTTTCTATGTATTAACAAGCTTGTCCAAGAAATGTACCTACAATATAGACCCTAAGATAAAAACATATATTTTCTAGCATTTGCACATTACATACAAGGCATCCGTGTGTTAAGTGTAGGCACCATAGCACATGATCAATTAAATAATCATGCAGAGTAAGAAGTGCACAAGGATATTTGAGGATACTTGGGACAATAAGAAATGAGCACCAAAACATGTGCAACCCATTTTCAAGCACATGTGCAAGAATTCGCTTAGGATGGTTAGGGCGGTAGGGGAAGGCGTACATGTGGGGATCACGCCATGTGGGACTGAGCTTTGTAAAAAACTCTTGGCTATAAATAACCTACTTAACAAGATAACTAACCTAGTATTAAACGAAATAAACTAACTTGTGGACCCGACAATTTAAGACTTAACCAGGTGACACTAACCAAGTAACTAACTCAAGAAACATCCTAGTATCTAACCTAGCATTGTCAAAGAGGGTTAGTAATGGCCCAAAAAACATAGGGTTACTTTAGTAATTACCCTACGAAATTAATTTAATTAAAAACATAATTAATTAATTTAAATGGGCAAACTGAAATCCTTAAACTAGACAAGTAACTAACTCAAGAAACATCTTAGTACTTAACCTAGGATGGTCCAAAACGGTTTGTTATGGTTGTAGTGTCTTTGTGGTACTTTAGTATTTACCCTAGCTAACTTAATTCATTAAATTAACATTTTAATTATTTATTTAATTTAAATGGTCAAACCGAAATCTTCATACTAGACAAGTAACTAACCAAGAAACATCCTAGTAACTTACCTAGGATAGTCCAAAGGGTTGGTTATTGTCCTAAAAAATTAGGGGTACTTTAGTAATTACAATACATTACTTAATCAATTAAATAATAAAGTTAACTAATTAATTTAATATGTAAAAACCAAAATTTCTAAGCAATTTTCATATTGTGTTAAGTCAACTGTTCTTCTAGTTCTAGTCAATCTCGGAGGGGTGTTTTACTAAATTAGCCAATTGATTTACTAATTAAGTTAATTATTCTAAGTTAAACTACTAAATATAAGTTTCTACTACCTAGAAACTGACGAATAAAACAGAAAACAAGCGTGAGAAAAAGAGTTTGCAAAATGCAAGAAAACAGAAAATTTCTTAGGGGATTTCAAGGTATTCTTCAAGGTTTTCGTGCAAGGTAATTTGCGTAGATTCAATTCTAGATAGGTATGGGTTTTAACTCCTAGAATTCATTCTACAATAGGCTTTTCAAATATTTTGAATTCATGATTGTCGAAACAAGGGTTGTTCCCAAAGATATTGTTTAACGTCTATCTCCCTAGTTATCCTTGTTTTCCATTCTAATAGTATGTAGATGTAATCTGGAACATGTAGTTGGTATGTTGTTCCAAATTATCATTATATGTAGGTTCCTTGATTTGTTAATGTCTAATAAGACCTACAGTTTTGATTCATATGACAAGGCTATTAGCTACACGAGATAAAAAATGTTGTAACACCTTATTGTGTTCGAGAATGTGAAGTTTGCTATAAGTCAATTGTGAAGTTGATTTTACTTTTATAAGTTTTTCTTTGAATTGTTCTTATAATTTACATATATGTTAAGAGGTTGTCTTGCTTAAAGTGAATGTTTAGATTACCACAATATGTGAATGTTTGGCTTATGCCAACAAATTGGCTAGCAATATATTGTCCAAAATGTTTAATAGAGTTGGCTTACTATGTTATTTCATTATAAATTGGCTAATGACATTCTCATGACAATTATCTAGTGAATGTTGGCTTATGTCAATAAATTTTCTAATAATATTCTAGATTACCATAATATGTGAAAAATTAGTCTATGCCAATAAATTGGCTTACAATGTATTTCCAAAACATAATACAAAATTGGATAATGATTAAGTTATATAAAAATTAAGCATAAAAAATGTAACTTCAAATTCATAACAGAGGGTATGAAAATCATAAGGACATGTCCCAACATTCCCTTTTCAAATTAACTATGAATGTAAGTAAGTAAATTTTAACAAGCTTATAACGTTCATTAAAGTGGCATAAAGCTACCAACTGTCATTGAACAAAATAAGGTGAGTAATGAAAAAATTAAAAGCTTAACAATTATGAAAATGACTAGAATGAGGTGTTAAAAAAAGTAAGACAAGTCTCACTCACACCTACACAATAATTTTAAAGATATTCACATAACAGGGTATTAATAATCGTGAGACAATTCTTATTAACACCAAGATGATAATATAAGGTTACATTTTAATTTCATCAAGCAAATAAAGGGATGAACGATTATCAAAAGAGTTAACTAACCTCATAACTAGAAGCAAGCTTCCATAATGTTTTAGTCAACTCTAAAGATGTAAAGAAAAAGAGTTGAGCAAAGAACAGATATACTAGATATGAGCTTGTGCCAGCACATATAAGCCTCATGAGATGAGGATACCACCAAGGTGTATAAGTAGTCTCCGTATGACTCTTAGTCTTCGAACAATGTTACAAGCATAGGAACTAGCCAGTGGATTTCACCAAAGAGATCTAAATATGATGCGGTTTCTCTTCGGCTGGTGAAACCACCCCTCATCGGTGTGGGGCAGGCACTGGAGTTCATGCTTAGATAACATGATCTATGTTTGTTAAATTCTCAAAGAAAGTATTCAAATCACTCAGCCGCGAGCCACCTCTTTTCGGTGTGGGGAAGACACTGAACTTGGTTTCACTTATTTGGTGAACCACCGCTTTCGTGTTGGGATTACACTGGATTTAATGTCTAGCTCACATGATCTTGGTTTAGTTTTACTGGTGAACCATCTCTTTTCGATGTGGAGAACACATTGGATTTCATTGTAGCTCGTATGATCTTAATGGTAAAGATGTCTTTAAGAATGTAAAGAAAGGAAGAATTGGAAATGTAACTTCAAAGTGAGCTATGAAATTAGGAGCATAAGTAAGTCAAATAATTTTTGGTTGATAAGAATGAAGTTTTAACAGGTTATTGGCTTGTGCCAAATCATATATATGCTCCAATATCTTCACGTTATGAAAATTATCAAATAATGGGCATAGCCAAATTAAAATTGTCTAATAATAACTTCTTATATTATGACCATAAAGGGGAGTAAAACATATTGTCAAATCAATGTACCACAATCTCCGTAATATGAAAATGATGAAATATGGGGCCTATTCAATGAAGAGTGGCATATTAAAATTTCATTCCCAATATAACAAGAATGGAAAGAGTAACTTGTAGTAACGGTATCCAAATCATTTCCTTTGTATTTTGGAATACATAGTTGATTCATTATACGTATGAGACTACAATGAATCATTGAACTTGTAAGTAAAACAAAATATTAAAGATATATCAAAACTACACAAAAAAAAGAAGAAAAAGACTTAAAAATAAGCTATGTTTAAAGAAAGAGTTCTCTGGTTTGGAGGAGCAAATTCCAAAATTTTATCACGAGTTGTTCTAAAATTATGTTCATGATTCTAAGTTTATATATACATATAAACAATGAGTTGTGTGCTTTGAATGCATTAAAATATGTCACATTCATACCATAATTAACGAATAATGACTTTAGAAAGTCTACTAACTTCACTTTATAGAATTGGCATTTTTTTATAGGAAGAGCTTTCCTTGATAATGCATAGTCCTTACATGTATATGTGCATACACCTATACTTACTACAAGTGTGTAATAACCCTATACTATTACTATTTTATTGGCGCAGGTAAGCGAGAAGATTGGAGACTCATTGAAGCAGCTTGGACTAGTGATCTCCAGACTTTGGTAGGTTCTCTAGAGTTCGAGGATGATACACCTATAACTCTAGCATAGTACTTTAGACATAGCTAGTGGATAGTGTCCCTAGAGTTTCATTTTAGACTTTTATTCAAAATTTGTATTAAGGTCGTTTAGCAATTTATCATGATATATTGATTTCTTCATTGAATTGCTTAATTGATTGTAGATGGTTGTTTAGATTGAGCTTATTAGAATATTATTTAATATAGTAATCATATGAAGTCTATGTATACTTCACTATGGTTTGAAAGCTTAAAATTTTCCTTAAATGTAACTATAAGATTGTTATGAAAGTTTAGAAGAGACTTGTCTACGACCTCTGAGAGATTAACAATGGTGGTTGCATTGGATTCCAGAATCTGACTGTGTGACAAACTTTGTATCAGAGCATTAGGTGAAATTACATAGGAGCTGCAGCTCAAAAAAATGTTACGTTGTTTCTAATTTATGTTTTTGAAGCACACCACAATCTTGACTTAGAGACTAAGTGATATTAGGAATTTTCCCTTCTTCTACTCTTTATCGTGATGTGTAGAGCATTGGCATTTTGTGTTATTCTTACATCGCACATCTTTTTTGTGTATGCGTATAGAAAATGAATGCAGGAAGAAATGTCGGCAGGAGAGATAGAAAAGCAGTTGCTGGGGGAAACCAAGATCCTCCACAAGCCCCAGTTTCTAGAGTACAAGTGCCTATAAAGCCATCTGCGTTGACACATGGAAAAGTGAAAGTAGCACTGGTTTAGGTGGCCCAAGCTATCACAGCTCCAGAACAGCATATCAAAACCCAGGCCACCAGAGAGGGTTCTTCAAGGTAGAACCCACATAATAGAACCATGGCTTGAAGACTGAGAGATTCCACCAGGATGTTGAGATGGTCGAGTTGGTCTAAGGAACAATATTAAGGTTCTACGCGTTCAAAGGTAGAGAGGAGCATGAGAAGTCAGTTGATGTGCTCACTAGAACCTTTCATGTCTTTTCTTTTCCAATTTATGCATTGTTAGATCAAGGATCCACCTTGTTTCCTGTTACTCATTTAGTAGCTAGTAAATTTTAGTTCCTTCTTGAGATTTTGGATGAACCTTTTCTAGTATGTACTCCCATAGAAGACAACATTTTAGCTGAAAGGGTAGATAGAGATGGCCCAATAACTGCACTTGATAGAGATACTTATGATGACCTAAAAGAATTAACCGTGTTTGATTTTGATATAATTTTTGGTATGGATTGGCTACAAAAATTCTATGCTGCCATGGACTATCCAAACAGGGTAGTAACGTTTAAGTTGCAAAATGAGTGAGAACTGAAATGGGACGGGTGTAGTTCAAATCACACAAGCCAAGTACTTTCCAATCTTGAAGTCAACAAGATTTTATCTAAGGGGTTAGGAGCAGATGCAAACCTTTCTAGAAAGAGATTTCCATTGAAATTTCAGATCAAGTGAAACGGTTGAGGAACAAGGAGTTTTCCACCGTTAAGGTGCTATGGACGAACCACCTTGTTTAGAGAGAAACATGGGAGGCCGAGGCCTACATAAGGTCTCGTTACCCTCACTTATTCAGTTCTTAAGAGTAGATGTACTCTTCCTTAGATTGATTTATCTAATATGACTTTAAATCTTATGCGGATTTTGTTTTCTAAGTCCATAACTGTGTGTTCTATACTTGCACTATATGAGTTAATATATGTTCATGCTTGAATTCATGTTGTTGTTTTTGTATAGCCTTTGCGTGATTTACGTGTTGAATGAGTGTGATATACAAGAAGTTAATGTAAGATTGTGAAGGAAGTTCCGCAATCTCAAATATGGAACTTAAGATAAGCTTAGAGTAATGTTCCTCATCCAGAGTAAGTTGTGAATTAGCTATTCACAAAGTGTAAAGTTTAAAGTATATAATTGTGTTTTTTGTCAAAAATACCCTCTTTGATTCAAATGATGTGTGCTATCATCCGGGGACGAATGTTCTTAATGGCAGATAATGTAACATTTTAGAAAATGTACATATCTAGTGAAAAGCCTTGTAAATTTTAAAAGTAGGTATTAGGGGTACATAGATCCCAATTTAGAAATTTTTTTATGTATTAAAAATCTTGTCCAAGAAATGAACCTGCAATAAAGACCCTAAGCTAAAAATATATTTTCTAGCATTTACACATTAGGTACGAGGCATCTGTGTGTCAAGCAGAGGCACCATGGCACATGACCATTTAAAATGATCATGTAGAGTAAGAAGTGCCCAAGGATATAGTGAGGATCCTTGGGACAATTAAAAATGAGCAGCAACACACGTCCAAGCACATGTGCAGCCCATGTTCAAGCACATGTGCATGCAAATGTTGTAGAGTTCGGTTAGGGTGGTTAGTGCGGTTAGGGGCAAGCGCACAATTAGGGGTCAAGCCATGTGGGGTTGAGATTCCTAAAAAACTATAGTCTCTAACTAAATTACCTAAATAACTAACAAACCTAGTACTAATCAAAATAAAATAACTACTGCACCCGACAACCTAAGACCAAACCGGGTGACACTAATATGATAACTAACTCGAGAAACATCAAAGTACCTAAACAAGTATGGTCCAATAGGGTTGATTATGGTCGTAATGACATGGGGGTACTTTAGTAATTAACCTACGTAACTTAATTAATTTAATTAGCAACTTAGTTAATTAATTAAAAATTAAAGTCAAAGCCAAAACTCATAGGAAAATTTGAGACTTGATTATGTCAAATGCTTTCCTATTTTTAGTCGATCTAGAATAGGCATTTTATTAATTAGCTAATTAATTTATTAAATTAACTTTAATAGCCAAGTTTAATTAGTAAAGATCAGATCCTAAGACTTATACTCACGTTCAAACCACGAATCAAAACAGTGAACAAATGTAATAAAATTTGAAAGTTTCTCTCGATTCTCTTTGGCGACTTCAAGGTATTCTTCAAGGTTTTCGTGCAAGGTGATCTTCGTAGATTCAATTCTACATATGGTATGGGTGTTATCTCTTGGATTCCTTTAACCAAGAGATTTTTCAAACATTTTATGAATTCAACAATATCGAAATTAGGGTTGCTCCCAATGACATTGTTGAACGTCCATCTCCCTAGTTATCCTTGTTTTCGATTCTAATAGTAGGTAGATGTAATATCGAACATATTTTTGGTGTGTGGTGCTAATTTATCATTATGTGTATTGTTCTTGATCGTTAAATGTTTAATGAGGCCTATAGATTTTAGTGTTATGATTAGAGTATTAGTTGCATGAGTTAAAGAATGTTTTAATGCAAAATTTTGTTCAAGAATATGAGGTTATTATGAATTGTTCATGATGTTTAGTTCAATGTTAAATGAAAACTTGCTTAGAATGAAGAAATCGCTATATTATATTCATTAAGTTGATTGTATTGGCTAATTATATTCTAATGACCATCGTCTAGAGAAAGTTTTGTTTAAGCCAATGAATGGGCTAACAATATTCTAGATTACCATAATATGTGAAAGATTAATATATGACAATAAACTGGGTTACAATGTATTTCCAAAACATAACACAAAATTGGATATTGACTAAGTTATACCAAATTAAGAATGAAAAATGTAACTTTTAATTCATAACCAAGGGTATGTCAATCATTGGGACAAGTCCCAACATACCCTTCCCATATTACCTATGAATATAAGTAAGAATATTGAAGAAGGTTTATAACGTTCTTAAAGTTTGTTATAAAGCTACCAAATGTCATTAAACGAGATAAGGTGAGTAATGACATAATTAAAAGTTTAAGAATTAAGAAAGTGACCATCATGAGGTGTTAAAATAAGTGAGACAAGTCACACTCACACCTATACAATTATGTTAAAGATATTCACAGAAGGTGGTGTTAATAGTCTTGAGATAAGTCTCATTAACACCAAGATAATAATGTAAGGTTAAATTAACATTTCATCAAGTTAAGAAAGGGATAACCGGTTTTCCAAAGAGTTAAGTAAACCTCATAACTAGAAGAAAGCTTCAATAATGTTTTAGTAAACTCTAAAAGTTATAAAGAAAAAGAAGTTGATCAAAACACTAATAGACTAGCAATGAGTTTGTTCCAGCACATGTAAGCCTCATGATATGAGGCTCCACCGAGTTGGATAAGAGTCTCTGAAAATATCCAAGTCTTTGAACTACGTTGCCAGCATAGGAACTAGCCAGTATATTCCACCTAAGTGATCAAGGAATGATACGGTATCACTTTGGCCTGTTGAACCCCCATTTTTTCAGTGTGAGGCAGACACTTAATTTGATGTTTAGATCACATGATCTATGTTGGTTAAATGCTCAAAAAAGTATTCAGATCACTTTAGCCGTAAACTACCTCTATTCTGTGTAAGGCAGACACTTGACTTCCTTTCACTTTAGCCGATGAACGACCCTTTTTGGTCTGGGGAACACTCTAGATTTTATGTTTTCTCACATGATCTATATTCAAAGTGACCTAAGAAAGCAAGAGTCTAAGTATGACAAATCATCTGTGAATTATAAGAATGAAGTTTTAACAAGTTATTTTCTTGTGCAAAATCAAGATATATGCTCAAATATTTTAACGTTATGCAAATAACAAAATAATGGGCATAACTAAATTAAAATTGGCTTATAATGACTTTTTTATATTATGCCAATCAAGTGGAGTAAAATATTATGGCTAATCAATGCCCCATACTCTGTATAATAAGAAAATGATGAAATAAGTGGCTTGTCCAATAAAGATTGGCTTATAGAGATTTCATGACCAACTTCACAAAAATGTAAAGAACAACTTGTAGTAAGGGTAGCCAAATCATTTCCCAAGTCTTTTTGGATTACTTGGTCGATTTTATCTAGGTATGGGAATATAATGAACCATTGAACCTGTAACTAAACAGAGGATCAAGGAGATCATTGAACTACACAATAAGAAAAAGAAAAAGACTGAAAAATAAACTAAGTGTTGGGGGAAGAGCTCTCGAGTTAGGGAGGAGAAAATTTCAAAATTTTCGGTCGAGTTTTTTTAAAACATGTTCATGATTTTATGGTCTTATGTGCATATACAAAATGAATTGTGTGGTTTGAATGCATTAAAATTGTGTCATAGTCATACCATAATTCACAAATAATTATTTTTTAAAAGTCTAGTGACTTTACTTTACAAAAATGGCATGTTGTTATAGGAATTATTTTCCTTGATCAAGCATAATCCTCACGTGTATATGTTCATACACCCATACATAGTTCAATTGTGTACTAACCATATTATATTACTCTTTTATAGGGGCAGGCTAGAGAGCAGATTGAAGGCTCATTTAAACGGTTTGGATTATCAATCTCCAGACTTTGGTATGTCCTCTTGAGTTCGAGGATGCTACGCCTATCATTCTAGCTTAGTACTTTAGACATATCTAGTAGATATTGTCCCTAGCATTTCATTTTAGTCTTTTATTCAAAGCTTTGTATTATGGCCGTTTGGCAAACTATTATAAAATATTGAATTCTTCATTGAATTGCTTAATTTATTGTAGATGGTTGTTTAATTTGAGCTCATTATAATATTATTCAATATAATAATAATATGAAGTCTATATATACGTCAGTATGTTTAAATATTTTAAATTTTCAGCAAATTTGACTATATGATTGTGATGAAAACTAAGAAGAGGATTGTGTACAACCTGTGAGAGGTTAACGATGCTGATTGAATTTTGATTCAAGAATTGGGGTGTGATAAACTTGAAATCACAGAATAAGGATAAATTACCTTGGAATTAATACTCAAAATAATCACTTTCCGTAGTTTCTAACTTATGTTTCTGAAGCACGCCACAATCATGAGTTAGAGACTAAGTGATGAAAAGAAAACTCCCTTTTTCCATTCTTTGTCTGCTATCAAGAGCTTTGACATTTTGTGTCGTTCTAGTGTCTAACATCTGTCCTATGGATACGTGTTTTTTATGAACACAAGGAGAAACGAAAGCAGAAGAGTCAAAGAAGCAGCTGCTGGAGGCAACCAAGCTCCTCCTACAGCCCTAGCTGCTAGAGTTCAAGTGCCTGTAATCCAAGCTGCATAGGCATATGGATAAGTAAGAGAAGCACTAGTTTAGATGGTCCAATACATCACTACTCACGCAGAGGCTATCACAGCCCAGGCCACTATATAGGGAGCTACCAGGGACAACCCACCTGCTAGCACCATGGCTAGAAGACTGAGGCTTCACTAGAATGAATCCTCCAGTTTACTAGTGGTCCCAGACTAATAAGGATCCCCAAGATTTTGTGGATGTAGATCAAAAGATTCTTTTTTCCATGGGGGTTAGTAAAAAGGAGAAGGCTGAGTTGTCTGAATTTCAACTCAAAGATGTGGCTCAGGTGTTGTACAAAGTTTGGGCAGATGGACTAGCACTAGAAGCAGTCCCCATCACTTTGGACATTCTCAAGACTGTATTTCTGGAGAGTTTTATTCCCATAGAGTAGAGAGGGGCTAAGGTTGAGTTGTTCATGAACATATGACAAGGAGGTATGTAAGTCAAGGAGTATTTCTTTAAATTTTTTAAGCTCTCGATATATGCTTCTTCTTTGGTATCCAATTGCACGAATGAGATCAGCAGGTTTGTGACTTGAGTATTGGAGGATCTTAAGGAAGAAATGAGGGATGCCATGTTTCCTAATAACATGGAACTTGGTAGGTTGATTGTTCATGCATAGCAGTTGGAGGAGATTCGTTAGAGAAAGAGATGCCGAGAAAGAAAGAAGACTAGGCCCTAAGATTAGGTTGGTTGTAGGTCTGGTAGGAGTTTGTTTGGAGTTCTGGACCGACCCAAGTTCAAAAAGGGGCAACAAATCAAATGTAATCGTACTCATTCGAGGAAATCGAATGCCAAAGTGGACAAGTCTGGCCCCAAAAATGGCAATGATAGAAATTCCTAGCATAGCAACAAGCCGTGTAGAAATTGTGTCAATTTTCATAGAGGTTAGTTCCTGGAAGGTAATAATATCTGCTATGGGTGCGGCATGAGTAAGAATATGGTCAGGGAGTTACCACATATTAGGAAACATGCCAGGGAAGATGCTTCGCCTTGGCCTATTCCTACTACTGTTATCGAACCTCCAAAGAGTAACATATTTTATGCTCTGAAAGGTAGAGAAGAACAAGAGATGTCAGCTGATGTGGTCAGTGGTACATTGAATGCCTTTTCTTTTCTTGTGTATGGATTGTTTAATGAAGGATCGACTTTGTCATTTGTTACTCCTTTAGTAGCTAGTAAATTTTACTTTCTATTGGAGATCTTACATGTGTCTTTTCTAGTTAGTACTCCCACAGGAGACAACATTAGTGAGAAAAGAATATATAAAGAATTCCCAATTAATATTCTTGATAGAGTCACCCGCGATGACCTAATAGAATTACCCATGTTTGATATTGATATAAACATAGGTATGGATTTACTCCATAAGTGTTATGCTACAATAGACTGTCGAAACACGGTAGTAAGGTTTCAATTTTCTAAATGAGTTAGATCTTAGAAAGGGAAGGGAGTGGTTCAAATCCAACAAGACAGATAATTTTCAATCTCAAATATAATAAGAGGTTAGCTAAGAGGTATTTAAACCACTTCGTAAGAGTCAATGACTTAAAGAATGATGTCCCTTCTCTATGTCCATAGTGAATGAGCTTAAGGATGTCTTTATGGAGGATTTACCAGGAATTCCTCCTTAACGCAAAACTGATTTTGGTGTTGATTTTGATCCTAACACCAAACCAATATCCATTCCTCCCTATTGAATGGCTTCAGATGAACTCAAAGAGTTGAAGTTCCATTTAAAACATCTACTTGATAAAGGCTTCATCCAGCCTTGCATCTCCCTATGGGGTGCTCTAGTGTTGTTCATTAAGAAAAAGTATGGAACTCTTAGAATGTGTATCAATTATTGGCAAGTCAACAAAGTCACTATACAGAACAAATACCCTCTATCCAGAATTGATGATCTATTTGATCAGCTCCAAGGTTCAACATTGTTTTCTAAAATAGATCTCTGGTCAGGGTATCGCAAGATTAAATTGCGACAAGAGGATATTCATAAAACTAACTTCCGTACTAGGTATGATTATTAAGAGTTACGTGTCATGTCATTTGGTTTCACTACCGCATTAGCCGGGCTTATGGACCTTATTAATAAGGTATTCCATGAGAACCTTGATTCATTTGTCATAGTATTCATAGATTACATCCTCGTATACTCTAAGACTAGAGAAGATCATGAACATAATTTGAGAATCACACTGCATGTACTTAAGGAACATCAGTTATATGCAAAATTTAGCATATACGATTTTTGACTGAGATCAGTGACCTTCCTTGGTCATGTTGTTTCCGACAAGGGTGTAGAGGTTGATCCAAAAAAGATTGAGGCAGTAAAGAATTGGTCGAGACCCCTCTTTCCTATAGGCTTCCAGAATTTCTTGGGTTTGGCAAATTACTATCGCAGGTTTGTTGAGGGCTTTTTCTTTATTATTGCTCCATTGACAACTTTAACAAAGAAGAAGGAGAATTTTGAGTGGTGTGAAACATATGTAATGATCTTTCAAGACATCAAAGATCGACTTACTTCAGCCCCAGTTCTTCCATTGTCGAGGAGTGGTGTTGGGTATGTGGTATACTGTGATACTTCCCGAGTAGGTTTGGGATGTATTCTTTTGTAGGATGACAAGGTGATTGCATACGCATCTAGAGACTTAAAAATCCATGAGAAAAATTATCCTACCCATGATCTTGACTTAGCTATTGTGGTATTTGCGTTAAAAATTTGGGAACATTATTGATATGGTGTACATTTTGATCTATTTACTAACCATAAAAATCTTCAGTATGTTTTCACATAGAGATAGTTGAATCTTCGTCAGAGAAGATGTCTAGATCTCCTCAAGGATTATAACATAAGTGTCCACTATCACCTTGGTAAAGCCAATGTAGTTGCTATTGCGTTGAGACGATTGAGCATGGGCAGTGTGTCTCATATTGAAGATGTTTTATTTACATCAAAGGGAGTTGGCATGATCATTTGCCACTTATTTAGTTCTCTTATAATAATAACTTCTATTCAAGCATTGGGATGGCACCTTTAAAAGCAGTTTATAGAAGGAGATTTAGGTCCCTACTCTTTTTGTCTGATGTAGAAGACTCTTTCATCCTTGGCCCTCATATTATTCATGAGACTTGGAAAAGGTGAGAATGATCAGGGATAGATTGACTATTGATTACAGTCGTCAAAAATCATATGGTGATAATAGGAAAAAGGCTCAATTCTAGGTAGGTTATCAAGTCTACCTGAAGATATAACCCATGAAAGGGGTGATGAGGTTTGGTAAGAAACGAAAGTTGAGTTCCAGTATAGTGGTCCTTATGAGAATTTACATAGAGTAGGGAATGTTGCCTATGAACTGAAATTACCAAATGACTTGGTTTGTGTTCATCAAATGTTTCATATTTTTGATATTTAAATAGTTTCTAGGCGATCCAACATCCATTCTGCCAGTTGACGGGTTAGGAGTCAATGAGAACCTTTCTTATTAAGAGGTTTCAGTTGAAATTATAGATCGCCAAGTGAAGCGGCTGAGGAACGAGGAGGTTGCCACCGTAAAGGTGTTATGGAGGAACCACCTTGTTGAGGGAGCAACATGGGAGGTCGAGGCGATTGAGATCCGGTTACCCTCACTTGTTCAATTCTTGAGGTGGATATACGCTTCCTAAGTCTTATTTTGTTTATGAAACCTTAAATTTTAGTGCGTTAGTCAGTTTGGTGTTTAAAGTCCATATCTGTGTGTTCTATACTTGCACTATATTAGTTAATATGAGTTCATGTTTGCATTCATCTTGCTTTTTTTGTACACAGTTTACATGATTTTTGTGTTGCGTGAGTTGTGATGTGAATTGATTTAAAGTAAGATTGGGAAGGGAGTTCCTCAATCTCATATTTGAAGCTTCATATAAGCTTTTAGTGTTGTGCATCATCAAGAGTAAGTTGTGAATAAAATATTCACAAAGAAGAAGTTTCAAGTATGTTGATGTGTTTTCAAAAGTACCCTCTCTAATTCAACATAAGCTTTGTTTCATTCAGTGAGAAATGTTCCTAAGGGGGGAATAATGTAACATTTCAGGAAAAATTAACTCATCCAGTGAAGAGCATATTACGATTTAAGAATAGGTTTTAGGGGTAAATAGGCATAAAAATGCCCAATATTTAGTAATATTGGGAGTATTAGAAAATATTAGCTTACGGGTGTTAGTCAATTTCTATATGTACACAAGGGTGTATATTTGAATCAAAGCTTGTCTAAGAAATGTACCTGCAATGAAATCCCTAAGCTATAACTACACATAATAATTCTCAACCAAACATATGAGGTACTAGGTATACAAGTGTCAAACCTATGTACCATGAAACATGATCATTTAAAATAATTATGTTAATTTATTATTGCCCAAGGACATAGTTAGGATCCTTTGGACAATAATTAAAGATTCCAAATGAACCATAAATAATAGTTAGTCAGGGAAGTACAAGAAACACATGTGCAAGTACATGTTAAACCGGCCAAAGGGGGGGACCACGCGACCACCCTAAGTATATTTAATTAGGGTAGTAAGGGGAAGGCGTGCGCACATACCCATCCATATGGGGCCTAACTCTCGAATGAATTCTAGACTCTAACAAACTGACCTAACTATCTAACTAACCTAGGACAATAAAATAAAATATCTAGTGCACCCGTTAAGCTAACACTTAGTTGGGTTACACAAACCTAGGAAATAGTTCAAGAAACATCCTAGTACCTAAGATAGGAAGGGCTAAATAGGTTGATTATGGTCATAAAAACTTAGGGGTACATTAGTAATTAACCTAGGCCACTTAATTCATTAATTTAGAAACTTAATTAATTAATTCAAAATTAAGCTCAAGGCCAAAACCCTTAGGAAAATTGTAGATTTGACTAAGTCAATAGCTCACCTATTTTTAGTTAATCTATGATGGCCGTTTTAGTTATTGTATAATTATTTTATTTTATTAAATTAATTATCCTAAGTTTAATTAGTCAATATCATATCCTAAGGCGTAGCTTCACGTTCAAACACTAGAAAACTCACCACTCAAAGCAGTGAGAAAACGTAAGAAAACAGAAAGTTTCTCTCGATTCTCTTAGGTAATTTCAAGGTATTTTTCATGGTTTTTATGCAAGGTGATCTTCGTAGATTAAATACTACATAAGGTATGGTTTTTATCGCTTGGGTTCCTTTTCCCAATAGGCTTTTCAAACCTTTAATGAATTCAAGAATATCAAAGCTAGGGTTTCTCCCAATGACATTGTTGAATGTACATCTCCCTAGTTATCCTTGGTTTTTATTATAATTCTATGTAGATGAAATCTCTAATATGATGTTGTTATGTGGTGGTAACTGATAATTATGTGTAGAGTTTTTGATTTTCTAATGTCTAATGAGGCCTATAGATTTTATTCGTATAGTATTAGTTACATGAGATAAATAATGTTGTAAATCCTAATTTTGTTCTAGAAGATGAAGTTGTTATGGATCATTCATGACGTTTAGTTCACTGTTAAATGTCTAATTTTTTAGAATGATCAAATTATTGTAGTATATACATGAAGTTGATTGAATTGGATAATGATATTCTCATGACCATCGTCTAGTGAAAGTTTGGCTTATTAAAATAAATTGGTTAACAATATTCTAGATTACCGTAATATGTTAAAGTTTAGTCTATGCAAATAAATTGGCATAAAATGTATTTGCAAAATATAATTCAAAATTGGCTAATGACTAAGTTATACAAAATTAAGAATGTCCAATGTAACTTTGAATGCATAACGAAGGGTATGCAAATCATTGGGACAAGTCCCAACATACACTTTCAAAATAAGCTATAAATATAAGTATTTATATTTAAAAAAATTTATAACGTTCATAAAGAGCGGTAAAAAGCTAACAAATGTCATTGAACAATATAAGGTGAGTAATGACAATTAAAAGATTACGAATTATGAAAGTGACCAGAATGAGGTGTTAAATGAAGTGAGATAAGTCTCACTCACACCTAGACAATTATGATATGGATATTCACATAAGAGGGTGTTAATAATCGTGAGACAATTCTCATTAGCACCAAGATGATAATGTAAGGTTAAATTCACATTTCATAAATTAATCAAAGGGATGACCCATTATCCAAAGACCTAAGTAAACCATATAAACAGAAGCAAACTTCAATAATGTTTGAGTCAACTCTAAAAGTTATAAAGAAAAAGATGTTGAGCAAAGCACCGAAAGACTAACAATCAGCTTGTGCCAACACATGTGAGCGTCATGAGATTAGGATCTACCTAGGTGGATAAGAGTCTTAGAAAATATCCTAGTCTTCGAAATATGATGCCATCATAGGAACCAACCATTGGATTCCACCTAATATATATAGGTACAATACGGTTTTACAATGGCCGATGGAACAACCCCTTTTCCGTGTGAGGAAGACCTTAGATTTCAAGTTTAGCAAACATGATCTATGACGGTTAAATGCTCAGGAAAGTATATGGTTCTCTTTCTACTTAAACCACCACTTTTCGTTGTGCGGAAAACACAGGACTTGGTTTAACTTTAGCCGGTTAACAACCCCTTTTCGGTGTGGGGCAGACAATTGATTTCATGTTTAGATCACATGATCTATGTTCACTTTTTTTGGTGAAACATCCCTTTTTGGTGTGGGCAGACAGTGGATTTCATGTTATCTAGCATGATCTTAATGCTAAACATTTCTTTAAGAAAGTACGAAAGAAAGAAGAAGAAATGAAAATTCAAAGTGACCTAAGAAAGCAAGAGCCTAAGTATGTCAAATCATCTACGATTGATAAGAATAAAGTTTTAACAAATTATTGGCTTCTGCTAAATCAAGATATATTCTCCAATATCGTTGCAAATTCAAATGACAAAATAATGGACATAACTAAATAAAAATTGGCTTATATTTACTTCTTTTATCATCAAAATAAAGGGGAGTAAAACATAACGGCTAATCAATGCCCCATAATCTCCATAATATTAAATTGATTAAATGTGTGGTCTGTCAAATAAATAATTGCTTATACAGATTTCATGCCCAACTCAACAAGAATAGAAAGAAAAACTTGTAGTACGGGTAGCCAAATCATTTCCCTAGTCTTTTGGATTAGTTGCTCGATTTATCGTAGGTATGTGAATGTAATGAATCATTGCACTTTTAAATAAGACAAATGATTAGGGATATCACTGAACTACACAGCAATAAGAAAAAAAATACTGAAAAAATAAACTTAGTGTTGGAGGAAGATCTCTCGCGTTAGGGAGGAGCAAATTTAAAAATTTTCATTCGAGTTAATATAAAATAATTTTCATTATTCCAAGGTCTTATGTTCATATAGAAAATGAGTTGTGTATTTTGAATTCATTTAATAAATGTCATATTCATATGATAATTCACAAATAACAATTTTAGAAAGTCTAGTGACTTCACTTTCAAAAAATGGCAAGTTGTTATAGGAAGTGCTTTACTTGATCATGCATAGTCCTTACGTGTATATGTACAAACACTCGTACTTATAGGCGTAGATCAGAGAGCAAATTGAAGACTCATTGAAGTAGTTTGGATTTGCGATCTCACGAATTTGGTAGGTCCTCTTAAGTTAGAGGATGCTACAACTATCATTCTACCATAGTACTTTAGACATATCTAGTGGATGTTTTCCCTAGCGTTTGATTTCAGACTTATATTGAAATCTTTGTACTAAGATCGTTTGGCAAACTATTACGATATATTGATTTCTTCATTGATTTTCTTAATCGATTTTAGATGGTTGTTTAGTTTGACCTCATTAGAATATTATTCTATATGGTAATCATATGATGTCAATGTATACTTTTCTATATCTTAAAAGTTTTAAATTTTCCGCAAATTTACCTATATGATTGTGATTTAAGTGAAGAAGAGGCTTGTCTACGACCTCTGAGAGGTTAATGACAACGGTTGAATTTGGATTCCACTATACGAGTGTAACAATTGTTAAGGCCCTGAAATTGAACTAACGTGTCTATAGCCTCACTTGTGCCTAAGAAGGTTAATGAAATATAATAAAGTGTTTTAGAACTTGTCTGATTGATTTGAAGAGATTTGGAGGTCATCTGTCGAAGATCGTCCAAGACGTTCCAAAGTTAGCCTTGTGACATGCTATGAGTTCACTGTGTGCTTGTATGTTTTATGTGTTTCTTGGAGTATTATGTCAGTGAGGATAACAGTAAAATATATATGAACCTATTTAGGGTCCAAAAGTGCGGTCAAGATTCATAAGGAAGCAATGTTTTTGTTCATAGATAAAGTAGGTCCTCGTCATGGACTATGATCTCCCATGGCCAAAAGATTTTCTGCGCGCGGACACAATGTGGATAGACTGTCTCAATAATAAAATCCAACAATTATGTGGGAAAAGCTCCGCGACATGGACTTTTTCCCCGAGGAAGATTCTCAAAATTAAATTACGTTTGACATGTATTCAAGCCCAACTATGTATAGGGGTATTTTTCATAATTTAGGAGGTTGTTATAACCTGTTTTAAGACCTTTTTATCCTCTTTCCAAAGTAAAAACCCTAATGTAACGCCCCAAAAATGAACTAGGGAGAACTAGAGTCTCCTTAGTGTTTCATAAGTATATTTTATTTTAAAATGAGCAAATTTAGTGTTATTAGGAAGTGTGTGAAGTTTGTTCTATTTGGGTGGCAAACGTTTAAAGACGTCCATGATGTTCGGAAGGTGTGCCTTTGAAAGTGTTCTTGTGTCTTATTGTGTTTGAGTGAGTTTTACGTGTTTGTTTTTCTATAAACTGATATGAGGTTTTCCTAATGCCTTGAAAACTTAGTCTAGGGGCTTAAAGTCCGGGCACAATGGAACCTAGGACCCACAATGGGCCATAGATAAATGACCCAAGACATGGATAAAACTGCAAAGAGCATTGCTCATTCGACGAGGCAGTCTACTAGGTGTAGGCCCATCAACACCCGATCGAGTGGGGGGGCGTCGTCCAACACTTAGTGGGATGAAACTAGTCTCTGAAGATATCGACACCCAGCAGCATGGGTCATCGATTAAACGACTCCCAGTAGCTTGGGTCGTTGATTGATACCTGCTAAAGTTGCTTCATTTTTGTTGCCTTCTTGGGATGTTTTGTGTTAATTAACCCCAAGTATTTTAGGACCATAATATTATATTTTTAGAGTTTTTATGTTACATTAAGTAAGTTTTAAGAACTATACCTAGACAAGACCCCTCACTTCAAATATTAAAACTCTCTCTCTGAAGAAAACTCTCTCAAAGTCATCATTAGAGCAAAGACTCAATGAGGGAATGAATGGATGGTTAGGACGTGTGTCATCATAACAAATTAGTGGATTTCCTTCTCCTTGAGGTATGGTATCGTTCCTTGAACCCTCTTCCATTCAAGAAGTCATTCTCGAAAGATTTCAAAAAGGGTTTTTAAACTCAAATTCCTTCTATCTTTGATTTTTAGTATGGGTCTTCTTGTAAAAGCGTTATAATAGTTTAAATGTGTTTATTCTCTTATGTTTTGATGTTTTTCGTGATATAAACCTAATGAACTAATGTATATGCATATTCAAACTATTAGCTTAAGAAATGGGTTAAATGAGCATGTTTGGGTAAGGTATGAACTTTGGTTTTCTTATGATGTTTTTATTTAGCTGCTGCCTTAAGGGCCTTATTATTATGTTATATTGAGAAATTTATAATATTTGATTATGGCTTTCTTAAATGGTGGGTTGTTTATGTAGCATATTTCCTATTGTAAATTGCTCTTGAGTGGTATGGTCCAACTTCTTGGTGGCGGTGTTTATTTGATGAAATTGATATTACTTAGTATGTTTTGTGAGTGTGGCTTTGAAGGATAAATAGGTAAAATGAAGTGATATTGAAGATGAGTCTTGTCTTGTGTTGTGTGAAGTTGAATAACATGTTTCGCTTATATTATGCCTATGTAAAGTATATGATTATGTGAAGTATGTAGATTGTGTGTTTTTATGAATGAAGGTTAAAAGCATATATAGAAGTTGATATAATGAAATGGTGCTTATATTAAAGGTGTGCTCACATGTACACACACACTTAATTGAATGTATAAAGTTAAGTTGAGTAAAGAGGGCAGTTTTAGGGTGAACACTATTCATGAGTTTAGAGGATGTGTTCAATAGAAAACCTTTTATTTCTAATGAGATATCTATGAGAGGTTGGCGTATGAATGAACTTCGTGATTTGAGATGTGGTTTTCACTAGTTATCTTTGACCTATAGTCTACAATGTTAACATTTCTGTGGGGAGTTATGCCTAGAATCCAGAGGATATGAAAGGAAGGTGGATTACACTTCGTGACTAGAGATGTGTGTTTCAATGTACCTCTGTAGATGAGTACTCCTCCTTAGTAGAGAAGGAGTTACTAAGTATAAATCTCGTTATCCCTTAACTATGTGCCCACAGAGGTGTAGCTATTGGAAAAGCCATGTAAAAGCTAAGAAGCATGACCTTACACTAGGAATGTGAGGATCCCTCATCCAATAGGGGTTAATATCGGGATTCCATGTATAACTCTCATTTTCTTTATCGATTAAGCTAACTCCCACACAAGAATTGGTTGAACTAGGTTAACATGTTTACTAGTGATGTTTTGAATAATTATCATGAAGTTCTGAATCCACTTGAAACCATTAGAAGCATCTAGTAAGAGTAGTAGAATGGGATGCTATTCTCATATTGCACTTAGTGTTACCTATACCTTTTATGGGAAAAGGGCATTTTCATGAAATCCGTGCAAATGATTGTTATGGTGCGATGTTATGGATGATTATTAAGAAGAACTTGAGTTAGTGGAAATTCATTAGGATCACTAAGTGGGAGTGGTGATATGGGATGTTACCCTCAAATTGCATTTAGTGTGACATATATTTTCTATGAGTGTGTGGAACATGCTAGCAATGGCGTGGATTTGAATTGCATAGGAGGTAAGCCTATGATTTGGTTGTCTTAAGGGTTGCTTTGGTGTACCTTGAAGGGGTGTATGGATGATACCTTTGTTATCTCACCTTAGGGAATCTTATGATACCCTTGGGTTAGGGAAGCTTTAAAGGAAAACGGGTTCATATGACATGGACTGTGCCATTTACTGAAAAGCCTTCACTATAATTGTTCAAACGTTCAATGTAATATTCATTTGAGTTTACTATTAAGTTTGGTAAGTTCATTGTGAAGTTTTTTTTGGTTTAAAATAATGTGAGTCCTTCTTTAAGTGTTAAATGATTGTTCTCATGTTAATTTGTTTCAAAATTCATCAATGTTACACTTAAATTGTAGGCAATGTAATTTTACTAAAATATCCCTTTTTGTATTTTTTTGCATATGTCTACTTAGTACATTAACTGTACTAAACCCATACTTTTCTATGACTTTTAAGTATAGGATCAACACGTTTTGAATGTTTCAAAGGCGAAGATTTGGAAATTCACTCTCTCAAGAGTTGATATGTCCTCATATATTTGAAGATATAGTCTTTTGTTTCCTATTATTATAATTAAGACTTATTATGTACTTTATTTCAATGTGAAGGGTTGTGTCCCTCAGATATTATAAGTAGTGCCTTATGTTTGCCTTGTGACGATAAGATTTCTTAAGTATATATGAAAGATTTCTATTTTATTAAATCATTCATGAAATTTTTTAATTACGCATTCATTTTCATGTCTAATTTAAGTAATGCTAGTTAAAGGGCTGTTACAAGACTCCAAAGGGTCAATAACGCCTTGCCAGGAAATGAGGGTTCTCCCTAACTTCTAGGGGGTACTTTTGGCTCCTGACAGACTTCGTATCAGGGAACAAGGTTATGGGAAATAGTTAAGGTTCTAAAAGTCTCACAATCCACGCCTAGTAGCATTTTTATCATTGGTGTGAGTCACGACACATCCGTTAACAAGAGGCTATAGGATGATAAAAGTTTCACTTTCTTCACTATTCTAATGTCATGCCTTAGAGTAAAGTCATATAAGGTTTCTTCTCTTAACTTATTCTCTTTATGTTTTTAGGACATAAATACGAGTAGATCAAACCCTATGTGGGAGGAGGGAGGTGTAGCTAATGAGAGGATCCCTTCCCGTGTTAACCATGTTCATATTGTTGGTCTAGAGGAAGAGAATGAAGATGTTTCCCTTCAATAACCTCAAGCGCCTCCGAAATTTCTGGAGCCTCAAATGCAAACATGCCTCAAGCTCTTTTGTTAAATGATATATGAATTATGCGGAGTTGAGAGATTCCCTAATGAACTTGAACCATCTCATGATGGTGCAAGCTCATATTGTCGACAATCACTTCATTTCCCAAGCTAACCAAGGAGATAGGGTCCAACCAAATGCTAGTACTCGTGCTTTTATAATTTGGGATTTCATGAGGATGAACCCTCCCACTTTCCATTGCACTAAGAAGAAAAAGTATCCACAAGGTTTATTAGATGTGGTTTTCAAGGTAGTAGATGCTATGGGTGTGACCCATAGGGGTAAGGAGTTAGCCACCTAAAATCTCAAAGCGGAGTTCGCCTCTCACCAACTCAAAGATGTAGCTCAAGTGTCGCCCGTTTGATTTGGAGGAATTCAAAGAGGCTTTTCTAGATAGGTTTTTCCCCTAGAGTTGAGGCAGACTAAGATTGTTGAATTCATGAACCTTCGTCATGGGTAAAAGAGTATGCAAGAGTACTCTCTCAAATTCACCCAACTCTCTAAGTATGTTCCAAACATGGTAGCAACCCTAGGGCTAGTATGAACAAGTTTGTGATGGGTGTGTCTAGCTTGGTGGAAAAAGAGTGTCGTACGTTAATGCTTATTAATGACATGAATATCTCTAGGCTCATGGTATATGTAAAACAAATTAAGGAGTCAAAAATTTGAGAAATAAGTCAAGAGGGAAAGAGACCTAGGTCGAATGATTCTATTCACCAAAAGCCTATTAATAGGTTATATCACCGAGATTTTTCCATGGAAACAAGAGAGGTATCGAAAAAGAATTCTCAAGGTGGTCGCCATTCTTTTGAGATGACTAGGTTCCCTACTTGCGAGAAGAAACATTTGGGTAGATGCCTTGCCGGAATGGATGGTTTTTTTGCATAAGGTAATAAAGGTCAATAGATGAGGGATTACACTAACAACAAATCACTCGGGAAAGAGGTCAATCAAACTTCCTTAGATACTACTGCTCCAAAGAAGAACCCTTCCTATGGGATGGGAGCTAAGAAGGATGACTAGTCCGGAGTTAACGCTTAGTAAGTCATAAATATTTATTATTGTTTTTTTTTTATGAAATGATTTTATGGTGTTTTATAGTTCATATGATCATGTCATATTGATGAATGGCTCGAAGAATTGATTTTGAAATTTTTAAGTATGTTGGGCAGTGTTACAATGAACTTCAGTGTGAAATTTTTGATTTTTAAAAACAAATTTTCTTGTCTTTAATTAATGTTTCAATGTGTTAAGAAGTATTTTATATGAGCATGTTTAATGTTGGAGAAGTTAGTTCCTCCTTCGGAAAAGGTTAAGACCAATTTTTAATTTTTTTTGAAGTTTGCAAGAGTTTATTATTTTTCTAAGGGTTTGAAAATGTGAAATGATGCTCCTTGCTAGTTGATTCATTGATTTTGGATGTTTGATCCTTAATTGTAATTTTTAATGTTATTCTTAGTTACTCGTTGTTGTTCTTGATGTTTTAGTGTCATTCAAGGACAAATGTTATTCTAAGTGGGGGATAATGCAAAGCACCAAAATAAACTAAGGTGAACTAGATCTTCATGAGTGTTTCTTAAGTTAATTTTTTTTAAATGAGTTAATTTAGTGTTATTATGACAGGTGTGATATTTGGTTAAGTTTTGCGGTCGAACGTCCAAAGACGTCCATGAAGGTGTCCCTTAGTAAGGGTTTTTGCGTCATGTTGTGTTTGAGAATGTTTTACGTATTGATTTTGCATCAAAAAAATGTGAGGTGTTTGTAAGACATATAAGACTTAGCTTAGGAGTTTAAATTCAAGACACGACCCCAACAAGTACCCACAAGGGTCCCTAGATGAAGGGCCCAAGACTTGGACAAAACTGCCAAGACCACTTCTTAATCGACGAGGCAGTCTACTGGGCGTAGGTCCATCGACGCCCTGTTGACTGGGGGAATCGTCCCATACATAGTGGTAAGTCTAGACCCCCATGAAACAAGTCACTTAAGCCATTGACGCCCAGCAACGTAGGTCGTCTATCAAATGATGCCAGTAGCTTGGGTCGTCGATTGGCACCTGCTAAACTTGTTGCACGTTTGGTGCGTACTTGGGTTGTTTTTGTGTAAGCTCAAACCAAGTATTTTAGTACCCTAGGCTGATATATTTAGGGTTTTTAAGTTATATTAACTTAGTTTTAATCCCTTAACCTAGACAAGAGCACTCACTTTAAATATTCAAAATCCCTCTCTCAAGAAAACTCCCTCAAAGTCACCATTGGAGCTGAGACATAAGGAGGGCAAGAAGGGATGGTTTGGACGTGTGCCTTCATAAAATATTTTAGGGTTTCCTTCTCCTTGAGGTATTGTATCGTTCCTTGATTCCTGTTGCATTCAAGGAGTCATTTCCAAAAGATTCCAAAAATGTTTTTTAAACTCAAATTCCTTCTATCATTGATTTTTGGTATGGGTCTCGTATAAAAGTGTTGTAAACAGTTTAAATGTGTTATTATTCAATTTTTTTGATGATTTTCATGTTAAATACCTAACGAACTCATGTATATGCATATTTGAAACATTTAGCTTTAAAATAGGTTAAATGTGCATGTTTGGTTAAGGTATGACCTTTTTTTTATGTTGTTGTTTTTGTTTAGATACTTCCCTAAGGGCCTTATTATTATGAAATATTGAGAAATTTATTATAGTTGATGATGCCTTGGTTAAATGGTAAGATTCTTATGTTACATACTTCTTATTGTAAATTGTTCTTGAGTGGTATGGTCTACCTTCTTGGTGGAGGTGGTTATTATATGAACATGATATTGCTTAGTATGTTGTGTGAATGTGGATTTTAAGGCCTAATAGGTGAAATGAAGTCATATTTAAGATGAGTCTTGTCTTGTGTTTTATTATGTTTAATAGCATGTTTGACTTATATTATGCCTAAGTAAAGTATATGATTATGTGAAATATGTAGAGTGTGTGTTTTTATGAATTATGGTTAAAAGCATGTGTAGAAGTTGATCTAATGAAATGGTGCTTATATCAGAGGTGTGCTCACATGTACACAGACACACTTAATTGAATGTATTAAGTCAAGTTGAGTAAAGAGGGAAGTCTTGGGGTGAACACTCTTTGTGAGTTGAGATGAAGTGCTTAGTAGCAACCCCATTCTTCCTAATGAGCTATTTAATATAGGTTGGAGGATAAATGCCCTTCGTGAGTTTAAATGTGGTATTAACTAGTTCCAATGTAGCTCTGGAGATGAGTACTCCTTGTTATTAGAGAATGAGTTACTTAGTAGCAATCTCCTTATCCCTTAACTATGTGTCCGCATAGGTGTAGGTATTGGAAAAGCAATGTAAAAGCTAATAAGCATGACCTTGCTCTAGCCAAGTGAGGATTTCTCATACGATAAGGGTTCATATCGAGATTCCATGTCTATCTCTCATGGTATTTGTCAATTAAGATAACTCCAACAAAAGAATTGATTGAACTAGGTTATAATGTTTACTAGTGACGTTTTGAATGACTATCATGAAGTGTTCAATCCACTAGAAACCATTAGCAGCACTAAGTGGGAGTAGTAGTATCGTATTCTTTTCTCACATTGCACTTAGTATGACCTATACCTTCTATGGAAGAAGAGCATTTTCATGAAATCTTTGCGAATGAGTTTTATGGTGTGATGTTATGGATGATTATTGTGAAGTGCTTCAGTAAATTTAAATCCATTAGGATCACTAAGTGGGAGTTGTAGTATGGGATGCTACTATGACATTGAACTTAGTGTGACCTATATTTTCTGTGAGCGTGTGGCACATGTAAGCCAAGGGCATGGATTTGAATTCCGAATTAGGTAAACTATGATTTGGTTGTCTTTATATGTATGAAATAAATATGATCTTTAATATATCATAGAAGGTCATTTATGTGGAACAATTAAGACATAAGGTTATGATATCCTTGAAATTAAAAGTTTTAATAGTATCCTTCTTGGGTGAATGGTGGACTTAAGTTTTATTGTCTTGAACGACATGAAATTATTCTTACGAAAGTCATTGAGCTATCATCTTAACCATTCTATGGCATTCTTAGGGGACCACATTTGTATGGTGTAATATGATATTTTTGTGAACTAGATGTGAAACCTCATCATATAATCCTCGATTAAAATAATCTATGAAAACAAATGCTAGAACCGAGTGAGTATGGTTAGGGGAGTAGCTCGAGCTAAGGATGGCTAGAGTACAAAGAAACCCTTGATATTCCTTAACCATGTGCCTACATGAGGTTGTGTCTTATGTTTTACTATTGGTTAGTAGAACAACCTCCATCGGAGTAAGTCCTTCAATCTGGATTTAATGATTATCTAACATGGTCTATGTCTCTTATTGCCTATTTTCATTGCGTGGGACACATGATAATGTTGGAGAATTACTATGAAATATATGTAGTGGAATTAGACTCTATCTAGACATTGAACGACTAGGGTTTGAAGATGTTAGTGTATGAGTTTATAGGTATTAATCAAGACCTTTATGTGAATGTCTTTACATGTTGAATGTCTATTAAATGAGTTAGTCAACAAAATGACTTCAGTGAACATATGTTAATAAAAAGACAAATATCAAGAATAGTTTTGAGAATTGATTAAGAAGGATTAAAGAGGGGGTATGGGCGTTTTCTTATTTTCTTATTTAGGGGAGTCTTACAGTAACTCTATGTAGAAAGGTTAATTCATGGCATAAAATAATCTTATCTTAGATAGACTATAGGATCTCTTGGGTGTATGCGTAAGGATTGTATGCGCGGTCCTTTCAGAACTCACTCAAATGAATTTCATTAGAATCACCTTTGGTAGGAGAGTCTCATCGTTGTGGGTTTTGATGTATTTTTTATGCCATCTTATGTTATGTGAGTTACTGTGAGTTCACTGTAGTTTTACTGTGAGTTCATTATAATGCTACATAAATAGCTATAAATGAGTATGACTTGGAATGTGTCGTATAATGTGATATTTGGTGTTTAAATGTAGTTCTTATACTTATGTATGATGTTTTAACCCAAATAAGAATTGTTTAACTCAAATGTCCATTTATCTTTTTTTATGCATTATGTAATACATAGTACATGCATTGTACAAATTCCATACTTTTTGTCTATTTCTAAAGGTTTGATTAGCTGGTGAAAGGTGTGTTAAAGCAAGGCTTGGAAACTAGACTCTTTCAAGCAATGTTGAAGTATGTCCTCAATATACTTGGGGCATAACTATCTGTATATTTATTTTTTTCAAGTATTGTAATAGACTAAGTTTCTATACTTCGTATTGTTTCGGTCGTGTCGGAAGTATTCTCCATTCTATATTTGACATATTTTGATAGTTAGTATTATCTATGGTATTATATGGAAAATATTTTATGGTAATATACGTGTGAAATGATTTGATTCAACACTTCTTTTTAGGTCAAGTACCCCTTGTATGGACTTAAGTTACCCAAAAAATTAGGGTATTGTTAGGTCATGGCACGGTCTTGACCTCTTTGAGGTATTGCACAAGCCCTTTGACAACATTCATCACATACATGTATAAAATGTAGTGAGGAATTAAAACTTTTCACTCAAAATATCTTAAAACATAATTCGTATTTAAATCTTAGTAAACACTATGTCTAATAACATGCGAATCATAAAGTCGTGAATATTTGGGACACGACCCATAAAATACGAATATAACAACCAAATATCTAGTCAAATGAGGACATACTTCAACTTTTTCTTTAACGATAACTTGAATCAAAGATTTCCTTCAAGACACCTTCTCACCTTCCACCAACACATTCAGATGTAACAAAATGTATGAAATTACTACAAACACTTGTACAAAGTTTGGCTAAATACATCTAATGAAAATATGCTCTTTTTGACTTAAACATCATAATATAAGCATAAGAAAAACATTTAACACTTTAGAAGCACATAAGATATCACATAAGCATTTTATTACTTTTTAAGGAACATTACATTAAGTCTTCCAATTTACGTTAACAATACAGTGAAGCTTACAGTGACCTCACTGTAAGTTCACTGTAATTTCAAATGAAATTCACACTCACATTCTAGCATCAAAGAATACCCAAAACGCATAAATATGAAATCCCTCTATCGAAGGGATTCTAAGTTTCACTTTAGTGAGTTGTGAAGCGACCACCCATGCAATCACTTCAAACACACCTCAGATATCCTTTAGATTACGTAGGATAAGATAGTTCTCATTTCATAACATAACATATATATAATATAAAAATCTCCTTCTAAAGGTTATCAAAACACTTACTTAAGTAAACAAAGAATAGATTTCCCATACATTCTTTTCATGTTTACCCATATAATCATTACGACTACCTAAATTTATATCATATCGACTTATTTATGTTATTTTCCCCATCTAGAGTCATTCTTAAGACTTCCCTAGGTAAGACATTATTTGACCATTCCTATACCCCCTCATACCTTAACTATTCATCCCTTAAGCTACTCTATGTAAGTATATATTTTTTAACATTCTTTCTAACTTAAGTCATTATCCTCATTAGGTAATTCAATAGACATTAATCACATAAGGAAATTCATGTAATGGTCCTAGAGAAGACGTAGTGACATACACAAAAAATCTTTTAAGTCTGATCGTGCAATGTCTAGATAGCGTCTCATACCACCACCTAAACTTCATAGAACTTTTCCAACACTAGTGGGTATTCCATATGATAAGAATAGGCATTAATTAACGTATACCATGGTAGGTAAGCATTGAATCCAGTGTTTTAACCTCCTGTATTGGCGGATGTTCTACTTGCCAATAGTAGAACTTGGACACATCCCATATAGGCACTTTTTTAAGGAATATCAAAGGTTTCTTTGTTCTCTAATATTATTTTATCTTAGAGCAACTCCTTTAATGAATACTCACTGAGTGGTAGTCTTTGTTCTCATTTAGTAATTCACATAAAGGAGTATATGAAGAGGTTCTGTATCTAGTTCAAAACCCAATCACATTACACCTTATCAAAGAGGTCAACTAAGGCTACCTAAAATGTCAAAGTGGATAGATAAATGAATTTCCTTAGGATGATTACAGTCCGTTTTATCCAATAAACCTTTACACTCAGTCAAGAAGGATACCGTTACGACTTTTGACTTCAAGTGTATCTTAACCTTGCATCTTTGATGAAGGTTCCACATTATAGATTTTCTTAGCAATGTTGAAGGTGACATGTCAATCATATATACAAGACTAAGAAGCATTATCATACTATGTCATGCACTCATATTCACATCGTACATGTATCAAGTAAGTGCCACAAGTCTACAAAAACAAGACACACACATACTTCACATATAACACTTCATTCTAGAAGCACATAGGTAAGCATACTTACTAGTCATACTACAAACTTCTAAACTATCATAATTATAACCATAACAATACTCACATAGAAAAGTAGAATGAATCATACATCAATCCTAAGACTACACGCATAAGGACATAGTCATAGTCTAACATGATCATCTAACAACATCAATAGAAGAACAAATACATTCAGCTCAATCACAAGAAGATATCCACGATCATACTTCACATACATCAATTGCAAAAACCATAACAATATATCAAGTAATAGCGACAAGTCCATTATTATTATAATATATAAAGTAACGCCGACGAGGCCACATCATTCACAAGTAAAACAGCAGCGCCACCATAAGTGTACCATAGAAATCACAACATAATTGAAGACAAAATTTACATAATATAATTACAATTAGGGCATCGGACCACCAATCCATTTTCACCACTTCAATAAATAGCTGAATCATCTAATATAATGCAAAAATACCCTTACGTATGGCCATGATCATCAGTTTAATACAAATATCATAATACTAAAAGAATCTAAATCAATTCAATATAGATTTATCAATCTAAAAAAACCTATACATCAATCTAATAATTGTTACATCATTCGATACCTCAAGGAAAACTATACTAGAATTTATAAGCATTGAGACATAATCATAAGACCCATCTTATAGCCAATTTGAAGAGTAAATGATTTTCATAGGTTCATGAAGATTTTATATAAAAATCACCAAATTAACATCAATTTAACCAATATTCAATGATTCAAAAGATTATATGCAAGTACCCATGGCTAGATCACAACTTAGAAATCTATCTTTCGAGAAAGTCTTTGCAAAAATCTTTTAAGATTGGCTCCTTGATGATAGAAATTTGAAGGATGAAAACCATACTTTAATTGATCGTAATCCACGAAAATTTGAGAAAAATTAATGGTGAAATCAACCTTCAAACTTCAATGTCCCTTTTGAGCTTCAATGGAGTTCTAGAGAACTCTTCAGAGGTTTTGGGTTTTGATTTTAGAATAATTAATTCATATAAGTAGTTAAGACTTATAAAACAACTTATAATATCTACAATACCCTTAGGAAACCACCCAAATATTCATTTGGACGTTGGGTCAATCAATTAACCCCTTCACGTAACAATGAAGTAGGTAAATTGTAGTCTCATCCACTGTCACGACCCGAAAGCACCCTCTACAAGTTAGGGAGAACCCTCCTTTCGTGACCGAGCATACTTGACCCTGTGGGATCTTGTACAAGCCTTAAATATTGTTGATTGCATAAGACATGAAACTAGTGCAGAGATAAAACTTTTCAAGAATAAATAAAATAACAAAGGAAGTCTTTCATAAATACTTAAGACATCTTATTGTCACAAGCCAATTTAAGACACGACATAATTAACTTAGGGACACGACCCTTTACTTTGGAAAGAGATACATAAAAATTTTTAACATAAGAAAACTAATAAGATAGGAACTATGCCCTCTTATATATGAGGACACACTTGGTCTAGAGAGGAACTTTTGCAACCTTTTCCTTCTAATACTCAAACCTTGCTTCCAAAACATATACTTAGATAGTATAGAAAAATTTGGGGTTAGTACAAAAAATGTACTGAGTATGGCATGTGTAAAAACATGTTAAAAAGGACATTTTAGTAAAATAACATTTGATGCCAATTCAGTATAACATTCACGAATTTAGAAGCAAATCAAAATGAGAACAATTATTTGACATTGAAAGAAGAAATAACGTAATTTTAACCAAAAAAGGCATTTACAATAACTTCCAAAAATATTACAGTGTACTCAAAACTAACATTTCAGTGAACTAATTTGATCTTTAACAACAAATTATTTAATGCATTCACAATGAATTATCCTATTCTAAATCAGTGAACTTCCAAGGACAAGTGAAAGAAAAACTGAACACATTTTCCATAAGAGTATCCCTACCTCGGGATTATCCTAAGTCTCACTTAATTAAGATATAAATGAAGTATGCATATTCAATCATCACAACACACCAAAGAAATCCTTAAGACTACCCCTTTCAGCTTACTCAACTCGGGAGAAAAAAGACCCTCACTTAATTGAAATACATTAAAAGACGCCCAACAAACCACCACACTTCTCTTTCGGAAAGACTACTTAGTTGAATGAGTAGATAGCGTCCCCTATCACCACATAACCTAAGTAGTACATTATTGTAGAAGGTTTCACACTAAATCTTCCATTTAAGAAGGTCCTACCTTGTGCAATAACTAGATAGCGTCTAATACCACAACCTACCTTAAGTAGTACGTTCTTTTCCAAGATTTAGTTCAATCAATTCTTTTGTGGGGGTTTAGCTTAACCGACATAGACCATGAGAGCTAGACATGGAATCCCGACATTAACCCCTATCGAATGAGGGATCCTCACTTTCCTAAAGTAAGGTCATTCTTTTTAGCTTTTACTTGGATTTCCTAATAGATAAACCTATGCGGGCGCATAGATAAGGGATACGAATTTTTCTACTAAGTAACTTATTCTCGAATCACAAGGAGTACTCATCTCGAGAGGTACATTGGAATATGACATCTCAACTCACGAGGTGTATTCCACTTCTCCTTCATATCCTCTAGGTGCTAACTATAACTCCCAACGGATTCTAAACACTATTATCTATAGGTTAACGATAGCTAGTTAAGACCACACGTCAACTCACGAAGCGCATTCATCCTCCAACCCATCTTAGAAATCTCATTAGGCATAGTGAGGTTGCTACTAGACACTTCCTCTAAACTCACGAATAGTGTCCACCCCAAAACACCCCTTTTTACTCAACATAGAATTATACACTCGTTTAAGTGTGAGTGTGTCTATACATGTGATCACACCTTTCACATAAGCATCATTTCATTTACATTTCATTCTATACATTCTTAGACCTCTTTTCATCACATCACACAATTTATCATCCTTTACGTATTCATATAAGTCATGTTAGACATAATCCTTCACATAATTCTAATAAAAAGCTTCATAAAATACTTAACAAGAATAACTTCATTTAAGCGTACTTTTTAGCCTTTTTTCACATAATAGCCACATAAGGCACATTTAACAACAATCGCATCATTTTCATCTTACTTCACATAAGAAGGCTTCATGGCCTCATTCACAACAAACAAGTAACTTCACATTCATACAATTTAAGTAAACACCTCCACATTGAAAGTGGACCATACCACTAAAGAGCATTTCGAAATTGAAACTAAACAACATAACCAACTTACCCCTTAATCGAAGCTTTCATCACGTATAAAATATTTATCAATATTTCACCATAATAAAGGCTTTGGGAAGTATCTAGTCAAGAATAACAACAATAAGAAACCAAAGCTCTAAGACTACCATTTCATGCCCATTGAACCCATATCTTAAACCAACACTAGATGAAAAGCATTAAAATAATCTAATTGAAGTTTAAACCTTAAAATCGTAAAATAACATCTACAGTTGAAAACCTCTTTTACAATTAAATTGAAGGGACTCCTTGAATGAAGAGAGTTAAATTATGGATACCATACATAATATTGAAGAAATAGAAATGATTTTTATGAAGAAATAACCATAAACAGTCCTCCAAGTATTTCTTTACTTCTAGCTTCCATGGAGAATTGAGAGACAATTCTAAGAGAGAGGGGTTTTGGGTATTAGGAAGAGGGGTCAAAAAATAGGTCTAAGGGTTTAGAACACTTTAATATACCTAATAAACAATAAAACTAATGTCCTAGGGTCATAATGACTTGTGGAAAATTTACCAAACACCCCGAGACTTGGCAGAAAATTTACAACTTTTGAACCCATCACAAACGATACCTAACCAACACACTGTCTATGCATCGAAGGACCGTTGGTGGGGTCTCGTGGGTTGACACTTAGCTCCAACTGGAGCATGACTAAAAAACCTTGCAGTTCAAACACACGGAGCAGGACGACAGGCCGTTGATTCGACCACTAATCGTCGTTGCCTTCGTTGGTGGACATTGCCAAGGCAGTTTTGATCCAAAACATGGGCCCTTTCTCTAGGGAGCCTTGTGGGTCCGAGGTGGGGTCGTACCCAAGAATTAAACCCCTAAACTAATTCATATTGGTATTAGAAACATCCCACAAAAGTTTCAAGACAAATGAACACATAAAATTCACTCAAACACCTCAAGACACACAAGCCCCATCAAAAGCACACCCTCTGAATTTCATGGACGTTCTTGGACGTTTTACCTCGAAACAAAACCAAACTTCACACACTGCTTAATGACACTAATGTAACTCATTTTAAAACAAAATTAACTCAACAAACACTTACGAGTATCTAGTTAACTTTAGTTCGTTTTGGGGCGTTACATTCTATGTTACTTAGAACAACATTCGTTCTCGAATAAAACTAAAACTTCAAGATCAACAAGGAATCACTTAGTATCACATAACACATTACAATCGTGATAAAAACACACAAAATCAAAGCACCAACAACCAACGAGCACCATTTAACATTTTCAAACACTTAGCAACATAACCACTTTTAGAAAAACTTCACAAACTTTACAACTCACCCTTAACCTTCTTTTATGGAGGAACTACCTTCTCAAACATTAAAAAAAACTCATATACAAAACTTTTGCACAAGATGAAACTTCAACCAAATAAAAACCAATTTTCTTCAATAATGAGAAATTTCACATTGAGCATTTACTTATTCATAGCCAACATGCTTAAAAGTTTAAAAAAAATTATTCTTTGATCAATTCATCAAGATTACATGATCATATGAAGTATAATACAATATAAACTCATCTTATAACATATTGAAACCGTAATTCATGAAAAATGCAATTTTCTCAAAAATTTGGTCTCCTTTACAGTGACTTCAAAGCTTCACTAAGCGACATGCTTAAAATTTTTATAATGCACCTTTCAAGCAACTTTAACTAGATGTCATGACACTATTTGGGACACTACCACACTAACTTACTCCAAAGAGACTTGGTAAGTTTCACTAAGTGCAATGTGAGAGTCATAAGAATTACTAAGTACCTTAAATGCATTTATCTAAACATTCATTCTTCCCCAAATATTTTAAATCCATATTAAAGGTCTAATACTTCACCTTATGCCTCTAAAAATGTAGGAAGCCACACTACCCTCAATTCATTCACATAAAGATTAAACATCAATATAAGAAGTGAATCATACCACTTCCCTTTTTGGATTCAAACCTAAATAAACTATCTTGAAAATTACTTCATTCAACTCCAGGCACCACTTAACTCAATAATATGGAACAAAACTTCCTCAATAGATATTCATACTAGATTTCCTCCTTAGTGAACGCTTATACAACAGCATCCACAAAATCATAAGAATTACTATTCAAACATTAACCAAACAAGAGGGTTGCCCTCTACTCCTACAAAATCTCAACATTCTTACAATATTCCTCAAGTTTACACCTGAAAGTATTTCTACCGTCATTGAACAAAATCACAAGATAATTCATTTTCTCTGAAAAGCACTTTATTCCATCATTATCACTCTTAACATTGTTAGAACTACATCACCACAATGTTTTTCATCACAACAATACCAATCTCATAATTCACATTTAGCCATAAATGGCATCACCTAAAAAAAATTCAAAACTAACCTTCACCTCTATAAATCTAGGCACAAAACCATCATAACATCAAAACTCACGTTTCTCTCCTTCAAACATAGAAAGTCTCCCCTTTGAAGCAATCAAACCTAGAATACTACCGGATAAGGGAACATAAGAGAGAGAGGCCTTATGGAGTTAGTTTCTATGGCACGATCCAAGAGTAATGAAGAAAGTGAAGTTGTATTGTCCTATTGCCTCTTGTCCGTGCATGTATGACGACTAAGACCAATGACCAACATACTACTAGATGTGGCTTCTAAGACTTTTAGACCATAAAATATTTCCCAAAACCATATGCTCTGATACAAAGTTTGTCACGACCGGAAAGCACCCCTTAGAAGTTAGGGAGAACCCTCATTTCGTGACCGGGCGCACTTGACCCTTGGGGGTCTTGTACAAGCCCTTAACTATCGTTCATTACATAAGACTTGAATAGTAATATGGAATTTAATCTTTTCACGAACAAATTATATAAAAAAGCAAGACTTTCATAAATAATAAAGAAACATTCTCGTAACAAGACAAATTAAGACACGACATAATGAACTTAATTACATGGCCCTCTATATGGGAAAGAGATACATAATAAGTCATATCATAAGGAAACTAAGAAGATAGGAATTATGCCCTCAGATATATAACGACATACTCGGTCTTGAAAGGAACTTTCCCATGCTTTTCCTTCTACACATAAACCTTGCTTACATAATCTATACATACAGAGTATAGAAAAATATGGAGTTAGTACAAATAATATATTAAGTATGACATATGCAAAAACATGCGAAAAGGGACATTTTAGAAAAATAACATTTCATGCCAATTAAGTATAACATTAATGAATTTAGAACCAAATCAACGTGAGAACAATCATTTGACAATTAATGAAGAACTCACATAATTTTAACCAAAAAGAGGCATTCATAGTAACTTTAAAAAATATAATAGTGTGCTCAAAACTAACATTTCAGTGAACTGATTTGAACTTAAACAATTAATCACTTAAAGAATTCACAATGAATTATCCTATTCTAAGTGAGTGAACTTCCAATGACAAGCGAAAGAGAAAGTGAACTCATTTTCTGTAAGAGTTTCCCTACCTCAGGATTATCCTAAGACTCATAAGGTATGACATAAAGGAAGTATGCATATCCCTACTTAAATAAACACCTAAAAAATCCTCAAGATTACCACTTTCAGATTTCTCAAATTGCAAGAATCAAGTCCCTCACTCAATGGAAAGGCAATAAAAGACAGCCAACAAACCACCAAGGTCTTCTGTTTTTGAATGCCTTCTTAGTGCAATGGGTCGATATCGGCCCATACCACTACCTAACCTAAGAAGTACATTCTTTTTAAAGGTTTGGCACCAAATCATCCTTTGGGAAGGTCCTACCTAGTTCATTGAGTAGACAACGTCCCATACCATCACCTACCATAAGTAGTATGTCTTCTAGAAGACTTAGTTCAATCAATTCTTTTGTGGGGGGTTAGCTTAACAGACATAGACCATGAGAGCTAGATATGGAATCCCGACTTTAATTTCTATCGGATGAGCAATCCTCTCTTTCCTAGAGTAAGGTCATTTTTTTAGATTTTACATGGCTTTCCAAATACCTACACCTATGTGGGTGCATAGTTAAGGAATAAGGAGATTGCTACTAAGCAAATAACTTTCTACTCACGAGGAGTACTCATATCAAGAGGTATATTAGAATACAACATCTCAACTCACGAAGTGTAATCTGCCTCTCCTTAATATCCTCTCGGTGCTAGGCATAACTCACCACGTATTCTCGACAATATATTCAATAGGATTAGGATAGCTAGTGAATACCACATCTCAACTCATGAAGGGCATTCATCCTCAAACCTATCTTAGAAATCTCATTAGAACTAGTGAGTTTGCTATAAGAAAATTCATCTAAACTCACGAAGAGTGTCCACCCCAAGAGAACCTTTTTTACTCAACTTAGATTTATACAATCTTCTAAGTGTGAGTGTGTGTGTAAATGTGAGCACACTTTTCACATAATAAATATTTCATTTACATTTCATTCTATACATGTTTAGACCACCTTTAATCATATCATACACTTTAACATGCTTTACATAATCATATAAGTCATCCTAGACATATTCTTGAACATACTTCTAAAAACAAGCTTCATAAAACACTTAACAAGAATAACTTCATTTAAGCATACTCTCTACCCTATTTCAAATAATAGCTTCGTAAGGCACATTAAATAGGATAAGCATCATTTTCATCTTAATTCATATAACAAGACTTCATCGTCTCATTCACAGTGAACAAGTAATTTCACATTCATAAAATTAAAATAAACACCACCACCAAGAAGGTGGACCATACAACTCAATCGTATTTCAAAATTGAAACTAAACAACGTAATCAACTTACCCTTTTATCCAAGATTTAATCACATATAACCTTTTTCTAAATTTTAACCATAATAAATCCCTTTGGTCAGTAGCAAAACAACACCAACAACAATAGGAAACCAAAGCTCAAAGACTACCATTTCATGCTCAATTAACCCATTTCTTTTTCCAACATTAGATGGAATGATTTAACATGATTCCGTTGAATTATTAACCTTAAAATCATCAACAAGAATTATAAATACCATTATTAATTCATTAGGAATGTTTTTATGCGAGACCCATATTTAGAGTTGAAGATAATAGAAACTGGTTTGAAAACCCCTTTTTAAAATTAATTTAATATATCTCCTTCAATGGAAGAGAGTTCAAGGATGGATATCATAACTCATATTGAAGAAATAAAAATCATTTTTGATTAATAAATAACCATTCAAATTCCTTCTAGCATTTCTTTACTTCTATATTCCATGACACTTGAGAGAGAATTCTAAGAGAGGGGGGTTTTGGGTTTTAGGTATAGGGATATAAAATTAGATCTTAGGGTTTAGAACAGTTTAATATACTTAATATACCCTAAAACTAATGTCTTAGGTTCAAAAAAGACCTCACAGATGCGACCTAAGTAATGGGCCGTTGGTGGGGTCTCGTAGGTTGACATTTAGCTCCACATGGATCCTGACTAACCAACTTTGCAGGTACAACCGACGGAGAAATATGACGGGCCATTGGCTGGACAACTGGCTGTCTGTTTCTTTATTGGTGGACACTTCCAAGGCAATTTTGGTCAATGACTTGGGCCCTTTCTCTAAGGCCCCTTGTGGGTCCTTGGTGGGTTCGTGCTCAAACGTAAAACCCCTAAAGAAAGTAATCTAGGGCTTAGTATCATCCCACGCAAGTTTCAAGAAAAAAGAACACATAAAACTCACTCAATCACCTCAAGACACGCAAGCGAAATCTAAGGCACAACTTTCGAACGTCATGGACGCTCTCTGACATTTGACCTCAAAAGTTAACCAAATTTCACACAAATCCTAAGAACACTAATTTAACTAATTTTTTTAAAAAAATAACTCAAGAAACAGTCAATAGACTCTAGTTCACCTTAGTTCATTTTGGGGCGTTACATCTACGACTGGTCACCTACGGACCGTCACGCAATAAATGGAATATCATGTTGGTCTGTAGTTTGGATAAAAAAAACTAGACAAAAAGGGTGAACATCTTCCTACGACTAAGTGTCAACCTACGATGCTCACCTACGGGGCATCGACTGATCTACTCATCGTTGATTACCAACCATAGGTTGGTTGGTCTGATAGCTTTAGGCTCTAGTGAATGGTTCTTTCTCAAAGTCCCTTGGTTGGTCTTTGGTTATGTTTGACTGGAAATTTCCAACCCAAATATAATCGTGTACTAGTTTAGAATATCTCGCATTAATTTCATAAAAAATGAAAACATAAAACTCGACGAAACATGTTATCTTATTGGTTATCATTGTGTGATGATGTTACTCCCCAAAATGGTTTGAGTTATGGGTTGATGGTAACAACTTGATGATAGACTATGAGGAAGATTTTGTATATCTTAGAATCTCTATCTTTCTATCCAATTGCGATTAATTGTTGTTAAGTCATGATATTAAATTAGAGTATGACTTATACTAGGATTAGTGTGCCTTACACTATATGACTAACTTTTAGGAGTCAGAAATGTACGAAAAATTGGTGGAAGAGTATCTAATAGGTGTTTGATTTATTTCATAATTGAAACATCTGGTAAGACTCCCCAAGGACCAATCGAGGGCCCTTGAGGAGGACCCTAGTGTTTGAAGCAACACTGCCTGATAGTGTGCACTGATGGGACAATAGACGACCCGAGTGTGGACCAACGGGGTGTCGATGCTACTTTCATCACCCACTTAGGATGGTTGAGAAGTTCCCTTCACCCGCAAAACCTCTCAACTCATTGACGGAGTGCAGAGGTTTTGGCTACGGTCTGTGTGTGAATCGACATGGCATTGATTCCACCATGGTCCCACACATAGACAATGAATTAAAGCCTATCTCCTGCAGAGTCTCACAAGTCATCAATTGAGTGCAAGACTTAGGAGTGTGGGAACGTTGACTTACAGATAGCCCCTTGATCGGAATATCGTCTGTGAGGGTCAAGTTTCCTAATTTATTTAAAATAGTTTCATCTAATTAGCTAGGGGTCTGGTCATTCATTAGGGGTTTAAGGGAATTTAATTATGTTTATTAAGACCCAATATAAATACCCTCAACCCTCATTATCTAAAGACAACTCACAATAAACTCTCTTCCTCCCTTCTTCTTTCTCTCTCTACGTGAACTCACCGTTGAATACCAAAAAGGATTAGGGTTTGGGGGGCTTGCAAGGGACGCCATCAAATTGTTGTCAAATGTTAAGGTATGGGATCTAATTCACCTTTGAGACTCAGTCCTGAAAGGGTTCCTTCAAAATAGATTTAAAAAGTGGAGTTCTCTTATGGGTTTCATCACAATATGAAATTGAAGTGATGAATTGATTTGTTGATGAATTGTTTAGGTTATATTGGATATATTAATATGAATTTAAACATGATTATGATAGTTTTTTGTTGTTTGGTCTAAATTAAAGAATATGATCCACCATCCCTAATTCTAGTATATAATCTTGACCTATATTGTATTGTGATCATTATATTGGTTATTGATTATATTAGTATCCTATGGTGTTATTATGATTTAATTTTTATGAATTATAGTCCTATAATTCTATTTATTTATATGTGACTTAGGTTATAAATTATAATGTGAAATTAGCCTATGTATTTTGTCTTAAATTTTGATCTAGTGTTTAATTGCGTTATAGAGATGCAATTTGCCTAGTCATCTTATTACATATCATTTTGTGATGATTTTACTCCCCAAAATGGATTGAGTCATGGGTTTATGGTAATACCTTGATGATTGACGATGAAAAATATGTGGTAAGTCTTAGAATCTCTATCTTTATTTCCAATTGTGAATAATTGTTTTTTAGTCATGATATTATATTGGAGTATGGCTTATACTAGGACTATGGGATTGTAAGAGATTGAATTGAAATATCTTGACTATGTTGTGAGGTTAATAAAGGTGTAAGGGATATAAGGATAGTGAAAACTATCAATGTGCTTTAATATGCTAGAAATTCTAATGTTTTAGACTCACTTATATGAATTGTGATGAAAGGATTCATACTCATACCATTATTATCTAGATATTGATGGTGATTATTATACAAGGGGTCGACTCTTTGACCTAAACTAAGCTATGTTTAATAATTAAATGATAAAAGACATTTCAAAAGGGACTCTACCTTAGCACCGAATGAACTAGATTCATGAGTGTACCTCCCCCCATAGGGAAGGAATGACACTATATTACTCTTGAGATTGGAGACTATAATGCATAGTGCATAAAAAGGGTCCCAACTAAATATTTTAGTTCTTGAAATATGTTGCCCCCATAGGAATACTAGCTAGTAGATCCACGTAGTTTCTATGTTTCATGTTTTTGTACTACCTTGGCATGTAACCCGCCTTCTATCGGTGTAGGGTCTTATGAAACAGAATTCCACACTAGATCGCGTGGTTTATGTCGGTTAGGGAAAGAAGTTTCCCAAAAGGTAAAACGAATTAAAGGACTTGAACTCTAACTTAGAAAACCTAAGAGGTCTAGATTAGTGTATGTTGGGGTATGGGACTCTACCTAAACCTTGCACTAGTTATTCTTGAGGGGAGTCTTTGGAGGAGTCTCTTATATATGTTTATGATATGATAAGATATGATGTATATATGATAACCATGTCCATTGTTGATACTATATGTTGATTATTTCATTTATGAATATGCCTTAGGTTATAATGTTCATGTGTGACAAAATGTAAACCCAAATGTCATGATATGTAATGTTTGACATTGGTCATTGTTTCTTATTGAGCATACTTGATTGAGTAAGGTTAAGGGACTTCGCATGGTCAATACACTTATTGACTTGATAAGGATTTGTGAACAGTTATCTTGCTTATCATGATATTATTGACTCTTATTCATTCTTTTGATGTTATTCCTTGATGTTAAGTTTGTAGTAAATCATGGTTTTCAAGAAAGTTGGGATAGGTATTACTTGTTTATTTAGTAAGAACGCTTGCTTGCTTGATATGAGTTGCTTGGCTTTGCCCTTGGTCCCTAATGGGGTAAAATGGCATTATTTTACAAAAGTCACTTTTTAGCATGTTTTGCTTGTGTATGTTCATAAGGTCTCATACTTAGTACATGTTGAGTACTAACCTATTTTCGTCGCTTTTCTCAAACATTTTAAGTTCCGGTTGTTAAAAAGTTTGGAAGACGACAATGTTGATGGCTGGGATTGTTCCGTTAGTCCATGTGGGGTAGGTCCTCAACTTCCAAGGGCAATGCCATCATCTAGCTTACGGACTATTTATTAGCTTTATAAATCTTTCATTTCTTTACTTTTCAATTGACTACTATAATTTTGTATGACTTAAATGTTTTCTTGTTAAAATTAATGTAAGGGTTATATCCATATTATTATAATTGTTTATATGGTATGAGAAAGGCAATCTTTTAGACTATTCTTATATTTGCATATATGTATGAGAAATAAGAGTAGAAGGCCATGTAACCTTCCGATATAAATGGTCTATGTATATTCGATATGAATATATATTATGTGTGTACTGGTCTATGTAAACCTCCAATTGTTATAATGAATGTTTTTAAATTTTCAACATTTTTCAACCTATGAATTTTATTACATGAGACTAAGCGGCTAGTCTTAGTCCTCTAAAAGGACGACGACGCTTATGTCTAGAGGGTAAACCCAAATGCGACAATCACATTAAACATAATATAGGATAATTTTAGAGTTAGAAGGAACATGGGTTCATCTTGAAATTGGATTGAAATTAACTTTAAATTATTTATATAAATATCAAATCATCATAAGTATACTTTTGAAACTGTTTTGAGAAAGTACCCATGGCTAGATTGAAAGATACGAGTTTTGATCATGAAATCTTCCTTCAAATCATTGGAAAGAGCTCTTTAGATTGAATTTTATCTAAATATGAAGGATGACCATACCTTATTTTAGGATATAACCACGAAAACTTGTTGAAAAAACCACCACAATACAATCTACAAGTTGTTCTTGAGCTTCTATTTAGAGGGAAAAGCATAATTTGAAATGAATTTGGTAATAGGGTTTATATCTTATAAAGAACATGATATACCCAAAAATACATGAAATAACCACCTAGGGATAGTGCGCCTAGAAGCTTAGTGTAGGCTGCATCGACGCCTCCAATTGACACCCTGTAGTTCCATCGACAGAACGTACTGCTAACCGACATTTGGCCCTGAGGGTTTTCATGCACTACAACATTTTACGCTTTTAGCCACCCTTGTAAAGTGTTGCCTTAACAAGCATAAAGTGTGGCCATTGATAAAAGTCTACACTTTTTGATTTTAGGCAACACTTTTCGAAAGATTGCCTAAAGAGCCGTTACGATTGACATTAGGATACACTTTTCAAGTGTTGACAAAGTAGTTACGCTTAAAAGTGTGGCAGATGAAGTACAAAGGCGACACTTTTTAACATATTATTCACAACACTTTATTTTGATCATACAACACTTCCAAGTATGCCCTTTGATTTATTATTAGTCACATTTTAATAGCGTAGCCTTTTGTACCTCTCATATGACAACACTTTTAAGCGTAACCTTTTTTTTGCACATGCTACAATTTATAATTAATGATCCCCATAATTGATGTCCAATGTACCCACACTTTTAATGTGGAAAATGTCAAGAATTCTATAGCCACAATTTCTACTTGAAAAATAATAATTTCTTTTTACATAAATTTGTTTCACCTAATTATATATAAAATGGATGTTGCCCGTGCGTTGCCCATGAAAATAAATTTGTATTTAACGATATTTATAATATTAACAATTAGTTGTGTCAAAATATTCTTCATTGATTCAACAAATGAAATATAATTCATCAAGAATCTGAAGCTTGACATAAAGGGGCAATACTGAAAATTGATTAAAATGTCCTTCAGATGTGAAAGTGTATGATTGTAGCTGTCATTTATTTGTAAGAGCAAGAACTCCCAAGTTCCAAGCAGCCAAAATATATTAAATGCAGAAGTAGAGGTTCCTATTCAAGGTGGGTATAAGAAAGTATCATGGATAATATAGAGTAATAGATAAAACAACAATATTGTGATGTAATCATCCTTGGAAAAGTAAAACATGGAAAAAATCAATAGTTAAGAGAAGTGATAATAAAATCCATCTAATGATAACAAATTTGTTTGCAACTGACTAAACTATTACTACAGATAAGCAAATATGTGGAGAGTTCAGCGAAGTGAGAGCCAACAAATAATGAGTTAATCCAACCTTTTACATGGCTTGTACTCATAATCAAACATATTTTTGTTCTGCTTGGATACAACTACCAAGAAGCTACAGAAGATTCCAATGCAGGAGTTAAGCAATAAAAGATAACCTCATTCTAGAACTCATCAGTTCCCTGGTCCATATTTAGGCATACCCTAGATTTTTAGTACACTAGTTGAATGAGTTTCTCCAAAATATTTTAGTGACGAATAATAAACTAGATTTGAACATTGTTGTTTATATGAAGTAGGAGAATGACATTTCAATATTCTTACCGAAATATGTGTTTTATTTATAATGTTTCAGAAATTGCTTTTTAGGGTGTTATTTTGTATGAATAGAAATATTTAAGTTAAAATAGTTACCTTGTAAACAGCTCCAAAACCATTGTCTCCATGCTTGTTGTTCAATGAAAAGTTATTGGTTGCGTGAGATATAGTTTCAAAATCAGATAATGGTAAATCTAGTTCTTTATCTTCTTCTTTTGACTTGTGAGATTTACCTTTTCTAGAATATTGTTGTTTCTTCTTCTTTTTCCTTATGTACATGATTAAGCATAGTACTAGGAACAGACCTAATGCTTACAGTGGTAAGATAATTATCAGTTTCTTTACTTTTCATGTACTGGAGTTACCGGATGACCAAAATAAATTCATATGAAGGAAATTATTTTTTGTTTTTTTGTCAAATAATGAGGGCAAACCTCAACATACTCAGAATATCCAATGTATCATAATAAACAACATTACATGAAAAAGTAAAGAAACATATTTATACCTAACTTAAAAGAGTCCAATATTACATAGATATCACTTTTTGTATTGATTTCTTTAATAAATATGTGTTTTTCTTCCAGAAAATTAACTCCAACAGTAGAACAAACTCAATTGTTTCAGTACATCGTACTTCTGCCCAAAAAGTCAAAAGATTATTGAAATGTAGAATAAGAAGTTCCATGAAGTGACATCAAACACTACATTACCTTGTATATCTTGCATATCGCAACAATCTCTTGAGTTGGCAAAGGATCCCTTCGATACTGTACATGACCTCGACCAAAACAATAATGTTCTTCCATGGTCTGTGTGTTCTAGATTGTCACTCACCAATATGTTCTCTGAAAAGTTTCTCCAAGTGGATGGTGCTAAAGAAATTGTAGAAATTTAAAGCACAGACAAGACATTTGACACCTCAATGAAAATTATCATTCAAATGATAATAAATCTTGTGAATACTTACTGTTATGATGAAAAAACGGTAATGGTGGATCCCGAACCTCGAGCACCATTTAGACGGAGAAGAGACAATGGTTATTTCTTTGGAGGAAATGAGAACAAAGGTTGTAGGAGATAGGGTTTCATATCCAGGAGTAGCTATTTGGCGAAAATAACAATTGTGTTTAATTTTAAGTGTTAAATTGTGCTTTTATTATTGAAGAAGTTCTTTTTTATTTTTGCAAAATTTTAAATTGGAGGGAGAGTTATATATGTTGGAGGGAAAATAATATTTTAGTGAAAATTTTTGAAAAACTACAAGGCCACACTTGTTAAGTGTTGTTTCTAAATTTATAAAAATAGAATACTTTAATAGTGTAGTCACATGTGTAAATAGGTGTTGAATTTTTTTTTAAAGATATCACAACGCTTAAAAAGTGTTGTCTATACCATTAAAGAGCACACTTTAGAAGTGTCGCCAATATTATTATAGTCAAAAGCTAACAAATAAGGCTAAACTTCAAAAGTGTACCCAAATATGTATTAGGAAACATTTTACAAGTGTTGTCCAGATTTAGTGTGCCTTAGGCTTAAATTTGTGTACTTATATGGGGTCTTTATCTCCCACGATTAGTGTTGAATGACGCCTCCCCAATCGTTGTGGCGTCACAAAGCCTACTGATTGTCGTTCCTTGCTAAGGAAGTGTCTAGGCAGTGTTTGGGTCTTCCTTGATGGCCTTTTGTTGGGCCCTTTGGGAGAGTTTCTTGGAGGTTTCCAACGTAAATACACTCATGTAAAACTTAAAGACCTTCCATATCAATTTCACCAAAAATTTACAAGTAAAACATGTCAAGACACACAAGCATGTCTCAAAGCTAACTTTCAAACGTCATAGGATGTTTGACCTCCAAATGACTTTGAATTAAATAGTCAAACTGTAAAACAACTAATGAATATATTTTAATATTTTTTACACAGATTTCAGGCTCTAAGAACCTTCATTCATTTTTAAGGTCCTTATAATATTTCCTGTTTTGGAGCATTCGTCTTCGAATGACACTTGGGACACTTTAAACACAACAAGGAGTTCCACGACCCTTAGAGTATCTCACAAAATTCCTGACATCATCCCATAGAAGTCAATGTACCATCCTACAACGAACACAAACTTCCAAAAAGTTAACCATTAATGCAACACAGGCAAGAAAAACTTGTATTCACTCATTTTAAAAATGCATCAAACACATACGTACTTTTCATGTTCATAGGAGGAACATCTTTCTCCTAATAATAACACATTCATTTTCATTTAATTTAATTAGGAGTTCGTTATGCAACAACCTTTAAGTCACACAAAGGCAAATTAAACATAACTCAAGAAGCAAAGAGGCACTCATACTTCAATACACATAAACTTGTGTCAAGTAAATCAATAAGGATGCTTATCATTTTCACATAATGCCATGAGGGTCAAACTCAACCGTACACTTCTTAGTTATGCTCAAGAAGGAATGTCCTTCTCCTCAACAAACTTACATGTCTAATGAGTTCACACCACCAAGGTCAATTCACCTTAAATAAATATGTCTCAATTTTATAACCAAAACAATATCATACATTCTTCATAATGAAATCAAAACGATAAATCATACAACATACATTACCACAATAGGAAGTCATATCAGAAATTTCAATTTCTAGAATATCACTAGCTTTCTAAAACAAGCATAAAATTTAGGAAAATCGTACAATTTATAGGCACACAAAAGGACATAGGCTAAACATACCTTCACTTTTCAAGAGACACATCATTTTTCCATTTACGAGGAACTAAAATCCTCATTGATAACATAAAACACAACACATAATAAGAGACATCAAGCATGTTTCATACTTTATCACATGAATTTAAGTGCTCAAGTAACATATCAAGATGCACAATCAACATGAGAAAACATGAAATTGATCAAAAATTGTTTTTCATGCAATTAGTACCAAGGGATATATAAACTTTAACGAAGACATGGAGGAAACATGGCCATGAAGTACTCTATCTTTTCTTTCATCACTAGGGCATGGTAACTTCTAGGTCATTTCCACCCATATCACCTAGGTACATATCAAGCACCTCTCCATAATAACTTTACAAGGTATGAATACTACCTTTACTTCTAGAAACAAGCCTATACAAAAGATTCATATCTACATAAGGAAACTATGAACCACTTCTCAAATACAATGGCAATAATGAAATATTAACACATATAAAAAGGCAACATTTTTAATCATTGTAATTATATAAGGTCAGCATGCGTTGTTATTTTTTTATAACACTTCTTGAATGAATTTCAATCCTAATCATATCATGAGACTATTATCATTAAAAACCATATATAAACATAACTTTCAACAAAGGATGCTCAATTCTACTATAACAACTTCCACAAGATTTCACGATACAATATCATAAATCTTCACATAATATGTCATTTCACCTAAAATACATATATAGACATTAATGGTATCACATCATCATATCAATGTTCACCCTCACACATACTCATTAAACCATACAATAAATATAAACATCAAACTCACCTTTCTTCCTCTAGCATAGTGGTACCTTCTCATTGAAGTGATCACATCTAAAGAACGACAGAACAAGAAAATTTAAGAGAGAGATCTTATAAGGTAAAGTTCTATTGCACGACATGAGAATAAAAAAGAAGGGAAATTGTATCGTCCTATAGCCTCTTGTCCGTAGATGTGTCGTGAGTTACCACTAATGAAAGAGACTCAACTAGACGTGGCAATATGAGACTTTTGGATCCTAAAATAGACTGTAAAACCTAATGGTCTAATAGAGTGTCTGGTACGTCCGAGAAGCACCCCCTAGAAGTAACATGACATACTTGATCTGTCAGAGGCCTTATACTAGCCCATAATTATCATTCATCGCATTTTCATACGTAAATTTAGTAGAAAATTTAAAACTTTCATAGCACATCATATGCTAGAACATCACTTCCACTATATATAAAAAATATCATTACATTGTTAAAGACTCTAAGTCTCTTTTACATCTTAGACTTAACATCATTAGAGTATAATAGGTAAACGTCCCTTTAAACATAAATCATAACTAAGATATTACATAAATTTGAATAAAACATAATGTAAATAATCCATGAACTTAACGGTCCCTTTCCTTGAACTTGGGAATCACATATCAAGCCCTTCACCATAGATACATCCTTTCAGTATCCATAACCTGCACTTTGTGTAAAAAGGTGAAGAAGAATGTTTTTAGTACAAGAATGCACTAACTATGGAACCAATGCAAAAATATCCATTTTAAAAGGGGACATTTTACCGTCAAATTATGCATTATGACTTTTTGTGAAAACTTCATAAAACATGATACACTAAGAATCATGCAATTGACATACTTCATTTATCCATATACAATAGTCACAACATCAAATATTACTATACATTGCATTTAAGGCTCAATTAGAATCACTTTATAATAACTTTACTTTTTTGACACAAACCTCTTTTTCTCTTTCAGTGAGCTCTCTTTACTTTAACTCTTTGACTTCACAACTAACCTTCTAGTGATACTTTGTTCCATGTATAGATAATGTCCCATTAAACTATACATAATCAACCATCACCTTAGGGATACAAAGAAATGGTGCAGACAACCATCATTAGGCCAAAACATACATTTATAGAATCATTTCATATAACAAGACCTGTAACTCAAATTTGACCCAACATACTTTATGAATAACACAAATGAACTCATTACAAAACCACATTCAAGTAAAGACTTACCCATTTTATCATTAGAGGCGTTAGTCAATATATAGAATATTTACATTTTACTTTACATAGACTGTATAAAACTTTACTCATAATCTCATTCTAAGCCAACTTTTACAATGTACATGTGAAATTCCATAACCTCACAAATTTTTAGCAACCTAATTAAAGGACTAAAGGCCTTAACATGCTATTAAAAATTCAACAAGACAAATATACACCTTAACCATATAGTAAATAGTACACACATTATTCATATAAAGTATGACATCATCCTACAGTCTCATTAGGATTCATACCATGACTACTATCATAACAAGTAGAGGGAACTATAATTTCATGCATAAGAATAATAAATATGATTATTTACATTCTAACATGCTCCTAAAAATTCCTCCAAGAGCTACTGGTGCAATTCAATGGTAAGGTCTCATACCCTCACCTACACTAGGCAATTTCCTTAGGTTATCCTAGTTCGGGTAATTTATGTTACTTCTATTGCCCATTTGACTTTAGGAAAACTAAATTATTAAGTAACACTAATACCATGGGGTTACACATGGATTTTGGTGTCATTCCTTCACCCCAAGAGAGCGAATCTTGCTTTCCAAGAATGAATATTATTCTAGCATTTTGGGTGGATCCACTAGCTATGTCCTATATGGAAACATAGTTAGGGAACTAGGAGCTGTATACTGAAACCCTATTTGTGCCCTTAGGATTTATAGTTTCCATCTCATTTAGACGGAGAAGAGACAATGGTTATTTGTTTGGGGGAAATGAGAACAAAGGTTGTAGGAGTTAGGGTTTCATATCCAAGAGTAGCTATTTGGCCAAGGTGGCAATGGGTGTTTAATTTTTTGTAACGACCCATTTGGTCGTTTTGAGAAGTAGAGTTTATTCTGGTAATAAATGTCTGGGTCGACGGATACCACGACAGACCGTCGAGGGGGTCTCGTTCCAAAACACTTAGATTCTGGAAATTTGGGTACTGAGAACAACTCTCTGAACATCACGACGACATGGCAGGACGGATCGTCGTGGGCACGACGGACCATCACAGACCCTTTAGTGAATAAAGTCTCTTAACTTTGTGACGAAAGCAGAAGGATGGACCGTTGCACGCACGACGGGCCGTCACAGGCTGCATAACCCTGACTGGGTCGGATTTCTGTTAAATGTTTTGAGGGGCGTTTTGGACTATTCCTGCTTATAATTATAAAGTTAGTGGTTGAATGTTAATAATTTAATTACTTGGGGGTTAAAGGATACCTGGAATTAATAATGGTTTGGGGGGATAGCTTGCTTGATCGCGAATTCTTCGGTGGAGGTAGGTTATGGTTTGTATGCTATTTCATAGTAAACTCTTAATAGCGATTGATATGTATTGGGTAGTATTGTAAAGTCTTCTATATGCTTAATTGTGCGTTGAATGATGTGAATTCATAATTGTGATAAATTAAGCATGATGAGGCGGTTGAATCTTAAACCATAAAACCTCTTTGTTAATGACGATGCCTTGGTGTAAAAGAAGGTTTGATGAACTAAAAGAATGAGATTAGGGGATTGGGTGTCATGAACCGACACGTAGTATTAATGGATCGGGTGTCACGAACCGACACGTAGTGTTAATGGATCGGGTGTCACGAACCGACATGTAGTATTAAGGGGATCGGGTGTCACAAACCCACACGTAGTTTTAGGGGATCGGAGTGTCACGTTCCGACACCAAGAGGAATAAAGAGAATGAATCTTGAATGAGGTTAATGTACTCAATTTAATGAACCTATTTCCCAAATGAGAATGGTATGTAGGCTTGTGTCCTCATGGGTGTACTTGGTGTTATTATCAATGACTCTTGTACTTGTTGTTGCTACTTGTTGAGTATTGTAGTTGATGTTATGATATTATCTGATATATATTGCTTTCTATTTTGAGTTGGCCGATGATATCTACTCAGTACTCGTGTTTGTACTGACCCCTACTTGTATGTTTTCTTTTTGTTAATTGTGGAGTGCAGCAAACATACCGTCGTCCTCAACTCAACCGCAACTCTAGCCAGTCTTCATCACGCCAGATTTCAGGGTGAGCTATTGTTTCTAGCTTGGACTGGATCTTCTTCTTCGTGTCTTGATGCCTTTAAATTCTGGCATGGACTATCGTTTTAGTTATTTTGGTTTCTTAGATACTCTTAGACTAAGTAATTTGAGGATAGATGTTCTTGTGATGATGACTTCCAGATTTTGGGGATAATGATAAGTTTTCAGTTTTAGAAGTTTGTTATTGATTTCGTTAACGAGTTTTAAGTCTTCCGCATTTCTTTTTCTTTTTATTATGTTTAAAATGTTGGGGTTTAGATTGGTTGGTTCGCTCACATAGTAGGATAAGTGTGAGTGCCACTCGCGACTCGTTTTGGGTCGTGACATTTTTAGTGTTAAATTGTGTTTTTATTTTTGAAGAAGTTCATTTTTAGTTTTGCAAAATTTGAAATTGGAGGGAGAGTTATATATTTTGGAGGGAAAATAATATTTTAGTGAATTTTTTTGAAAAACTACAAGGCCACTCTTGTTAAGTGTTGTTTCTAAATTAACAAAAATAGAATACATTAATAGTGTAGGCACATTTGTAAATAGGTGTTGCCAATTTTATCAAGATATCACAACGCTTAAAAAGTGTTGTCTATACCATTAAAGAGAACACTTTCGAAGTTTCGCCAATATTATTGTAGTCAAAAGCTATGAACTAAGGCTACACTTCTAAAGTGTACCCAAATATGGATTAGGCAACACTTTACAAGAGTTGTCCAGATTTAGTGTGCCCTTAGGCTTAAATTGTTGTACTTATGTGGGGTATTTAGCTCCCTCGGTAAGTGTTGAATGATGCCTCCCCAATCGATGTGGCGTCACAAGCCTACTTATTGTCATTCCTTGCTAAGGAAGTGTCTAGGCAGTGTTTGGGTTCTCCTTGTTGGCCTTTTGTGGCCCTTTGGGAGAGTTTCTTTGAAGTTTCCAACGTAAATACACTCATTTAAAACTTAAAGACCTTCCATATCAATTTCAGCAAAAATTAACAAGGAAAACATGTCAAGACACACATGCATGTCTCAAGGCTAACTTTCAAACGTCATAGGATGTTTGACTTCCAAATGACTTTGAATTAAATCGTCAAACTGTAAATCAACTAATGAATATATTATAATATTTTTTACACACATTTCAGGCTCTAAGAACCTTAATTCAATTTGAAGGTCCTTATAATATTTCCTGTTTGGGAGCATTCGTCTTCGAATGACACTTGGGACACTTTAAACACAACAAGGACTTCAACGACCCTTAGAGAATCTCACAACATTCCTGACATCATCCCGTAGAAGTCAATGCACCAACCTACAACTAACACAAACTTCCAACAAGTTAACCCTTAATGCAACACAGGCAAGAAAAACGTATATTCACTCATTTTCAAAATGCATCAAACACATAGGTACTTTTCATGTTCATAGGAGGAACATCCTTCTCTTAATAATAACACATTCATTTTCATTTATTTTAATTAGGATTTCATTATGCCACAACCTTTAAGTCACACAAAGGCAAATTAAACATAACTCAAGAAGCAAATAGGCACTCATACTTCAATACACATAAACGTGTGTCAAGTAAATCAATAAGGATCCTTATCATTTTAACATAATTCCATGAGGGTCAAACTCAACCGTACACTTCTTAGTAATGCTTAAGAAGGAATGTCCTTCTCCTCAACAAACTTACATGTCTAATGAGTTCACACACAAGCAATGCACCAAGGTCAATTCATCTTAAATAAATATGTCTCAATTTTATAACCAAAACATTATCATACATTCTTCATAATCAAATCAAAACGATAAGTCATACAACACACATTACCACAATGGGAAGTCATATCAGAAATTTTAATTTCTAGCATAACACTAGCTTTCTAAAACAAGCATAATATTTAGTAAAATCGTACAATTTATAGGCACACGGAAGGACATTGGCTAAACATACCTTCACTTTTCAAGAGACACATCATTTTTTCATTTACAAGGAACTAAAATCCTCATTGATAACATAAAACACAACAAATAAATGGATATGAATATATACCCTTGGGAACACCTTTTAAAGAGACTCTCTATTGACATCATACATGCAAAATGAATATGTTTTAATGTGTGTGTATACATATATATGAGAAAACCTTTAACATAAACAATATTACACCACACATGTTCATACTTCATTTCATTCATGCATAAGACATTTTCATAGATTAATCATTCATTTCTATTCATGTTCATATAAAAATCAACCTACGAACTATCATATGAAGGCACACATGCATAAGACATTTTCATAGATTAGTCATAGTTTATACATATTCAATGGAAGTACCTTATTCACATTTTACCTTAACAACTTCATTCAATTGTAATAGACATCAACAACACCTCCATCATGATACTACAATAGAAGACTAGGCATGGTACTCCACATTGTGATCATCATAACCACACATACATGCTACACCAACTTGCCTTCAAGACCATCACCAGCATATAAGTATATTGACAAGAAGTAAACACTTCCACCTTATGTGGACGATCCCACACAATGCCATACAAGGCCAATTCTACTAGTAATACTATGGATAAGTAGTGGAATAGAGCAATCATACAAATCTCCCTTGCTTTGATAATAAATGATAAATAATCATAAATCATCAATAATTCAAGTAAATGGAGATGGATAAAAGTATCATAACATAGATTAAATCATGCTTCAACTAACCTAGAATCAAGATCACATTGAATTCACTACATTAACAATCTGTAGAAAGTAGAAGACCATGGGTCAATCCTTGAAAAATCATCAAACCTTGATCCACATTAATAAATATAACATAATTCACCATCAATATACAGTGTGTATACTTGATTTAAAATATTTTTGATGTCAAACGTCCAAAAGAGTCTGAGACTTTTGAAAGTTAGACCGTATACGTTAAGGTGTGTTCTAGTATGCATTAGTATGTTTTACTTGTTGTTTGTTGCTCAAATCTATATGAGAGGACCTTAACATGTTTATGATCTTCATTATGTCCTAAACGTCCAGGCACAAATCCATGAGGACCACCCAAGGGGTCTTTGAGGAGGACCCAAATGCTACCTAGACGCTACCTTTGCAGTGTCCAAATGATGAGCCAGAATCAATGAACTGTTACTTGACCTACGCCCCGTAAATGGCGGCCCTTTTTCCACACATATGTGTGTGAGATGAAGCCCTCAAATGTTCGTCTTTGTTACAAACGAAGAATGTTCAGGACAAGGCGTCCATGCCTCAACGATCCTTCGACTGCCTCTATCGACGAAGGTCTGCACCACTGTCTTAAATGCTGTCATGTAAGGGGTGAATTTCACATTTCACCCCACGTCCCAAAAAAAGGATGGACGGTAATTATGGGGTATTTTAGGTATATTAATTTATTTAATGATATTGAAGCTTCATTCCTCAAACTTCACCCTTCCCTCACAAAACAAATCCTCTTAGGAAAACTCCATTGGAGATGAAGCTAAAAAACAACCTTGGTGATGGATTCTCAAGCTTTCTTCTTCAATTGTTTGTGCCTTTTTCGTATAATGAGGTATGTCGATCCTTCATCCTTAGTTATCCATTTATCTAAGGAGTTCCTTCCAAGTTTTTTCAATGATATTTTATAATTAAAATCTCTATCATTCCCTCTAGTCATGGGTTCCTTCTCAAAATGATTCCATAAGAATTCTTATGATAAAATGATGATTAGCGACTTTTTTTAATGAGAATTTCAATCCTCTTTCTTTTTTAACCCATGATCCTCCGAATTTCTCAATTTGGCCCATAATGTGCGCATTGTGATCTTGATGTTCGGTTGATTGTAGTATGATTCGATTATGTGAAGCTTAATATAGCAAATGTATTCTATGTTAATTGATGATGAATTACTTATCATTTATGAATGATGATCAAATCATGGAGTATTGGTATGATTTTCCTATTTCTTCTACTTTGTATGGAATTTGAAGTTGAATTTGCCTTGAAGGGCAATGTGTGGTATGGTCAACTTATGGTGGAGGTGTTCACTTTATTGTCATTCTATATATGTATTGATCATGGCCTTGAAGGAAATTTTATGAATTATGAAGTGTTGTTATGATGATAAACAAATTTGAAGCTACATGTCTAGTTGCATTTACTAGTATCTTGTTAAAGTTATTTTTATGATGTCCCCTACATATGAATGATATTTCTAGGGTTAGGAGGGTCTACACGTATGAAATTTATCAAGTGATATTGATGAATGATCCCTACCTATGTACCCCTATATGAACATATTGTCGTAATCATAATTAGGAGTCCTAGATGTAAATGAATAATATGCCTAGTCTCCTATACTATAATATGGAATGTGGTCTATGCATAAATGTGTATTGTAATCCTTATTGGGTGGATTCCTCAAGGATATGTGTATAACAATTATGTAATCATGTTTACCAATATGCACACACCCCCAAATCTCATACATATTTATGACTGGGTAGATTCATGGTGTAATGAAAGAATGGTTCTCATATGAACTATTGTCTACTAATAAGCATGTAAAGTCTATGTTTATTAAAGTATTATAGTGTATCTTACCTAGGATGACTTTATAGGTTAACTAGTATAGGTAAGGGTGTGATACTCTGTCTATACATTGCACATGTCTACCTTCATATAATAGTTCCTAGGGTGATTACACTCTGTACATGAATATGAATGCATGATTAAGCTAAGAACAGTAAAGTATATGATATGATTAAGTATGCATATGTGTAAGGCTTTCTCATATATGAATATTGACACACACATGAATGAATGCATAATTAAGCATGTATAATAACCTAGTAGGTAGAGTCCATTGAAAGGTTTGCTCAATTGTATTCTAAACAAGACTATGCTTGAATATGCTATGTCCGTGTGAATGGTTTTCTCAGATTAATTAGGTTGATGAAAGGACAATTCTCATCTATAACCTATGAGCTAAGCATATGAGGGTTTAATTGACAGAAAGCCTTTTTTATGTAAATAATATTAAAAAAGGCTTTTATAAAAAGAGAATTTAACTAATCATAGAGTGAATTTGACAATGTGAGGTGTTGACTTCCCTTGGATGGAGATTTACCTATAGTTTCTCATAAAGTGTTGACTTTCTTAGGAAAGAGATTCATCTATGGGTCCACATTAAGTATTGATTTCCCTTGGAGGGAAATTCACCCATGGTTTCTCATGAGAGAGAACTTAAATGCTAATGGGCATGAAGAGGTTCCAATATATATATGTTAGTTTCATAACTATGTTTACCCAAAGGAAATAGCTAATGGACCCACCTAGATGCTAGGATGATGTTAATTATCTACATTGGGAAGTAGAGCACCTTCTTTCTGTGTGAGGTTCCATAACACTGATTCCATCTTATAATAATATGCTCCTACTTTCGGTTAAGGCGAGGATGTCCCTGATGTAAAATGGACTATGTAAGTAGTGTAATGAACCCTAAATAGGATAACCTAAGGAAAGTTGCCTAGTATAGGTGAGAGTAATGAAATTACCTATGCATTGCACAAGTAGATCTTAAAGGGAGTTCTAGGACGGTGTTCTATATGTATATGTATATGTTTCTTATGCATAATTCTATGGCTTTGATTTTCTTGTAAGATAATATGGATATTATAACTCCAATTGTGTCCATATGATGAGGGCTTACTTTAGATGCACAATGTTTGTCATATTATCTATATGATGAATGTCTCACTTTGTATACATGATTATGGTCTTTCATGACATATGATGAAGTTTGTCCTTATTTATGTAGTTTACTATGGTTATCATGTTGATGTATGACGTAAATTATATGCTTATGGTCTCTTTCTGAGTTTACTAAGTATATGTAATACTAAGAAAGTTATGTACCTAAACTAGAGTCTTACATGTTTGTCTTAGGTTTGTATAACTTCTTTAAGACCTAAAATAATGTATATAAATCATTTATGTAGTTTTAGATTCAAATCGTCAAGGAACCTCCATGACGTCCGATGAATTGTGAAATAGAGGTTAGTGTGCCTTGGCATGTTTGATGGAATTTTTAAGAGTAGGAATTCAATAAAATTTAGTACGGAAGTGTTAAACGTAGATTATAATGTGTTTCGTATTGTATTGAAATGTCCGGGTAAGAATCCTAAAGGACCACCAAAAGGTCCTTCAGGAGAACCTTTTTAAATTGGCCAAAAGCTGTCAAATAACATTGTCTACTTACTTCACAAGTCGATCAGTCATCTTCTAGGCGATGAGGCGCCGATGGATTTCATAGGTAATACCTCATCCATTTTCAGAAAGTCTTCCAAAAATGGTGTTTGACATAATGGAAGGATGTGCATGATGGTGGGTGTATTGGTCGCCCACTGACCTACGGACAATAGGTCGGGGTCTTCTAGGTCAAGCTTAAGATTTCATTGTTCTATTTTCTAATTGATTTTATTATTTTTTTATTTAGGGGTTAAGGGATGATTATTTTAGTTTGTTTAGTGAGTATAAAAAGCATAACACTCATCAAACTAACCTAACACAACTGAATTTCTAAAACTCAAATCTTCTTATGCTCAGGAAGTTTCCACCATTGATTGAGGATCTTTTTATCAGGGATAAATTCATTTTCTGTAAGAACTCCAAGGGAACTTCTCTTAGGTTCTTCAGGTCTCATATCACTGGGAGTAGGACTTCCAATATTTTCATAATAAACTTTGGGGATATTTTGAGAAAAATCTACCCCTCTAAGTTTTCCCTTATCAATCTGTTCAGTAGAGGTTATCGAGTCACCTTCACTGAATTCTTCTCGAAAACCGGAAGAAGGTCTAGCTGAAGACATTCTTCTACTTGAAGACGCTTGGCTAAAGGAATTGGTTCTAAGAAACTTTAGGTTAACTGAACCATCAGGGAACTGAATAACATGGTCAAGTTGAGACCTTTCAGCTTGAACAGGTAAAGGGTTGGTTATGGATTGAAAATTCCATTCTTCGTCTGTGAGAATGTCATTCCATTTTAATAATCTAGGAACAAAGGTAGTACTATGCTGTTGATTTGCTTCCATAAGCATAGTGAATCCTTTGGAGCTGACTTTAAGGGCTTTAGGGGCAATGGTAGTCTTCATAAGCTTGTAATATACCCTATATATTACAGCTATTTCTCTGGTGTCTACCTTGCTATTCATGTTCTTGGTTTTGACGTTGAGCGTCAAGGTATCCATAATATTGGGGTCATTAATATCAACAGAATAATTGGGATAACAATTAAAATAAACCGGGCCATCGGCGAGGTTACTTTCTAAGACCCCTAAAAGAGAGTCGTCAAAATTAAGAAGTCTATCATCCCGCAAGAGAAGACAAATGGGAATATTTAAACCTTTTCGGAATAGAGGCTTAACAGCAACTTGGACAAGACCGATATGAAGAAATTTAAAATCCTTTTTATAACGATCAATATCAGCAGCAATTAATAATTTAATAGATTCAAGACTATTATTAATAGCAGTAGTTTGTTCACAGGTTTTAATATTAAAACGTTTGAACAAAGAGAAATTACCCAACTGATAAATTTTTTCAAAGGGCTCTCGAGGGATGTCCCAATTTTGTAAATCATTTTCTATTTTTGAAATAGAAACATTAACAGAATTAACAATATTAGAATTCATGAAAAGAGTACTGTCCTACGGAAGTATGTATACAATGAAACAATTTCTAGAAAGAGTATATGAGAGAATACTAGAATTATGTTTGCATAATATCATTATCGTCATAGTAATACAAAGTCAAATTATCTTGGATTTTACTTGAAATCGTTGAGAGGTTTTGGTAGTAGAAACGCCTTGGATCTTGCTGCCTCTCCTAGGTCTTACTATGATCCCTTTCTGGCTACTCTACTTGAAGTCAACATTACTTGACAACCTCATCTCAACAGGCATTCAAAACCTCAAATATAAACTTTGTATGTATGATAAATGAGATTACACGAACATAATAACAGTATGCACAATATACTTATTCTAAAAATTATTCAAACTATACGAACTTCCTGGACAGTAGAAAATTTAGCTACGCATGCTTACATATAACATGGCTCTGATACCATTAATGAGCGGAATTAAATACTAGAATTTAAGCGAGTATTTAGCAGGAACAAGAAAACTTACAAAATTGAAAACTTCTTTATTTCATCATGAGAGCAAACATAATTACAGAGAGAGTCTTTTTTGAAATTTCTTAGAAGTAGAAAATTTCGAATGCCCTCTAGTCTTACAACAAGTCTGTTTTTATAGACTTCAAAAAGTGAGAAAGCAAAGAGATAAGAGCGAATCCTTAAGAGATAAGAGCGAATCTTCTTGCTTTTTCCTTTTTCTTTTGTGATGATGGTCTGAGCCATGCTTTGGATAGTGGTGGGACCAGATACTTTTCTTTTGAAAGTATCTTCACGTGATAACCAGCTTTTAATATAATGGTGGGTCCTTCTGGGTTCCAAGTGTTAACCAGTAAAGATTCCGTTTCTTTGAAACTCCTTTACTTTCTTCAGAGATAATTCCCATTTTTAATGTCTATCTCGAAGACTAATTATTCCGCTTTTTGAAAGCTCAATTAGGGTTAATCAAATGGATTTAAGTAGGATTGTGCTAGAGCCTTTGGAATTAGCATATCACCATTATCGTCACTTTGTGACGAAGCTTGTTCAAGAAGTTGTTCAACAGCCTCTTGGTCTGGATTATCTTTTTCATTGTCTAAATCAGACAAAGCCTTCTCAAGTCTTTTCTTTAATTCACTCTTTGATGGTGAATTTTGATTTGTAGCTTCTTTGAAGATGAAGGAGATTCTTTAACCTTTGGAGACCATCCTTTAATTCTGGTCTCTTTGGAGAGATATTTTATCCTGTCAAATTCAGAGACGCAAAATGTCCAACTTATAATATAAGATAGACGTCTTTTAAAGAAATACTTACATAGTTTTATATGCTCTGGAAGAGTGGAGATGTTTTCTTCAACTTGAAATTGTAGATATCCATCCCTAAACCTTCTAGGCATAACTTCTTCATTTCCCCCAAAGTAACTCCACCACTCGTAGAACCATCTGGGGATAACAGAAGTCTGAGCTTCTATACAATACTTAACAAACCAAGAATGAGTAGTTGGTCTGACAAATAAAAAGTTCATCCATGCATTCTTGTAATCGAACCAATTGAATGTCTGAGGATTAAATCTTTTAGAAAGATTTATAGGAGTAAGGAGATGATCTGTCAACCAATTGGAGGGAGACAAAATCTTTTTAATTGTAAACTTCGAATAGGCAATGCTATCCTGATCAGATTGATCTGCAAGTTCATGCTCGATTTCGATTGAACCTGTGTCAATAAGAATAAACTCAAAATATCTTCTAGTTTTTAAAGCATTATCAGTATCTACATAATTCCTGTTGTGGTAAACTGGTTTAAGGAGATCCTTTACTTCTAGATTTTGTAATTCCTTATCTAAACAAGAAGATTCGCTCTTATCTCTTAAGGATTCGCTCTTATCTCTTTGCTTTCTCACTTTTTGAAGTCTATAAAAACAGACTTGTTGTAAGACTAGAGGGCATTCGAAATTTTCTACTTCTAAGAAATTTCAAAAAAGACTCTCTCTGTAATTATGTTTGCTCTCATGATGAAATAAAGAAGTTTTCAATTTTGTAAGTTTTCTTGTTCCTGCTAAATACTCGCTTAAATTCTAGTATTTAATTCCGCTCATTAATGGTATCAGAGCCATGTTATATGTAAGCATGCGTAGCTAAATTTTCTACTGTCCAGGAAGTTCGTATAGTTTGAATAATTTTTAGAATAAGTATATTGTGCATACTGTTATTATGTTCGTGTAATCTCATTTATCATACATACAAAGTTTATATTTGAGGTTTTGAATGCCTGTTGAGATGAGGTTGTCAAGTAATGTTGACTTCAAGTAGAGTAGCCAGAAAGGGATCATAGTAAGACCTAGGAGAGGCAGCAAGATCCAAGGCGTTTCTACTACCAAAACCTCTCAACGATTTCAAGTAAATCCAAGATAATTTGACTTTGTATTGCTATGACGATAATGATATTATGCAAACATAATTCTAGTATTCTCTCATATACTCTTTCTAGAAATTGTTTCATTGTATACATACTTCCGTAGGACAGTACTCTTTTCATGAATTCTAATATTGTTAATTCTGTTAATGTTTCTATTTCAAAAATAGAAAATGATTTACAAAATTGGGACATCCCTCGAGAGCCCTTTGAAAAAATTTATCAGTTGGGTAATTTCTCTTTGTTCAAACGTTTTAATATTAAAACCTGTGAACAAACTACTGCTATTAATAATAGTCTTGAATCTATTAAATTATTAATTGCTGCTGATATTGATCGTTATAAAAAGGATTTTAAATTTCTTCATATCGGTCTTGTCCAAGTTGCTGTTAAGCCTCTATTCCGAAAAGGTTTAAATATTCCCATTTGTCTTCTCTTGCGGGATGATAGACTTCTTAATTTTGACGACTCTCTTTTAGGGGTCTTAGAAAGTAACCTCGCCGATGGCCCGGTTTATTTTAATTGTTATCCCAATTATTCTGTTGATATTAATGACCCCAATATTATGGATACCTTGACGCTCAACGTCAAAACCAAGAACATGAATAGCAAGGTAGACACCAGAGAAATAGCTGTAATATATAGGGTATATTACAAGCTTATGAAGACTACCATTGCCCCTAAAGCCCTTAAAGTCAGCTCCAAAGGATTCACTATGCTTATGGAAGCAAATCAACAGCATAGTACTACCTTTGTTCCTAGATTATTGAAGTGGAATGACATTCTCACAGACGAAGAATGGAATTTCCAATCTATAACCAACCCTTTACCTGTTCAAGCTGAAAGGTCTCAACTTGACCATGTAATTCAGTTTCCTGATGGATCAGTTAACCTAAAGTTTCTTAGGACCAATTCCTTTAGCCAAGCGTCTTGAAGTAGAAGAATGTCTTCAGCTAGACCTTCTTCCGTATTTCGGGGAGAACGTGAACCTAGTGAACGTGACTCGATTCCCTCGACTGAACAGATTGATAAGGGAAAACTTAGAGGGGTAGATTTGTCTCAAAATATCCCCAAGGTTTATTATGAAGATATGGGAAGTCCTACTCCCAGTGATATGAAACCTAAAGAACCTAAGAGATATTCCCTTGGTGTTCTTACCGAAAATGAGTTTATCCCTGATAAAAGGATCCTTAACCAATGGTGGAAACTTCCTGAGCATAAGAAAAAGGTAGATTGGTATAAGGCTACTTACCCTTTGTCTAAAAGAAAAGCTTTTAGAGACAAATGGTATTTAGATATGAAGAGATTCAAAGCAGAAGTTGAATTCTTCAAATGGTTTGAATTTTCTGGGCAAATTGATGACACAAAGTTATCTCTCCAAGTTCTAGTGAACAAATGGCATACTAGAAACGAAGTTGTTGAAAGCATCACTCCTCCTCTTGAAGGATTGAGAATTCCTTACAGAAAAGACATTATTATTGCTTCTCCCTTCAAAAAAACCCTTGAAAAGAATACCTCCTTGGTTACCGCTGATAATGTTAATCAGATTATCGAGCAAAACAATTATACCAATCAGATTCTCCATGTCGTCTCCAAACAAATTGAAGACTCTTCCAAACAAAGGACTTCAACCAAATAGGTAACAAACCTAGTTCTTCAAAAGTTATTGAGAAAGGTGAGACTATCCCCATCTTTAAGGTCCCTGAGTTTTCAAAAGAAAATTTCCCAGACCTTAGTAAAAAGGACGACAACTCTAGCCTCATAGAGAGAATCAGTGAACAACTCTCTAAACTCAATGTTACCAAAGGAAATAACCTTGGTGCAATCCATTCAGAGAATAGATTTCCTAATAAGAGAAACTACTACCCTAGACCTTCCTTTCCTGATGTTCAGTTTGAAGAAAATCATCTTCACCCTTATGCCCATGCCGATGGAAACGGTATAACCGAGTGGAACATTGATGGAATGGCAGAAGGCCAAATTTATAACAAGCTACAGGAAATAGGAATTTCTGTAACAGCTTATAAATTAAGAGGTGCTTCTGATAAGCAAGCTGCTCATAGGGTTGTAGCTGGTTTCACAGGAACATTAAAAAATTGGTGGGACAATTATCTAACTGAGCAGGATAAAAACACCATTTTTAATGCAACAATCCTCAAAACTGTTGTTAAAGAAGAAGAAGGAACTTCTGTATCTACAGAAATCCCTGTTGAGGATGCTTTTGCCACCCTGGTTTATAGTATCGCCAAGCATTTTGTAGGAGAACCTAGACTCTTTCAAGATAGGAGTCTTGAGATTCTCAATAACCTACACTGTAAAAGACTTACAGATTGGAAATGGTATAAAGATATGTTCATTAACAAAGTTATGATCAGACAAGATTGTAACAACGATTATTGGAAAGAGCGATTCATCAGTGGGTTACCCCCACACTTCGCTGAAAAGGTAAGATCCAAGATCAAAGACAGATTCGAGGGAAAGATCCCTTACAGCCTCCTGTCTTATGGCGATTTAATCAGTGTCGTAACCATAGTAGCTATGGAATTATGCACAGATCTCAAGCTAAGAGAACAACTTAAGAATGACAGAAGAATGACATCTGCTGAATTAGGAAGTTTCTGTCAGGACTTTGGTTTTCCTGCTTTAAAACCTCCTTCAGCAAAAAAGGCTGATAAAAACAGCCGCCAAGAAAATAAAAGGATCAGCAAGAAGTCATCCAAATCTAAGGAATACAAGCCTAAGAAAAAAGCATCTAAAGAATCTTCTTCAGGAGATACATGCTGGACATGTGGAAAGAAAGGACATAGATCAAATCAATGTCCAAGAAATAAGAAGAAAAAGAAAAAGATTAGTCTTCTCCAGGTCGATGAAGAAACCAAAGATAAGCTCTTCTCTATCCTTGAAGAAGAAGAATCAGAATCTGATTCTGAATCCATTCACTCTCAAGAATCTTCCAACGAAAGTGACGAAGAATTCCTGAATATCGCTCAAGACTCAGATAATGAGACGACTTGTGATTGTCATGGACCATTTTGCTTATGTGGAGCTAAAGATGTTAGAGTTCTTTCTGAAAGAACAGCTGAAACATTGTTCGAAACAATCGAACATATTCAAGATGAAGATGCTAGGAGAAAGTACCTCCTTGAATTACAAAAATTGGTTACTAAGCATCACCACGAGGAAAGGCCTCATGTAGAGCCTTTTAGTATGAAACAAATCATGAGCAGATTTGATCACAAAAAGGTTGAGCCTTCAATTGATGAGCTCAGAGGAGAAGTTAATACTCTGAAAAAGGAAATCAGAGATATTAAATCCAGACTTCATTGTCTTGAGATTAATGATCTAGCCAATAACGTCCTTAAGACCTCTTCACCCAAAGATTTAGGAGAACCCTCCAATCAAACAGATAGTAACGATAGTGATGATGATGACTCGGCAGGAGTCACAATGATCACCAGAGTCAGACCTCAGAGTTCTCATATATTGATAAAACTTGTTGTCAATGACAATTTGATTCTAAACAAGATTGCCTTATTAGACAGTGGAGCAGATAGAAACTGCATAGTTGAAGGCTTGATCCCTACCAAGTATCTTCAGAAAGGTACTACTAAGTTATACAGCGCCACAGGTGAGCGTATTATTATTGATTATAAATTGCATAACGCTCATATTTGCAATAATGGTATTTGCTTGACTAATGATTTTGTTATTACAAAAAATATCAGTGAAGATATTATTTTGGGAATACCTTTCATTACTCAAATAAAACCTTATGTCTCTGATTTTGATGCTATCAAAACTAATATTTTGGGAAAAAACATTTCCTTCCCCTTTATTAAAACACTTTCACAAGGTGAAAGAAATTTTGTTCATAAGAAAACTGCTTTTAGGTTAAATAATTTATCTCAGCAGGTTTGTTTTCTTAAAAGCGATATTAAATATCAAAAAATTGAGCAAATTTTAAAAACCCCGGGAATGATCTCTAAAATTTCAAACCTGAAAAAAAATTTTGAAAAAGAAATTTGCTCTGATTTTCCTAACTCCTTTTGGGACAGAAAATCCCACATTGTTGATCTTCCATATATTGAAGGATTCAATGAGCAGGCCATTTCTACTAAAGCTAGGCCAATTCAAATGAATCAAGAACTTATGGAAATTTGTAAAACAGAAATCAACTCTCTTTTAGATAACAAGATTATTCGCCCTTCTAAATCTCCTTGGAGTTGTTCTGCTTTCTATGTCAACAATGCTGCAGAAAAGGAGCGAGGAGCCCCAAGGTTAGTTATCAACTACAAACCTTTGAACAAAGTCTTAAAATGGATCAGGTATCCGATTCCTAATAAAAGGGATCTTTTGAAAAGAACTTTCAAAGCTAATGTTTACAGCAAATTTGATATGAAATCAGGTTTTTGGCAAATCCAAATTTCTGAAAAGGATAAATATAAAACTGCTTTCAATGTCCCTTTTGGACAATATGAATGGAATGTTATGCCTTTTGGACTTAAGAATGCCCCTTCTGAATTCCAAAATATAATGAATTCCATTTTTAATTGCATTAGCCAGTTTTCAATTGTTTATATTGATGATGTTTTAATTTTCTCTGAGGACATAGATTCTCATTTTAAACATCTAAATTCATTTTTCAATATTGTTAAAAACAATGGCCTGGTTGTCAGTGCAAAGAAAATTTTGTTGTTTCAAACAAAAATTAGATTTTTAGGCCATAATCTTTTTCAAGGAACCTATTTACCCATTTGCAGAGCCATCGAGTTTGCAGATAAATTTCCTGATGTTATTACTGACAAGACTCAGTTGCAGCGTTTTCTAGGAAGCCTTAATTATGTGGCTGACTTCATCCCTAAAATTAGGCAAATCTGCAAACCTTTGTATGACAGGTTGAAGACCTCTCCACCTCCTTGGAATGAGCTTCAAACTAATGCTGTCATTCATATCAAAAGACTTGTTAAAAGCCTCCCATGCTTAGGGATCCCCAATCCTGATTGTTTTATGATAGTTGAAACAGATGCATCAGATTTTGGTTATGGAGGCATTCTTAAACAAAGAAAAGCTCCTAAAGAACCTGAACAACTTGTTAGGTTCACTTCTGGTATTTGGAACCCTGCTCAATGCAACTATAGCACCGTTAAGAAAGAAGTTCTTGCTATAGTCTTATGTATTACTAAGTTCCAAGACGATCTTGTTAATAAAGAATTTTTGCTTAGGGTAGATTGCAAATCTGCTAAAGAAATTCTAGAAAAAGATGTTAAAAACCTTGTTTCTAAACAGATTTTTGCTAGATGGCAAGCTTTATTATCCAGCTTTGATTTTCAGATAGAATATCTTAAAGGAGAAGACAACTCTCTTCCTGATTTTCTAACCCGTGAATTTTTACAGGGTAAAAATGAATCGAGGAAAATCGCAGGCTAGGCCAAACAGGCCTACCGCACCAGTATCAGCTCTCGGAGTAAATCCATTTACAATCAGGCCAGAACCAAATCAGGTCAGGCCTACAGCACTAAATCCTGGAGCAAATCCTTATCCAATTAGGCCAAGCTTGGGACAAAATAGGTACTCAGCATTGGCGCATTTTCCACCGCTTAACCCTACCGCGTTACCACAAAGCAGTTCTTCAAACATGCTCGTATTGAAGAAACCATTCTCAAAGGATCCAGAATCCTCCATGTCTCCTTCGGGAAAACTCAGATTTTCTCAAAAATTAACAAGTGACAGCTATGCAATGAAGGAACCAGAAAACTTTGCAGAAGCTGTATCTCCGATGATCGGAAAGGATAAAGAAAAGGCTCTTCCAATAGAAAAAGAGAACTTTGAAATATATCCTTTGTTTACAATACCAATCCTTGCTTTAGATAAGGAATTACAAAATCTAGAAGTAAAGGATCTCCTTAAACCAGTTTACCACAACAGGAATTATGTAGATACTGATAATGCTTTAAAAACTAGAAGATATTTTGAGTTTATTCTTATTGACACAGGTTCAATCGAAATCGAGCATGAACTTGCAGATCAATCTGATCAGGATAGCATTGCCTATTCGAAGTTTACAATTAAAAAGATTTTGTCTCCCTCCAATTGGTTGACAGATCATCTCCTTACTCCTATAAATCTTTCTAAAAGATTTAATCCTCAGACATTCAATTGGTTCGATTACAAGAATGCATGGATGAACTTTTTATTTGTCAGACCAACTACTCATTCTTGGTTTGTTAAGTATTGTATAGAAGCTCAGACTTCTGTTATCCCCAGATGGTTCTACGAGTGGTGGAGTTACTTCGGGGGAAATGAACAAGTTATGCCTAGAAGGTTTAGGGATGGATATCTACAATTTCAAGTTGAAGAAAACATCTCCACTCTTCCAGAGCATATAAAACTATGTAAGTATTTCTTTAAAAGACGTCTATCTTATATTATAAGTTGGACATTTTGCGTCTCTGAATTTGACAGGATAAAATATCTCTCCAAAGAGACCAGAATTAAAGGATGGTCTCCAAAGGTTAAAGAATCTCCTTCATCTTCAAAGAAGCTACAAATCAAAAATTCACCATCAAAGAGTGAATTAAAGAAAAGACTTGAGAAGGCTTTGTCTGATTTAGACAATGAAAAAGATAATCCAGACCAAGAGGCTGTTGAACAACTTCTTGAACAAGCTTCGTCACAAAGTGACGATAATGGTGATATGCTAATTCCAAAGGCTCTAGCACAATCCTACTTAAATCCATTTGATTAACCCTAATTGAGCTTTCAAAAAGCGGAATAATTAGTCTTCGAGATAGACATTAAAAATGGGAATTATCTCTGAAGAAAGTAAAGGAGTTTCAAAGAAACAGAATCTTTACTGGTTAACACTTGGAACCCAGAAGGACCCACCATTATATTAAAAGCTGGTTATCACGTGAAGATACTTTCAAAAGAAAAGTATCTGGTCCCACCACTATCCAAAGCATGGCTCAGACCATCATCACAAAAGAAAAAGGAAAAAGCAAGAAGATTCGCTCTTATCTCTTAAGGATTCGCTCTTATCTCTTTGCTTTCTCACTTTTTGAAGTCTATAAAAACAGACTTGTTGTAAGACTAGAGGGCATTCGAAATTTTCTATCTACATTGGGAAGTAGAGCACCTTCTTTCTGTGTGAGGTTCCATAACACTGATTCCATCTTATAATAATATGCTCCTACTTTCGGTTAAGGCGAGGATGTCCCTGATGTAAAATGGACTATGTAAGTAGTGTAATGAACCCTAAATAGGATAACCTAAGGAAAGTTGCCTAGTATAGGTGAGAGTAATGAAATTACCTATGCATTGCACAAGTAGATCTTAAAGGGAGTTCTAGGACGGTGTTCTATATGTATATGTATATGTTTCTTATGCATAATTCTATGGCTTTGATTTTCTTGTAAGATAATATGGATATTATAACTCCAATTGTGTCCATATGATGAGGGCTTACTTTAGATGCACAATGTTTGTCATATTATCTATATGATGAATGTCTCACTTTGTATACATGATTATGGTCTTTCATGACATATGATGAAGTTTGTACTTATTTATGTAGTTTACTATGGTTATCATGTTGATGTATGACGTAAATTATATGCTTATGGTCTCTTTCTGAGTTTACTAAGTATATGTAATACTAAGAAAGTTATGTACCTAAACTAGAGTCTTACATGTTTGTCTTAGGTTTGTATAACTTCTTTAAGACCTAAAATAATGTATATAAATCATTTATGTAGTTTTAGATTCAAATCGTCAAGGAACCTCTATGACGTCTGATGAATTGTGAAATAGAGGTTAGTGTGCCTTGGCATGTTTGATGGAATTTTTAAGAGTAGGAATTCAATAAAATTTAGTACGGAAGTGTTAAACGTAGATTATAATGTGTTTAGTATTGAAATGTCCGGGTAAGAATCCTAAAGGACCACCAAAAGGTCCTTCAGGAGAACCTTTTTAAATTGGCCAAAAGCTGTCAAATAACATTGTCTACTTACTTCACAAGTCGATCAGTCATCTTCTAGGCGATGAGGCGCCGATGGATTTCATAGGTAATACCTCATCCATTTTCAGAAAGTCTTCCAAAAATGGTGTTTGACATAATGGAAGGATGTGCATGATGGTGGGTGTATTGGTCGCCCACTGACCTACGGACAATAGGTCGGGGTATTCTAGGTCAAGCTTAAGATTTCATTGTTCTATTTTCTAATTGATTTTATTATTTTTTTATTTAGGGGTTAAGGGATGATTATTTTAGTTTGTTTAGTGAGTATAAAAAGCATAACACTCATCAAACTAACCTAACACAACTGAATTTCTAAAACTCAAATCTTCTTCCCTCTCTCTACTTTCTCTCTCCGCAAAGAAGACTCCATAGAAGACCAAGGTAAAAGGTATTAGTTCTACAAGATTCCTACATTTTCTCCATCAACATTAAAGGATTAACTAGGTAAGGGAACTCTTTTACTTTTAGACTCCTTTCCCCAAAGGGTTCTTTCGAACGGATATCCAAAAGTTGATAAAAATATGGCTTTCATTCTTAATCCAAAATAGATCTTTCAAATTTTATTTTTCGTGGTTTGTTTTGATTATTATGGATATAATGTGATTTATTGTTTGTGAATTAGGGTAGTTCTTCATCTTACACCTTTTTCTATAGAAGGGATCATAAATTGACCTGATTTCCCTAACCCTAGGTTGTGAATTGATGTTTAATTGATTAGTGATGATGTAATTGACATAGTTATTATATAAAATTGATATTATATGATGTAATTTTCAATTTATTAATGTGGTTTGTTAATGTTAAGACCATGGAATAAGGCCTGTGAAGGTTAATTGGTAAGACGTATCATCTTGAATCCTTACTTGAATTGTGATGGCTTTTACATGATAATGATATTGAATTGAAGTAATAATTGTGGTTAGATTAGATAGGTGACGGTATGATGAATGTAATTGAAATGTCTTGATTATATAGATTATGATATTATGAATAAGGTGTAATGATATAAGGTTGATTTAACTCACTTATGTGACTTACTTTGACATGATGGTGATAATGTCTTTATCTCACATATGATAGTTGTATTAAAAGGAAGTTCTCATGCAATTCCTAATGATCTAATGGTATGAATATACTAGCGGTTAGTCTTCTATGGCCTATACTAAGCTATGACTAATAACATAGGCTTAAAGACATTTCAAAAAGTGACTTTATCGTATCCCTTCCCAATATGGGAAGGTAGGTTCACAATGATTCTCATGAGATAAAGATTACAATGCCATGGTGCATAAATAGTGTCTCAAGAATATCTCCTAGTTCTTGAACTATGTTATCCCCATTGGAATACTAGGTAGTTGATACACATAGAATGCTATGTTCATGTTTTGGATGTACCTTTGCAAGTAGAACAACTTCTTTAATTGTAGTGTTTCATGACAGCTGTCCACATTTATCTCTTATGGTTTATGTCAATTAAGGAAATTGTTCCTGAATTAAAAATGAATGTGATAGTGTGAACTCTAACTATGATGGCTTAAATGGTTCTTCCTAGTATTGGTAGCGGTATAGGACTCTACCTATGCATTGAGGGAAGACATAAGAGGATGTTCTTATGTTTCTATGACTCTAATGATATGCTAATGGTGACTCTGCATGTTGATGATCCTATATGATGTTAGTTTCACTTATGAACATGTTATTGGTCTACATTGTTAAATGTGATGATGCCTACTCATAATGATATGTTATATGCAGTTAGACATTTGTTGTTATCTTTTGTTGGGTTTACTTGGTTATGTGGGGTTATGGCACTTCACTCGATCATTCCACTTGTAATCTTGGTAATGGGTTATGAGTAATGGTCTTACATATGTTGTATTTTTCAAATACCAAGAACATCCTAGGAGGTATTGCACTCTCGGAGTGCGACACGACGTACTTGACCTATCGGAGAACTTGTACAAGCCCTTTGGTATCATTCATCGCATATACATGTATGAAAAGTATTGCAAAATTAAAATTTTTCACATAAATATCATAAAACATCTCTTATATTAAAATAATACAAAATCTAAAACTCAACATATGTCATTCTTAGAATCAAGAATATTTGGGACAAGGTCAATACAATACGAACATACAAATACTTAGTCTATTACAGTACTTTTATAAAAGACATCTAAAGACGACTATGCTCTCGAGTCAAGTTAGGACATATTTAGTACTTTGCTTGATCGATAACTAGAATCCAAGATTTGCTTGTGGATCCTTTTCACCTTCCACCTACACCTTTAGATATAACAAAATGTATGGAATTAGTACAAACACTATTACTAAGTAGGCTTAATGAATAAAATCATGAAAACGGACATTTAATAGAAATATGTTCTTTCTTATTAAAACATCATAGAATAAGCATAGGAAAAACGTTTAACATCTTAGAAACATATAATATATAACATAATAAATTTATCAAACATTAAGAAATATTATTGTGAACTAGGCCACTTTATAGTAAAATACACCGAACATTACAGTCATCCCATTTAGAATACAACCTTCTCACTAAACTCTATCCTAAGACTGTCACGACCCAAAACAAGCCGCGAGTGGCACCCACACTTATCCTACTATGTGAGCGAACCAACCAATCTAAACCCCATCATTTCAAACATAATAAACATAAAAATAATGCGGAAGACTTAAAACTCGTAAACGAAATCAATAATCAACTTCTAAACTCAAACTTATCATTATCCCCAAAATCTGGAAGTCATCATCACAAGAACATTCTATCCTCAAATTACTAAATCTAAGAGTGTCTAGGAAACTAAAATAAGAAAACAGATGGTCCATGTCCGAACTTCAAGGACATCAAGACATGAATGAGAGAGAATCCAGTCCCAGCTAGGAACAATAGATCACCCTGAAATCTGACGTGATGAAGACAGGCTAGAGTTGCGGTTGAGTTGAAGACGACGGTACATTTGCTGCACTCCACAAATAACAAAGAGAAAACATACAAGTAGGGGTCAGTACAAAACACAAGTGCTGAGTAGGTATCATCGGCCAACTCAGAATAAAGAGCAATATATATCAAATAATAAAATAAAATCAACCATAACACTTAACAGGTGAAAACAACAAGTACCATAACCATTGGGCACAACCCAAGCACATCTATGAGGACTCATGCCTCCACACCATACTCATTTGGGAAATAGGTTCGTTAAATCTGAGTATATTAGCATAATTCAAGATTCATTCTCTTTACTATCCTGGTGTCGGAACGTGACACCCGATCCACTACTACTATCCTGGTGTCGGAACGTGACACCCGATCCACTATTACTATCCTGGTGCCGGAACGTGACCCCCGATCCACTATTACTATCCTGTGTCAGAACGTGACACCCGATCCACTGTTACAATCCTGGTGTCGGAACGTGACACACGATCCATTAATACTATTTTGGTGTCGGAACATGACACCCGATCCACTATTAGTATCCTGGTGCCAGAACGTGACCCCCGATCCATTAATACTATCCTGGTGTCGGAACGTGACCCCCGATCCACTATTACTATTTTGGTGCTGGAACGTGACACCCGATCCATTAACCTCATTCTTTTAGTTCATCAAGCCTTCTTTTATACCAAGGCATCATCATTAACAGAGAGGTTTTAAGGTTTAAGATTCAACAGCCTCATCATGCTTATTTTATCACAATTACATAATCACATCATGCAAGCACACAATTAAGCATGTAGAAGACTTTACAAAATTACCCAATACATATCATTCGCTATTAAGAGTTTACTATGAAATAGCATAAACCATAACCTACCTCCACCAAAGAATTGCGATCAAGCAATCTACTTTCCCAAAGCTGCGTTCTTCCTCTCTCTCAATCGATCGTTTCTCTCTCTCTCTCTCTCTGTTCTTTTTCTTTTTCTTATTCAAACCATCTTTCTTTTACCCTAATTGGCATATAATTAAGTATAAAAGATGATAAAATACCCCACTACTTGTTTCAAGGTTCTCTCTTTTAACCCCCAAGTAATTAAATTATTAACATTAAACCACTAACTTTATAATTATAAGCAGGAATATTTTACAGAAATCCGACCCAGTCAGGGTCACGCAGCCTGTGACGGTCCGTCACAACTGTGACGGTCCGTCCTACACGTCCGTCACAAGGTTCAGAGAGTTAATTCTGCGCAAGGATTTCTGACGGTCCGTCGAGCCCTCAACGGCCCGTCCTGCCATTTTGTCGTGAAGTTCAGAGAGTCGATCTAAGTACCCAAATTTCTAAATTCTAAGTGTTTTGGAACGAGACTCCCTCGACGGTCCGTCGTGCCCATGACGGTCCGTCGTGGGATCCGTCGACCCAGACAGTGATTTTCAGAAATTAACTCTGCTGCTCCAAACGACAAAACAGGTCGTTACAATAGATACCAATTTACCCATCGTTCGTCCCCGAATGATCACAAGAAGAAAAACAAGAACGAAAAGAAGTACCTGAATCTGTAAACAGGTGTGGCTATCTTTCTCGCATATCAGCCTCCTTCTCCCAAGTGGACTCTTCAACTGGTCGATTCTTCCATTGAACTTTGATGGATGCAATCTTTCTTGATCTCAACTTTCAAATTTATCTATCTAGATTGGCGAGAGGCTCCTCCTCATAAGTCAAATTCTCATCAAGCCGAAATGAATCCCATCGAATAATGTAGTTTCCATCCGCATGGTACCTTTTTAACATAGACACATGAAATACCGAATGCACTCCTGACAGTCCTGGGGGCAAGGCTAATTCATAAGCCACCTCCCCTACTCGCTTAAGTACTTCAAATGGTCCAATATACCTCGGGCTTAGCATACCTCTTTTTCCAAACCGCATCACCCCTTTCATGGGCAAAACCTTCAGCAAGACTTTTTCACCCTCCACGAACTCCAAGTCTCTAACCTTTCGATCTGCATATTCCTTTTGCCTGCTTTGAGCCACTAAAAGCTTTTCTTGAATAGATTTCACCTTCTCTAATGAATCCCTCAAAATATCAGTACCCCAAGGTCTGACCTCAAATGCATCAAACCAACCAATGGGAGACCTTCATCTCCTCTCATACAATGCTTCGAAAGGATCCATATCAATACTTGAGTGATAGCTATTATTGTGTGAAAACACCGCTAAGGGTAAGAACTTATCCCAATGACCACCAAACTCGATCACACATGCACGAAGCATATCCTCCAACACTTGAATCGTTCGCTCAGACTGACCATCGGTATGAGGATGGAACGCAGTACTAAGGTCCAATCTAGTACCTAATTCAGCATGCAATGTTTTCCAAAACTTAGAGGTAAACTGCGTACCTCTATCTGATATGATGGAGAGTGGAACTCCATGCAATCGAACAATTTCTGAAATGTAAATTTTGGCTAACCTCTCTGCATTATAAGTCACCTTGACCGGAATGAAATGAGCAGACTTAGTTAACCTATCAACAATTACCCAAATGGAGTCATACTTACCCATTGTCTTTGGAAGACCAACCACGAAGTTCATTGCAATTCTCTCCCACTTCCATTCAGGAATGGGCATTCTCTGAAGTATCCCTCCAGGCCTCTGGTGTTCATACTTTACTTGCTGACAATTCGGGCATTGAGCAACAAAGTCAACAATGTCACGCTTCATTCTACTCCACCAAAAATGTTGCTTTAGGTCACGATACGTCTTGATTGCACCAGGATGTATAGAACACCTTGAACTATGGGCCTCCGTAAGAATAGTGTGAATCAATTCATCGACGCGGGGTACACATACCCTTCCCTTAATCCTCAGAACACCTTCCTCATCAATTTTTGCTTCTTTAGCCTCTCCTCGCAATACCTTATCTCGAATCCGGATCAGTTTCTCATCAGTAAACTGTTTTCCCTTAATCTTGTCAAGAAAGGAAGTTCTTGCCTCCACAAAGGCCAAAAATCCTTCCTTCTCATTTACTTCTAGCCTCATAAAGTCATTAGCCAGATTCTGAACCTCTCTAGCCAATGGGCGTCTAGAAACCTGCAAGTGAGCTAGACTTCCCATGCTCCCTGCTTTTCAACTTAACGCATCTGCCACAACGTTAGCTTTTCCCGGATGATACAAGATAGTGATATCATAGTCCTTCAGTAGTTCCATCCACCTCCTTTGTCTCAAATTCAAGTCTTTCTGAGTAAAGACATACTATAAACTACAATGATCTGTATAGACTTCAAACTTAACCCCATATAGATAGTGTCTCCATTGCTTTAATGCAAACACTACCGCAGCCAACTCCAAATCATGGGTCGGATAATTACGTTCATGCACCTTTAATTGCCTCGAAGCATAAGCAATTACATTCTTCTCTTGCATTAGCACTGCACTAAAACCAGAATAATATGTATCACAATAAACAGTGAAGTTCTTACCTTCCACTAGCAAGGTGAGGATTAGTGCAGCAGTCAACAAAGTCTTGAGCTTCTGAAAGCTTTCTTCACACTCATCCGACCATACAAATGGAACACTCTGCTTAGTCAAGTTTGTCAATTGGGAAGCAATAGAAGCAAATCTCTTGACAAACCGACGGTAGTAGCTAGCTAACCCAACAAAGCTCCTTACCTCTGTAACATTAGTGGGTCTTACCCAATTCTTCACTGCTTCGATCTAAGAAGGATCCACCATCACTCCATCCTTAGAAACCACATGCCCCAAGAAGGACACTGAATCTAGCCAAAACTCACACTTAGAGAATTTGGCATAAAGCTTTTTCTCCCTCAACATTTCCAATACAATTCTCAAATGCTCCTCATGTTCTTACCTGCTCTTTGAGTATACCGGTATATCATCGATGAATACAATGACAAAGAGATCCAGATATGGCTAAAAATCCCGTTCATCAAACTCATAAAAGCAGCAGGGGCATTCGTAAGCCCAAAAGACATTACTAAGAACTCGTAATGCCCATATCCGGTCCGAAAAGCCGTCTTGGGCACATCCATAGCCCGTATTTTCAATTGATGATAACTAGATCTCAAGTCGATTTTTGAGAAGGTACAAGCACCTTGTAACTGATCGAACAAATCATCAATGCGAGGAAGAGGATACTTGTTCTTAACAGTTACTTTATTTAATTGCCTGTAGTCTATGCACATCCGAAAACTTCCATCCTTCTTCTTCACAAACAAAGCGGGAGCACCCCAAGGGGATGCACTTGGTCTAATAAAGCCTTTTATTAACAATCCTTGAAGTTGGGCCATTAACTCTCTTAACTAAGCAGGAGCCATTCTATAAGGGGGTATAGAAATGGGGTGAGTACCCGGCTCCAGATCAATGCAAAAGTCGATATCCCTATCCGGTGGCATACCAGGAAGATCTGCAGGAAACACATCCAGAAACTCACGGACTATTGAAACCGACTCAATTGAAGGTACTTGGGAAGTATCATCCCTGAGATGTGCCAAGAAAGCTTAACAACCCTTGCTAACCATTCTCTTAGCGCGAAGTAAGGAGATGATACGAACTGAAGTGGAAGTGTAGTCACCCTCCCACACTAAGGGATCTGTCCCAGGCTTGGCTAATGTCACAGTTTAAGCATTACAATCTAAGATTGCAAAGTTTGGAGAAAGCCAAGTCATACCAAGAATTACATCGAAATCAACCATTTCAAAGATAACCAGGTCTACATGAGTATTGCTCCCCACAAACGTTACAAGACACGACCTATACACCTTTTTAACGATCACAGACTCACCCACCGGAGTAGAAACACGAATAGGCATGTCAAGCAATTCACAATGTAAATTAAGACCAGTTGCAAATGAAGAAGATACATATGAAAATGTGGATCCAGGATCAAATAATACGGAAGCCATGCAATCACAAACCACAAGATTACCTTTGATAACAGCATCGAATGTCTCCGCTTCCGACCGCCCGGGGAAAGCATAACAATGGGCCCTATCGCCTGTCTGTCTGTTGCCCCTACCATGTTGTGCTGTACTGGATCCAGTTTTCCCGCCACCCCGGTTGATTTGGTGAACACCATTACCTCGGCAACCACGTTCTCTAGAATAGCGGCCTCTTCCATGACCACCTCTTCCTCTGACTATTGGGGGTCTGTAATTCTGTTTTGGACAATTCCTCTTAATATGTCCAATCTCCCCACATCCATAACACTCTCTGGATTCAAGCATAGGTCTCTTTGAGAACGACGGAGTCTGGGGATAACCTCCAAACTCAGAGAAATGTTGACCGGTCTGCGGTGGACCCCCAGCTACAGCCTGCAGTGAAAACTGAATAGGTCGGGCTGTATAACCTCCAGAACTCTGTCCCCTGGAGTAAGAACCACTAACCTCCCTTACGAAACTTCTTAGTAGTTGATGCCATGGTGAAATCATCTGGCTTAACTCCCTCCACCTCTATCACAAAGTCTACCACTTCCTGAAAGGATTTTGCTGTAGCAGCTACTTGTAAGGCTGAGATCCGCAAATCTGACCTTTACTCCTTCACAAAACGGCGAATCCGCTCTTGTCGACTGAAGCAAAGCTGGGTGGCATATCTGGAGAGTGCACGAAACTTAGCCTCATAAGCAGTAACCGACATCCTGCCTTGCTCTAGGCTTAGAAACTCCACATGTGACCGCCACCACAAAGTGCGGGGTATATACTTCTCCATAAATAAACTAGAGAATGATGCCCAAGTCATAGGTGGTGCCTCTGTCGGTTGACACTCCACATGTGACCGCCACCACATTTTGGCATTCCGTTGAAATTGATAGGTCACAAATTCAATGCCAAATCGTTCCACTATACCCATCTTGTGTAGTAACTCATAACAGTCAACCAGAAAATCGTAGGCATCCTCAGATTCAGCAGCCTTGAAGACCGGAGGTTTCAATTTCAAGAACTTACTGAAAAGTTCATGCTGATCACTTGTCATTATAGGACCTGTAGTCAAACAAGGAAACGTGCCTATTTCCAATGAGGCATCCATGCGGGGAGCCCCAGCAGTTGCATGTTGTACTCCCGGAACCTAAGGTTCTGGTGCAGAAAACACTGGAGGTGTCTGGCCTTGATCAGATAACCCGCTAAGATAAGCAAGAACCTGATTAATCATCTCTGGGTAGGGTGGGGGGGTAATTCCTCATTCTGCACCTGTTTGCTCTCCCCTTCCTCACCCTCTCTTAATACTTCCTCAGTCCGTGGAGGAGTCACCGCCCTAGTACTAGATGGGCCAGGTGTTTGTCCTCTTCCTCTGGAGGACGTCCTCCCGCGACCTCTACCACGGCCTCTTGCCACTGCCCCTCTTCGAGCTACAGCCCCAGTGGCTGGCTCAGACGCATCTATACTTGCCGGTGTTGATGTTGGCGTAGTTGTGGCTCTAGTTCTAACCATCTTTGAAATAGAGTGAAGATGGTCAGATACCAATTTGTATCACCTAGATACAAATTGGATCCAAGTAATAGCACGAAAGAAAGAAAGAATGGAATTTTCCTAAAGTCCTATAGCCTCTCAAAGAAAAGTAAAGGCGTCCCCCTACCGTTCCTCAAGGCTCTACTAGACTCGTTATTGTGTGATGAGACCAATGAACCTAATGCTTTGATACCAAGTTTGTCACGACCAAAAACGAGCCGCGAGTGGCACCCTTACTTATCCTACTATGTGAGCTAACCAACCAATCTAAACCCCAACATTTCAAACATAATAAACATAAAAATAATGCGGAAGACATAAAACTCATTAACGAAATCAATAATCAACTTCTAAACTCAAACTTATCATTATCCCCAAAATCTGGAAGTCATCATCACAAGAACATTCTATCCTCAAATTACTAAATCTAAGAGTGTCTAGGAAATTAAAATAAGAAAACAAATGGTCCATGTCCGAACTTCCAGGACATCAATACATGAATGAGAGAGAATCCAGTCCGAGCTAGGAACAATAGCTCACCCTGAAATCTGACGTGATGAAGACTGGCTAGAGTTGCGGTTGAGTTGAAGACGACGGTACGTTTGCTGCACTTCACAAATAACAAAGAGAAAACATACAAGTAGGGGTCAGTACAAAACACAAGTACTGAGTAGGTATCATCGGCCAACTCAGAATAGAGAGCAATTTATATCAAATAATAAAATAAAATCAACCATAACACTTAACAGGTGAGAACAACAAGTACCATCTCCATTGGGCACAACCCAAGCAAAAATATGAGGACTCAACCCTCCACACCATACTCATTTGGGAAACAGGTTCATTAAATCTGAGTATATTAGCATAATTCAAGATTCATTCTCTTTACTATCCTTGTGTCGGAACGTGACACCTGATCCATTACTACTATCCTTGTGTCGGAACGTGACACCCGATCCACTATTACTATCCTGGTGCCGGAATGTGACACCCGATTTACTATTACTATCTTGGTGTCGAAACGTGACACCCGATCCACTGTTACTATCCTGGTGTCGGAACATGATACCTGATCCATTAATACTATCCTGGTGTCGGAACGTGACACCCGATCCACTATTACTATCCTGGTGCCTGAACGTGACACCCGATCCATTAATACTATCCTGGTGTCGGAATGTGACACCCGATCAACTATTACTATCCTGGTGGCGGAACGTGACACCCGATCCATTAACCTCATTCTTTTAGTTCATCAAGCCTTCTTTTATACCAAGGCATCATCATTAACAAAGAGGTTTTAAGGTTTAAGATTCAAAAGCCTCATCACGCTTATTTTATCACAATTACATAATCACATCATGCATGAACACAATTAAGCATATAGAAGGCTTTACAAAATTACCCAATACATATCATTCGCTATTAAGAGTTTACTATAAAACAGCATAAACCATAACCTACCTCCACCGAAGAATTGCGATCAAGCAATCTACTTTCCCAAAGCTGCGTTCTTCCTCTCTCTCAATCGATCATTTCTCCCTCTCTCTCTGTTCTTTTTCTTTCTCTTATTCAAACCCTCTTTCTTTTACCCTAATTGGCATATAATTAAGTATAAAAGATGATAAAATACCCCACTACTTGTTTCAAGGTTCTCTCTTTTAACCCCCAAGTAATTAAATTATTAACATTAAACCACTAACTTTATAATTATAAGCAGGAATAGTCCAAAACGCCCTCTAAAATATTTAACAGAAATCTGACCCAGTCAGGGTCACGCAGCCTGTGACGGTCCGTCACAACTGTGATGGTCCGTCCTGCACGTCCGTCACAACGTTCAGAGAGTTAATTCAGCGGAAGGATTTGTGACGGTCCGTCGAGCCCTCAACGGTCCGTCTAGCCATTTCGTCGTGAAGTTCAGAGAGTCCATCTCAGAACAAAAAATTCTAAATTCTAAGTGTTTTGGAACGAGACACCCTCGACGGTCCGTCGTGCCCATGATGGTCCGTCGTGGGATCCGTCGACCCAGACAGTGATTTTCAGAAATTAACTCTGCTGCTCCAAACGACTAAACAGGTCATTACAAACACTCACTTAAGTAAGACAAAGAGTGACCACCCATACATCATCTCTAGGCAAACCTAAATGATTTTTAAGACCACCAATAATGAGAGAAAAACACTTATATACACAGAACACATACACATCAGATCCTCCTACAAAAGGTGATTCTAAGGTTCACTTGGGTGACTTGTGAAGCAACTGCCTATACAATCCCTTCTCGCACACATAACAGATCCTTTAGATTACCTAGGATAGAATCATTATCAATTCACATAATAGTATACATATTATATGACATTCTCTTCCCAAAGGTTATCTAATAGGATTTTACTTAAGTAATTCATGAAGAGAACACCCATACATTCTTTTGAATCTTACCAAAAATAATCCTTAAGAGTACCTATATTTAGATCATGTCTAGTTATTCAATTTAATTTCCCTATCTAGAGTCATTGATAAGACATCCATAGGTATGAAATGCAGTGTCCATTCTTATGCTCCCGTCATACCATAACTAAGCAACCCTTACACTGCTCTAGGTAAGTACTTAGTCATTGAAATGATTTTCAACTTAAGTTACAATGTTCCTTAGTTCAATTAAGAGACATTCATCATCTATAAGGATATTCAGGTAATAGTCCTGGAGAAGACCTAGAGACTCACTCACTAACATCTTCAAAGCCTATTATGCAATATCTACATAGTGTCAAATACCACAAATTTAAACATCATAGAACTTCTTCAACCCTAGTGGGTATCCTATATGATGAGAATAGGCAATAATACATGCTTTACATATAACATAACATTCTAGAAGCATATAGGCATAACAAATATCATCTATAGGTCATCCTACTCACTACGATAATATATTAAATATAAGTCATCACAAGTGTAATATAATCTACCAAGAAACTTCATTCTTCAACATCAAGTAATCAACATAATGACTACACTATAGTATACTAGAGGCACACATCATCAACTAAAAGAACTCATGCCTCGAATCCATATACACATAATTCATATTGACCTTCATACTATTCACATATTAAAGTTATAACATGATAAAGCAATAATTCTTGAAGTAAGGCCGATGAGGGCACATCATTCACAATTCGTAAAGTAATGCCAACAAGGTCATATTAGTTACAAGTATAGTACATAAGCACCACTACCATAAGTGGACCATACCAAACATTATTACTATGTGAAACCTACTATATACAATATAGACAAAGTTCGGTCAACATACGATAGATCCAACCTCGCACTTCAATTAATAGAAAATTAATCAAACACAATATACTAATGACCTTTCCAATGGCCATGATCATCAATTTAACCTAATAATCACAATACATAATGAATCAAGGATAATACAAATTGAATTTCTAGAAAATTAGGTCAGCGAACTAAAAATTCTAGAATGATTCATTCAAAATTCAATAGCCCTAATCAAACTATATAAGAATTCAATAGCATTAGGACATAATCAAATCACCCATAAAGTAGTGAAATCTAAGGTTATATGAATTACAAGAGTTCATAGAGTTTTTGAGTTAAAATCATTGAATTAACAACAATTCAATCAATATTAAATGATTCAAAACATTCAATGGAACAACCATTGGATATATTACAAAATTGCAAAATTCATCTTTTTGATCATTTTTGAAATCATTTAAATTCACTCCTTGAATGGAAGAAAATCCGAAGATGAAGATTCATATGTTAATTGTGATGAAAATTCCACTATATTGATGGATAAAAAGTTGGAAAAATAAATCTTCTTCCTTGGAGCTTCAAAGCTTCATCAATGGAGGTTTTTGGAGAGAAACAATGGAAAGGTTTTATTTTGGAATTGAGGGTTATGATTTGATTGATGAATTACGGTTGAAAAAGGTCTAGTAACCGCCTTTAGTTAGTACCAAAAATACAACTGAATTTATAGGACCCTTTAACCAAGTCAAACTCAACTTAAATTTCCGGAATTATCATGGGGAAATAAGTCTGCAACGTGGAGTTGCTCCCACATAATTTTCTTAAATTAAATTCCAAACTAGTAGATTTTGCCATGTGTCAGTGATGCGTAGACAATTTTTTCTCTTGGTGAACCAAGTCAGCGACGCGGAGTTGCTCCCACTAAGTGAAAAATGTTGTTTCTTTTGGCACCTTGCTATCCCAAGGCTTGGGTCCTACTCTAGGACTTTTTTGTCGATCCTCAAGGAGTTTAACCCAGACATTTCCACATCAATTACACTCATATACATTATAGGAACCTCAAACATCAATTTGAATTCAAAAAAACATGTAAAATTAGATGAAACACACTACGACACACAAGGTCATTTCAAGGCAAACCATTCGAATGTTATGGACGTTCTTGGATATTTGACCTCAAAATTTCATGAACATTATATACTTCCTACAAAAAGTATTATTAACTATTTTAGGACTTTAAAACATCAATACACAAATATTAGGATCTAGCTACACCTAAGTCATTATAAAGGTATTTGAGTAATGTTCTGAACACTTATACATGCTTTCTTGTTATATGTCAATATGTTAGAGATGCTTTGGTTATATTATTTAGTATGCTACTACAGATGTTGACTTGACTTTACTTGACGGTGTTAGTCTTGTATTGTATATGGTATTTTCTTGATGAATATGTGTCTATAGGTTCACATGTGCTCTTGAATGTGTTTAATGACTTTTCAAAGGTAATTAGCATGGTTTTAAATAAATGTCCCTCGAGCATAATTTCAATGTTTTATGTGCATATGTTCCATACTCAGTACAAGTGGTGTACTAACCCATATATCTATGATTCTACAAATATGTATGTTCCAGCCATTGAGTTCCTAGAAGGACAATTGAAGAAAACTTGGCCTTATTTCTCCAATTGTTTGTAGGTCATCAGGTTCAGGGATGTTACCTTTTTCTACATTCTAGCTTGAAGTTGTATTGTCATAAAGACATGTTTCATTTCCTTTATCATTTTTATATAGATCTAAGCCTATATTAGCATCTTTACTTTGTATTTGATATGTCCAAGACTTGTACTTGTTTAGATGGTTCAATATGAGACAATGTATTGGACTAATTCCTATGTGTATGATGTTTTCTAAATGAGAAGCCTATGAATGCTTCATATGCGAGGTCTAATTAAACTCCACATGTAGTATGTGCGAAGTATATATAAACCTCATTATATATTTATATATGAAAAGTTTAAATTTTTCGCACTTTTTAACCAATGTAATGTGATGACGAACGCTAAGAGGCAAGTCTTAGTCCTCTCAAAGGACTAAGCCGCTGGTTATGTCTAGGGGGTTCTCCCCGGACTTGAAAGTATGTGTAAGGTTATAGGACTTCACATGTACATTGCACTAGTAGTCTTAGATTGAGATTATGAATAACGTCTTATGTTGTCTTATAAAATTATGTCCATGTCACAACCCAATAATACAACCTATGAGATATGGCACTCACGGATTGTGACATGGCATACTTGATATCTCAAAGGTCTTGTACAAGACCTTTGACATCATTCATTGCATACATGAATGAAAAGTAGTGCGGAAGTAAACCTTTTCACATGAAATAATCATACATCAAAATATCTTTTCTATAGAAAAAACATAAGAAAAGGCTAACTCTCAAAGTTTCCATCTTAGACATACAAATATCTTTGGACACGACCAATATTTAAATATATATAAATATCTAACTCTATTATAATACAATCAATAAGAAAACTAAACATAATGGTGTCCTAAAATCTAGTGAGGACATACAAACACTTTCTTGAATGAATACTAAATCCATGCTTTCACTTCAATACTCCTAACAAATGAAACATACACCTTTAGAGATAGACACATATATAGAACTAGTACATTAGAATGTAAGTATGGTATAATGCGATAAAATCATGCGAAAAGGACATTTGTATAAAATATGCTCTTTGTGAATAAGAAATCATTACACATGTTTAAGAGATCACATTAAGTCAACATAAGCACATAAAGTCGCATTATACAATATGACACCACTATCACTTCAAATCACATAAACATGAGACCCTCCAACCAAAGGTGATTTTAAGGCTCAGTTGAGTGAGTTATGAAGCGACCGCCAATAAAACCTTTTCACACACACAAAAGACATCCTTTAGATTACCTATGATAAAATTATTCCCATTTCATATATTTAACTACTTAACTAGAATTGCTCTAACACTCACCTATGTAAGATATGAAGAGAACTTCCATACACCCTCTCCAAGCCTACCTAAGAAATCCTTAAAGCTACTCTAGATAAGTACATTTTCGTTAGAATATAACATAATTTAGTCATTATGTTCATTAAATCATTTTGGATACATTAAACACTTAAGGACATTTACCTTAATGTCTTGGAGAAGAACAAGGGAACTCACATACTAACATCTTCAAAGCCTAGTCGCGCAATGTCTAGAAAGTGTCCCATTCCACTACCTAAACTTCATAGTTCTTATCCAACACTATATTGTATCTCACATGATGAGAATAGGCAATAAGAGACATAAACCATACTACCTCGGCATGAATTTCATAGTCTCTCCTACTTTGATAGAGGGTTGTACTTGCCAATAGTAGAACTATGACACAACAAATGTAGACATCTGGTTAAGGTATATCAAGGGTTTCTTTTTAATCTAATATCCATCTTAACTAGAGCTACTCCCTAACCATAGTGTCTCGGTTCTAACTTTTGTTCTCATACAATAATTCGATAAAAGAGCATACGAAGAGGTACCATATCTTGTTTATAACCAAATCATACTACAATTTACCAAGGATGGTCCACTACAACTGCCTACAAATGTTATTGAGATAGCACAACGACTTTACGATGGATGATTTCATGCCTTTCCAGCCAACCATTTCTAGTCCACATTAACGGAAGAAAGATACCATACACTTTAAACTTCAACGATATCATAACCCTCTTTCTAAAAGGTTCTACATAAATAACCTTGTTTACTATATTCAACATCATATTCAATTAATACATATGCATTCATGACAAAGGTTCTTTAACCTACTAAGTAAAGGATTTTTATTAACATTCCTCATGTATCAAGTAAGGTATATAGATCTAGATAAACAAGACACACTTCATTATCATGTTCTCTCATGTACAATGTCATTCCTGTAGCACATAGGGTCAACTACGTGCAAGTCACGCTACACAATTATATAGAATCATCAACATAACTCATCATAATGTTCATCTAGTCATTTAGGAAGATTCATGTTTTAACATCAAGTATACACAAATAAGGAGTCAATATAGCCTATAATCATCACATATATTACTTAGAAGAACTCATACTTTGACTTCACATACTCACATAAGTCATTAAGACCTACACAATACTAACATATTAATAATATAACATGATAATATCATAATTTATAAAGTAATGAAATCGATGCCACATTGCTTCACAATTCATAATGTATTGCTGACAAGACTACATTATTCACAAGTGTAGCACAAAAGCGCCGCCACCATAAGTGGACCATGCAAAACATTATCATAATTAAAGAACTATACTAAATATATATAGAGAAAATTACGTATGCATACAACCAATCCGATATCACAACTCCAATCCATAGCCAATTCAACAAACTCAATACCCAAAGGTTCTTATCAATAGTCATGATCACAAATTCAATTCAATAATCACAATATAAAATTGTCCAAGAAAATACAATATGAATTTATCAATTCATGACAGCCTTCTTACAATTCTAACACAATTCATTCATAATTAAGTAGCCTTAATCAAACAACACAATAAATCAATAACTTTTAGACATGATTAAATAATCAATAAAATATCCAAAACTAGGATTGCATTTGTTTGCATCTATATGTAGAGTTTTTAGTAATAAATAATCAATGTAACATCAAATAAATCATAATATTGAGTCAAAACGTTTTTTTAAGAACCCATCTCTGGATATCAAAAATAGGAAAATTTCTTCTTTTGAAAGTCTTTGGAAATTACTCTAAAGATTAGCTCCTTAAAGAAAGAGATTCAAGAATGAAAATATTACCTTTATTGGAGAAAGCCACGAAATTTGTTCATTATATAAATGAAGGTCTTTAATCGTAGCTTCAACCTTTCCCTTATTGGAAGAATATTGATACATCTTGATCTGTCATTACACCATTTTAGGCCTATGACCACCCTGATAAAGTGTAGCCTAAACTACAAAAAGTGTGTCCTTTGATAAAAGGCAACACTTTTGGACTTTAGGAAACACTATTTTAGGGTTTCCCCAAAGAAGAGTAACCTTAAAGTTTGGGTACACTTAAAAGAGTAGCCTAAAAGGAAAAATGGAAATTATTTAATTTGCCTCATATAGCAACATTTTTATCTAATAAAACTACACTTTCAAGCGTGACCCTTGCTTCCTTATTGCCCACAATTTCAACGTGTTGCCTTTTCTATCTAATGTATGACAACGATTTTAATGTGTTGTCTTTTTTATGTAATATATGAAAACAATTATAAAGTGTTGCCTTTTTTATCTAAAGTATGACAAAACTTTGAAGTGTAGTACTTGCCCATGTTCATGCCACAATTTAAAGCCCTATAGCTACACTTTTAGGTGTGGTAATACTATTTTTGTTATAAAATATGCCACAATATCTAATTAAAATACTCCAATATTAATTTGCAATAAATAATCTTCAGTATTAAATTGGATAATAAGTAATTCAAATATATAAATTTTCAATAGTGTTTTAAAGATAGTATGCCTTGTGTACATACAAATTTATAAACCAATATTCTACATATGTGTACACAATAGTAAAAAAGTATTCTTATGATAGTCCAATATATTCTAGAAATGAATATATTTATCAAAATCAAATATAATGAATTCAAACTTCTAAAATAGTTTAAAAAAACACTTCATCATCCACTTCAATGAGATCAAATTGACTTGAGCATTGTATTCATCAAAAATAGACCGACTACTACTCTGGTCACACTGTGTGGAAGATAAATAAGCTACATGCCACATACGAATATCATGGCAGACGAGACTGTATAACCAAACTTTAAAAAGAAACAATTGGGTCGTTTTAAGAAGAAAAACCTTTAATAAATGACGTCCAGTCAGTGTAACTAAATAGTTGGACATTGTGATACATCAAATCTCCAATCATATATGTAATACAAGAGTTCTGGACAACTACTTTCTTTATCCCACAAAAATCTCACTTTGACCTGGCTAAGTTATAAAATGAGAGTTTTACAGTTTTTTTTGGAGCAAGTGAAGATATGAGTAACTTTTTAGCTTTGCAAACCCTTACAAGGAAAAGTTTCATATGATAATTCAAAAAAGATAGATTCAAGTAATTATTATTCTATTTTGACACATGATAAACCTTTGCTTTTTAAGAAACTGGACAAGTAAAAGTGGAATATCACAATCTTGCACCCTGTTGTCTCTTTTTGGTCACCACTGAGTGACTACATATCTTTATCCTTACCACTAGTCGACCACTAGATAGACCAGACTTATCCATTTAAGTTTTCTAGTTCAATATATATAAATCTATTAATAGTTCTGCGATTTCTAAAAAAATAACTTGTATATTACTAGAAAGGAAGGCAAGAAAAATATATATAATGAGGAAAAAAATTAAATACCTTCAAAGGTAACCGCCAAATGTTTCTTTGGATGGGAAGACATTATCATGTTCTCGACACCAACAAGCTACCTTCATAATGTACCCCTATTAATTTTGAAACTCAAAGAAGAAAAAATATTATAAGATCTTCAATCTGAGGGAAAAAAACAAGTTAATGCCAAATGTCAATTAAAAGTATGAGCTTAGTGATATCATATGAACATAGTAGTGTTACATGAAATTGAAGTTCACTCAATGTTTTGCTACCATTATCTGGTCACCTCATCTTCATATCATAGAGAATAAACATTATAATATCACTGTTTACTTCAAAAAATCATGAACATATCATTGTGTTACCTGAAATTTTAGTTCACTCACAAATAAAAAAAATCAAGAAATGATGTCACCAAAATATGATAGTGACTTAAGTGGGTACTTTCCTTTGAAGGAAAGATCAACCATTCTTGTCAAGGAATCAGTATCATGTAACTGAGGTATTGCCTGCCTGACCAAGAATTGCTATCCTCAACTTCAAGTACTAAATATCATCTATATGTAATGATAAAGTAGGGATAAAACAACAAAAAGAAATTTATTCAATGAGATGAAAACAAATTTACTAGCATATGATAGTCTGCCTGTTAAGAGTTCCGTCATCACCACTCAAAACCAATAAACATCACTTTGAGAAGTGTAAAACCCTGACTCAAACTCTGGGGGCACCATAGACATAGGTTTTTAAAAGTTTTCCTGAAATTGAATATATGTACAACTTCACTTATTCTATTTCAAATCCTTCAAAGTAGTGCATAAGAAAAACAAAATAGGCAAGGTTTCCGGAAATATTGATGATACACATTCTCCAACCGTAGTATATATATTTTCATATGAAATACAAAAAGAAAATGAGTCTTTTACTTCATAAAAATCAACCCCAATTTTTTTGAATTTAGGTGTTGTTCTGTGTTCTAGTATATTTCTGTGTTCTGGTATATTAATATCCAGTTAGAATATCATTGACTTATATTGTTTGTATTTCTTGTTTTTGCTCATCTTTCAAAATGAGGTTTAATGAGTTTCTTTTAAGATCATTAATGCTTCACTTATCAAGTTTGATCAATTTCTTTTTCTTTTTCACAACGGTACTGAGGCTAGATGTATGAACCTTGATACTTACAGGGGTATATCCTACTTTCAACAAGCCCTCGATAATAAGGCATAAATTTCTGAACGTATCGGCAATCAAGAACACAACTACGTCTAGCACAAACATTGATCTTGTCTGTCAGATGGGAAAAATATGAAATGATAGTTTCTATGGAAAACATAACTAATAATTAATATAAAGCTTTGTTTGTACACCTTTTCTAGCAATTTTTAGTGACAAACAATTGAATCGACAACAGAATAAAGTAGGTAAGTTCTTGCGTGTAGCTATAAAGATTAATTGTTTTTTCATAGTTATATTCAAGAAAGAAAAATAAGAAATGGTTAATGCAATGAATACTAGGCCTCTGATTTAGTAGTTAAATTTATCTACAAGAAAGGATGCTAAAGAGAATCGATTGTCGTCATCCTCTTACGAGGATCCCACAAAAAAAAAGACTGCAAAAACAAACACAATAAGATGAAATAACAAGCTATGAAATATTTGATTCCCTTTAACAAGGTGCATTGAGAAAGGTGGCATATGACAATGTTGCAAACAATAAAGAAAGTGATACGAAAGATAAGTTTACTTTAGTTCTCATCAATGATAACTTTTGCGAAGCACAAACTAAATAATAAAGAGTGGAGCTTCACTTATGGAATATGTAGATTAAAAATCTAAATAATATTGAGTTGGTAGTTTTTGTGCCAAATATCTATTTAATTTTCAACTCACCAAAGATGCCCTTGATTTTGGTTCATCGTACTCTTCATTAATCCTATTAAAAAAGAAAATCATTTACCTAAAAACTGTAGTAAATTTCATCATGCTATATCTCTTCACGTTAAGACATCAGTAAGTGTTTGTCTGTTATTTGATTGTGCACGTTTGATGCAGAGGAATGTACTCATCCATTGAACTTATGCACAATCTTCAATGGTTTCACTGTAGGTTTGCGAAATAAAATTAACCTATATGATATAATCAGGTTGTTTAGAAATGACACGTGATGAGATGCCATCGATTAGTGCTCTGTTTGAAGATACTAGTAGAATCCTAACAATATTTAAGAAAACCTCAAATTCCTATGCTGAAATTTTTTCAAAAAAATCATAGTTAGGGTAAAAAAATTTGAACTTTGATCTTACAAAATAATAGACACAATTCTTTTAAAGAGGTAAGTAATGAAAGTAATGCAAGATATGTAATTTTGAAATTTCTGGGAGCTCTTGAAACATTGTTTTTTTTAAAAATAGTTCAGCTACACTGAGTAATCGAAGTGTACAAACCTTCAACATATTTCAATAATTGAATTCAACTCTTAGTAGTTTTGACACTGAAAGAACAAGAATAATCTTTAATACTCCTTCAGAGAGAACTTCTTCAGGTGACTCTAAAATAAATTTCAAATCTACCTGAACAATCAAAGACGACTCCAGTTCGTAAATATAAAAAAATCAAATATGTTTCTTTTTTATTTTCACATAGTTGTATAAACCATTGATGTAAAAAATTTATTCTAGCTCCTAAAGTATCTACTAATCCTTCATCATTCCAATCTTTAATTATTTTTGTGCTAAATGGTTCTAGTAATTTTGTAAAATATTGTTGTCTTATTTCTTTTGCTTCATTTAAATTGTATTTTGATTTGTAACAGTATTCTTTAAATGCACAAGTGTATTCTTCTATATAACACATTTTACATATAGCTAATTTTGTAATAAGTTGCCAATTTATTATTTTTCTCTGTTTTGTTCTCTTATATCTGTGTTCATACCTCCAAATTCATTTCTTATTGTTGATTCATAATTATCTAGTATATCTATATTTGTTGCTGATGGAGATCCATCCATTTTCTTTTCACTTCTAAGTACTTCTAAACTTTCTAAGGGTAGATTATCTATCCATAATCTTGTTGTTCCTACAAATGTTCTTTCTATATACCTTGGTGTTTCTATTGTTTTTATTTTGTTATCTATTAGTTGCTTAGATATATTTCCTATCCATAGTAATATTACTTTATTTATATCTGTAACACAATCTAGATCTAAGAAATTATATTGTTCGTTTATTGGTTTTGGTGTCCAATTTTGTGGGGGTGGAAGCGATATTAGAGAGATGTAGTAGAGAAGAAAGACGATTGATTTTATTATGAGGGAAAGCCCTCTCTTTATACTATCAAACTTACATATCTGGCCAATATAAGTGGCTGACACTTACTTTACACATGGCCTAATTATATTTGGCCGACACTAAAAACAAAATACATACAATTACTACTTTACATAATGACCCTTTCTTTTTATTGTTGGCCGACACACACTATTTACTTTACGACTTTAAAAATAAAAACTTTACAAATAGCTGTTATACATTGGCTAAAGAAAAGTAAATCTTATCTCAAAAGAATCTTATGCTTATTTCATTTCTTCCATTTTTACTCCAAATCAACATCTGGTATAACATTATCTAGAATTTCTGTGTATGTCTCACTTATATCACTTATTTCTGATTTTTGGTCATTTATTGTATTTGATTCATTTTCGTCTATTTCATTTACTTCAAGGTCTTCATTTAGTTTTTGTTCCATCTCTTTTATTTCATTAGTTATTCTAACTCTTTTTCTTTTTCTATCTGTTTCTCTTTTTGTTTAGTTTCATATAATAATTTTAGCCTAGCTAATTCTTTTTCTAATTCACTTATTCTTGTATTTTTTATTTCTTTTAAATGTTGTACTTCTTGTTTTACTTGTATTTTTATTTTTTCAATTAAGGAGAAGTTGGGAAACTCCATAAAACCCATGACAAAGTTTGTTTAAATACAGCTGCAGGTACAAGCAGGAAAGCTAGTGAAAAATCACGAAATACAAACCTAAACCAATTATTCATAAAACCATTTATCCAAAATACACAAATACAAATACCAAAAGAACCACAAACTTCCACATATGCAATGAGCATACAAAGTGATAAAAAGAGGTACAATTACATTACACAATCTTATATCGAAAACATATATAAAATTCAAACATATTTTAACCTAAACCCCAGATCCACACAAACCAATAAATAGAAAGGAATTATTTGCATTATATAAGTGTTTATTAGCATTTGAACCATATATTGTTTACAATAAAATTATTGTAAGAACAAATAATACACAGGTAAAATGGTGGATAACCAAAAATGTAGAAGATTTAGTTACAAGAAAAGAAATAAAGAGATTAGTATTAAATATATTAAATTTTACATTTACAATCGAGGTAATCAAAACTGACAAAAATTTAATTGCAGATTACTTGTCAAGACAAAGCTACTCAAACTGAGGACAAAAATGAACACACAATTGAAGAGCTATTCAAAGCCATTACTACACTTTGTACTAAAGTGGATAGAGTGGATAATGAGATACAAAAGCTACAGACTAATGAATAAAATCTGAGGTATAAAGCTAATATAAGTCAGCAGCATGACTATAAAGATACGGAGCTATGTCGATCGGAAGACAGGAAAATTCTAGAGCTAAAAGGAGACGTTGGGAAACTCCATAAAACCCATGACAAAGTTTGTTTAAATACAGCTGCAGGTACAAGCAGGAAAGCTAGTGAAAAATCACGAAATACAAACCTAAACCAATTATTCATAAAACCATTTATCCAAAATACACAAATACAAATACCCACAGAATCATAAGCTTCCACATATGCAATGAGCATACAAAGTGATAAAAAGAGGCACAATTACATTACACAATGTTATATAAAAAACATATATAAAATCAAAACATATTTAAACCTAAACCCCAGATCCACACAAACAAAAAATCCAAATGAAGATTACATAACCCAAAAATTACAAGGATATAATAGGTTGATTGCACAACCCAAAACTAGTTCAAATTTAGTGAAAACATGTTATAATTATGGGTTACTAAATACAGTATATACATATGATGGCAAAGAGATAAGTGGAATACCAGAATTATACAAAGCATTCGTCACATACAAAAGAGTTACAAAAGGAAATCTATTTTATATTAAGTTTTATACAACACCAGCTGAGATATTATATGAAGAAATCAAATCACCAATTCAAGTTATAAAGATAGGTTTGACCAGAGATATGATAATACCATAAGAGATAGAAAAACAGGCTGAAATACCAAAGATATAGATACCAAACTTTTATTCAAATAAAAGGATAATTGGTATAGCAACAATTATACAAGAACTAGCTAACAATTATTAAAACGGCAATGCTATTTGGAGTTATTATGCAAGAGACCAAGTTATGATATATTCAAACTCCAAGTAATTAAGAAGAACAGATATGGAAGAAGTCCAGCGATGGATTTTATCGTTATTAAAACCAGAAGAACAACCTACAACAGGAGCATTAAAAAAGAAATTTATTTCAGAGGAGTTATTAGTCAGATATTGTAAGCTTATTGGAAATAAATATCCAGATCACAGATGTTCCAAATGTAATGGAGAAGATAATGTTATAGCAGATGTTGATTTGGAGTAAAAATAGAAGAAATGAAATAAGCATAAGATTCTTTTGAGATAAGATTTACTTTTCATTAGCCAATGTATAGAAGCTATTTGTAAAGTTTTTATTTTTAAGTTGTAAAGCAAATAGTGTGTGTCGGTCAACAATAAAAATAAAGGGCCATTATGTAAAGTAGTAATAGTATGTATTTTGTTTTTAGTGTCGGGAAAATATAATTAGGCCATGTGTAAAGTAAGTTTCGGCTACTCATATTGACCACATATGTAAGTTTGATAGTATAAATAGAGGGCTTTCCCTCATAATAAAATCAATTCTCTTTCCTCTCTACTACGTCTCTCTAATATCGCTTCCACCCCCACATTGGTATCAGAGCTAGTCCACAAAAAATAAGATATGGAAAATTCAGATATGACAAATCTACCAGAACATGTATATTCGTTTATGTTCATAAGTAGCTAAATCTATTTATTTCTGATAATATCTTGTTGATTATGATTGTTTATCATGTCTTAATAATGTTATAATAACCATCTTTAGAAAGTTTGCTACAGAAATATTCTGCAAATAAGTATGCCCAAACTATGTCATCCTAAGGTTGAAACCGATAGGCAAGAAGGCCGTTTAGGGGAGTGAACAAAGTTGAGGCGTTGTTAGGGTAACTGATCAAAGAAGAAAATTGTAGTAGTGACCAGACGAGATGATTATTAAACCATTATTATTACATAGTAAATAAGTATAATCCATTAAGAGGTTGGAAGGAATAAAATATTAGTGAAAGTGGAAAATAACTAAATGAATACTTATCTACTGGATGATGATGTTAATTACAAGATATTAATACTCTATATACAAAAAGGTCTTAATACAGATATAAAAAGAAGAATTTATGATATATTAGTAACATATGAGGTAATAGAAGTAACAACTCAAGGTTGGACTGAATTAGATATACAAGATAATTTTTATGATGAATTTTATTTTGACATAAATGATTTATATGATGATCTAGAGATATTAAGAGATCAATGATAAAATATATATATATTGGGTAAAAGCTAAAGAAAACATAGATCAATATGATAAAATAGAATTGGAATTATAATGATTGAACCCAAAAGGTTTGAAGTTTGGCAAAATTGAATTAATAATAATTATAAGATAAAATTTATTAAAGACCCAAACAAATTAAGTAAACTTTTTAAAATTTTGTATAGAAAAATATAAATGAATAATAAAACATGTAAAGAAACTAAAATAACAAAAACCAAGATAGATAAAAAAAGTACGAAAGATATGGAAAAAATTGAAACCCTTATACATAGAATATGAACTATCACAAACTTTTAAGTTGCAGTTTCTAGACTGGCCAGCCCCTCTTGTGGACGTGTCGACCCTTCAGGTTGCGGTTGAGAGTTTGTGAGTAGATCTTGATATAATCCTAGAGGCTAGGCTTCGTGAGTCTGAGGCCTTTTTTGCAGAACCTGCAGAGGAAATAATGTTGGCTGCTTTATTCGCCACTTGTGAGAGTCCACCACCTCAACCTCGAGAGCATCACAAGAGGCGCAGGGGTCGAGAAGAGGATGAGGCTAGTGCAAGGAAGAACAAGCATCGTGAGATGGAGGCTGCGAGGAGAGACTCAATTGTTGATGAGGAGGCACGTAAGATTAGGGTTGTAGCGTTAGCTTCCGGGGAATCTAGCTCCAAAGATGTGGAGACGGAAGGAGGCACGACTGATAGTGTTGTTGCTGATGAGGACACTACTGAGGGTGACCAGACAATTGAGGTAGTGGGTTCCGAGGAACAGACCCACCAGCTTGCTGATCGCCGACGCTTTGCGCCTAAGGTTTTCTTCCCCTACCACTCTAGTATTTCAGTTTTTTTTATGCAATGGGGACAATTGCATATCTTTTTGTTGGGGATGGGGTAAATGGAAAGTGAGTGCTAGGGTGAAATCTAAGTAGCCCAATTCACAATCGGATTTAAGCATTTTCTTGCATGTGTTCTTTTCTCCCACAAAACACTGATGTCTAATAATCATGGAATGTAATTAATTTCAACATCACATAGAGATACACTACTGCATGACGTTGAATCTAATACTTGAACTAGGTGTCAAATAATCATGGAATGTAATTAATTTCATGTGAGTGTGAGAAAAATCTGAAGGATCAACCATTAAGACTGAGCTAGAACTTTCTTGGTTAGTCCTGCTAAAAGTAAGCAAAAATGAACAATTAGGAGAGAAATCATAGGCATTTGTTCGAAAAAGTAAATCTTGTGAAAAAAAACAGATGAAGTTAATCTAGTATAAATCCAAATGATATGAGCCTAAAAACAAATCTTTCTTTTTCACCCCAAATGATCTTCTCCGAGGAAAATGTGTTGGCCCTAGTCCTTGCTTGGACATGTCCGTCTCAGTTTATGCCAAAAGCATATGCTGTGGGTGGTTAATGCAGAAAACAACCTTGTCATGGATCTGATTAACCGTGGGTAATGTGAACCTTGACTCATGGAAACGTCATGAGTTGAGGGTGGTTGTTATAAGGACTACTCCGGAAAGTGGGGTTGAAAGAATCAAGAGAAATAAAGAACAAAACAGAAGTTATTATAAAAAAAAACAAGTCACTTACATATAAGGTTAAGAAAGGGAAAACAATAAGATAAAAAGAAAATTGAGAAATTGGGCGAAATAAAATGATAAAAAAAGTGGTATGTTTAGCCGATATGTCAAGGAGGGAAACAAGTCACTAAAGTATAACTAAATATACCCTACCTTACCCTGAGCCTATGTTACAAACTATGAAAGTCGTATCGTGATCCTAAGAATTGTATGGCGAACATAAAGCAGTTAAAAAAGGGCAAGTTTATGGTAGTATGTATGAATGAGTTGTGAAATTTTTTTGAGAATGAGTGTTGAAAAGTAATCCTTATACTCAAACTGAAATCATTGTGTAAAAATGAGGATGTTTTTTTGAAGTTATACCAGAAATATTACCACATCGGTGAGAAATTGAAGAGGATAGGTGTTAGTGTGTGGTGAGTCTGTGTCATGGTCTTGTTCAACACAATTCAAGCCTAATAATGATAACATGGATAAACATAATGAGAATGATCGGAATTGATATCAAAATGTTTGTGAAAGATTAAATATGGATACTCTTGTACAAAGATTTTGTAGTGAGTCATAGTGCGTCGCTTGAGGACCAAAACCGATTTTAAGTTGAGGGTGTTTATGTAACGTGGTTTCACTTTATTTTTAATGCTTTTTCCTTAAGTTTAGTGTGTGTCCAAAAGCCTTTTTGTATTAATTTTTATGTATGTTTCTCCTTATTTTTGAGAAATTCTTCCAATGATGAATGCGGATGTTTTTGAGCGAGAAATGCAGAAGAGACTACCTACTGAGGTTATGACGGTTCGTTGAGTCTCTGACGGCCGTAGGTGGCATCGTAGTGAGTAGAGAAGCTGCTGAAGGAAGATGGGGAATTCTAACCTAGTGTGGTATTACGGATGTCCATAACGGACCGTCATAGCCACGATGGTCCATCCTGCTGGTTCGTTGAAATGATCAGAGAGATGTCCAAGTACCCAAATTCAAAGAAGTTAATGTATTATGGAATGGAGACACTAGACGGATAGTCGTGCTTGGAACGGTCCGTCATACCTGTTCGTTGAGGGTTATGAAGAAAGCAGAAGAAGAATTTATGATGTATGGGACGACGGAGGCCATGATGTCCCATCGTGACCACTACGGTCCGTCACGAGGTCTGTCTACTCAGACGCGTTTGAAAATTTTCAATTATTAGAATCCTTCTTTTATTATGTTATTTTTTATTAAAATAGTTCAAAAAACCTCATTTTTGGTGTTGGACTTTTCGATAATTTTTAGTTCTCTTGTTCAAGTATTGAAGAATTAATTTAAGTAATTGATACACTTTTTCTGTAATTGATTGTTGCTGTTTTTGTTGATTAATCAAGTGAATTTCTGGATTTTATTCTTTATTATTTAAGTGAGTGCATGAATTCCTATATTAAATATATGAATAGTGTGATTATGACCATGGGTACCTAAACTCCATAACTAGGGTTGTAGGAACCATGGTTGAATAATGAGGTAAAATCTAATTGAAATAGCGATTCTAGAATAGTGTCTTGCATGTATTGATAATTCTTGCGTTTAGAAGTCTTTTTCACGGAGGGCCAACGTTAGAACTCGCCTTAATGCTACTTGCCGAACCAAGGAGGTAGATAATAGGAAAAGAATTATCAGCATAGATTTAGTGTACACTATCTAATAGGCTAGTGTAAGTTGGTACGAGGTAATAACTTAGTCAAATATTGAATACAATGCTTAATATGAGGTAAGGGTTAGTATAGCATCACACGTTGCTGGACAAAGGTGCGGAATGAAATTTTCTAGATGCCGGACCAAGGATTTAGAGATAAATAACTTATCACTTCACATGCAAGATACTAGGAAAGAATTGTTATAGTTAGAATTATCAAGCTAGGAACCTTTGGGAAAATCTTATGCCCTAGTTACTTTGATTAATTGATTAAGCTCCGAGATTTGAATCTGTTAATTGTTTACTTTAATTTATTTAATTATTTTAATTAATTTAGAACTAAAACCCCCGTTTTTGTCTTTTGTTTTCTAGGGAAATAGTTGACTAAATAATAGTAATAATAGAATAAAGTTAAGTCTAAACAATTTTTCTCGTGGGATCGATCCTAACCTTATTTGTTGGGTTCTTTACTAGATACGACTGCTTTATTTATTTTTTGCGAAGTAAGTTTGAGCGTACGAATACTTAAGAAGGAAACAAAGAGAAGTAGGATGGATAATGATGCTTCCGATGGAATAGGTCATTATAAGAATCAACAAATGTTTTCTGGACAGGGTTATTCTAGTGCCCCTAGGTATAAGGATTATGGGTTTCTAACATAGACATCAAGTAAATATCAATGAGTATTCAAGACCTACATTCCATAGGTGTGGTAAGAAATATAAGGGTAGGTGTTTGGCCGGTAGACTTTGTTGTTATGGGTGTGGTAAAAGGGAAGACAAGGAAGTTTCTACTAGTGATATGGAATATGGTACTCCAAAGGGGAATAGGGTCTATGTTCTCCGATCCAAAGGTGATGAAGAATGATCTCCTCATGTCCCTTCCCGGTATGTGCTTCCTCCATGATTTATGAAAATTTCGTGTTTACTTGTTGCCTAGACTTTTTTTCGTAGACTTGATGTTTTCCTTGTTATGATCAATTGTTGAATTTCTTTTTAAGAATTTATGTTTTACTAATTATGATGAATTAATGAGTAGAAAGACATATGTGGCTTAATCACAAGTGGGGGATAGTGAGCCCTGTTCATGAGGTATGTATATGATTATATGTTGCTATGTCATTCATTGAATGTTATGAAGGTGTGAAGAACTTGTTCAAAAAGTGACATATATGCATGAAGTAGTCTCTTGTAGTGATATAATTGGGTTAATGAGTATTCTAGGCTCCGTTATGTCTGTTGAACATGTCATAGCTAGGAGATGTTTGTTTCTCCTTTGACGTTAGTAAAAATATTTACTTCATGCATGTTGAGTTCCGTTAGATATGTCTAGCTTGGAATAGAATATTACCTTTTATTTGGGTGTGTGCATTTAGAAATAATGCACATAATATGGGCTGCTACTTAAGAGTTGATCCTTTAAGAAGTGTTTAAGAAGATGTCATTGGAGGACGAATGTTTCCCAAGTGGGGGATGTTGTTTGGACCCCAAAATAAATTACGCCCAACAAGAGCCTAACATGTGTCATGATTTTATAAGTTCTCAAAATGGTGAATTATTGAATTAGATGTTATTTTTAGAGTTTTGATAGTCATACATATAAGAACTACCATGTAAGGTAACTAGTCGTGTGTATGTGCTAGTGTGTGTAGGTATGTTTCATGAGGTTTTAGGTTCTTCTTTTGTTATAAAATGATAAGGAAGTGGCTTAAAGTGTAAATTTTCGGGTTTAGGGTCTAAATGCCAGAGTATGAATCCTGAAGAACCACCCAAAGGGATCTTTGGGGAGGACCGAGAAGCTGGCAAAAAAGTACCTTTGGAGAGTCAAACGACGCCTTCCATCGACATCCGTTGTCCCACCAACACCCCATTTATGGGGTCATTGCTCTTAATCCCCCAAAATATGATTTTCTTTAACAAAAGAGGGACCTTCAGTACTGAGCCGTCATTTCATCGATGGTCCGTCGCTAGCAGGCGTAGTTTGAGCATACAACATTCACCCAACATACTGCCAAGTTAAGGAATGAATTTGAAAATTTACCCCACGTCAAAATAAATACAGGGGATTTTATTATAGCTTTTTTTAGGTATATTTAGTATATTTAAACAATAAAAGAGCAATTTAGACTCTAGACTCCTAAAAAAAAATTCTCCCTCGCCAAAACTCTCTAAAAAGTACCATTGAAGAAGAATAACAATTGGTGGCAGCTTTTAGGATTAAAGTCGCTAAGTTTTAAAAATGGGTTTATGTCTCTAAACTACGGTATGTAAAGTTCATTCATCCATGGATTCTTCCATCAATGGAGTCCCTATAGTTCTCCCTCAATTGTGAATCCAAAGGACCCCAGTCCTGGGAGGGTTGTGCTCGCATTATGGGTGATATCTTGATATGCTAGATCTCGTGGAAGCTTGAGATTGTAGATTTCATGTTATCTTGAGATTGTGAATCTGATGGCAGCTTGAGTTGAAATACTCATGGTAGATTGAGATGGTGAATCTCATGGAGGTTTGAGTTGAAATTATCATGTTAGCTTGAGATGACGAATGTCATTGAATCTTGGGATGGAGGAATAAAGCTCTCCCATGTTTATCTCGATCTTGTGTTGCAAAGAAGCTTTGTCATGTTATCTTTATTTGATTAGGACAAAACCATGTCACGGAAGCTTTTGGGGGGAAGACCTATATTATCCTAATGTTATCTTTAAGTGCATTCAATGTGCATTTCATGATTGCTCGATTTTCATGCAAGGTGCATTTCACCGTATGGTCGATTAGGTTTGAAGATTCATGCTCCCCTGTAGATTAGCTTACTTCTAGATTATTGGTTGCACGGTGATTAGGTTGGAACTATTGTATCCTTCTTTTGTTAGCATATTCTGCTAATTTTGGTATATATTCTCTTACTTGATTTACTAATCCTAAAAATGATTGTAATTTCTTTTTAGTATCTATATTTTCATCAATAGTGATAATTTTTTGTACTATGTGAGTTTGCATTTTTATTCCATTTTTATCTATTTGTATTCCTAGAAATTCTATCTGTGGTTTCATAATTTCTGCTTTACTTTTACTTAAACTTATACCTGAGTGTTTGATTATATGTATAAATTTTCTAATAATCTTATATGTTCATCTTGTGTTTTGGAGTATAATAATATATCATCTATATATATGATACAATTTTCTAATTGGTTAAAATAGTTATCCACAAAATGTTGGTATCTACCTGGTGCATTTTTATATCCAATGGTAATACATTCCATTCATAGAATCCTTGTGGTACTGTGAATGCTGTTAATTGTTTAGATTCTTCTTCTAGTTTTAGGTGGTAAAATCCTGATTTACAGTCAAATTTACTAAAATAATTATATCCTTGTATTTGTCTTATTTTAAGTATTTTATTAGGTATTGGGTAGTTATATGTTTTAGTTTTAGCATTTAAATTTCTGTAATCTATAACCATTCTACTTTTACCTCTTTTTTGTTCACTGTGTTTTATTACTATGAATGTTGGGCTTGTATGTTTACTATTACTTTCTTGTATGTAATTTTTTTCTAGTAATTCATTTATATGTATTTTAAATTCTTGTAAATCATCAAAGTTATATTTTAATGGTTTTTGTGTTATTATGCTATTTTCATCTATTAGTTCAATTTTTACTTTTGTTTTATGTTTTTCCCATCCTTGTAATGGGTCTTCATTATATAGTTGTTCTAGCTGTTCATTAATTATTTTAACTTTGTCTATTGTAAATATAATAATTTCTAATTGTGATATTTGTTTTTCATCTATATTTTTCATTTCCTGATTTATTTTCTCACTTCCTTTAATCCACTCTGTTTTTTCAAATAGCAGACATATTTATATTCTGTTTTTGAAATTATGTTTATCAATTGATCTTTTTTATCATTATCTGTTTTGACTAGTTGTGATAGTTCATATCCTGTATATAAAGATCTTAATTTTTTCCATATTTTTCTTTATTTTTTCTTTATTTTGTTCTCTTATATCCGTGGTCATACCTCCAAATTCATTTTTTATTGCTGATTCATATTTGTCTAGTATATCTATATTTGTTGCTGATGAAGATCCATCCATTTTCTTATCATTCCTAAGTACTTCTAAACTTTCTGGGGGTAGGTTTTCTATCCATAATTTTGCTGTTCCTATGAAAGTTCTTTCTATGTATCTTGGTGTTTTTGTTGTTTCTATTTTATTATCTATTAACTGTTTAGATATATTTCCTGTCCATAGTAATATTGCTTTATTTATATCTGTGACACAATCTAAATCTAAAAATTATATTGTTCACTTATTGGTTTCGGTATCCAATTTTTATTTAATCTACTGTTCCATATTGCATTATTTCTATCTGATTGTTGATAACTTTCTGTATAATAAGTTGGTGGTGTCCACCTAGGACTACTTCTAGGGCTATTTCTAGGACTATTATCTGGGGTTTTGACTCTTGACGTACTAGGTCTATTCATATCTCCTGTGTTTATTTCTAATTTTTTTAGTTTATTTGTCTGTTGTAAGATTTCTGTATATGTCTCACTTATGTCACTTATTTCTGATTTTTGGTCATTTTCATTTTCATCTATTTCATTTACTTCATTTACCTCAATATCTTCATTTAATTTTTGTTCCATTTCTTTTATTTCATTAGTTAATTCAAGCTCTTTATCTTTTTCCTTTTGTTTTGCTTATTTTCATATAATAATTTTAACCTAGCTAATTCTTTTTCTAATTCACTTATTCTTGTATTTTTTATTTCTTCTAAATGTTGTACTTCTTGTTTTGCTTGTATTTTTATTTTTTCAATTTCTCTTGATTTGTCTATTTCTTCATTTTCTTTTGTTATTCTTATCATAGCTGTTAAACTATCTTCTAATTTTGCCGTTTCTTTTTCTAACATTAAGTATAAATTATTTCCTTTTTTTTATATCTTCTTCCTAGATTTGAAAATATTATTTTTATTATCATTCCGTCTTGATTTTCGTATGTTTTTTCGTCTACTGCAAATTCTTCTTTATTCATTATAATCTATGTATTATATTATGTTGTAACTCATATTCAAGACAATCTAATTCTAATTTTAACATGGATATATCTTTTCTTTGTGCTAGTAGTGATTTATTACATACTCCTGCTAATATGTTTTCTTCTAATCTTCTTTTTCTATGTTTTAATTCTTGTTCTTTTTCAGCTATTTTTTCCATTATTTCTTCTATTAATTGTTGTTTATAGATTTCTCTGTTCATACTGTTTTTTCAAATAGCAGACATATTTATATTCTGTTTTTGAAATTATGTTCATCAATTGATCTTTTTTATAATTATCTGTTTTGACTAGTTGTGATAGTTCATATCCTGTATATAAAGATCTTAATTTTTTCCATATTTTTCTTACCTTTTTATCTATCTTAGTTCTTTTTATTTTAGTATTTTTATTTTTATTTATCATAACCTTTTATATAATATTTTAAAAAGCTTACTTAATTTATCTGGATATTTAATCTTTTTTAACCTGTAATTTCTACCATATCGCCTTAGCCAATATTCAGTCATATTTAGTCTCCAATATCTAAATCATCATATAAATCATATATGTCATAATAAAGTTCATCTTGTATACTTTGTATAGTTAACTTAGTCCAACCTTGGGTTGTTATTTCTATTATCTCATATGTTTATAATTTTTCATAAATTTCTCTTTTTATATCAGTGTTCAGGTTTTTTAGTATGTAGAGTAGTAATATCTTATAATCAACATCATCGTTTAATAGGTAAGTTTCCATTTTTATCATTTTTATTTTCACTAAAATTTTATTCCTTCCAACCTCTTAATAAATTATACTTGCTTATTATGCAAAAATAATGATTTAATAATCATCTCGTCTGGTCACTACTACAGCTTTCTTCTTTGATAAGTTACCCTAACAGCGCCTCAACTTTGTTTACTCCCCTAAACGGCCTTCTCTGCCTACCGGTTTCAACCTTAGGATGGCATAGTCTGGGTATACTTATTCGAAAAATATTTCTGTAGCAAACTTTCTAAAGATGGTTATTATTACATTATTCAAGCATGATAAACAATTATAATTAACAAGAGATTTTCAGGAATAAATTAATTTAGCTACTCATAAGTATAAAATAGTATACCTGTTTTTGTAGTTCTTCCGACATAGTTGGTTTATTTTCCATAATTATTTAATTAACTAGCTCTGATACCAATTTTGGGGTGGAAGCGTAGAGAGAGAGAGAAGAGACTAGTGGAAGAGGTTTTGGAAGAGGTGTGTTTTATTTATGAAGGCAAATGCCTCTTATATAGACATACATAATGACCTTTCGTCTTGGTTAAAAGACAATTGGCCTTTACTATTTACACAGTAACTTGACTCTTACTATTTACACAGTTACTTGAATCTTACTATTTATGATAAGGACATACTGACACTATTAACTTTACGACTTTTTACAAGAAAACAAAATAAACTTTGGCCAAATAGCCGACATACTATTTCCTATTTTATTTAATGGCCTTTACATTTTTATATATGGCCAACAATGATTATGACTAATTTGTACATATATCTTTATGTCTTATCTTCTTTTCCTTAGTTTATTCCAGTTGTACTCCCGGGACATAGTTATCTTCGCCATTGCATTTTGAACATAGATGGTATGGATACTTTTGTCCAATTAGTTTGCAGTATCTGGTCTTCAAGTCTTGAGAAATGAAATTTTTCCTGATAGCCCTTGTTGTAGGTGTTTGTTCTGGCTTCAGTAGACTTAATATCCATTGTCGTACTTCTTCCATATCTGCTACTCTTATATCTTTACAATTGGAGTATATCATTGTCTGATCTCTGTTGTAATAACTCCAAATTGCATTTTCATTTAGGTAGTTGTTTGATAACTCATTTAATATAGTAGCTATCCCAATAGTCCTTTTGTTTGCATAAAAATCTGGGATATCCACCTTCTGTATCTCTTCTTGTGTATCTATTTTTTCTGGTATTATCATATCTCTAGTTAAACCTATCTTAATAACTTGTATTGTATGTTTAATTTCTTCATATAGTATCTCTGCTGTTGCTGAGTAGAACTTTATATAAAATAAAGTTCCTTTTGTTATTCTTTTATATTGCAGAAATGCCTTATGTAGCTCAGGTATTTTAGCTACTTCGTCTCCTGTAATAGTATATACTGTACTTATTAGTCCGTAATTGTAGCAAGTTGCTACTAGGTTTGGATTCGTTCCTGGTTGTGCAATTAGTTTATTGTATCCTTGTAGATGTTGGGTTATGTAGTCTTGTTCAGGGTTTCTCGTATTTTTGGCTTTAGGGTTTTTGTTTAGAAAAGTTTGTACTTTGTATATATTTTCTATATACATTCTGGTAATGTGGTTATATGTTTGTTTATCTGAATCTAGGCTGGCTTTGTAGGTATTTACTTGTGGTGGTATGAATATATCTTTCTGGGTACTTTGAGGAGTATATGGTTTTGAGAATAACTTATTCAAGTTTGTATTTGTGTATTTTATTTTAGTCTCCTCCTTTTTTGTAGGTTGTCCTGCTGTAGATGTGCTGGTTGTAGCTGCATTTAAACAAATGTTATGGGTTTTAAGGAGTTTCCCATCATCTCCTTGTAGCTCTGGAATTTTTGTGTCTTCCGATCGACATAGCTCCGCATATTTATAGTCATGCTGCTGACTTTTAGTTTTCAAATTTTGTAACTCTTTACTCATACTATCTACTTTCGTAGAAAGTGTAGTAATAGCTTTGAGTATTTCTTCTGTTGTATCTGGTTCAATTTGTGTTCCTTTTTCTTGATAAGTAATCTGCAACGAGATTTTCATCAGTTTTTATAATTTCAATTGTAAATGTAAAATTTAATATATTCAATACTAATCTCCTTATTTCTTTTGTTGTAACTGAACCATCTAACTTTTTTGTTATCCACCATTTTACCTGTGTGTTATCTGTTCTTACAATAAATTTATTGTAAACTATATATGGCTCAAATGCTAACAAACATTTATATAATGCAAATAATTCCTTTCTATTTATTTTCCATTTTGCTTGTGCCTCAGTATATGATCCTGAGCAATACCTGCAATGGTGTTCTACCTTTTCTTTGTCATATTTATATTTTAATACTCCTCCGTAACTGTGGTCACTTGAATCTGTTTCAATTATATATGTGAACGTTCTATTTTCATCAGGAAAATATAATTTTGGTAATTTTTTGCATAATTTTTTAATATTTTTTATGTGTTCTTTATCTTTATTGTCAAAATGATATTCAATATCTTTTTTGAATTTTTTATATAATGGTTTTAAATGTTATGCTAATTTTGGTATATATTCTCTTACTTGATTTACTAATCCTAAAAATGATTGTAATTTCTTTTTTGTACCTATATTTTCATCAATAGTGATAATTTTTTGTACTATGTGAGTTTGCATTTTTATTCCATTTTTATCTATTTGTATTCCTAGAAATTCTATCTCTGGTTTCATAATTTCTGTCTTACTTTTACTTAAACTTATACCTGAGTGTTTGATTATATGTATAAATTTTTCTAATAATCTTATATGTTCATCTTGTGTTTTGGAGTATAATAATATATCATCTATATATATGATACAATTTTCTAATTGGTTAAAATAGTTATCCATAAAATGTTGGTATCTACCTGGTGCATTTTTATATCCAAATGGTAATACATTCCATTCATAGAATCCTTGTGGTACTGTGAATGCTGTTAATTGTTTAGATTCTTCTTCTAGTTTTAGGTGGTAAAATCATGATTTACAGTCAAATTTACTAAAATAATTATATCCTTGTATTTGTCTTATTTTAAGTATTTTATTAGGTATTGGGTAGTTATATGTTTTAGTTTTAGCATTTAAATTTGTGTAATCTATAACCATTCTACTTTTACCTCTTTTTTGTTCACTGTGTTTTATTACTATGAATGCTGGGCTTGTATGTTTACTATTACTTTCTTGTATGTAATTTTTTTCTAGTAATTCATTTATATGTATTTTAAATCTTTGTAAATCATCAAAGTTATATTTTAATGGTTTTTGTGTTATTATGCTATTTTCATCTATTAGTTCAATTTTTACTTTTGTTTTATGTTTTTCCCATCCTTGTAATGGGTCTTCATTATATAGTTGTTCTAGCTGTTCATTAATTATTTTAACTTTGTCTATTGTAAATATAATAATTTCTAATTGTGATATTTGTTTTTCATCTATATATTTCATTTCCTGATTTATTTTCTCACTTCCTTTAATCCATTCTATAGGTTTTCGTTGTTTATTTTTTACTCTTTTTGCTCCTATTTTATGGCCACATGGCGTAGTAAGCCACCAGTGTGTTTTTTGTTATTATGTGTGGGTAAAATTTATCTAAAAATGGCATTCCTAATAATATATCTTTCGTGGTAAATTCAAAATTATACATTTCTTCTATTGTTAGTATCTTATCCCATATTTGTATTTTTATATTTTTTGCTTTATATTTAATCATACTTCCATCATTGTTAAATCCTGTTACGACCATAGCTGTTTTTAATTTTTCCCATTTATCTTCTGGTAAGCAATTATATTTACATATATTCGCTTATGCTCCTGTATCTATCATAGGTGTATAGTATCTGTTGTGATATCCTTCTACAATAATTTTTGCAAGTATAAATATTTTCATTAATCATTTTTGGTTCTTTTTATAATTATTTTCTTATTTTGACAAGTTATTGTTAATTGTTCATTTTCTATGCTGTATGTTTTAACTTTTTCTAACCATTTTATTCCTAATGTGATATTATGATTTCCTTCATATATCTTAAATTGTATTTTTAATGGAATTCCTCCTATAATTATTTCTTTTTCTGTTGTTTCTTCATTTATATTTACTATTTCACTAGGTAATCCAGGGCATATATGTCCTGTTTTCATAATCTCTTCTTCTAATACTAGTTCTCTTGTTATATGATTTTCTTCTTGTCCTGTGTTTATTAAGATTTATATTTTCTTTGGTCCATTATTCCTGTTATAAAATAATGATATTTTGTCATTTCTCCTAAATCTTGTGATATTTCATATTTTCTTTTAGATGAACTCATTCTTGATGAGGAAGCTCTAGTCATCATATTTAATGAGTTTGTATTTGGTGTACTTGAGGTACTTAATCTTTCTTTTACTATCTCCAATTCTTCTTCTGTATCCATTTCTTTAAAACTATAGTCATTATTATCTATTACCGTAATTATTTTTTCAAAAGGATTTTCTATTTTTATTTTATCAATTTTATTTTTTGCTGTTATTTTATGTTTTGTTGTTAATATATAAAGATTTTTACATCTTGCTGTGAATACCTTACTTCCTGGTGCTAACTCTATTCCTGACATTTTCCAATATAATACTAATGATTTATCTATATTCGTGTCTGTTAATGCTACTGTATAATTAGCACTTATTATAAATTTAAATTTCTGGTATATTAAATTTCCTTTAACTGCACTTATTACGCTTTTTTCTATAGGATATTTTATTCTATCATCTGCTAAATATATTTCAATGGGCGTATCTATTCCTTCTCTGAAACAAGCTTTTATTAGTATTTCCGTTCCTCCTAAATGTACATATTTTATAGCTCCTTTATTTTTTATGTTTTGTATTTCTTTATTTATTATTCGTTTGTTTATTATAGGTATATATGCTTTTCCACTTGTATATTTTCCGTCTATGATGTGTTCTTTTTGACTAACTATATAGTATTCTTCTTTCTGTCTTTTAAACAAGTTTTTTAGTATAGGTATGTCAAGTATTTTTTCAACACTTAAATCTAATTCTTTTCCTTTTATTTGTTCAAAAAGTGTATTATCAAATATAATTTTTTGGTGTGATGATTCTTCATCTTCATAATTCTCTTTAGATATTATTTCGTTTTCAGACATTATATTTCTTCTTCTTCTAATTCATTATCTAGATTTTCTTCTCCATTTTAAGTTTCTATATCTGATACTTCATATATACTATCGTTTTCACTTAATTCATAGTCTATGTATTCTATTTGCATATATTTGTCATCATCTATAACTATTTCTGCAATTTGTTTTCTTTTTGGATTTTTAGGTAATTTACAGTCCTTAGCTATGTGTCCTATCTTTCCGCAATTATAACATGTACATTGAGATATTTTTCTTTTAGGTCTATATGATCTTTTCATTTTATTGTTTTTTACATAATATCTTCGTCTTGGTTGTTTATATTTATACTTAGTTTTATTTTTTCTATAATTTTTATATCTTCTGGATTTTGGTTTTTTATTTGTACACCCAAACTGTGGTGCCATTTTATTTTTACAACATGATAAATTTTTATTTAGTAGTTTTTCCATTTTTAATTTTTCTTTTTGGTTTTCACATAATTGTGTAAACCATTGAGATAGAAATTTTATTCTAGCTCCTAAAGTATCTACCATTCCTTCATTATCCCAATCCTTTATTATTTTCGTACTAAATGGTTCTGGTAATTTTGTAAAATATTGTTTTCTTATTTCTTTTGCTTCGTCTAAATTGTATTTAGCTTTGTAATAATATTCTTTAAATGCACAAGTATATTCTTCTATATAACACATTTTACATATAGCCAATTTTGTCATAAGTTGTCTATTTATTAGAAACTTCAAGGCTTGCATAGTGTGTGAGGTAGAATGGTATTTTTCACATGCATTGCACAAGTGTGACTTCAGGTGATATAGAGTCATAGTATTCATTTGCTATGAAGAACTTAGGTCTAAATAATGATACTGGATTATGATCAAGAATGACAAAAGAGAGTTACTTAGCTTTGGTACTAGTATGGGATACTACCTTAGCCTTGTACAAGTATACATGGAAGTTGGTTATGCATTAATTCATATGATTAATAAAAACAATGATTTAATTGTGAACTGCTATATGCTTTATGATTCTTTATTATGTTTATGATATTCATGTTATGTTTATGCTAATTATTATGATTATGTCTACAATTTACTAACCCTTTGAGATATCTTATGTTTGGTATGATAGTTTCCATACTTGGTAGATTTCGTCTAATGCATATTTTGCGTAGATTCTAATTAATTTTAGAGTGCTGAGAAGATTGGGTTGATTGAAGGGTGGAGTTTTAAAAACATTCAAGGAGTGAAGTTTGGGGAGTCCTCATAGCATTTGAGGACACCACCCCTATGTTGTCTTTTATGTTCTTTTCTATGTTTAGACTTTTATTGTTATGTCCCAAGACATTTGTACTCATGTAGTCATAGATGGTTTTTGATAAAAAGTTTTAACTTTGAGGTACTTTTCATATATATGCAATGAATGATATTTAAACGCTTTTAAAAGAGTTCCGAGAGGTTAGTACGTCAAGATGCATCTAGTGGGTTCTCCAATATCATGAAAGCCTTGGTGTTTTTTATTAGTATAATGGTGTAAAACGACCTAAATCAAATATATAATATACCCAAAAAATATCCAAAATGAACGTACATTAATTGGTTCTTTTTAAAATAAGTAAAACTTAACTGTATTTTTCAGAATTATCATTGGGGAATAAGTCAGCATTGCGGAGTTTTTCCCTAAAGATTTGGTACAGTGTGCGATGTGTACGTGATGTGGACTAAAATTTTTTGCTTGAAATGAACAAGTCCGCAACGCGTACTGGTTTCTTCAATATGTAATCACCTACTTCTTTGGGCAGCTTTTAGGCCAAGAGTTTGGTCCTCCTCAACGAAACTTAGGTTTGTCCTTAGGGATTCGTTACCGGAAGTTTTGACCATAAACATATTCCTCTACGTGTTACAATTATCAACACTTGTTTTCAACTCAAAACAAAACCCAAACCATGCAAACTAATGAGGAACACACTAGCATACAAAAATAATTGTTTATGTACCTCTTGGTAATTTTTCAACGTTCAAATTCCAAACATCAAATTTACCTCTAAATCTATTATTCATCATTTTAGCATTGTTTAAACTTAACTACCTCTACACCAGAATAACTTCCTTGTTACCCTGGAAGTAATAGAAGTGATTCTTCTTTCGTTCACTAACATTGGGACAATTGTAGAAAGCTTGTTTGGCCTCTTTCCCTCTAGTCGCAATAGAAGTACAATCTCTCACCTTGTGATTATTCTTCCCACAACCAAAGCACCAACTAGTACATGCTAGACACTTCCCGAAGAGCTTTTCCCACAATTTGGGCAAGTAGGTTAATCAATTTTGAAACCACCATCTTTCTCATAGTTAGCTTTAAGAGCACTAGGTACATCTTCATTTGGATCCCTCTTCTTAAACCTAGGTTGACGTTGCTCATAGGTTCTCCTTCTCTTAACGTCTCTACTTCTTCTCCCAAGCTTAGAATCTTCAATATATTGAGCACACACTATGACCCTAGATAGAGTCATGCAACTATGAAGCATTGTCGTACGACACTCTTCTTTCACATGATCACAAAAACCGATTAAGAACCTAATTTTCTTATTTATGCTTTTACACACCAAATATGGAGCATACTTAGACAATAAAGTAAATTTAAAGGAATAATCCTCCAAACTCATATTACCTTGCCTAAAGTTTATAAACTCCTAAACCCTAACCTCTTTCTTGTCACTTAGAAATTACCTCTCTAATAATGCTTCTTTAAAACCTTCCCAATCTATATGACCAATTCAATTACCTATAGTCTTTGCATTGTGTGAAGCATACTTGAGCAACCCCTTTAAATTGATGTGAAAGTAACTCCGCCTTCTCTGTAGAAGTTACCTCCTTTGCATGGACTATGTATAAACTTTATCTAAGAATGCTTGGGGATCCTCTACAACCTTAGATCCATGAATGGTAGGAGGATTCATCCTCACAAAGTAGCTGAACCTAGAGGTCATGGTACTCTAAAGAGCATTCACACTAGGCCCTACATCTAGGCTTGCTTGAATCGTCATGGCCTGGACTAGGGTAAGAAGTTTTTCCTTAAATTCCTCATTATTTATGTACGGGGGAACCACTGGAAATTCATTTCATTTATTAGCTATAGGGACTTTCTCATCTTACAGAACATGAACACTTTGGGAACTTGTTCATCTTGCGGAGGAACTCCTTCATTAACCACTTCCTCATCTACTATTCTTCTGGGCGTCTTTCCAATATTTATATCCTACAAACACAAGAGAAGAGATTAGGAAAAGACACTTATAACTCAAAATCTATGGCACAACACAATAGTAACAAAAAAAAGTTAAATTTTTGTCGTCTTATAGCCTCTCGCTCATAGATGTGTCACGATTCACCATTGATGAACAAGACTCTACTTGATGTGGCTTTATTAGACATTGAATCCTAGAGACTACTTCATAAACTTATGCTCTGATACAAAGTATGTAACGACCCTAGAGTACAACCTAGGAATCACATAGCATACTTTACCTCAGGGAGGTCTTATACAAGCCGTTTATCATTCATTGCATATGATACATAAAAAATAAAGAGGAGAATTTATAAATTTCTTCACTATTTAAGAATAATTTTATTAAAAAGCAAGCGGAAGACTTTAATATATCTAACTGTAAAATATGTGTCATTAAACTTATATTAATTTGTACTCTAAAGTTATTAGATTGTTTAAAGAGACACATACTAAAGTTAGATATTATAAGGACCCTCAAAATGAATTAAAATGTCTCGAGCCTCACATGTACCTAAAAAGGTTAATAATTTTTTTATTAAGTATTTTAGATTATGGATGATTGATTTGAACTAATTTGCTGGTCAAACGTCCAAGAACGTTCAAGACATTCAAAAGTTAGTCCTTAGACGTGCGAGTGTGTTCTAGTGTGCCTTAGAATATTTTACTTGTTGTTTGGTTCTCAATTTGATATGTAAGAACCTTAAAATGTTAAAGATCATGTTTAAGTTTTATATGTTCGTGCACCACTATACAAGGACAAATAAAAGGGTTTGAGAGAACCCAAGCGCTGTCAAGAAGTGTCCTCACCATGAGGTCCAATCGACTCTGCATTCATGGACCTAGGATCAGTCGATAGGGGTCATTTGTCTGCATTTAGGTTTGGGATATTAAGCCCACAAATTCCATCTTTGAGAAAAACCACGGAGGAACAAGACGGGTTTTTGTCGAACCAGTGCTATGTAAACTTTGTTCCGTCAATGATGCTTGTAATCCATGTGTGAAATCCTCCCATGTAAGGGGTAAATTGTGAAATTCACCCCCATTCCAAAAAGTGTGTGGACGATTATTATGGGCTATTTTAGGTATTTCAGTTTAGTTAAAATAATCGAAACCCCAATTGGAATTAATTCTTTGTGTTTCACCCTTCCCTGTCAAAACAAACTCTCTCTAGAAACCTCCATTGGAGATGAAGCTCAAGAATAACTTAGATCTTGGATTTTCAGGGTTTATTCATCATTTTTTCGTGTTCATCTAATCTAGGAAGATATATGTTAATCCTTCTTCCATAGTTATCCTTTTATATAATGAGTTATTTCAAATGTTTTAAAAGAAGAAGTCATGATCAAATTGTTCATTACTCAACCTACCCATGGGTTCATTCTAAAATTGATTTCAAAATCATACTTATGATTAATTTATGATTAGATATTGTTTATAGTGAGGACTTCCATAGAATTTCATGAAGAAACTATGAATCTCCTAATTTCTCAATTTAGCCTATGATGTTGTCATTGTGATCGTGATATTAAGTTGATTGAATTATGTTTTAGATTATGTTAATGTATCTATAGCTATTTTTTTATATATGAATTGATGATAAATTTGTAACTGATCGACGATGATCAAATCTTGGAAAATTTGTATGGTTTCCCGATTTCTGTACTTTTTTCTAGAATTGGTAGTTGAATTCGCCTTGAATGACAGTTTGTTGTATTTTCCACTTATGGTTGAAATTTTTACTTCATTGTCAATTTCTATAATCTATGATACTTACCTTGAAGGAAAATGTTGTATTGTGAATGTGTGGTTATTATGATACATATTGTAAAGTATTATGCGTACTTTCCAATACTAGTAACATGTTCTGAGAGTTTATTATGTAAAATACGTTTGAACGAAGGTTTAAAAGATAGGAATGGTCTATGTGTCTATCATTTATGATGTTATATTGACGTATGACCCCCCTACGTATGTACCCATACAAGAATGTGTTGTCTAAAACATTGTAAGGAGTCTTATATTCAAATGTTGAAGATGTCTTGTCAACTATTATATAATGTAATGTGTCATCTCTGCATGAATGTGTCTTGTGATATCAATAGGGTGGGTTCCTAAATATTATGTTGATACTATTATGTGATCATGTTTACCAGCGTACACCCACACACACATAATGCATATCGATGAGTAGGATAGATTGATTATGTCCAATAAAAGAATAGTTTTCATATGCAATATTATTTTCTATATATGAATATAAAGTATATGTACATGAAAGTTTGAAAGTGTATCCTAAATAGGATGCCTTGATAGGTCAACTAGTATCGGTAAGGGTATGGGACCTTGCCTATACATAGAAAATTTGTACCTTGATAGAATAATTCCTAGGGTGATTATTTATGTACAAGAATAGGAATTCATGATTATGCTATTAACATCAAAGTACATGCTATGATGTAAAGTATATCATATGATGAAGCATTCATATGTTTAGTATTTAAATGTGGTATGTGAAAGGTTTCCTCATAAATGAACATATATACGCACATGGGAAAATGAATAATCAAGTATGTATGATAACCTAGTAAGTACAGTCCTTTGAAAGGTTTGCTCAATCTTACTGTAAAGTAGAATATGCTTGTATAGTTTATGTCCATGTCAAAGGATATTCTCACATGATTTAGGTTAATGAAATACAATTTTCATATATAACCTATGAGCTACACATATAAGGGGTTAATTCTAAAAATACTAATTTATGAAAGTAATATTTGTAAAGTCTTTTCAAAAAGGGAACATAGCTTAGAAGCGAGTACACTTGATAAATGAGGGGTGCCTCTTTCTTATGAGGATGGTTTATTCACCAAATGTCCTCATGAGTTCGAAGAATAATTCCAAATGGCAAAAAGAGAGTTTCAATATACATCTCCTACTTCCTTAACTATGTTGCCCCCATAAGACCTAGCAAGTGTATCCACCTAATATGCTAGCATGATTTTAATGTTTTACCTTGGAAAGTTGAACACCTTCTTTCGGTGTGGGGTTCAATGACACCGGATACCATGTTTAGCTCGCATGGTATTACTGTCGGTTAAGACTAGGATTCTCCTTGAATAAAATTGACAATTTAAGTAAACTAACGAAGTCTGACTAGGAAAACCTAACGGAATTTGCTTAAAGTAGGTGCTGATGGTATGGAACTTTACATATACAATTCACAAGTAGATCTTGAAGGGAGTTCTTGGAAGATGTTCTATATATATATATATATATATATATATATATATATATATATATATATATATATATATATATATATATATATATATATATATATATATATTATACATGAAATTATGGTATGGTTCTACTTGTTATGATAATATGTATATTATGAATACTACTATCCGTATATGATGAGTGTCTTACTTTATATGCATGATGTTTGTGTTACTATCGATATGATGAAGGTGCTACTTATGCATGTAGTTGACTATAATTGTCATGTTGATGTGTGAATTAAATCGTATGTTTGTGGACTGTTTGTGAGTTTACTTAGTATATGTGAGATAATAGGGCTTCACATGTACATTGCACTAGTAGTCTTACATTGGGATTATGGTTAATGTCTTATGGTGCATTAATAAAATTAATTCCAAACATGCTAATGTTAACTATTGCCTAATTATAATGTTATTTATAGTGTTGACTTTTATTTTTTCTTACAATGCATCTTATATGAGTTTCATGCATTATGTTGAGTTAGATGTGAAGTATGTGTTGACATGATATTCTATGCTTCTATGAAAATGTATATTTGTTTGATGTTAATTAAGATTATGTGAATGTTCACCATGGTGACCTTAAGGGGCTGCTTTAGTATGGATGGTGGAATGGGACACTATTATTGCCTTGCACCAAGTGTTACTTGAGGTTTACATAGGGGTTAAGGAAAGTTAGGTATATGATTAAAATTTCATGAACATGATTGGTATCATTTAAATTCAACATTGTAATTGGTCTGTTGAAATGAACAATAAATATTCCTACATCATGTATATGAATGACATTGTATAATTATGCCCATGTTTATGAAAACTCTTTCAAAATATAATGTAACGACCTGTTTAGTCGTTTTGAGCAGCAGATTTTATTTCTGGAAAAACAGGCTGAGGCGACGGACCCCACGACGGACCGTCATGGGCACGACGGACCGTCGCAGGGTCTCGTTTCAAAACACTTAGAAAATCTGAAATTGGGTACTGAAAATCGACTCTATGAACTTCGTAACGGAATGGCAGGACGGACCGTCACAAGTGTGACGGACCATCACAGAGTTTTAGTGGAAATCCAGTCTCTGAGCCATGCGATGACCTGCAGGACGGACCGTCGCAGGCACGACGGGCCGTCGCAGGCACGACGGGTCGTCGCAGGTTGCGCAATCCCAGTCTGGGTCAGATTTCCTTATACGTTTTAAGGGACGTTTTGACTATTCCTGCTTTAATTATAAAGTTATTGGGTTAATTCTAATAAGTTTAATTACTTGGGGGTTAAAAGAGGTAACCTTAAGTTAATTAATGGGTTATTATTGCCATCTTTTATTCTTAATTACATACTAATTAGGGTAAAAGAAAGAGGGTTTGAATAAAGAAAATAGAAAGAACAAGAGCGAGAGAGAGGATCGATCGAACGAGGAAGAGAGAAAACACAAGCTTTGGGGAATTTGCTTGCTTGATCACTAATCTTCGGTGGAGGTAGGTTATGGTTATTTTTATGCTATTCGTAGTAAACTCTTAATAGCGAATGATATGTATTGGTAGTATTGTAAACTCTTCTATATGCTTAATTGTATGCTTGCATGAATGTGATTATGAAATTGTGATATAATAAGCATGATGAAGCTATTGAATCCTAAATCTTGAAAAGAAACCCTAATCTACTTTGTTAATGATGATGCCTTGGTATAAAAGAAGGCTTGATGAACGAAAGTAGTGAGATAAGGGGATCGGGTGCCACGTTCCGGTACCAGGATAGAATATGAGGATCAGAGTGTCACGTTCCGACACCAGGATAGAATATGGATCGGGTGCCACGTTCCGGTACCAGGATAGAATATGGATCGGGTGCCACGTTCCGGTACCAGGATAGAAAATGAGGATCGGAGTGTCATGTTCCGACACCAGGATAGCATATGAGGAGCGGAGTGTCACGTACTGACACGAGGGGAATAAAGATAATGAATCTTGAAAGATTATAATATATTCAAATCTAATGAACCTAATTCCCAAATGAGTATGATGAGGAGGCGTGAGTCCTCATCGATGTGCTTGGTGTTGTAACCAAGGGTTATGGTAACTGTAAATGCTGCATGCTAAGGATATTAGTTCATTTTATGATATTGCTTAATATATACTGTTTTCTATTTTGAGTTGGCCGATGATATCTACTCAGTACCCGTGTTTTGTACTGACCCCTACTTTTATGTTTTCTTCTTGTTTATTTGTGGAGTGCAGCAAACGTGCCGTTGTCTTCGACTCAACAGTAATTCATGCCAGTCTTACTACATCGGAAATTCAGGGTGAGCTAATTCTTCTAGCTTGGACTGGATCTTCTTCTTCAAGTCTTGATGCCTTGAACTTCCGGCATGGACTAGCTTCTTATGTATTTTTAGCTTTTAGAATACTCTTAGTTTAGTCATATTATCATAGATGTTCTTGTGGTGATGACTTCCAGATTTTGGGGATAATAATAGTTATTGATTTTATTAATGAGTTAAGTTTTCCGCATTACTTTCTGTTGATATTATATTGAAATGTTAAGGTTTAGATTGGTTGGTTCGCTCACATAGGAGGGTAAAATGTGGGTGCCAGTCGCGGCCCGATTTGGGTCATGACAAACTTGGTATCAGAGCATTAGGTTCGTTGGTCTCATCACACAAGAACGAGTCTAGTAGAGTCTTAAGGAACGGTAGGGGGACGCCTTTACTTTTCTTTGAGGGGCTATAAGACTTTAGGAAAATTCCATTCTTTCTTTCTTTCTTTCGTGCTACTACTTGAATCCAATTGGTATCTAGGTGATACAAATTGGTATCTGACCATCTTCACTCTATTTCGCAGATGGTTAGAACTAGAACAACGACTGTGCCAACACCAACACCGGCCAAACAAGAAACGTCTGAGCCAGCCACTGGGGCTGTGGCTCGAGGAAGAGCAACGGCAAGAGGCCGTGGTAGAGGTCGTGGGAGGACGTCCTCTAGAGGGAGAGGACGAGTACCTAGCCGATCTGATACTAGGGCAGTGACTCCTCCACCGACTGAAGAGGTAGTGAGAGAGGGTGAGGAAGGGGAAACTGAACAAGTACAGAATGAGGGATTGCCTCCCCAACCTACCCCAGACATGATCAATCAGGTTCTCGCTTATCTTAGTGGGTTATCTGATCAAGGTCAAACACCTCTAGTGTTATCTGCACCAGCACCTCAGGGTCCGGAGGTACAACATGCAGCCACTATGGCTCCTCGTATGGATGCCTCATTGGACATAGGCACGTTTCCACGTCTGACTACTGGGCCTATAATGACAAATGATCAGCATGAACTTTTCAGTAAGTTCTTGAAATTGAAACCTCCAGTCTTCAAGGGTGCTGAATCTGAGGATGCTTACGATTTTCTGGTTGACTGTCATGAGCTACTACACAAGATGGGTATAGTAGAACGGTTTGGTGTGGAGTTTGTGACTTATCAGTTTCAAGGGAACGCCAAAATGTGGTGGCGATCACATGTTGAGTGTCAACCGACAGAGGAAACACCTATGACTTGGGCATCATTCTCTAGTTTGTTTATGAAGAAGTATATCCCGCGGACTTTGAGGGATAGGAAAAAAGATGAATTCTTAAGTCTAGAGCAAGGTAGGATGTCGGTTACTGCATATGAGGCTAAGTTTCGTGCACTATCCAGATATGCCACCCAACTATGTTTCAGTCCACAAGAGCGGATTCGCCGTTTTGTGAAGGGGTTGAGATCAGAGTTGCGGATTTCAGCTTTACAGGTAGCGGCTACAGCGAAATCTTTTCAAGAAGTGGTGGAATTCGTGGTAGAGGTGGAAGGAGTGAAGCCAGATGAATTCACTATGGCATCGACATCAAAGAGGTTTCGAAAGGGAGGTGAGTTTAATGGTTCTTACTCTAGAGGACAGGGTTCCGGAGGTTACTCAGTTCGACCCATTCAGTATTCACTACAGACTGTAGTTGGGGGTCAACCTCCGACCGGTCAACACTTCTCTGAGAGACCTATGCAAGAACCCAGAGAGTTATGGATGTGGGGAGATTGGACATATTAAGAGATATTGTCCAAAACAGAGTTACAGACCTCCAAATGTTAGAGGTAGAGGTGGTCATGGTAGAGGCCGTCATTCTGGAGGACGCGGTGGTCGAGGTAATGGTGGTCACCAAAACGGCCGGGGTGATGGGCAAACTGGAGCCACTACATCACAACATGGTAGGGGCAACGGACAGACAAGTAATGGGGCCCATTGCTACGCTTTTCCTGGGAGATCTGAAGCGGAGACATCAGATGCTGTCATCACAGGTAATCTTTTGATTTATGATTGCATGGCTTCTGTATTGTTTGATCCTGGATCCACATTTTCTTATGTATCTTCCTCATTTGCTAATGGTCTAAATTTACATTGTGAATTACTTGATATGCCTATTCGTGTTTCTACTCCGGTGGGTGAGTCTGTGGTAGTTGAAAAGGTATATAGGTCTTGTTTGGTGAACTTTGTGGGGAGCAACACTTATGTAGATTTGGTTATCTTAGAAATGGTTGATTTTGATGTAATTCTAGGTATGACTTGGCTTTCTCCGCAATTTGCAATCTTGGATTGTAATGCTAAAACGGTGACGTTAGCCAAGCCTGGAACAGATCCGTTAGTGTGGGAGGGTGACTACACTTCCAGTCCGGTGCGTATCATCTCCTTTCTTCGTGCTAAGAAAATGGTTAGTAAAGGGTGTTTAGCTTTCTTGGCACATCTCAAGGATGACACTACCCAAGTGCCTTCGATTGAGTCGGTTTCGGTGGTCCGTGAGTTTCTGGATGTGTTCCCTGCAGATCTTCCTGGTATGCCACCAGATAGGGACATTGACTTCTGTATTGATCTTGAACCGAGTACTCGCCCCATTTCTATACCCCCTTATAGAATGGCTCCCGCGGAGTTAAGAGAGTTAAAAGCCCAACTTCAAGAGTTGTTGAGCAAAGGCTTCATTAGACGAAGTGCATCTCCTTGGGGTGCTCCGGTTTTGTTTGTAAAGAAGAAGGATGGGAGTTTTCGGATGTGCTTAGACTACCGGCAGTTGAACAAGGTAACTATTAAGAACAAGTGTCCTCTTCCTCGCATTGATGACTTGTTCGATCAGTTACAAGGTGCTTGTGTCTTCTCTAAGATTGACTTGAGATCCGGTTATCATCAATTGAAAATACGGGCAACGGATGTGCCAAAGACTGCTTTACGAACTAGGTATGGGCATTACGAATTTGTAGTGATGTCTTTTGGTCTTACGAATGCCCCTGCTGCGTTCATGAGCTTGATGAACGGGATTTTAAGCCATATCTGGATCTATTTGTGATCGTATTTATTGATGATATATTGGTATACTCAAAGAGTAAGAAGGAACATGAAGAGCATTTGAGAATGGTATTGGAAATTTTGAGGGAGAAAAAGCTTTATGCCAAGTTCTCTAAGTGTGAGTTTTGGCTAGATGCAGTGTCCTTCTTGGGGCACGTGGTTTCTAAGGATGGAGTGATGGTGGATCCTTCTAAGATTGAGACAGTGAAGAATTGGGTAAGACCTACTAATGTGTCAGAAATAAGGAGCTTTGTTGGGTTAGCTAGCTACTACCGCCGATTTGTCAAGGGATTCTCTTCTATTGCTTCCCAATTGACAAACTTGACTAAGCAGAATGTTCCATTTGTATGGTCAGATGAGTGTGAGGAAAGCTTTTAGAAGCTCAAGACTCTGTTGACAACCGCACCAATTCTCACCTTGCCAGTGGAAGGTAAGAATTTCATTGTCTATTGTGATGCATCCTATTCGGGTTTGGGTGCAGTGCTAATGCAAGAGAAGAATGTGATTGCTTATGCTTCAAGACAATTAAAAGTGCATGAACGTAACTATCCAACTCATGATTTGGAATTGGCTGCGGTAGTGTTTGCATTAAAGCAATGGAGACACTATCTATATGGGGTTAAGTGTGAGGTCTACACGGATCATCGTAGCATTCAGTATGTCTTTACTCAGAAAGATTTGAACTTAAGACAGAGGAGATGGATGGAGTTACTAAAGGACTACGATATCACTATCTTGTATCATCCGGGAAAAGCGAACGTTGTGGCAGATGCTTTAAGTAGAAAAGCGGGAAGCATGGGAAGTCTAGCTCACTTGCAAGTTTCTAGACGTCCATTGGCTAGAGAGGTTCAGACTCTGGCTAACGACTTGATGAGGTTAGAAGTAAATGAGAAGGGAGGATTGTTGGCTAGTGTGGAGTCAAGATCCTCTTTTCTTGACAAGATTAAGGGAAAACAGTTTAATGATGAAAAATTGATCCGGATCCGAGATAAAGTGTTGAAAGGAGAGGCTAAAGAAGCGACAATCGATGAGGAAGGTGTTATGAGAATCAAGGGAAGGGTATGTGTACCCCGAGTTGATGATTTGATCAACACTATTTTGACAGAGGCTCATAGTTCAAGGTATTCTATACATCCGGGTGCAACCAAGATGTACCGCGACCTAAAGCAACACTTTTGGTGGAGTAGAATGAAGCGGGATATTGTGGATTTTATTGCCAAATGTCCAAACTGTCAACAAGTAAAATATAAACACCAAAGGTCCGGAGGAACACTTCAGAGAATGCCCATTCCGGAATGGAAGTGGGAGAGAATTGCAATGGATTTTGTGGTTGGTCTTCCAAAGACATTGGGAAAGTTTGATTTATTTGGTTAGCTGTTGATAGGTTAACAAAGTCTGCTCACTTCATTCCGGTCAAGGTGACTTACAATGCAGAGAAGTTAGCCAAACTTTACATCTCGGAAGTGGTGCGATTGCATGGGGCTCCACTCTCCATTATATCAGATAGAGGTACGCAGTTTACTTCTAAGTTTTGGAAAACATTGCATGCGGAATTGTGTACTAGGTTGGACTTTAGTACTGCGTTCCATCCTCAGACCGATGGTCAGTCTGAGCGAACGATTCAAGTGTTGGAGGATATTCTTCGTGCATGTGTGATAGAGTTTGGTGGCCATTGGGATAGCTTCTTACCCTTAGCAGAGTTCTCCTACAATAATAGCTATCACTCAAGCATTGATATGGCTCCATTTGAAGCATTGTATGGTAGGAGATGTAGGTCCCCCATTGGTTGGTTTGATGCATTTGAGGTTAGACCTTGGGGTACGGACCTTTTGAGGGATTCATTAGAGAAAGTGAAATCTATTCAAGAAAAGTTGTTAGCGGCGCAAAGTAGGCAAAAGGAATATGCAGATCGAAAGGTTAGAGACTTGGAGTTCATGGATGGTGAACAGGTCTTGTTGAAGGTTTCGCCAATGAAAGGGGTGATGCGGTTTGGTAAGCGAGGTAAACTTAGCCCAAGGTATATTGGTCCATTTGAAGTACTTAAGCGAGTAGGGGAGGTGGCTTATGAGTTAGCCTTGCCTCCAGGGCTGTCCGGAGTGCATTCGGTATTCCATGTGTTGATGTTGAAAAGATACCATGGGGACGGAAACTACATTATCCGTTGGGATTCAGTTTTGCTTGATGAGAACTTGTCTTTTGAGGAGGAAACTGTTGCCATTCTAGATAGAGAAATTCGCAAGTTGAGATCAAGGGAGATTGCATCCATCAAAGTTCAATGGAAGAATCGACCCGTTGAAGAAGCCACTTGGGAGAAGGAGGCAGATATGCGAGAAAGATACCCACATCTGTTTACAGATTGAGGTACTCCTTTTCGCCCTTGTTTTCCTTCTTGTGATCGTTCGGGGACGAACGATGGGTAAATTGGTATCTATTGTAACGACCTGTTTAGTCGTTTTGAGCAGCAGATTTTATTTCTGGAAAAACAGGCTGAGGCGACGGAACCCACGACGGACCGTCATGGGCACGACAGACCGTCGCAGGGTCTCGTTTCAAAACACTTAGAAAATCTGAAATTGGGTACTGAAAATCGACTCTCTGAACTTCGAAACGGAATGGCAGGACGGACCGTCACAAGTGTGACGGACCGTCACAGAGTTTTAATAGAAATCCAGTCTCTGAGCCTTCCGACGACCTGCAGGACGGACCGTCGCAGGCACGACGGGTCGTCGCAGGTTGCGCAATCCCAGTCTGGGTTGGATTTCCTTATACATTTTAAGGGACGTTTTGACTATTCCTGCTTTAATTATAAAGTTATTGGGTTAATTCTAATAAGTCTAATTACTTGGGGGTTAAAAGAGGTAACCTTAAGTTAATTAATGGGTTATTATTGCCATCTTTTATTCTTAATTACATACTAATTAGGGTAAAAGAAATAGGGTTTGAATGAAGAAAATAGAAAGAACAAGAGCGAGAGAGAGGATCGATCGAACGAGGAAGAGAGAAAACACAAGCTTTGGGGAATTTGCTTGCTTGATCACTAATCTTCGGTGGAGGTAGGTTATGGTTATTTTTATGCTATTCGTAGTAAACTCTTAATAGCGAATGATATGTATTGGTAGTATTGTAAACTCTTCTATATGCTTAATTGTATGCTTGCATGAATGTGATTATGAAATTGTGATATAATAAGCATGATGAAGCTATTGAATCCTAAATCTTGAAAAGAAACCCTAATCTACTTTGTTAATGATGATGCCTTGGTATAAAAGAAGGCTTGATGAACGAAAGTAGTGAGATTAGGGGATCGGGTGCCACGTTCCCGTACCAGGATAGAATATGAGGATCGGAGTGTCACGTTCCGACACCAGGATAGAATATGGATCGGGTGCCATGTTCCGGTACCAGGATAGAATATGGATCGGGTGCCACGTTCCGGTACCAGGATAGAATATGAGGATCGGAGTGTCACGTTCCGAAACCAGGATAGCATATGAGGAGCGGAGTGTCACGTACCGACACGAGGGGAATAAAGATAATGAATCTTGAAAGATGATAATATATTCAAATCTAATGAACCTAATTCCCAAACGAGTATGATGAGGAGGCGTGAGTCCTCATCTATGTGCTTGGTGTTGTAACCAAGGGTTATGGTAACTGTAAATGCTGCATGCTAAGGATATTAGTTGATTTTATGATACTGCTTAATATATACTGTTTTCTATATTGAGTTGGCCAATGATATCTACTCAGTACCCGTGTTTTGTACTGACCCCTACTTTTATGTTTTCTTCTTGTTTATTTGTGGAGTGCAGCAAACGTGCCGTTGTCTTCGACTCAACAGTAATTCAAGCCAGTCTTACTACATCGGAAATTCAGGGTGAGCTAATGCTTCTAGCTTGGACTGGATCTTCTTCTTCAAGTCTTGATGCCTTGAACTTCCGGCATGGACTAGCTTTTTATGTATTTTTAGCTTTTAGAATACTCTTAGTTTAGTCATTTGATCATAGATGTTCTTGTGGTGATGACTTCCAGATTTTGGGGATAATAATAGTTATTGATTTTATTAATGAGTTAAGTCTTCCGAATTACTTTCTGTTGATATTATATTGAAATGTTAAGGTTTAGATTGGTTGGTTCGGTCACATAGGAGGGTAAAATGTGGGTGCCAGTCGCGGCCCGATTTGGGTCGTGACATATAAGTTGCATGATTTGTAAGTAAAATGTCCTCTTTAAATGCATGATTTTGCATGGTTGCCATAGATAGTGAATTTTTGTACTATTACCATTTTTCTTATTCATTACACACAAAGTGTAGGTTGTGGATGCCTATATAATGTCTCATTGTCAAGACCGGAGTCTAAACCCCAGACGAGACCTCTAATAGAAGCCTACAGAGATCATTCCTACTTCGTCTAGATTTTTTTTAGCGGAATCTATGAACTTTTTTATTTCCTTACATTCATTCTATACATTATATTACACGTATAATTGTTCACCATCAACCATCTAACATTTAGATCATCAAAAGAAAGAAATAGTTCATAGTTGCATTAAATGTTTACTTGTAATAACGGCACCAATAAAAAGTCCGAAATGAAATGGGAAATGAAGCACTAGTGGGACATGATCCACTAGCTAAAACCTACACCTTATCTAGATAATAATAGTAGACAGCCTCGAAAGAATGAGGACCTATGAAAGGTCCACGTCCGGATAGCTGCAACGTCAACCTGTAAGATCTGGCGTCCAATTATGCCTACATGAAAAAATATAGAGTTGTATGGAATTAGTACATACATGTTCTTAGTATTTGTATATGCAAGCACAAAACAAGGAAATGCATGAGAAACGATAGATCTTTCCTAACAACATGATCATGGAAAGTCAAGTAAGTGGACTTGCAAAATTAGGATTACGAATGTTAGTGAACTTTTCCAATTTCGATTAGGAAAGTCAGTGAGATTTAAAAATTTAGATTAGGAATGTTATGCCATGAGAGTAACATGAATCTTCATACTTATGATATTGCACAAAACACATCATATCTTACACAAAGCACATATCATATAACTTATAGCGCATAACATCTTTTATAACACTCATTCATATGCCATGATACCTTGGATACATGGACTTGAAATTAAGACTTTCCAAAAGGAGGGCTCAACATATGGGACCTCAACTTGGGAGTATTCATTAGCAAACACAAAGTCTCCTTCATTCATTCATACATAGTTCATTCATTTCGTTCATAGGTAGTGTGAACACCAGCAATACCTAGGATGTAGTTTAAGACTTTCATAGGGTTTGTTGTGCAATGATCAAGAATAACCTAATGTCATTACTTGAGTCTAGAGCACAACTTTATAATCCTATCCAATCATTCATTTCATTATGTGAATCATTTGAGGCTAGCATTATTTATCAATTCAGAACTTTATTTTTAGCCCACATAGATCATGTGAGCATCATGAAACCCAGTGTCTCCCCGAAACCGACAAAAGTGACCCAAAACATGCTAGTGTACATGGGAATTTAACCCCGCCATATCACTATGTTGGCAATATAGGTTTGAAGGCTAGGAGATATAAGAAGACCCCTACCTTGCATGCCGTACAGTCTCATCCAATGAGAGTTACGTAAACATCCTTCCTTCTCGAACCACTCATATCTATTCTATCGGTGTTCAGTATAAAGTTCAATTACATTCAACTCATACTTCATGGAAGTTGGCTTCTAGTATAAGTTGTTTCTAGGTTCATATAGCATAATATTATGAGTAGCAATCATCATCTATAGTCAAATACAAAAATAAAGTTTATAAGTGAAACTAACATCATGTAGGATCATCAACATGCAAATACCACAGATGCATATCATTTACATTATAAGAACATAAGAACAATATTCTAAGATTTACCTCAAGGCTAACTAGTGCATTCATATGTAGAGTTCTATACCCCACATACACTAAGTAGAACGCCTTAAGTTACCCAAGTTAGTGTTTACTTTATTATTTAATTTTACTTTCGGGAACAATTTCATTAACCGACTTAGACCACAAGAGATAAATATGGAATCTGGTTCTGTGAAACCCTACACCGAAAGAAAGTTACCTACTCACCAAGGAACTAACCTTAACAAATCATTCTAGGTGGATCCACTAGCATGTATTCCTATGGGGGCAAAATAATACAAGAACTAGGAGACATACTTCAGATCCTCTTTATGCATACTTGCATTGTAATATCAATCTAATGAGAACCGTTGTGAACCTAACATCCCTTATTGGGAGGTAACACAACTCATAACTATTTCATTTGGTGCTAAGCAAAAGTCCTTTTTTTAAATGTGTTTAAGTCATTCTTAACATTATAACTTAATATAGGCCATAAAATACTTACCCCTTGTATATCATAACATTATATCATTAGGTATTGCATGATAAATTCATTTCAATACAACCCTCTTATGTGAGATTATCACATTATCAAAATAATGTCATAGTAAGACACATAGGTGGTTAACAATAAAAAATATATCATTATACCTTAATCAAAATTTCACAATTCGTATATTCAAGACATTTCAATTACATTAATCATACCATCTCCTATCTCATCTAATCACATGCAATACTTCAATTCAACACAATCATCAAGTACAAGACATCACAATTGAAGTAAGTATTCAAGATCACAAACTCTTACCAATTCACCGTCAAAAGCCTTCTTCAATGGTCATACCATCAACAAACCATATTAATCCATAAATAGACTTAATAAAAACATATAATACTAATAAAACAAGAACAATTCAAATTATATAATCATAAATCAAATCAACAACAATTCACAACATAGTGTTAGGAAATAGGGTCAATTCGTGATTTCTTTAATAGAGTTAGGTTTAACATCAAGAACTAAATGATCAACACATTATATATCAATAATACTAAAAATACACCAACAACATACCATTTGACAGTTCAATTTCGTATTAAGAAGAAGACCCATATTTTCTCAACTTTTGGAAATCCAATTTGAAGAACCTCTTGGGGAAAGGAGTCCCAAGAGTGAAGCGCGTCCATAACATAAAAATACTTGATGATTTATGGAGATTAATTTTAATTATTTTATCCCTAATGACCTTGAACCTTGCCTTTAATGGTGTTCTTTGGGGAAAGAGAGAGAAAGTAGAGAGAAGGTAAGGAGATTTGAGTTTGGGAATTGAGGGTTGTTGGGTTTGTTGAATTATGTTTATATATTTTATAGTCCATTAGCTTATTTAATTATACACCCCTTAACCCCCCCAATGAATTAAATAACAAACTACATAATTAATTCCCTCAAATTAAAATTAGACAGCGCAAAACAGTCGCAACCAACAAGACCCAACCTATGGTGTATTGGTCCATCGACCCGACCGTACTGTCAATGCGTCAATCTGTTTACATACTGTGATTTGAGACATTTTTGGGTTTTTATTAATTTTTTGATAACTTATCCTTCTCTTGAGATTCCATCAATTGATGGGTCATCGTTAAGGTCATCGATTGCACACTATCAAAAATAGCTTTTTGGCCAAATTGAAGGGTCCTCTCCAAGGACCTCTAGGGTGGTCCTTGGGGAGTCGTACCAACACTTTTTGTCCTAAAGACACTCTGATACAGTTTTAAGGCATATATACCATGTTTCATTAAATGTTTACTCTTAAAACCAAATGACACATGTTAAGGCACACTAACTTCTATTACACTGGTCTCGAGATGTCATGAGCGTTCCTTGAAATTTTAACTGTAACATGTCCTAAATGTTTCAAATACATTATTTTAGTCCTATGTACAGTGTTTCAAGTCTTACTACAACATTTGAGTATCTAGAATACATTATGGACTTTTGGAGTGTTATAGTTGTTTACCAAATGATTTGATAAGGTGGAAAGTATAATGTCAAATGGCATAAAGAGGGTTTCAATATACATCTCCTAGTTCCTTAACTATGTTGACCCTATAGGACCTAGAAAGTGGATCAAATTAATATGCTGGCATGACGTTAATGTTCGACCATTGAAATTAGAGCACATTTTTTTTTATGGGATTCAATGACACAGGATTCCATGCTTAGCTTACATGGTCTTACTGTCAATTAAGTCTAGAATTTCCCTAACGTAAAATTGAAAATGGACGTATATAAATGAATTAGGATAACCTAAATGATTTTTCTTAGTGTAGGTGAGGGTATGGGACTTAACTTATGCAATTCACACATAGCTTTTGAAAGGAGTTCTAGAATGTTGTTTTATATCTATATGTGTGTATATATATATATGTTCATATATATATATATATGTTCTTATATATTTTATGCATGACCTTATGGTATTGACCTACTTGTTATGATAATATGTATAGTATGAATCCTATTGTGTCTATATAATGAGGGTCGTAATTTTATGTGATTTATATTTGTCTTAGTTTCCATATGATGAACGTTCTACTTATGCATGTAGTTAACTATAGTTATCATGTTGATGTATCAAGTAAATGGTATGCTTGTGGTCTCTTTGTGGGTTTACATAGTATGTGTGATGTTATGAGGCTTCACATGTACATTGCACTAGTTGGATTAAAAAGGTATTATGAGTATCAACTTTTGGTGCATTAATGAATTAAAGTTCAAGCTTCCTAATATAAACTAATAATTTATTATGAAGTGATTGATAGTGTTTACTTGTATGTCGTCTTTGAATGAGTCTTATATGAGGTTTATGCATTATGTTGATTTATATGTGAAGTATGTGTTGACAAGATATGTTATGCTTCTACGAAAATGTATATATTTTGGTTGTTAATGAAGGTTATGTGAATTATCACCTTGGTGACCTGAAGATTATTCATGACTGTTGATGGTGGAATGGGACACTATTCATGCATTTCTCTAAGTGTTACTTGAGGGTTTTTTAGGGGTTAAGGAAAGTAAGGTAAAAGAAGAAAATGCAATGAACATGATTGATATGATTTAAATGAAATATTTATGGCTGTCTGTTTTCAAAAAATATCTATGCCTATAGGAAGTCTATGAATGATGTTGTGTAATTGTGCCAATGTTTTTGAAGATTATTTAAAAAGGTATGTTTCATGATTTTTAAGTCAATTTGCTTTTTAAATTCATGTTTTTGCATGGTTGCCATACTTATTGAATTCTTCTACTAATACCATTCTTCTTCATCTTTTTACACAAAGTTTAGGTAATGGAAGGATGTATAATAAAGTGAAGGGCTTGAAGTAAAATGTCCTTTTTAAATGCATGTTTTTGCATGGTTGCCATACTTAGTGCATTCTTGTACTATTACCATTCTTCTTCATATTTTAGACAATGTTTAGGCAATGGATTACTCGAGGATGTATCATAAAGTGAAGGGCTTGATAAATGTTTCCCAATCTCAATCAAGGGATCCTTAAGATTCAAGGATTGCATATGTCGTGTTCTTATTTAAAGTTTATATAATAACATCGTTATTAAATTATGTTTTAAAGTTCGTATCCATATTCTACTTTATTGATGTCGAGTCTAAGATGACAAAAGACACTTAGAGTCTAATTATGTATTATGACCTATTTAATGTTTTATACGAAATGATGATTCTAGCATATTATATACTATGAAAAGTTTTAATGTTTCCACTAAATTTCCTATGAAAATTACATGAATGGTGTCTATGGTCTTGTAAAAGACCTTTGAGATGTCAAGTACTCATTTTCACTTCTAGGGGTTGCTCCTTGGTCGTGAATGATATTTTAAAGTCTTTCGCTTTCTATTTAATGAATGTATTCTTCATGTGTGAAGAATGTTTGAAATTCTCCTCTATGAAGTTTTAAATTCTTCTCTATGTTTTCAAGTATCCTATACAATGAGTGATCCATGTGGCTTGTATGAGACCCCAAGATGTTGAATATGCCGATTACGACTATTGAATGCTCTCGGGCGTCACACGGCATACTTGACCTCTTTCAGGTCCTGTACAAGTCTCTTAGAATTCATTCATTAAATAAATATGAGAAGTAGTGCAGAATTAGATCTTTCACAAAAAAAGTGTATACTCTTTAATTAAGCATAAGAAAACTAAGTCGCGTCATCACCAGCAATCTTTGACGCATGTTATTATCATAGGGTCACGACGCTTACATAGAAAAGAAACTTATGTCTAATACAATTCCTTCAATAAAAAAAGTAGAAATAACATCCACTTCCTCGAAAAATTGGAGGACGTACCAACAGACTTGAAAGAACCATATACTTCCCCATCATCAAGTCTAAGAACCATTTCTTTCCTTCCACACATATACTTGTAGATTTAGAGAAAAATATGAAGTACTTAAAAAGAATGTACTATGTATGGTAATATGCAAATACATGGTTAAAAAGGACATTTTAGTTGAAACATACTTTTTATGCTATTTTAGTAAAACCTCATGAATAAAGTATCCAATATATCATATAAGTTATTATCAACATACACGAAAATACTTTCATAATTCTCAACATATATTGACACATTATTCAAGTAGCCTATCAATAACTTAGGCCCTCTATCAAAAGTTATCCTAAGACTCACCTAGGTAAGACCTGAACCGCCCATACAACCTCTTCAATACACACCTAAAACACATAAAATAATCCTTAAGACTACTAATGACAAGGATACTTCATATTAATTCAACAAGTAAACATTTATTACTATATGAAACATTCATGCATTTAAGGATTCCATATAATGACCATACTCTAAGACAAATACAAGTTACTATACTTCAATGTGAAAGTAGCATCCCATACTATTACTTCAACTTAGTGCTCCTTAGGAATCAACATACACTTGGCGCATCACACTCAATAAATTCGATAGACTTTATCAACTTTAGAAATAAGATGAACATACTTCATTAACATAAAACATAAAGTCAACATACTCCATTAACATCTTATAGTAACACATTAATTTATTAACACACCAAGAACACACAAAGACTCTATCCAAATGTCTACTTTTTCAATCCATAGATGGTGTACCATTACACCACCTACCCTAAGTAGTACACCCTTAGGAAGATGTACTTCACTACACTCATTTGAGGGGGATGGCTTTAACTAACATAGACTGTGATACCTTTACATAGGAATTCTTGTACTCACCCCGACCGGATGATGGATCCTCACTTCCCTAAGGTAGAGTCAATCCTTTATCCTTTACATGGATCATCAATAGGTAGTTCTATGTGGGCACATATTTCAAGGATAAGGAGATTGCTTCAAAGTAGTACAACTCAACTCATTAAGAGTTGTCATTCAAATAAGTGCATTGGATGCTAAATCTCAACTGACGAAGAGTATTCACACCTTTGTTGAATCTTCTCGGTGCTAAGCATAAATCCCCGAGGTGTTTTAAACATTCATTAGATTAATAACCTATAGGTTAAAAGATTGCTACTAAGTACTACATCTCAATTCACGAATGACAATCAATTGAACCTATCATTCATTCACTCGAAAGCTCTTAGAAATAGTAAGGTTTCCACTTGAAAGTTCATTTCAAATCACGAAGAGTGTTTACTCCCGAATCCCCTTTTTATTGATTAAAGTTGTATTAAGAAAACCTTTCAATACACTGTCATTCATTAACTTCATCAATTCATTTATTGTGTGTGTATATGTCATGACCAGGGAGCACCCCCTAGAAGTAACAAGGCGTACTTGACGGCTTGGAGGTCTTGTACAAGTCTTTAGAAATATTTCATTCCATAGACATAAAAATAACGTAAAAAATGAAACTTTTCGTACCATAACATTATGCTAGAACATCCCTTCATTTAGAAAATCATAAGTACATAATTAAAACACTAAGTATTGTATTTCCATCTTAGACTCACATCAATATAATAAAACAACTAAGCGACATGGACTTTAACAACATAAAACAAATATGTAAACTATAAGATGAAATTAATTAACATCTTAACATGAAAGTCCTTGAATCTACTTGAACTTGGGAATACGAACCAAAGTTGATCTTCTATTAAATATCCTCTGGCCATCACCATCTACACTTTATGTAAAAATATGAAGAAGAGTAGTATTAGCACAAGAATGCACTAAGTGTTTCAACCATGCCAAAACATACTTTTTAATAGAACATATAGTTAGAAATCATGCATCATGCATTTTTGTTAAATTTCATGAACAATTGATACAATAAACACAAAATAGTGCACATACATTTTATGTCGACATAGCCACCATTCACAATAACAAATAATGTCATATTTAACATTTATTGCACATGCTACATCTTCATAGTATTACCTTTTATTTTTCCTTAACTTTTCCATCCAGATTATCCCTTATGTGATACATAGTGCAATGCATGAATACTGTCTCATTTTTCCATTCACACCCACACATCAACTTAAGGTCCCCAAGGTAAACATTCATACAACCTTCATTAACACAAAAAAATACATTTATAGAGGTATATAATATAATGTAATACATACTTAACATAAGAGCCAACATACTTCATACATCTCATATAAGACTGATTCGCTCATTATTTTTTAATTATTACCCATTTACTCTTTATACTCATTTCAAGAGAACAAGCAAGTTGATTCTACCAATAACATCATAGTGAGACAATATTCAACATTGTATATAGAGAGTTCATTTCATTAATACATCAAAAGAACTTACTCATAACCTGTATTAAGACAATTAGTGCAATATACATGTGAAGGCCCATACCCTTATGTCACAATCGAAGAGCACCCCCTAGACGTAACCGGCGTCATCGACCTTAGGGAGGACATAGCAAAGCCTCCTATAATTCTTCATAACATATCATATGTTAAAATGGGAAAAACTAAAAGCTTTTTACATATTGAGGTTTACATAGACATCTCACATACTGCATATGGAGTTTTTTTAAACTCCTCGCATATGAAGTTTACTTAGGATTATCGTTTAGAGAATATAATAAACATATAAGGATTTAGTTTAATAATACCGTCTCAAATTAAACTATATAAAATAAAGCAGAATGTTCGGGCATAGTCCTCATAAAAATCTATAATTTCCACATATTTCATACAAAATATCTTCAACAATTGCAATGAAAGAATGTCTTTACACTATAACAAATCCGACTAGGCTAGATATATGGCACCATCCTTGATCATTGAGGACTGACCTATCAACTTCTGAAAAATATACAAGTCTTCTTCCAATTTACCTTGATACCTCAACGTCCCGAACCTATATTGTTTGGGAAACGGAAAAGAATATGGAATAGTACATCCACTTGTACTAAGTATCGAAACATATGCACAATAATCTTTCAAATCATGGTTAATGAGATTTTTTTTTCAAATTTATGCTAAGTAACTTTTGAAAACCTTAATGCTCAAATAATAACAAATACAAGCCAATGATCATAAATTCATTAAGATAAATCCATATGCAACATAATACCAACATCACCAATATTGTCAAGTCAACATGATTATTTTCAACATAAGGTCATATCAAAATGAATAGTAGCACATCAAGATTATATAACCAATGCAACTTCACCATAAAGTCCCAACAACAAAGCATGTAAAATAGTTCATATTATCATAACTTATAAGACCCTTACTAATAATCCCTTCCCAAGCATATAAATTGACTCCTTATGTGCAGTATATAATACCACATAATCAAGTAAACAAGGAAAGAGATCATGTTGGTGTTGATTTTGTTATATTACATTGCAAGATGAGTATGCATCATCATATATAGCTATATAGACCAATAACATGTTCATAAGTGAAAATAATATTATATAGAATTATAAACATTTAAAGTCAACATATGCATATCCTTTACTTTATTAGAGCATAAGAACAACCTCCTAGGACTTCAGTCAAGGCCATATAGTTAAATGTATGGGTATAGTTCTAAACACTAAACGATACTAATAAGAACCCCTTCAGTCCCCCTAGTTAGTGTTTACTTTATTACTTTTATTTTACTTTCAGGAACAATCGCCTTATCCGATATAGACCATGTGAGCTAAACATGTAATCCAGTGTAACGAAACTCTACTTTAAAGGAATGTATTCTACTTGCCAAGGTAGGACTAAAACATGAACATTACTTTCTAGGTGGATTCACTAGCTAGTATTCCTAGGGAGGCAAAATAGTTTAGGAACCAGTATATATGTATTGAACCCTCTACTTGCCCATTAGCAATTGCATTCCTCATCTAATGAGAATGTTTGGTGACTCTCCCATCTATGGGGAGTCAACACCTATCATTGTCAAGTTCACTCTCTATTAAGCTAAAGTCCCTTCTATTAAATCACATTAGGTTCTTCTTAATGAATCATATCATAATATAGGACATAGGAGACTAACCCCCTTTTATACAATATCACTTAGCTCATTAGGCATACTATGAACATTTTCTTTTATCAATAATTATCACTAGTGAGATCAACATATCATTTTCTTATCATCTAAGGACTAGAAGTGAAACTATCTTCAAACTCTCATTATCATAGCCTCACAATGATCTCACAATAAACATAATCATATCATGCCATCATATTCATCATATCATATATTCCTAATTTAAATACATATAATACTTCAATTGCATAACATCACCACAAAATATAACCCATCATTAATGAAGTAAAGAGTTCAAGATCACCATGTCTTACCAAATATCCTCCATTGTATTCATCAAGAATCTCACAATCAATTAATCACTATTATCCAATAACTCTATCATCAGCACCATAATATAGTCAACTAATCAATAATATAAACAAATCTAACAATCCTAATCATCTTCAAGTCCAATTCATAAATATCGTTAGTGTAAAGTGTAAAATTAATAAATTTCATCATAAACTAATACAAGGATCAAGAAATACATCAATTATCCTATAAAAAATAATATTCTATCATTAATAACTAAAGGAAATCACCATCAAAACAAATTGAAAGACAATTAACTATTTTGAAAAAAATGATATTTTGACATCTTTTGAAATTTATTTGAAAGAGCTTATTGAGGGAAATGAGTCCCAAGAATGAAGAGATCCTATAACTTAACAATAATTTAAGATTTATGGAGATAAAATTGAAATCATGGATCCCTAATTGCCTTCAAACTTTGTCTTTAATGGTGGGTCATTGGGAGAAGAAAGTGGTGAGCAGTCCAAGAGAATTTGAGGTTAGGAATTGTCGAGTATAGGGGTAGTTTAATGAGATTTAGGTCATATACACTCACTTAAATAACATAATTAACCTCCCCTAAATACATAATTAATTAAATAACCAAGTAACTAATTAAGTATATGCCTAAAAACATGGCACTGAAAACAAACCCTCACCTACGAGACCCGGACCAACGGTTCATAGGTCCATCAATGGCCCATGCTGGAAAGTCATCGTTTGCGATAGACCCCATGTTTTCTTGAAATTTCGGAAATTATCTATGTTTTAACAACCAAATCCATAGATGTCTTATCGATCAAATGACGACTCTCCATTTTTCTCGAGGATACCGACTATGAGAAACAATCTTTTGGGTCAATGGGAAGGGTCCTCTCCAAGGACCGTTAGGGTGGTCCTTTGGGAGTTGCACCTTGAATTTTTTACCCTAAACACACTCTTCTATATGTATTATACCTTTGTACAAACTTTTATTATATTTAGACTCCTACAACCTATTTTAACATGTCAAGGCACAACATTGCACAGTATACATGTCACCGGTCGTCATGAACGTTTCTTCACGTTTTGACTCTAACACTTCCTAGTTAGTTTAAAATACACTATTTTAGGCAAATAAAAGGTTTTTAAATTAATATTTCATCATGTGAGACTCTAGATTAAGTCATGGACTTTTTGAGTGTTACATTATCTCCCTCATAGGAACATTCGTCCCCGAATGACACTAAAATCTTTTATAGGGAAAACATTTACTCAATACTAGAAGCCGAACAAGCAATAGACAATCAAAATATGTCACAATTCAAAGGAGCGATTAACAACTTCATAAAACACCCAAACATGGAATTTACCATAGCAACTCAAATCACAATTTACGACATATAAGAGTTCAAGATTACAGCATTAGGACATACAGTCTAAATATCAACATGAGCTCAACATGATAATAATGTCACTTATCCAACCTTCTATCAAAATGGATTAACATGCTCAATACTATTGCATGAAGGCAACAATACTTATAACATATATAAGTGCAAATTAAGCAAACATAGCATTGGCACATGAAAACTTATTTTAACATGAACTTTAAATACACCAATTTAGGCATAAAACGACACTATTTTTTTACAACACTTTTAAAGTGTTGACAAACATACTTTCGGTAACATTTTTAAATCGTAGCAGGAGTTATTAACTTTTAGCTACGATAATATTGACAACACTTGTAAAGTGTACTCTTTAATGGTATTAGCTACACTTTACATGCATTATTATAATATTTTATAATTGGCAAAAACAAACAAATGTGGCCTTAATGTTTTCACAAAAATATTTTATTTCCTCCAAAAATTTTAACATCAAAATTTATTTCCGCTAAAATATTATTGTAAAAACACACAATTAATAAAACATTTAAACTTGTTTTGTCCCAAATCTAAATTTATTTTGTGACTTTCCACACAATACCATAGTTTTTCCTCTCTGTGAAGAACAATACTTTTTTGAAGAACTGAAGAACAATAGTTTTTCTCTCATAGATTTTCCGTCAAAATTCATCACATATTTCTTGTGAAAGATTGAAGAGATGAAGAACATGAATTTGCTCATATATTCTTTGCTAAAGAGTTGTTCCACCGAACATCACAAATGAATAAGATACTTCACACGAACACGCCTCGTGTCTTAAACCTTTAAGGTTTTTTGTAATAGGGTTTACCAAGTACGAAATTCTATCTCTAAATGTCTTTTGTCTAGGGTTAGGGATTTGATAATCTTGTGTATTTTGAAAGTCTAAAGTTTAACTTTGGGTTTTGATATAATTGTTTTGTTTATACGAATTTTTGTTATTTTAGGGAGTCTATTTAGTTTTTTTCAATTATTTAATGTTGGATGTACCAGCTGAAACTAAGTCATGTTTCTATAAAGAACTGAATTTAAGCTTAGTCGACTTTCTTTGATTAATTGAAGAGTTGAAGCTGAAGATACCTACTAATCATCTTGTTAATTGTTTTAATTTTTATTTTGTGTTAAGAAGAGGACAATAAAGTGGAATTGATTATTCTAGTTTTTTTAATGGAACAAATCACAAGTTACAACTGATATTAACTACATGAACAAACTACCAAAAATTGTAAACCGTAGGCAGATTAAGGAGCTGAGATAATGTAAATTACTCCTTAGAAGAATTTGAATGTGTTTGAATCTATCGTCAATAGATTCTTTTTAATGTACAATATATGTTTACTAGTCTTATGGATGTCGTGTTGCATCTATTTGAACATTCAGGTTATTGTAGTGGGTTATGCTATCATGACAAGACGATACCTTGTAGAATTGGAAAATGAAGGCATTGAAAGTTTAACCAATGTTTACATTGCTGGCATATGCTTCATTACATATTAAACAATTGGAGTTTTTATATGAATGAGTAAGTAATTAATGGTTGTTATCTAACCAAAGTTCTCATGCAACTCATTTCATAATATTGTTATCTTACATATTCATTTACCCATTTTCCTTAATATTATTGCTTTTTGATACTAAATGTGATTTAGGACTTTGATTTTTATGGCAAAATGGTAATTGCTTGAGAGATGAGCAGTTATTTGTTGGTGCTTTAACTTAATAAAATAAATATGGTATCCTCATTTGCATATTGCAAAATAGAAACAATTGGAGAAACAGAACTCTTTAGCAGTTCTTCTTATGCAAGCGCATACTAATGCACAATTTCTTTCTAGAGACCTGAGTTTTGTAATTTTATTGTCGTTTATGCAGATATATCTAACATTTGTAAGTTAAACTTGTATTGGAGTTTCAACTTCTATTGGAAATAGAAGGGAATACTTTCTCCTATTCTTTTGGTGCAATTGGTAAGAGGGTTCCATAAAATGGTTGCAATCATATGTTTCAAGTCGTTGTTGTTTTATCATTAAACGGTGTTCTACGCATTTAAGTGGATACAATGGAAGGAAACTATATGATAGTCATTCTAGCTAAATGTTTCGACTTATTTTATTTTTTGTAACGTTCATTTGTTTCTCAAAGTTTCCCCCACTATGTCATGTTTTTCACGCTCTAATTGTTTCTAATAGCTTGTCATTTCATCTTTTTCTATTTTTAGTTGAAGTCACTTTGTTCATGGTAACCTCATAACTGTCTGATTACAATTGATGCTCTCCAGCCTTGAATTATCATATAGTTTTTCCTTGAATTTTTTTTTCTTATTTTTCCCATATGACATATGATACAAATGTTATGGCTAGACGTAGTTGTATTCTCTAGTGCTGATATATTTTTAAATCTATGCCTTTTTTGCGAGTGTTTATACAAATATAGTGCACAGTTTGAACATTCTATTATTATGTTTATTTTATCTCATCAACCAATTTTGTTGGATCAGGTTTCCATACATTTAAGAGGAGCACAAGTGAAAAGGTGCACTCAACTAATTGCCATTCTTATCTTCCTTTGTCTACATTTTGACTTTCTTTCATTCTCATACATAAATCATAAAGGGGTTTATTTCTTGTTTTTGGTTCTTGGTAATGATATTTTGTTATAAGTTAATTTCTTGATGGTAGAGTTGACGATGCAAATTATGGCATTACCTCAAAATAAATAGATGTATTTATCTAATACCAAATCATTATCTTTGCTTGTAGGAAGTTGTTGAACTGAATGATTGTAGCAAGTTGTTGAATTTTCTTCTCTAGTAGATTAAAATGTATTCCCTCATATCTGTGATATTCACATCTGAAGGTCAAGTGTTTACCAATAATTGTAGTGTTCTCCCTCACTTTTGTTCCCATGTGGAATAAGGTTTGTGTGTTTTTACTTGTTGATATTTCATTCCCTTCTAATGTTTATACTCTTAAATAAGTTAAAGATATATAATCATAACTTTGAACAGGCCAAATATTATTTAACTAACTCCTAGATATTTAAATATAGGTCACGATAGTAGAGTGTATTCTTGATGTCGGATAAGGCATTTATGAGGCACTGAAGTTTCAGGTCCTGGTGAATAGAATTGAAACAACTGTTTATCTTTTTTTGTAGCATTTAAGGTAAGCGACATTCCACTATTTCTTGTTCAACCTTTCATGTTCAATATTTTGAGCTGTTGAGGTTCATAATAAATGTAGATTCTGAATATTCAAATTTAGTGAAATAACACTTTGAGTATGACGTGACGTTGTTTATACTATCTGTACAATTTCTGTATAATTTTGAAGGTGATTGGTTTACAAATTTTTTTCTTCATGTTAAAATTTTTGTGACGAATTTTTTGAAACACCTATCAAATATGTTTTGCTGTTATCTTGACTATTAATCCTTATGAATGATAAAATATATGTAGTGGTTTAATATTGTAGTTACCCTTCAAATTCTTAAGTTTGTTTCTTATTCCTTACGAATATAACACTTCAATTTACAGAAACAAAGTGCTGCTACATGTGACCTCCATATAATCAGTACTCAATATTTGTCCTCATCAAGAGTTATTGGTGTTATTATTGTAAAGTGGTAGGTGAGGGAAGGAATCATTTTTTTCTACGTTGCGGGATTTCCATTAGGTTATGTTGGGACATGCTTAGTGGAGAAAAGGTATTTTTCTTTATATAGGATTTAGATAAAAATTGTAAGTTAACTCACTTGTATGGTTGACTTTATTTTTGTTTTGTATTTATCATCAATGCAAGAAAATATGCAACTGCTATATATTATGTGACATCTTCTAATTGTTTAGGTTCTTTAATTTATCTCTTTTGCAATCATTTTCACCAATCAGATAATAGGCAACACACGATATCTCATTGTGGCTTATATTTCATAGCATTGTATCATGGTGTTTGTTCACTTCTTGTTCTCACTTATTTGATTCATAGATAAATTGTAATAAAGTTCGTACCTGAGCATTTTTCAACCATTTCCATGTAACTTTTCGTGTATGATTGTTTACAATACCTATCCTTGTATGGCTGCTCTATTATGAATTTATGCTAGTAAAACTATTTTAGCATTCTCTACATTCTCTTTTGAAATGTGCTTCAATTTTTAGTCATATTCTTCTATATTATGTTTATACTTATTAAATAGGTCAAAACAAAAGAAAACTCTCTTTGCCTATTGACAAAGATATGTGCAATGACAACTAATTCACAAACTAGGTTATACTTTTTCCTAGATTAACTATATTCTATTCTAGATGCTACTTACTTTTGTATGATTATTATTTATCAAAACGTCTTCGTCCTCAATTTAGTAATTTACATTATTATCTCTCGTTTTAGGAGAAGTAGTTCTAATTTATTTTGGCCTTGTTATCTACTTTTCAGATATGTTTGCTTGTATTGCAACTAATCCAGTCCATGATTTTTTTATACTTCTTCATTCGTTGTTAATATATTTTTCCATTAGAAGTATTTTTGTGTAGATACTCGTATGTACTTTACAACATCTAAGATAATCTCTACATCATATCTAATTAAAAGAAGTGAAATCACTATTAATATTTACTTATAATCAAAGATTTTTATTAAGTTTAAGTATCCTCTCTTGATAGAGGAGGAATGGGTTATTCTGTGTTTCATCATAGGTACTTGACTCCCTTTTGAAGGCTCTAATTTATTCTACTACTTTGAAAGTCGAGGCCATCTGTCTACACAATCAGAAGGATAAACAAGAACAGTACAATATAAGTATATATATGAATTTGAAATGGGAGCTGCTTCAAGATGTTGTTATAATGTTAAGTTCTTGTTAGTTGTCTAATGCATTCACACAGTTGATTAATGCTGACATATTGAAGTAGCTATGCTACATTATTTCTCTAGAGATAATTTTAGTAATTTAACATAGATTGTTAAAATGATAAATGAAAATAGTAAGTTTGTCCTCTTCAAATATATATAATTTCTCTGACTTTAAATATTTTTTTCATTGGTTAGAATAGTATTAGAGAGATGACATGACTTTGTATAGTCTATGGAGACGTGTTACCCTATTGATGGATTCCCGACCCTCATTTCTTTGTTGATGTATTAATTTTTTAATGATAAATGTTTGCGTTGATGATTTGTAACTTCATGAATTTTAGACATCTTATCAGTATGTATATGATAGAAGAGAAAAAATGGGAAAACCTATTTTATATTGGACATGCAGTTTATATACTTTCCATGAATATTTATCTATTTTCATGAGACCGTGTAGAATTGATGGTGATTAGTACGCATGTGGTTGCCTAGAGGGGATAACAAATTGAAATAACAACCTTAGTCATTTGTCCTAGTAGAGGAAACACAAGGTATGTTTTTATATTTTGTGTACAATTTGGTGAATAGAGTTATCTGGTACATATATAGTTGAATTAGGTGAGGTGTATTTTATTTTTCTTGACTCAATGATTTCCTTAGATAAATTGTTTAAACAAATACATTGTTCTTAGGGCTTTTGTTATTGAGAAGAATAATAAAAATTATGAATATTTATGTGACAACACTAAATAATAAGTTCGAACAAATAATTAGAGGGAGGGCTTGTTTTAACAATTTATGTGATATATGAGGATTATAGTGTGTTGTAGTTTGCTGATAGATTTGTCTATTGTGCTGATGGTCCTTTCTCTACGGTCTAATCTCTGCTTGTAATAGATTTTTAGCATATAGCTGATGGTCCTTTCTCTACGGTGTCTAGTTAGATTTCTTAGCATATTAGTGGAATTGTGCAAGTTTGTTGCATAGTATGCATATTGGGTACAATTTGTTGTATGAACAGGGTACTGAACAAGGTTCCCATCATTTTGCATTTTGACGCAAAAAATCCCAAATATTTCATCTTCTACCCAGACACTCAAGAAAATCTTTTGTCCAACTTATATATGCTGACAAGGTAAAATTGTGTTTGTTGGATTTTAAAATTTTCGTCTAATTACATTGTGATCTAAATTATGGGGCTCAGAGTATTCTGTGTCCAACATGAAGGCTGAAGCAATTTCTCGATATGGCTTGATGAAACAAATATTGTTGCTTCTTACTTGCATAGTGAGACTTTAATCTTCCACCGCGCGTTCACCATCTTATGTATCTTTCTTCTAAAGATTAGACTTCTCTTTTACATCTTCTCCTTCGTCTACATATTTCTTCTCATATTTTCATGATCCTTCGTCCATTGATTTTAGGTAATACTTAACTTTGGATTTCTTTTGATGTGCACTGAATTTTTCCCACTCTACTTATACCAATTCTTTCTACGTCAGATATATATCAATCGATCTAGCTTCTATAGCTTTGTAATTTTTCATACCTTAATTACAGTTGGTTCATAATCATGGAAAGCAAATATTCCTTAAAAAGAAATCGAGGATATACAATTACTTGTATTTGATTCTTGCGTGTTGCTGCTTCTTTAAATCTTTGTTAAAAAATGATATGTGAAAGTAGTATTAAATATTTAAAGTTTATGAATTGTTATACCAATTTCAACATAATGTTGATGCCTATTTCAGGACAAAGCTTCTCTGTGAGCCAAGCAAGTTAGGAAGTATCTTAAATTTCTTGAGTAAACTTATTTGTTGTATTCATTAACTAATTTTTTTGTAGTTTTGAAAGCATAGAAAAAACTCATTAGCATTTTAATAACAAAAAGAAGTGTTCAAATTGATAATTTATATTAATTTTGTAATAACAAATTGCTTTCAAATGAAGAAGTGTTCAAGTTTAGTAACCTACTATTGCTTTTAAAACTTTGACATGGCTGCTTAGTACCAATAGAATGCTAACTGGGGAAATTTGAGACTTTGACTATTAGATTATTTTTTGTTATTACTTTAATCTGCCACGTTTTCTTATTGTAATTCAATTTAGACTTTGACTATTTGTAATTGCTTTCATTTGTCCAGCATTAAGTTTCCCAATTTGTATACAGTGAAATACTCATCAGTTAGCCTATGATGCTTCAATTTGTTCAGCCTTAAGTTCACCAATTTGAAAGGATATGTTGTAAAATTTCCAAAAATGATGTCGATACCTTGGACATGAAATTTAGTAGTTCCAATTCCAGTACCACTTATTCTATAGGAGTAGTACGAAAGGTTTTTTCAGCAACATTTAAGTTGAAGAAAAATCTTGGAAATGGAGGGAAATTATCTAACCATAACTTCTAGCATTAACCTGAGAACTGTCTGGAACTTGTTTATTCTAAATGTGAATTATTTTTTGTATTCTTATTTTATGAATTCTGATTTTTATTTCCCTCTTCATTGATTGGTTGATCATGCATAGTGCTAAAATATATTAAGTAGCTACTAATTGTTTGAACTTCACTGTAACAAATTATATGGGCATATAAGTTTCCACTTTTGAGAATGTTATTCTTCATCAGCTGACTTCTTCTTGTCTTCTTGTTTTTGGTGTTGTTGGTATTGTGCACTGGTGTCTCCCTTTGTTTTTGGTGTTGCATCCATTTGCAGGTTTCTTTTCTTTTGTTTGTCTTGTTCCCCTATTTTTTTGTTCTTCCTATCACTCTCCAAATCCTTTTTTGTTCAAAATTTGTCATCTCTTTGCTTGATCACTTAACTTATAATTTTATTTTCACTGTGCAAAAAAATACCAGTAATTAAATTGAAATTGGATGTGGCTAAAAGTTAATTTGATTTATTATCGTGAATCACGAATAGTTTTTGTACTATTGTCATATATGTTTGATTGCATTTGGGTTTTTTTGAATTTATTGATATTAGATATCTTTAATCAATAACTTTCTATGTTTTGGTTGTACAAGACATGTTTCTCGAAATTTATTTGAAATATATAGCATCAAATTTCCTATTAGTTAAGTTTGTGCTTTATGTCATGTGCTATGTAGTTATGTGAATATATATTAAATATATGTAACTTAAGAGCATTGTTGTCAGACGTCGAATGTTAAAGTTACGCTTTGTACACTTTAGAAGTGGTTTTCTAGATGAGTTATAAAGTTACAGTTTATAAGTGTTACTCTAGATGACATATAAAAGGCAACACCTTAATAAATTTTTCTTTAGATGACATATAATAGGCGACACCTTTTAAAGGTAACCAATAATACTACAAAGGCAACACTTTTGAGTGTAGCATAACAAGTGTTGCTGAAAGTCCAAAACTGACGTCTTTTATCACAGGTCACAATTTTTTCTAGTTTAGGCTAAACTTAAATGGTGTAATCGTAAGCCGAAAATGGTATAGTGGTTTAACAATAAATATGCATATTTAGCAAAATAATCCAAATTCAATGTTTATTCATTATTTTCATTATTTATACCCAACACTAACCTTAATTCGGAAAAATAATAGGATAATGGGACTTCATGTCAGCCTCGGCCTCCCATGTTGCTCCCTCAACTAGGTGGTTTCTACCTAGGACTTTTACAGAGGCCACCTCTTTGTTCCTAAACATCTTGTCTTGGCAATCTAGAATTTCCACCGAAACCTCTTCATCGGAAAGGATATCATCCACACCTAACCCTTCAATAGGAAGAATAGACAAGGGGTATCCAATACAGTTCTTTAGCATAGAGAAATGAAATATCGAATGAACTTAAGCTAATTCACTAGGTAGTCTCAACTTATATGCAACCTTTCGGACCCATTGCAAAACATCATAGGGACGCACATATTGGGGATTATCTTCCCTTTTTTTGCCGAATCTCATCACCCCTTTCATATGTAAAATCTTCAAATACACCATATCACATACTTCAAATTCAAGATCTTTTCTTCTACTGTCGACAGAGTATTTTTGCCGACTATAGACTGTTTTCAACCTATCCCTTATCACTCGAACCTTCTCAAAACTTTCATATATTATTTTGGTAACAAGGAGTGCATATTCACCAACCTCAAACCACCCAACTGGAGATCTACATCGCCTACCATAGGGTGCTTCAAAAGGTTCCATGGAAATACTCCAATGGTAGCTTTATTATAAGAGAACTCAATACCCTGTAGCTGATTGTCCGAATTCACTTCGAAATCTATCTCACAAGCACTTAACATGTCTTCTAGGGTTTGAATAGGACTCTTCGCTTGACCATCGGGTTGGGGATGAAAAGCGGTCCTAAGCTTCACTCAACCGAATAAATAGACTTAACTGGGATTAAGTGAGTAGTTTTGTAAATTTATCTACAACGACCCATTTTGAGTCATTTTTCCTCCGGGTTCGAGGCAACCTATGAACGAAGTCCTATATCCAAGTAAGAATACCTATTTCTTTAATTATTCCACTAGGATTTAGATGCTCAGCGTTAACTTTTTTGCAATTTGGACATTTGGATACAAACTTTGCTAGGTTCCTTTTCAAAGAATCCCACTAATAGACATTTCTAAGATCAAGATATATTTTCTTGGCACACATATTAATAGAATTTGGGTATCCAGGAGCTTCTTCATAAATCCTTCCCCTCAAATAATCGGCGTCCGGTACACATAATCTATATTGGAACCCTCACAATCCCCCCTTCAGAGAATAGCTCATTGACCTAGCTAAGTCCTGATTTCTTAGACTCCATCAATAGAAGGTCAGTATGTTGCTTATATTTCACTTCGACCACTAAAGATTATTCAGAGTTATTATGAAGTATAAAACAACTATTTGGTGTTCCAACTGAACACCCAATCTAGAAAACCTATTAATATTATTCACAAGCTCTTTCTCATCCTCTTCCACATGAGACAAACTACCCATGGTTATATGACATAGAGCATCCGCCACCATATTGGCCTTGCCAGGGTTATAGTGAACAGTCATGTCGTAATCCTTCAGTAGTTCAAAGCATCTTCATTGCCGAAGATTCAACTCCTTTTGAGTGAACGGATATTGAAGATTCTTATTGTCGGCATACACATACACATGTACACCATACAAGTAATGCATCAATATTTTAAAATAAAAAACTATGGTTACTAAATCTAGGTCATGAGTTGGATAATTCTTCTTGTGAACCTTGATTTGTCTCGAGGCATAGGCTATGACCTTCCTATGTATCATAAGGACACAACACAAACCCATCCAGGATGCATGAGAACGTACCATAAAACTCATGGTACCCTTCGATAAAGATTACACTGGAGCAGGAGGTAAGACTATCTTTTTAAATTTGGAAGATTATTCCGCATAACTACGACGACTCTTATTTAACGCTCTTTTGGATCAAGGTAGTCAAAAGAGAAGCAATGAACGAAAACCAATAAAAAACCTCTTATAGTACCTAGCTACACCCAATAACCTTCTATTGTCAGTCCGAGTCAATGGTCTAGGCCAATTTTAACCACCTTGTTTTTTTAGATCGACCTCTATACCCTCACTTGAGATAAAATGACAAAGAAACACCATTTATCTTAACCAAAAATCACACATACTATACTAGGAAATAGTTGGTGTTTCTTATGAAATTGTAATCCCACCCTCAACTTGTCTACATGTTCAGCATATTTTTTTATAATTTAAAAAGATATTGTCAATGAAGACCCTATTCATCAGTTCCATAAAAGTCGCCGGGGAATTCGCGAGACCAAAGGACATCACTAGGAACTGATAGTTCCCATAGCTATTTTGGAAAGCCGTTTTAGGTACATCCTAATCTCTCACCATTGGTTGGTGATTTTCCAATATCAAGCCAAGTTTAGAAAACTAGTTAACCCCTTGGAATTAAAAAAACAATTCGTCAATCAGAGGGAGAGGATATTTTTTTAATATTGGACATTATTGAGATGACGATAATCAATACACATCTGTAGGGACCCATCTTTTTCGTAATAAACAACACTAGAGCTCCCCATAGAGAAATACTAGGTTGAATAAAACCCTTGTCTAATAAGTCTTTTAAGTTGAATCTTGAAGTTCAATTTCGCCGGAGCCATCCAGTAAGGAGGGATTGAATTGGGATTCATATCTTGTAATAAATAAATTCAAAGTCTATTTTGTGCTCAGGACGATTTCCTGGCATATCATCGGGAAAAACATCCGGAAAGTCATTCAATATGGGGACCAACTCTAAGGTGGAATGTCAGACTGAAGATTTATGATTCTTACAATATGGTAAAGACAAACATTATTATGTTACAATCTTTTAAAGAAGAAATGATACGACATCTAGGAATTTAGTTACCCCCTTCCACTCTTAGACAGGTTCATTAGAAAAATTGAACTTGACTACCCTTGTAAAACAATCAATGGTCGCAAAACAAGCATTCAACCAATCCCAAAAAAAAATTACATCAAAATCAATCATATCATGTTCTATCAAATCCACCCATATAACTTTATTGGGAAAAGATATTGGACAACTCCTAAAGACTCTTCCAGCCACAACGGAGTCACCCACCGAGGTAGTTACTGAAAAAATTTAAATCAACACGTCGGGAAACTACTCTTTTTAACCCTTAAAGCGGGAAGCATGAAAGTTTTTCCTCTTTGGAGAATTGTAACTATGTCAACTTGCTTGAGTTTGACCACTCCCCTTCTCATGATTCCATACATATGGACAATCCCTAACCTTTTGGGCGTCTTATCCACAACCAAAGCAATTTCCCGTTCCCACCAAACATTCACCCCTATGCTTCTAGCCTCACATTGCACAAGTAGGTTTGTTACTTGGTGAATTTCATCCCCTTATGAGAAATATGGTTAGAAACCCTACCCCTGTCTACCTTAGGGAAATTCAAATGAACGTTGTTGGAGGCCCTCTTCTTGAACCTACAGTTGTCTTGAATTTTGAGCCTACCCATGGAAACACCTCCCTTGTAAGACATGGCCCTCCTAAACTCCTTATTCTTCCTCTTAAGTCTAGTCTCCTCAACTTGTTGAGCATTAACCATAAAATAATAGATATCCATCTTATCATGTAGTATTGTCGAACACAATCTCCAACTAAGTCATCAGACACTTCTGTCACAAAGGGGTTGATCTCATCCCTGGGGTTAGACACCAAGGAAGAAGAATACTTGGAAATTTTTTTGTACTTCAAGGAATACTCATGAATACTCGTACCTCCTTTATGAATGTTTTTGAATTCTTCCACTTTGGAATCCCTTTTATCCTTTGAAATGATCCTATAAAGGAAAGCCCTTCTAAACGCATCCCAAGTTTTAGCACCTGCTCTCAAAGCCCTATTATCTCTCCATTGGGTATAAAAAGTGTTATCTACATTTTAAGTTGATAGGGTAGCTCGGCCTTTTCATATGAAATCACTTCTACAGCATAGATAATCTCATATACCTCAATAAGAAAGTCTTGGGGATCTTCATTAACCTTAGACCCAAAGAACATAGGAGGGTTCATCCTTTTGAAGTCCTTCATGCAAGAAGCCATGATATTAGCATTTTGTTTAAAAGGAGGTCCAACCTCTCTATTTTCCTGAGCCATCATGTGTTGAGCTTGAGTAGCTATCGATTGTGCTTGGGTAGTAATAGCTTGAGCCTAACTGAAGAATGTCTACCTCATCTCTTCATTAGTCATAGGTGGAGGAATGACGAAGCTTTGTCTTGTGGTGGAAATTGATATCTTTATGGAGGAGCTTGGTTGCCTTGGGGAGGAACTCTTGTATTATCCAAATCTTGCCCCACTTTAATTATAGCTGTCGTTATCGTATTCATCTCCTATATCCTCCAGCAAAAGGATCATAAGAAAAAGGGATACACATAAAGTTTCAACTCTCAAGGCACGACTATCAAGATAACCAATAGTGAGAATTCCTAAGTATCACATAGCCTCTCATTCATAAGTGTGACATACTTTATACCCATGAACAAGACTCTATGTAGATGTGGATTTTTGATACATCAATACTGTGATTATTTCAACCTCATGCTCTCATAAAAAGTTTGTCACGACCAGAGATCACCGCCTAGACGTAACTGGCATTTTCTTCTTTGGAAAGGGCTTAGACAAGGCTCTTAGCATTCCTTATAACATATCGTAGGCTAAAATGAGGAAAACTTAAAACTTTTTACATATTGAGGTTACATAGACATCTCACATACTTCATATGTAGTATACTTAGACTCCTTGCATATGATGTTTTAATAGGTGTCACGACCGAAATCTAGACCCCAGATGAGACCATCGTCGTTGACCTTTCATAGGTTGCAGACAAGACTACATACATTATCTTTACTTATTCTAGGTTATTTTTTTGCAAAAAAATTGAACTTTTTGTTATTTAACATTCGTATAAGACATTCTACCTAAACTCATAATTGTTCACAATTAACCATCTAACATTCGGATTATCAAATGAAAGAAATTGGTCATACATGTAGTAAATATGTACTTGCAAAAATGGCACCAATATAAAATATGAAATGAAGTGGAAAATGAAATACTAGTGGAACATGTGCTACCAGCTAAGGCTTATATCTAAACAAGATAATAACAGTAGACAACCTGGAAAACATGAGGGCCTAACAAGTCGGGATAAAAGCTCCACGTCTGGATAGTTGTACTGTTGTACCGTATGATCTAACGTCCACCTGTGCCTGAACCTAAAAATAGATAATTATATGGAATTAGTACACACTTTTACCACGTATGGGTATATGCAAGAACACACCATGGAAATGCATGAGAAAGAATAGGTCTTTCTTAACAACATGATTTATGGAAAGTCAAGTCAGTGGCGCTTGCATAATTTTTATTAGGAAAGTCGATGGACCTGTCAAATTTGGATTTGGAAAATCATGACATGAGTGCAACATGCATCATCAAACTTATTTTCCAAATAGCACATAACATATTTCACATATAATATCACGTAGTTCATATCATTTTTTTATATTCCATGAGACCTTGGCGACAAGGACTTGACATTAGGACTTTCCAAAATGAGGGCTCAACATAAGGGACCTCAACTAGGGAGTCTTCTTTAGCAAACACAGAATTTGCTTAATTTATTCATATATACTTTATTTTTCTTTCTTTCATATACTAGTGCAATCACCACTCATACCTAGGATGTAGTTTAAAACTCTTATAGTGTTTGTTGTGCAATTACTAAGAATAACCTAGCGTCATTACTTAAGTCTAGCTCACCTCTTAATTATCCTATCCTTAAACCATTGGTATCATTCATTTTATTATGTGCATCATTTGAGGCTGGCCTCATTCATTCTTTGGGTACTTTTACTTTAACCGATATAGATCATGTGAGCATCATGAAATCCAGTGTCTCCCCCACACAAAAAAGAGGTGGAATCACCATAAAAAATGACCCAAAATATTCTACCGTACATGGGAATTGAACCCTTCTATATCCCTATATTGGCAGTGTAGGTTCGAATACTATGAGATATATGGAGATCCATACCCGGCATGACGGAAAGTCTCATCTCATGGTAGTTACGTGAACCTCCGCCCTTCCTGAAGGAAGGCATCATCGCTAATAGTGATCCTATCGGTGCTCAGTATAAAGTTCCACTACATTCAAGTCATACATAATGGAAGCTTGCTTGTACCATGAGGACTTCATATCTTATTAGATGATTTCTCATCTCATCATTAGTATTAAGTATGCATTAACTTCAACACTTTTATTAGAGTGTTCATAGAGACGGGTCTATTTATTAACTTTACACTCTCATAGGTGAGTACATTTTTGTAACATTAATCAGGCTGATTTGAGATTGCTCTTATTTTTCACATTAGACTCTTATCATCTTTTCACCACATTAATTAACTTTACCACATATTCTCTTTATAATTACTCACCCCTTTATATAAATAATCATTTCATCATATGTCAATGCACTTGGTCATATAGTGTGTTCCACACTCTTACTTAACCCTTCTAGTTTTACCTCATTTAATAACATAAATCTTAGGTTAACTTAATTTTAATCATATGCTAGACTAATAAGTCCACATATACAAGCCATGAAGCTTCACTCATAGTTTGTCTATGTGATTCATGTTTACCCAAGATTATGTGGTACAAGACTTATGCATCTTTTAGATATGCCAACATATTGATTTTGATATTTAGAGGAAACATTCATTAAGTATTTACTTACGTGTGACTTATATGTCAATACTGAATAGGGCAAGGGAACCGAACATTGAATCCCTTTGACAACACTTAGTTAATTTTCTTTCACCTATTTTCGGATTTACATTTCGGCTTGGAGAACTCGATTTCGGATCCCCTCACTAACAATATTTTTCTTTTCTTTTTCCGTCCCCTCACTTAAACTAAGGTGTTTTAAGAATTAGGGAATCAGGGATCGAACCCCCATAGAGACATTCATTTATTTCTCTTTTTCCTATGTTTTTTCACGTAGGTCGAGAGGAGATGCGTTTGACTCCCACTCCTCTAATTATTATTATTATTATTATATTTTTTTAATTTATCTCCCTGTGTCCTCCTTCAGCATATGGGTTGAGGGTTCGAACCCCACTCCTCCTATTATTTTTATTAATTCAAAATTTTCCTTTCAATCTCTTGTTTGGCCGAGAGTTTGTGGGTTCGAATCCCACACCTCTCATTTTTTTCCAGCTTTCATGTACTGAGGTATTGGGTTCAATATCCACTGAACTCGCATGTCTTAAATTAATTTTTAAAATTCTCAAACATCAAGTATTGTGGACGAAAACTCCATCACTAAGTGCTTCAAAAATTTATTAAAATTTCTATCTTTTATTTAACAACATCCATACGTTTGTTTTGTCGTATTTTCGTAATTTGTTTAACGCGTTTTTAGATGTAGATTCATTGTTTTTTTAGCTTAGATTTTTACACATAAGACCAACCACCTTACAGTTAATTTAAACATCAAAATTTACACACCTTCTACATAATTCCAATCATCAAACAAGCCATTTTAAGACTTCAAAATGAGAACAACAAAAATCATTTTGTACATTGCACCACATCTTTTTCGGTTGACATCATTGAACATTTCCAAACACAAAATCAGAAAGAACATCATATTTCACACTTATATACCAGAAACCATACCAACAACATTATTTCTAACCTAATATATATTGAAATCGGAACGACATTATGGACAAGGAATTTGACAATAAAGTCGACATCCCTAGTTTCATATGTTGAATTTTGTAGAAAGAAATTTCTCTTGGAGAAAGGATTCCAAGAGAGAAAACCCATACCTGGTTGTAGATTTCCACACTTCGAAGTGCTACCCAAATCATCTACTAAACCTTCAACACGATACAATCGAGAAGATGATGAAAAGATTTTGTTTCTTAAGTTAGCTTGCTTGTTTTTATATATATTTTTTAAGTTCTTTGAGTGTAGAGAACTTTTGATTCTTTTCTAATTTTTATTTATTTTTGCAGAAAAAAAATCAAAATGAATGAGAGAGAGAGAGATAGGCTTATGTGTGTGAGAGAGTTTTTGTGAGTTATTTCCCCTTAAAACAAGGATAGTTAGCAAGACATAGTCAATTTAATTTAAATAAATAATAAATAATAACTAAAAATTTGATTTCCCTTTTTTAACTATCCATTAAATAAATATTATTAATTAATTACATTAATTAACCAACATAAATAAAAAAAAATTAATTCATTGCTTCTAACTAGGTTTGAACCCGGGTGGAGCAAGACTTTACTGTTAGAGCTCATTTTCGCAACTCTCTTTCAAAAATACCCCTCAACATTATTATTTAAATAATTAAATCTATATGTATGGTAATTACGATATTACCATTAGCCTGGTAAATAACCATTTTACCCCTAGACCATCCAAACTTAACATTTTCCCCTTTTTACGTCCGGTAAAGACTCATCCTGATAAATCTTCATATTAGGGTGCCCTACATGGCTGGACAAAAGCATTCCTAGTTCAACTAACTTCCCAATTTAGTAGTTTTAGCTGCTAGAAGGTTTCAAAGGCCTCGTTCTATGCACATCAATATGTGTGAACCCGGTCTAATCGTAGGCATTCTAGAAACATTACGCATTATTTATCGTATACATTTTTAGAATTGTTACAATAGGATTCTCGTTTATATTATATGGTCAAAATTTCAGGATTTAGTCAAATAACATCATCTAACATTAAACCATCTAAAATGAAGTAGAACATTTGGGAATATCCCTCATACAAATCATTAATTGACACATAGGGATTACAACAATATCATACAATAAAGGAAAGAAAAAATTTGTTTAAACTAGCTAATGCTACTAGGCTAGATAGATGAGACCATCCTCGAAAATTGACGACTTACCAATCAACATGGGAAATATGTCCAAGTCTTGATCCAATTGACCTTGATACCTCAATGTCGCGAACCTACATTGTTTGGGATATGGGTAAGAATATGAGTTAGAACATCAACTTGTATTAAGTATGGAAACATATGCCAAGGCACACTAGTGCATGTTTTACACTTATTTTTAGATTTCGACTCCTAAAACAAGTTGAAATACACTCTTATATGTATGTAATACCTTTTTAGGGTCAAAACGTCAAGAAACATCTATCACGTCTGATATGCCGTGGTTTCACAGTATTATTAATACTTTTTCCTTAAGTTTAGTGTGTCCAAAAGCCTTTTAGTGCAATTTTTTATATACGTTTCTCTTTGTTTTGTAGGAAATCTGTCCAAAAGCTGAATGCGGAGATTTTGAGCGAAGAATTGCAGAAGAGACCACCTACGGAGCTTATGACGGTCCGTCGTTCTTGTGACGGTTCGTCGGTGGCAGCGTAGTGCAGCTGCTGAATGAAGATATGGAAGTCTGACCAAGTGTGGGATTACGAAGCTTGTGACGGTCTGTCGTGGCTATGGCGGTCCATCCTGCAGGTTCGTCGTGAAGTTCAGAGAAGTTATCCCAGTACCCAAATTCGAAGAGTTTAAGTGTTTTGGAACGAGCCCCTCGACGGACCGTTGTTCCTATGACGGTCCGTCATACTTGGCGTCGAGGAGAATGAAGATAGCAGCAGAAGAAATTGGTCAAGTACGGGACTACAGAGTCCTTGACGGACCGTGGACCCATCCACGTTTTGGCAGATTTCCAGCAATCAAAATCCTTGTTTAATTAGGTTTTTGTTTTTTTATAAATAGTTCAATAAACCTCATTTCTGAGGTTAGAATCTGTGAGATTAGACATTAGATTTTTAGACTTTGTGTATTAGTGTTGGATTTTGAGATTCTTTCAAGTGATTTTTGGATATTAATCAAGCAAACTTTTGATTTTAGTCTTTCTCATTGAAGTAAGTATATGAATTCGTATTTAATATATTTGAATATTGTGTTTATGGCTATGAGTAACTAAACTCCATAACTAGGGTTGTGGGAGCCATAGGCAAATAATGAGATAAACCCTAACTAAAATAACAATTCAAGATTAGTGTCTTGCATGTATTAATAATTCTTTCGCTTAAAAGTCTTTTTAACGGATGGCCAACGTTAGAACTTGCTTTAATCCTACTTACCGGATCAAGGAGGTAGATAATAGGAAAAGAATTATTAACATAGATTTACTGTATACTATCTAATAGGCTAGTATTTATTGGTATGAGTTAATAACTTAGTCAAATATCGAATACGATGCTAAATATGAGGTAAGGATTAGGTTTAGGATAGCAACACACTTAGCCGGACAAAGGTGCGGAGTGAGATTTTCTAGATGCCGGACCAAGGATTTAGAAATACATAACTTATCACTTTGCATCCAAGATTCTAGGAAATAATTGTTATAGTAGGAATTATCAAGTGATGGACCTGTGGGAAACACGTAAACCCTAGTTACTTTGATTAATTGATTAAAACCCAACATTCAAAAGCTGTTAAGTGTCCCTTTCAAGTTCGTTATTTATTTTCACTCATTTAGAAATAGAAAACCTTCCTTTATTGTTTTCACTTTCCAAGGAAGTCATTGACCAAACAATAGTAATAACAAATTAAAGTTAAGTCTAGACTATTTTCCTCGAGGGAACGATCCCAACCTCACTAGTTGGGTTATTTACTTAACACGACCGCTTTACTTCTTATTTGAGAATTAAGTTTGAGCGTATCCAATTTTGGCGCCGCTGCCAGGGATTTTAGCTTTTAGATTAACGTAAACCTATTACTATAGTTTAGTTGATATTTTCTTTATTTTACTTTGTTTTATTGTTTTTGATTTCTTTTCAGAACTATCCTCCTTGTATGCCAAATACACGGAGAGGAAGAGAACCCTTGTTTCCCTACGATTACGAGCTAGAGCGTGCACTACGCAATATGAATCGAAACTTGGGAATAAATGATGAGGATCTGAACCAGAATATCCCAGCTATGGTTGATATTCATGGTCAGATGTTACCCGATGCTCCAGGTGAACATCAACAGAGGGGACAAAATCCCGTTCCACGGCCCCAAGCATACTATAGAGGGTATGATAACATAGCAGACTCAGATGGGCCACTTGTCTTGCCCCCTCTACGCACAGGCCACACATTTGAGGTAACTAGTAGCCTGATGCAAATGCTCACTGCCAGAGGTTTGTTTTTAGGGCTACCTTCTTAGGATCCACATGTCCATATAGCTAAGGTAAGGGCAGTGTGTAAAAGTGGTGTTGGGAGGCCTAATTTGGATCTAGATGTAATAGGTCTCAGAGTGTTTCATCTCTCACTAACGGGATAGGCTGCTATATGGTTCACTGAGCTCCCATACAACTCAATCTTCTCTTGGAACCAAATAAGAGATTTCTTCTTAGCACGCTACTATCCGGTATCCAAGAAACTAAACCACAAAGACAGAGTGAACAACTTTGTGGAACTACAAGGAGAGTCAGTTAGTAGTTCTTGGGATAAATTCACCTCATTCTTGAGAAGTGTTCCAAATCACCGTATAGATGATGAGTCACTGAAGGAATACTTTTATCGGGGGCAGGATGATAGCAACAAAGCGGTGTTCGACACTATAGCAGGTGGATCTTATGGAGAATGCCCTTATGCTGAGATTGCTGAAAACTAGAGAAAATCTCCCGAAATAACAAAGCTTGGAGTACTAGGAAGTACTATACAGGAAGAAACACCTTCGCAGTGTAGTCCACTCACAACCCAGCCACAGATGATATTAGTGAAGAAATGGCTCAGATGAGAACTGAGCTTAGGTTGGTACTAAAACATGTCACTGGGGTGCAGAAAAGATAAATGCACTCAACTACTTGGCTAAACCACCACCTCCAAACGATGAGTGTTATTATGAGGAGGATTCCTATGCAGTAAATGAACAGATGGGGGGTTTCCGACCAAGTGCCCAAGGCTCTAATGAGGAGAATTGGCGCCAAGGTCAAGGGAACCAAGGTCGGAACTATGGTAACTACAATCGTGAGGGTCATTATGTACGAGATGGAAACTACAATCACGACAACAACTTCAACAGGGGTAACTATGGTAATGCAAACGACAGTAATGGACCCTATGTTACTCCTCAAAATCGTGAAGTTACTCCTAGGGAAGGTGGAGGTAGTATGTCGCGAGTTGAGGATATGTTGCATAAAATGATGAGGAGGTTCGATGCTAGTGATGAGCACAAAAAGAGTTTAGGAATGATTTAGCGGGTATTGGGCAAAATATTGATACACATGCAATATCAATTAAGCAACTTGAGTTACAATTGGCCCAATTATCTGCAACTGTGAACACACGGCAACTGGGCACTCTGCCCAGCAACACTGTCCAAAATCTGAAAAATTATGGACATTGTATGGCAATTACTACTCGCAGTGGCAAGCATACCATTGACCCAGCTAGGCCATTTAATGAGAATATGGTGACAAAAGATACTGATAAAGTGGTAAATGTTGATGCTAAATTAGAGGATAACACTGCAAAAGATGTTGAGGTGCCTAAAAAGGTAACTCCTATGCCTAGGCCACCACCTCCATTTCCTCAAAGATTATTGAAATAGACTGAGGATGGCAATGTCGGCCTTTTATAATAATGTTGAAGAAACTTTCTATCAAAGTCCCTCTGGTAGAAGCTTTAAAACAAATGCCCCGTTACGCCAAGTTTATGAAAGATCTGGTCACAAAGAAAAGATCGGTTACTTTTGAGGATGATGATAGAATGCAGCATTGTAGTGCTATTGCTACAAGATCTCTGGTCCAAAATAAATAAGATCCAGGTGCGTTCACTATTCCTTGTAAAATCGGATTATTACATTTTGCGAAAGCATTATGTGATCTAGGGGCAAGCATAAATCTCATGCCCCTCTCGATTTACAAGAAGTTGGGTTTGGGTGACCCAAAGCCCACTGCAATGCGGCTTCTGATGGCTGATCGAACAGTAAAACACCCTATAGGTATACTCCACGATGTGCTAGTAAAAGTTGAGTCATTCATATTTCTAGAAGATTTTGTTATTCTTGATTGCGAAGTCGATTTTGAAGTGCCCATTATTCTTGCGAGGTCATTCCTTCCTACGGGAAGAGCCTTAGTAGACATGGAAAAGGGGCAGATGAAATTTAAGTTGAACAATGAGGAAGTGACCTTTAATATTTGTAGGTCCATGAGGCAGAGTGGTGAACTCCAATCGGTATCTGCTATATCCTACAACATGGGTGAGACATTTGAGACACAAATGGAAGAACGTCTAGGTGTAGAAACATTAGCGGCAGTGATAATGAACTTTGATATCGATTGCATTGAAGAGTATGAGTCATTAGTCGCGGCTCTTTACCGAGGTGATGTTCCGTTTAAACCTGAAGATATTTGAGCTTGATATTAAGAATTGCGAGTCCCCACCCGCGAAACCAACTATAGAGGAGGCTCTAAAGTTAGAACTAAAAGCTTTCCCACCTCATCTCAGGTATGAATTCTTAGGAAATGGTTACACATTGCCGTTAATCATTGCATCAGACCTGGATGAACAACAAGTCCAGAGTTTGGTAAAGGTGCTAAAAAGGTTCAAAAGAGCTACTGGGTGGACTATTGCGGACATTATTGGGATCCCTCCTGGTATTTGCTCTCATAAAATCCTACTCATGCCTGATCATAAGCCGAGTATTGAGCATCAGAGACGCCTGAATCCTCCTATGCTAGAGGTTGTGAATAAGGAAATCATTAAGTCGTTGGATGTCGGAGTAATCTATCCAATCGCTGATAGTAGTTGGGTATGCCCAGTTCAGTGTGTACCTAAGAAAGGGGGAATGACTGTGGTCCCCAACGAAAGAAATGAACTTGTTCCAATGAGACCGGTTACTGGATGGAGGGTGTGTATGGATTACCATAAACTGAACTCATGGACTAAAAAAGATCATTTTCCAATGCCTTTCATGGATCAGATGTTGGATAGACTTGCAGGAAAAGGGTGGTATTGTTTTGTTGATGGGTATTCAGGGTATAATTAGATTTATATTGCACTAGAAGATCAAGAGAAAACCATTTTCACTTGTCCATATGGGACCTTTGCGTTAAGAAGAATGTCGTTTGGGTTGTGCGACGCACCCACAACATTTCAGAAATGTATGAAGCCAATATTTTCTTACATGGTGGAGGATACTATAGAAGTTTTTATGGATGATTTTTCTATGGTTTGTGATTCATTCGAGCGGTGTTTGACCAATTTATCTGACGTCCTTAACAGATGCGAAGACTGCTTAACAGATGTGTTAATCTCACATATGAGGGGTGTATTGAAAGGAAGTTCTCATGAAATTCAAATTTACCGAACGTGGACAATTGATGGAACGTGGACCATTCGATGCCCCATATTTAGTGTGGGATCTTATTTCCCTTTGAAGAGTCTCTAACCAAAACCAAAGACCTCCATGAAGGTCCCTTGGTGTGGCAACGAGCGGTAGATACATCCGTAGATTGACACCTGCTGATTTTTGCAGGTGTCTTGACCAAGCTAGGGGTAATTTAGGTAAAGCGACTAGTTATCTAAATAAGGTTTGGGCGGTAACTTAGGGATTTTTGGTTATTTTATGTTCATTATTCAAAACTAAAATCCAAACCCCAAAAAAGAATCCTCTAGAACTCCATTATAGGTTGAAGCAAGGTTGGATCTTGGAGATTGATTTATTAATCAATTATTCATTATTTTCATGTATTTTCATTATTCAAGATATTATATTTCATCCTTGAACTCTCTTTATTCCAGGATCCAAACTTCAAAGTGTTTTCGGGGACTTCTCAAAAGATTTATTCCTCTATTGTTATAACTAGCCATCAGTTCTTAGAGAATATGATCTGAATAAATGATTTATGATTAATTTGATGTTAATTTAATAATTTTAGATAAAAAATCCTATGAACCCATTAAAATTATGAAATCCTTATTTTGTCTATATTATGGGTGATTTAACGTATCTCTATTATATTGTTTTCTTTTGGAGATTACTTTTGACTATTGAACTATGTATGAATCATTTTACAATTATATAAAGGATTTCATAATATGATGAATTTCATATTTTATTATGTTTAATCTGTGATGATGGCTATTGTTACGAGCATTTTTATATTGAATTATTTTAGTTGGCTATTGATGGGAGGTGTTGTGAATGGAATGGTGGTATGTTAAATAAAACTCTTCTATATTGTGTATTATAGGTCTTGAATTGTACTTATTGATATGGGCCTTATACGGTAGTGGTGCTTAAGTTATATAATTGTGAAAATATGACCTCATCCGCATTACTTTATGAATTATGATGTTATCATATTATAACTTTAATATGTGTTCAATGTGAAGGCTTATGCGGTATATGTGTATTAATGAAGTGGAATCATGTTTTCTTGTACTTACTTATACGTGATCGTGCTAGACGCGGTGATGTCTCTAGTTGTATTGCAAATGTATCTTGCTAGGTATACTTTGTTGTTCCTACATGATACTTGAATATGGTTTTATAGTTTACATTATGTTCATCTATTTGTCTTATGTGGTAGAATATGTTCCTCTTCTTGATACATTCTAGCTATGTAAATATGAATATCTTGAGTTAGTAGGATTAAGAACATTTGTCTTGTATTTGTATAGATGAATGTTGAATGAAAGTCTAGGATCGGCAGACCTAATATGGTACCGTTCTAAGTATGACTAATATGTGTAACATTCAATATAGGAAGAAGGTTATTATATCGTTGAAGTTGAAAGTTATAAAAGTATCCTTTTTTTGTGATTGGTGAAATTATGGATAGGTAGGCCGGAACGACATGAAACCATCTCTAAGAAAGTCAATGAGCTACACTTATTGACAATTGAGTGGCAGACCTTGAGGACCTATCTTCTGTAGGTATATCATGATTAGGTAATGACTAAGAGATGGTGTCTTTTTCAAATGCCCTTATGTGTATGAACTTACTCTATGATAAAATGGATGGAATCAAGTGAACATGCTTGTGGTTGTAGCTCTACTTGAAAATAAGACTAGAGTGAAAATATCCCTTAATATTCCTTAACCATGTGCCTACATGGTATATGTCCTAGTTATACCCTTGGCAAGTAGAACACCCTCTATCAGAGTAGGGGAGACTCTGTATTCCATGACTATCTATAATTGTTCGTCTCGGTTAATGCATATTATAATCATGTGGTATATATTCTAGTGTTGGATAAGCTCAATAACGTTTAGGTACTGGAATGGGTCACTATATAGACACGAAACAAGTAGGCTTTGATGGTGCTGGGGTGTAGGTTACCTAGGTATTCTCCAAAACTATTATGTTAAAGTCCTTAATTTTTGAAGTTCTTAAATGTTTTAAATTAAATAGTATCTTAATTTAAATACATGTAAATGAAAAGGTACTTATTTACAGTTGCTTTAAGGATTGCTTAGGTTGGCTTGCAAAAGGTGTATGTGCGGTCTCTTTATGTCTTACCTAGGTGAGTCTTAGATTAACTTTATATGGGGGTTTATTTGAATAAAATTAATAATATGATCTTAGGAACCTTGAGAAACACTTAGATGTGTGTGAAGGGGTTGTAAGGGCGCCTGCTTCATGTCTCACTCAAGTGAGCTTAGGAAGACCTTTGGCAGGAGGGTCTTAGGCTTATTTGCTTAAAGTTATATTGATGTTATATTTTTTGTTACTTCAAATATATCTTATATAAGTTTATGATGAAATGAAGTGGTTTCATATACTTATGATATGAGGTTTTCTCCAAAAAGAACATGTTTTATACAAATGTCCTTTTAGAAGGATTTTATTGCATGCCACTATACTTAGTGAATTCTAATGTTCTAATTACGTATATTTTTTCTTATCATTAGAGGTGTAGATGGAAATTGAGAGGAGTCATTGACGATGTTTGGATATTATCATTCATTCAAGCAAAGTTGTTGACTCAATTCGTTTAAGGACAAAACTATGTTTAGCTTTTCTTGATAAGGACAGTGTAATCGAGTTATATATTTCTATTTTGTTTATACATTGGTTGTGACCAAAGATATTTGTGTGTCTATGATGTCTACAAGAAAATTAGAATTTTTCCTATGATTTTCTATAAACGAATTTTGGAAATATTATTCCATTGTGTGCAATGTTTTAATTCCGCTACTTTTCATGCATGTATGCAATGAATGATGTCAAACGGCTTGTACAAGACCTTAGAGAGATTTGATACACCGTGCGACGATTTGAGAATCCCATTTCTTCCATGGTATACTCTCGTGTCGTGAAAAAAATTGTATGAGAGGTCTTTATCTATGATTTAAATGTTTATGGAAAAGACAAATTTCACTTTACCTCAAGGTTCATGCATGAGATAATTTCAAATCATTAGATATGATATTATTAATAATAAAGATTTTTAAAAATGAAAATCTACATGAAACTTTGATATTATCAAATTTTTGAATTTGCTTATGTTGGTTTAATGCTTATTATCTAATATTGATGGAATTGTTATTATGTAAGTTTTACTCTATTATATAGTGAATTGTTTGAGATGTCAAGAAATTATGATCTTGGCTATTTGAAGAGGGTCACTTGACCTAATTCTGTTACTAATGTAGAATTTCAATAGAATTGCTCTTGTGTGGTATGGTCCCCCTGTTATGGCAGTGATTACATCATGTTCTTGTTATGATCAAAGCGTGTAAGCATTAGTTTTTTAATTGTAGTAGTATCATGTTATGGTATATGTGAAGGTATAATGTTACGTTTTTTAGATGATGTAACGTAATTATGTGCAAGTTGTTATGGCATACATGTATGTATAAAGTAATGTATTATTTGATATATGTTTGATCTCGTGCATTTTTCATAATGTGAAAATGAACTTGTATATTGATATGTTAGATTGTGACTTATAGCATGTTCCTTCTAATTGTGTGTTATTATGTAAGAATAAGAGAAGTCTCTATAAGTTGATAAGATGTCTTGTTAAATTGACCTAGTTTTCCCTACTTGATACATGAAGTATACATAAGGTATTTAGAGTATGTCTTGAAACGTAGACCAAAGAATGGTACCCCTTTTTGAGGAGTCTAGAACTCTATGTGAATGTGAAATTTTAATATGAAAAGATTGTTTATAATAAAGTGTGTCAGATAGACCTAGAATGGTACATGTTTCATCAATGAGTTATCCTAATAAACCTTGACTGGCAACCCTTTTTGACCGGTTCTTAGAAATTGTAGTATGAGTTGGTAGGGCTTAGAGATGGTACTTTCTAAAATACTATTATATTGATGTACTTACTCTACAGGAACAAGGGAAAAACACCAATTTGATATGCTTAAGGTAGTAGCACTAATTGAGTCTAATATACCCTAAACCATGCGCCTACATGGGATGTGTCCTTAGTTCTACCTTTTGATAGTAGAACACCTTCCATGGTGCGGGGTCTTATGATACGAGATTTAATGCATAGCTAGTATGGTCTATGTCGATTAATGCCTATTCTCATCATGTGGGATGTGCACTCTAGTTTTTTTTTAGGTTCTACAATGCGTATGTAGAGCAATGGGATATTATCCACACATGGCACGAGAAGGCTCTGAAGATGCTTAAGTGAGTTCCCGAGGTTTTCTAAGACCATTACGTGAAGTCTCCTATTTCTTAGTTACCTCATAAATAATTTAAATAAATACTGTTCACATAGTAATAGTATGTCGAATATAATGAATCTTAATGCTTCGTGGAGATATAAATTCGCGCATGAGTTGTTGCGGGGTTACTTGTACTGATTTTTTGTGATGTATGTCCTCACGAGTGTTGAGGCTGGGTATATATTATAAATCTCTCAATTCCATAACTCTGTGCCCACATAGATCTACACCTAGTGTATACAAATAAGCTAGAGAGAATGACCCTACCTTAAGCAAGTAGGAGTCCCTTATCTGGTGAGGGTGTCACTGGGATTTGATGAATTTCTCTCATGATCTATGTTGGTTAGGCTTAACGCCAACAAAAGAATACAATGAACAACGTATTGTTACGGGTGAACTACTTTTTACGGATAGTGGAACATGATGTTATCTATGCATTGCACAGGTAGACATTTGAGAGAAGTCACGATTTATTCCTTATAATGGTAATGAAATTAATGGGCTCTTATAATGACATTAAGGAGAATGTGAACTTATGTGTTGGTAATAAAGATTTTCCTAATGTGATGAAAGTTAATGAAGAATGTTGACTTTTAGTTATCGTAATTATGAGTGCTATACTTGTATTGTGTTATGAGTTACTTCTTTATGATGAATTATTGTATACAAATATGCCTTGTCTAGGGAGACTTCGAAGGAGTATCTAGTGTGGGTAGTATTATGCGATGCTACTACACATCGCACAAGTACGACTTGACTTAGATGTTTGTCTTAAGGAGATGACATGATTCATATGATGTTTATATCACTTAAAAATTTGATGGGTAAAGGTGAAGGGATGAATTTAAAATTGACTTCGGCCATCCTGTGGTGCCTAGGGGTTACATGATGTGGAGGAAGAAGGTAAAGATATAGACTTACGAATATGCTTGAGTTAGAATGATAAATGTGTCTTGTATGTTAGTTGTGGCTTATATTATGCATCTGTTTCTCCATGTTCATTATGTTTTACAAATGTCATTAAAGTATGAACATTAATAAAATGTCCCCTTTTAAATTTTTTTTGCATTGTCATCATACTTACTGTTTAATTGTTTTAGCAACATCTTCTTTATGATCTTACTATAATTATAGGCTGAGGTTGTTAGGTGGACTCTCTAGTTGAAGGATGGAATTTCTATTCTCCAAGAAATTCTATGTCCTTATGTAATTGAGAATAAAGAGCTCTTCCTTCCATTTTTATATAATAGGCTCTTAGTTATTTTCTTTCAATTTTAAAGGATAGTGTACCTAGTATGTTTATGTTGTGTCTAAGATGGCTATGTCGAGACTTTGTATTCCATCGATGTATAAATGAATACTCGATTGTTGGCTTTATTGAGAAAAAATTTAATTCAACAGCTTTTTGAATGTCTATCTGACTAATGAATGCCAATAGGCCTTTACAAGACTCCTTTGGGGTAAAGTATGCCAAGGAATGACTTGGGCGTGCTCTCATGTTATGACAAACTTTGTATAAAGCAGAAGGTTTCAGGAATGGTCTTAGGTTAATTTCTCAAAAGCAATGTCTAGTAGAGTCTTTTTATTGTTATCAGTTGCGACACATCTATGAGGGAGATGTTATAGGACATTAAAAGTCACAATTTTTTTCATTACTCATGTGTCATGCAAAAAACTTTACATAAAATCTCTCTCTTACTCCTTAAGCAGTAGTCGCATCGATTTGTCTATAAAAAAGGGTTCTTTCTTGAAGGATATGAGGGATAAAAGGTAAGTGGAGATTCTCTTGTTGTAATATTACTTGGAAAGAGTTGTATCAGTTGAATGAACTCCTTTGGTTTTGATGAGTTTTTTATTGTTATGTATGATATTTATCGAAGGTTAATGATGTTTTTAGGTTTAGTGAAAAGATACGAGGAGTAGTGGTGTTAAGTGGTGCCTATAGGTTTTGATTGAGTTTAATTCTTTGAATGAATGTATATGTTTAATTTGCCTTTTGGTTAGAATAATCTAAGGAGATGAGTGAAAAAGGATTTTTGATAAATTGTTCCGAACGTAGAATGGTATGAAGTGATGATTGTGTTCCCAAAAGGAGGGACAATGCGCTTAGCTCGTAAGATTGATTAGTGTTCTTTATATTCATGGTTTAGGTTTATTTGAATTCTATCCTTATGAGGGGTGTAGTGAGCTTAAGAAGTATGTTATATTTATTGGTGTTTGTAAGTTTTTGTGACGAATAGTTTCTTAATAAGAGCCTTTTATCTTTGAATTCTCTTGTAATGTAATTATTTCTTATAGATAGTCAATGTTTGGTTGAAATCCCTATGCTGAGTTATGTATCCTTAGATAGTTTTTCCTTTAGGTGAATGATGGAATTATGAATAGCAATGATGTGAGGGTTCCTCACCCTTCTTTATTTTCCTTTTACTCTTTGTCAAGAATGAGACCTACAATTTCCTTTTAGCTTGTCTTATGTTTTGGATGCATGACTTTTCATTAGTTGTTAACAAAAAAGCTGAGTTATCATGAATGTTTTCCTCATGTTGATGTGCATATAGAATTATTTGCATAATATCTTCGTGATAGTAAATCTTGAGCATGCTTAAAAGTTTTTTAAGGGAGGAAGTTCCTCCCTAATATTGTTGTAATGAGAATGATGTGATTTGGAGAAGGAAGTTCCTGCAATGAAGTAAAGCATGTGAAGTTTTGATTCATAATAAGTTTGTGAGAGTGGTTCTTACATTCTTTTGTGTTTCTAGCCTATTAATGTGGAGTTTATGTTGCCTCCTTGTTTTGTGCATTGATTATGACGTTTCTTGCTTCATTGTATGCTGTTTCTATTGAGTTGATACACTTTATATATTTCGGTGTCACACGAGGACGAATGTTTCTATGTGGGTGATAACGTAACAACCCAAAAAACAAACCATTAAAACTAGAACTTAACGTGTATATGTTTGAATTCGGTATGAATTTGTCTTTAGGTTTGAAGGTGTGTTATGTCATCTCGAGCCATGGTTGTTGTTTTTATGGGTTAGAAGTCATGGTATGACTCCCCGAGGACAAACCTAATGGTATTTGAGGAGGAGTCTGATCTTAAACTCCAAATTTCCAAGTAAAAACCATTAGTGGGAAAAGTAGGAAAACAACAACCATGACCTACGACTATCGGGTCAAAACATGCCAGTATTCTTCATGTTGGCCTCGGCCTCCCAATTTGATCCCTCAACTACGTTGTTTCTCCACAAAAAATTTACAGAGGCCACCTGATTGTCCATCAATTTGGTAAGTTGGCAATCAAGAATTTCCACCGTAACGTCTTCATAGGAAATATAATCATCCATACTAATCCATTCAATAGGAAGTATGGACACATAATCACAAATGCACTTTTCATGCATGGAGACATTGAATCCGGATTAACCAAAGATAGTTTACTAGGGTATCTCAACTTTTATGCAACATTTCCGACCGTTTACCAAACCTCATAAGGACCCACATGTCGGGAACTTAACTTTCTGTTTTGCCGAATCTCATCACCCCTTCCATAGGTGAAATTTTCAAATACGCATTATCACGTACTTCAAATTAAAGATCTCTTGTTCTATTGTTGGCATAAGACTTTTGCCGACTGTAGGTTGTTTTTCAATATATCCCTAATAACTTGTACCTTTTCCAAAGCATCATAGACTGTTTCGGGAAAGAGGAGTGAAGACTTCCCAACCTCAAACCACCTAAATGTTGATTTAAATCTCCTATCATTATGTGCTTCAAATGGATCCTTGAAAATAATTGAATGTTAGCTATTGTTATAGGATAACTCAATAAAAGACAAGTGATTGTCCCAATTCCCTTTATAGAATATCACACAAGTTCTTAGTATATATTTTAGGGTTTCAATAGTACGCTCAACTTGACCATCTGTTTTTAGATGTAATGTAGTGCTAAGATTTACTCGTGTACCCAACCCTTTTTGAAATAACCTTTAAAAGCGAGACGTGAATTGTGCACCTCTATCTAATATTATGGAAAAAGGTATACCATGAAGAATCAGAATCTCATATATGTTGATCCTTGCTTAATCCTCCGCAAAATAATTGGACTTGACCTGGAATAAAGTGAGTGGATTTCATCAATCTATCAACAATCACCCAAATTGAGTCATTTTTCCTCTGGGTTCGACATAACCCAACAACCAAGTCCATATTAATTTGCTCCCCATTCAAAGAAAGAACACCCATTTCTTGAATTAGACCACTAGTGTTTAAATGCTCGAATTTTACTTCTTTGCAATTTTTACACTTAGTTACAAACTCCGCTATGTCAATTTTTAGGCCATCCCACCAATACAACTCTCTAACATCACAATACATTTTGGTGAAAACACGATGGATAAAATATCGGGAACCATGAGCTTTTTCTAACACCCTATTCCTCAAATCATAAACATACGATACACATAATATATTTTGGTACCTTAGTACACCATCCACCTTTTAAAAGAAAAACTCATTAATCTTTATAAGTACCTATTTCTTTAATTAAATCAATAGGGGATAAAGATGTTGTTTAGACTTCACCTTGAGCACTAAGGATGACTTGGAGTTATTACAGACCACAAAACCAACATTTGGGGAATCTTCCAACGGAACACCCAATATAGCCAACCTATAAAAATCTTTCACTATGTATTTGTTTCCTTCTTAAACATGAGACACACTACCCATGGTCATACGACTAAAAGGATCTGCCACAACATTAGCCTTGTCGGTTGTTAGTGAAAACTCATGTTGTAATCTTTCAACAACTCCAACCATCTCACTTGTTGAAGATTAAATTCCTTTTGGGTAAACACATATTAAAGACTCTTTTAGTCGGTATACATATAAACATTATCACCATATAATTAATGCCTCCATATTTTATAGGCAAACACTAAGATAACAAATTCAATATCACTATTAGGATAATTTTTCTCATGCACCTAGAGATTTCTAGAGGCATAGGATACTACTTTCCATATTGCATAAGAACCCTTGGTCTGTTCTTTTGTATTTCTAAAATTTAAAGGAGATAATTGGTAACACAAATGTATCAATGGGACACTACTTCATAAAGTTCTTTCATTAGACCTCGAGGAACAAGCTGATCAGTAAATCCTTCGCTAAACGAGTTAAGACTATCATAGAAGTATTATTACATATGTGGATTGACCATGTTAAAGTCAGATATTAAAGTACTGATATGCTCAAATTATACTTTCCTAAAGAAGTTTAAAAGGTCGTATCAAGTAAAGAACCAAACTATTAGGTTGGAGTCAATGTCACAAAGAAAATGATTAAGACTTATCTTTAATGTACTATTACCTCTATTTAGTCAAGTCCTTTCCAAAAACTAGTAATTAGGGGGGGGGGGGGGGTTTGTGACACAAAAATGTTGCAATGTTCTGAAATCAAACAAGTAGAAACAATGAATTATTAGTATTTATCATGTTCTGAGAGAAACTAGGGTGTAAGTGTTCCCCATAGCTCCATAACGCCATAATCCTAGCTATAAAATTTCTTTCCTAGTGTCGTGCATGCAAAGTGATAAGTTATGTATCTCTAAATCTTTTGTCCAACAATTAGAGAATTTCGACCCCTACCTTGGTCCGCCTACGTGCGTCAAAGTTACTAACCCTTACATTTACTTCATATTAAGCATCATATTCTATAATTTAGTTATTACTTCACACTAATTGAAACAAGCCTATTAGATAGTATCCACTAAATCTATGTTGATAATTATTTTCCTATTAACTACTCCCTTGGTTAAGCAAGTAGTAATAAGGCCAATTCTAACGCGTTCACTCGTTAAAAAGACTTCTAGATGAAAGAATTATCGATGCAAGCTATAACCTATTTGAGAATTGTTATTTAAGAAGGTTTATTTGGTTAATCACCCATGATCCCATAACCCTAGTTGTAGATTTTGTTACTCATTAATACAAGAATAGAATTCATAATTGATAAATAATAATTCATGAACTTACTTTGAAAAATTCGAAGAAAATCCAGAAATTGAACTTGAAATCACACAATTATCTTGAACACAAAATCTTAAATTAATTGTAGGACCCCATACTTCTCGTCATCTACTCGAGCCGGTGACGGGTAAACAATTCTTCTACACCAGTGATTCTTTATAGGATCCCTGTAAGAACTCGTTGATTAGCCTTCAACATACGAGTCATCACCCATTTATCATTCAGCAACTTGGCATCCATGTATAACTAGTATTGGCCATCGATGCACCATCATTTGGGACCATCAACGACCGTTGTGGGGACCTCATGTTGTGGTGCCGGAGCTGAATTCGAACTCTAGGCCTCATTAGACGAGACAATGTGGAAGACACCTCTAGGAGAATGTCTCTCTATGATAATGAACCGGAGGCAGTGGCCTCATTCAACGTTGTAGAGTGGACCGACTCAAAACCAGAATACTCCTCAGATCCAGATGATCCGTCAGATCCCGAGGCAGACCTAGATGGTGTGCCAGTAAGTGTGTTCTCACCATTAGACTTGGAGGTAGTAGGTACACCAGACGTTATTTCATGGGGTTGCCCGAGTGTATCTAATAGCTGGTGTAAGGGTCAGGGTGCGAGGGGGAACTTATTATGGATCCTTCTCATCATATAGCATACTGATCAACCGTAGGCAAAGAGCCACAGACTAGGAACTCTCCAACGGGATTTTTAAGCCATATCTGGATCTCTTTGTGATCGTATTTATTGATGATATATTGGTATACTCAAAGAGCAAGAAGGAACATGATGAGCACTTTTGAATTGTATTGGAAATGTTGAGGGAGAAAAAGCTTTATGCCAAATTCTCTAAGTGTGAGTTTTGGCTAGATTCTGTGTCCTTCTTAGGGCACGTAGTTTTAAGGATGGAGTGATGGTGGATCCTTATAAGATTGAGACAGTGAAGAATTGGGTAAGACCTACTAATGTGTCAGAAATAAGGATCTTTGTTGGGTTAGCTAGCTATTACCGTCGATTTGTCAAGGGATTCTCTTCCATTGCTTCCCAATTGACGAACTTGACTAAGCAGAATGTTCCATTTGTATGGTCGGACGAATGTGAGGAAAGCTTTCAGAAACTCAAGACCTTGTTGACTACTGCACCAATCCTTACCCTGCCAGTGGAAGGTAAGAATTTCATAGTCTATTGTGATGCATCCTATTCGGGTTTGGGTGTAGTGCTAATGCAAGAGAAGAACGTAATTACTTATGCTTCAAGGCAATTAAAGGTGCATAAACATAATTATCCAACCCATGATTTGGAATTGGCTGCGGTAGTGTTTGCATTAAAGCAATGGAGACATTATTTATATGGGGTTAAGTGTGAAGTATACACGGATCATCGTAGCCTACAGTATGTCTTCACTCAAAAAGATTTGAATTTGAGACAGAGGAGATGGATGGAACTACTGAAGGACTACGATAACACTATCTTGTATCATCCGGGAAAGGCTAATGTTGTAGCAGACGCCTTAAGTAGAAAGGCAGGGAGCATGGGAAGTCTAGCTCACTTGCAAGTTTCTAGACGCCCATTGGCTAGAGAAGTTCAGACTCTGGCTAATAACTTTTTGAGGCTAGAAGTAAATGAGAAGGGAGGATTTTTGGCCAGTGTAGAGGCAAGATCTTCTTTTCTTAACAAGATCAAGGGAAAACAGTTTGATGATGAGAAACTAGGCCGAATTCGGAATATGGTGTTGCGAGGAGAGGCTAAAGAAGCAATAATGGATGAGGAAGGTGTTTTGAGAATTAAGGGAAGGGTATGTGTGCCCCGTGTTGATGATTTGATCCACGCTATTCTTACAGAGGCTCATAGTTCCGGATATTCTATACATCCTTGTGCAACCAAGATGTACCGTGACCTAAAGCAACACTTTTGGTGGAGTAGAATGAAGCGCGACATTGTTGATTTCGTTGCCAAATGTCCAAATTGTCAGCAAGTAAAGTATGAACACTAGAGGCCCGGAGGAACACTTCAGAGAATGCCCATTCCCGAATGGAAGTGGGAGAGAATTGCAATGGACTTCGTGGTTGGTCTTCCAAAGACATTGGGTAAGCATGACTCCATTTGGGTAATCGTTGATAGGTTAACTAAGTATGCTCAATTCATTCCGGTCAAGGTGACCTACAATGCAGAAAAGTTAGCCAAAATCTATATCTCAGAGATCATTCGATTGCATGGAGTTCCACTCTCCATCATATCAGATAGAGGTACGCAGTTTACTTCTATGTTTTGGAGAACATTTCATGCGGAATTAGGTACTAGGTTGGACCTTAGTACTGCATTTCACCCTCAGATCGATGGTCAGTCTGAGCGAACGATTCAAGTGTTGGAGGATATGCTTTGTGCATGTGTGATAGAATTTGGTGGTCATTGGGATAACTTCTTACACTTAGCGGAGTTTTCATACAATAATAGCTATCACTCAAGTATTGATATGGCTCCATTTGAAGCATTGTATGGAAGGAGATGTAGGTCTCCCATTGGTTGTTTTGATTCATTTGAGGTTAGACCTTGGGGTACTGACCTTTTGAGGGATTCATTAGAGAAAGTGAAACCTATTCAAGAAAAGCTCTTAGCAGCGCAAAGTAGGCAAAAGGAATATGCAGATCGAAAGGTTAGAGACTTGGAGTTTATGGAGGGTGAGCAAGTCTGGCTGAAGGCATGAAAGGGGTGATGCGGTTTGGTAAAAGAGGTAAGCTAAGCCCAAGGTATATTGGACCATTTAAAGTACTTAAGCGAGTAGGGGAGGTAGCTTATGAATTAGCCTTGGCCCCAGCACTGTCCGGAGTGCATCCGGTATTTCATGTGTCTAAGTTGAAAAGATACCATGGGGATGGAAAGTACATTATCCGTTGGGATTCAGTTTTGCTTGATGAGAATTTGTCTTATGAGGAGGAACCTGTTGCTATTCTAGATAGAGAAGTCCACAAGTTAAGGTCAAGAGAGATTGCATCCACCAAAGTTCAATGGAAGAATCGACCAGTTGAGGAAGCCACTTGGGAGAAGGAGGCTGATATGCAAGAAAGATACCCACACCTGTTTACAGATTCAGGTACTCCTTTTCGCCTTTGTTTTTCTTCTTATGATAGTTCGAGGACGAACGATGGGTAAATTGGTATCTATTGTAACGACCTGTTTAGTCATTTTGAGCAGCAGATTTTATTTCTTGAAAGACAGGCTGAGATGACGAAACCCACGACGGACCGTCATGGGCACGACGGACCGTCGAGGGGGTCTCGTTCCAAAACACTTAGAATTCAGAAATTTGGGTACTGAAATCGACTCTCTAAACTTCGTGACGAAGTGGTAGGACGGACCGTCTTAGGCACGACGGCCCGTCACAGGCCCTTAGTGAAAAGTTAGTCTCAGAACTCTGCGACGGAAGCAGTAGGACGGACAGTCGCACGCACGACGGCCCGTCAAAGGCTGCGTAATCCCAGACTGGGTCGGATTTCTGTTAAGTAATTTAAGGGGTGTTTTGGACTATTCCTGCTTTAATTATAAAGTTAGTGGTTTAGTATTAATAACTCAATTTCTTGGGGGTTAAAAGAGGTAACCTTGAGTTAATTAGTTAGTTACTATTGCCATCTTTTATACTTAATTATATGCTAATTAGGGTAAAAGAAAGAGGGTTTGAATAAGAAAAATAGAAAGAACAAAGAGAGAGAGAGAGAGGGGATCGAACGAGAAAGAGGAGAAACGAGAAGAAAGCAAAGATCTTGGGAAATTGCTAGCTTGATCACAAATCTTCGGTGGAGGTAGGTTATGGTTTTTATACTATTCATAGTAAAATCTTAATAGCGAATGATATGTATTGGGTAGTGTTGTAAACCCTTCTATATGCTTAATTGTATGCATGCATGATGTGATTATATAATTGTGATGAATAAGCATGATGAGTCTATTGAATCTCTAATCCTAAATTTACCTTGTTAACGATGATGCCTTGGTATAAAAGAAGGCTTGAAGAACTAAAGTAATGAGATTGATGATGCCTTGGTATAAGAGAAGGCTTGATGAATTAATAGAATGAGATTAATGGATTGGGTGTCACGAATCGACACGTAGAATTAGGGGATCGGGTGTCACGAACCGAAACGTAGAATTAGGGGATCGGGTGTCACGAACCGACACGTAGAATTAGGGGATCGGGTGTCACGAACCAACACGTATAATTAGGGGATCGGGTGTCACGAACCGACACGTAGAATTAAGGGATCGGGTGTCACGAACCGACACGTAGAATTGGGGGATCGGACTGTCACGTACCGACACAAGAGGAATAAAGATAACGAATATAAAAAAATGTTATATACTCATTTTAATGAACCTAATTCCCAAATGAGTATTATGGGGAGGCGTGAGTCCTCATTGAAGTGCTTGGTGTTGTGACCAAGGGTTATGGTAATTGTAAATGCCGCATGTTGAGTATTGTAGTTGATTTTATGATATTATCTGCTATATATTGTTTTATATTTTGAGTTGGCCGATGATATCTACTCAGTACTTGTGTTTGTACTGACCCCTACTTGTATGTTTTTTTCTTTGTTATTGTGGAGTACAGCAAACGTACCGTCATTTTCAATTCAACCGCAACCCTAGCCAGTCTTCATTATATCGGATTTCAGAGTGAACTAACGCTTCTAGCTTTTACTGGATCTTCTTCTTCATGTCTTGATGCCTTGAAGTTCCGGCATGGACTAGCTTCTTATTTATTTTAGCTTTCTAGATACTCTTAGAATTAGTAATTTAAGGATAGATGTTCTTGTGATGATGACTTCCAGATTTTGGGGATAATAATAGTTGTTGAGTTTTTTGAAGTTATTTAATTGATTTTCATTAATGAGTTTAAGTCTTCCGCGTTGTATTCTGTTTATTATGGTTAAAACGTTGTGGTTCAGATTGGTTGGTTCGCTCACATAGTAAGATAATTGTGGGTGCCACTCGCGACCCGTTTTGGGTCGTGACACTTGGATCAACCTCAACCCCCTAACTAGATATTATATGACCAAGAAATGTAACTTACCTCAACAAAAACTCACATTTGATATACTTGGCAAATAGGTTGTTCTCCCAAAGTACTTGCAACACGACCCTTAAATAGTCTATGTATTCACCTTCATTTTTCGAATATACCAAGATGTCATCAATGAAGACAATGACAAATTAATCTAGGTAACTTCTAAACACCCTATTCATGAGGTCCATAAAATTCGTTGGGACATTAGTGAGACCAAAGGACATTACTAAGAACTCTTACTGGTCATATCTAGTCTGAAATGTCGTTATTATTATATCCTCATCTTCCACCCTATGTTGATGATATCCCAATCTCACGTCAATCTTAGTAAAGGAACTTCACATTGGAGTTGGTCAAACAAGTAATCAATCCGTGGGAGATGATACTTATTCATAATAGTTACTTCATAGAGTTGGCGATAATCAACGCACATTCTAAGGGAACCATCCTTCTTCTTCACAAAAAATACCCGTGCACCCCATGGAAAAATACTAGGTTTCATAAAGCCTTTATCTAGTAAGTCCTTGAGTTAAGCCTTCATCTCTAGCAATTAGGTAAGACCCATCCGATAAGGAGGAATTGAAATGGGGTTCGTATGCTGTAGTAAGTTAATATCAAAATCAATTTCCCATTTGGAAGGGATTCCAGGAAGATCATTAGGAAAGACCTTTGGAAATTCCCTTACAATGCGGACTAACTAATTGGGAGCATTTTCAGAGTCTAAATATTTGACTCTTAGAAAATGGTATAAACATCCTTTAGATATTATTATAGAAGCCTTAAGACGAGATTATATGACCTCTAGGAATATAATTTCCCACATTCCACTCTAAAATCGGTTCATTTGGAAAATTGAACTTAACAATTATTGTTTTACAATCAATTGAAGAAAAACAATCATGCAAATTAATCCCCAAAATGACATAAAAATCAACCATATCAGGTTCTTCTAATTCAACATGAGTAACTCTATTAGGCAACATTAGAGGAAAATTTCTAAATACCCTCTTTGCAACTATCGACTCACCTATCACGGTAGTTACCATGAAATGTTCATTTAGGATGTCCGGAAAAATATCAAACTTTCTAGATATAAAGGGAGTAACAAAAGATAATGTAGCACCCGAATAAAGTAAAGTATAAAAAATAAAAGAGAAGACTTGTAACATACTGGTCACAACATAAAGAAAACTCTCTTGTTCACCCCTAGGGCGAAGAGCATAAAAGTGATTCCTGATTGGAGCATCCACATTAAAACCAATAGCTTGAGCTTGTCTGCATCCTTTTTGTTGACAATTAAATTAGGACAATCCTTAAACATGTGGCCACTTTTTCCAAACCCAAAGAAATTCTTTATACCAACAAGGCAATCACAATAATGTTTTTTGCCACACTTTCAACAAGTTCGCTTTCTGTTTGGTGAGGTAGTGTCTCTTCCTTTTGAGACATAGGTTTAGAAACCATAGCATCAGGAGTACTAGGAAATTTAGAAGGAACTTGATTAGAAAAACTCTTTGTGAACATAGGATTTTCTTGAATGTCAAGCCTACCTATAGAAGAACCACCTTCATAAGACCTGGCCATCTTGGCTTCACTACTCTTTCTCTTTCACCTAGTTTTTTCCAATAGTTTTGCATGGACCATGAGATTATAGATAATCATATAATCTTTTAAAATAGATGAATGAATTCTTCCACTAAGTCATTGGTTACCCGCATAAGGAAATAATTCATCTCATCGCTTGGGTATGAAATCAAGGATGGAGCATACTTGGACAACTTATTGCACTTCAAAGAGTGATCAAGTAAACTCATACCTGCTTGATTAAGGTTGATGAATTCTTCCACCTTCCCTCATCTCTCTAGGAAAGAACTTATTAAGGAAGGACCTCTTGAATATATCCTAAGTTATTGGACCACCTCTTAGTGCCATCTTATCTCTCCATTGCACATAGAATGTTTGGTCCACATTTTTTAGGTTGTAGGTCACATTCACCGTATAGAGTGATATATAATTTAAAATGAGTTACATTGATTTTATTAGGAAGTGTGTGACGTTTGTTTATGTTTGAAGGTGAAACGTCCAAGAACATCCATGACGCTCGCGAAGTGTTGCTTAGAGAGTGCTTGTGTGACTTGGTGTGTTTGAGTGAGTTTTATGTGTTCATTTTGCTTAAAAATTGATGTGGGATGTTACTAAGACCTAGATTAATTAGTATAGGGGTTTAAATTCTGGGTACAACTTCATATAGAACCCAGGAGGGGCCCTAAAAGAGGACCCCAACTCGAAGACAAAAACTGCCAAAACAATATCTATCGAAAAGCCAGTCGACGGTTTGTAGACCTAATGACGGCTCATCGACCTGATACGTTATTAATACAGAAAAGCCTTAAGGTTTTTGAGTTTCAAAGCACTAACCCTCATCAACGATACGTCGATGCATCGATGGTCCGTTGTTGAGAGGCGTCGATATAGTTCTACCAAAAGCATTCTCGTTTGCTGCCAACTTGGGGTGTTCTACGTAAATTGACCCCAAGTGTTTTATGACCCTAGGATGATATATTTAGGGTTTTTAGGTTATATTAGATTTGTTTTAATTCCTATACCTAGACAAGACGCCTCACTTAAATATCCAAACTCCCTCTCTAAAGAAAACTCTCTCAAAGTCACCGTTGGAGCTAAGACTCAAGGACGGAAACGAAGGTTGGTTTGGACGTTTTTATTCATCAACATCATTTTGTTTTATTACATTTGATTAAGAGTAGTCATCCTTTAACCATCTTCCATTCAAGGAGTCATTTCTAAAAGAATTCTAAAAGGGCTTTCAGACTCTATCTTCTTCTAGTTTTGATTCTAAGCATGTGTCTTCATGTCAAAGTGTTTTAATGATTCAAATATGTTTTTTTCCTAGTATTAAATATGTTATTTTTATGCGAAAATCCTAACGATATAGTTTTATTGCATATTTCTAACTTTGGGCTTAAGAAAAGGGTTAAATGAAAATAATTATGTTGTGTTTGAACTTTTGTTTCTTTATGTTGTTATTATGGTTTAGCTACTCCCCCAAGGGAAATATTATTATTAAATATTGAATAATTGGTTTTAGGAGATGAAATCTTTGTCAAGTTGAGTTGGTTTTATTGTATATCTCTTATTATGAAATGCTCTAGGGTAGTATGGTCCACCTTTATTGATTTGGTGTTTAGTTGTTATAATTTGTTTTTTTTTGGAATGTATTGTGAGTAGAGCATTGAAGGCATAGTTTGTGAAATGAAGTGAAAATGATGAGGTTAATGTTGATATGCATTATGAATCTTAAATTGTATGTTTTGTCTAAATTGTGCCTAAATGAAATAAATATATATGATTGGGCATGTTGAAGTGTGTAATGTGATGAATGAAGGTCTAAGCATGTGTAAAATTGAATGTAATTTAAATGATTCTTATGTTCAAGGTGTGCTCACATGTACACACACACTCACACTTAATATAGAATTGGGGTGATAACTATTCATGAGTTGAGAAGAAGTGTTTATTATAAAAGTTTTGTAGCAACCTCACTATTCCCAAATGCTTTCTAATGTAGGTTGGAGGATGGATACCCTTTGTGAGTTGATATGTTGTGTCCAAATGTTATCCTTGATCTTTAGTACAAATTTTTGAGAATCCATGAGGAGTTATGAGTAGCACCAAAAGGATATGAAGAAGAGGTGGTTACACTTCGTGAATTGAGATGTTCTTTTTATAACAACCCGAAAATAACTATGTGAAGTAAGGACTAAACGTACCTAGAATGCCTAGATTAGACTAGGCTTACACATCTTGTTGCGCGTCGAACCAGACCTCAGATCCTATGCACTAGCCAAGCCAACCAACTTGGTGAGTTAGTATGTATGGTACCCGAATGGAAGAGATTCACCCGGATGAGTTTTTACCAGACTTGAAATGGGTAATCTTAGGTTTTGAGGTTCTAGGGGTAATCGTAGCTTTCATCATGCCAAATATCATATAAACATGATTCCTTGACATTAGACATTAAGTCACATTACTTTATCTTACATCATATCATGACCCATTCATACATTTCATATAAGGACACACCAAGACTCCCTTCAAATGTCTACTTGTATAATGGATAGGTAGTGTCCCATTACACCACCTACCCTAAGTAGTACACCCTTAAGAAGACTTAGTCCTTTAAAATATTTTGTGGGGTCTAGCTTTAATCGATATATACCATGAGAGGTATACGTGGAATCCCGGTAATAACCCCTACCAGAGGAGGGATCCCCACATGCCTAAGGTAGGGTCATACGTTAGTCTTTAGATAGAATCTCCAATAGTTATACCTATGCGAGCGCATAGTTAAGGGATAAGGAGATTGCTACTAAGTGACTCATTCATCTTCTAGCGAGGAGCACTCATCTCAAGAGATACATTAAATACATCATCTTTACTCACGAAGTGTACCCACCGCTTCATCAAATCTTCTCGATGCCAAGAATAACTCCTCACAGAGTCATAAACATTCATTGACTATAGGTTAAGGGATAGCTATTTAGTAACACATCTCAACTAATGAAGCGTACTTATCCTTAGAGGATACTTGTGGACACCACATGTCAACTCACAAAGGGTATCCAACCTCAATACCATCTTGGAAAGCTCTTGGGAAAAGTGAGGTTTCTACTAAACACTTCATCTCAACTCACGAAGAGTGTTCACCCCAAAATCCCCCTTTTCATGCAATAGGAATACTATGGATGGTCTAGACACTTTATCTCCACTAACAAAAAGTATCTACCCAACAAATCCCCCATTTCATTTGTTAGAGTCTTATTGAGAAAACCTTTCAATAGACCCTCATACATACTCTTTCACAAACATCATTCATTCATTCATTCTAGGTATGTGTGTGATAGTACATGTGATAATACCTTTCACATAATCCATATCATGCATATAATTTATTTCTAATCATCTTCACCCTGCATTCATCATAATTACACACTATCATATATTACACATACACATATACTTCATTTGAACCTAACACCTTCAAGATACACAATCTCAACTTCATAGACATCACATGTATAATCAACATACTTTAACTTCACTTCACTTTCAATTCCTTCAAGGCCATAAATACAAATGTCCACATATATTCATGTACTTCAAGTAACATCTCCACCTATGGTGGACCATACCAGTCAAGATCATTTCACAATAAGAACTAAGCAAGATTAGAACAACTTACCCTTCATCAAAGACATTGAAAAATGTTCTCAATTTCATAAAAAATACATCATAAAATAGCGTTTGAGACAGTAGCTAAATCTCACTTTGACAGAATGAAACCATATTTCTAACATTATTAACAATGTACCATATTTCTAAAATAGCATTCAGAAATTGAATGAGCATGGGTTCATTTTGATTTTTACCTTAAAATCATCAACTAACTTAGAATAATATCATAATATAATTACCAATACGTTTTCATGCAATACCTATGCTTAGTGTCAAGAATAAAAGAGTTTGGAATTTGAAAAACCTTTTTTAAATCTCTTTGTAATAGCTCCTTGAATGAAATATAGTTCAACGATGAATACCATACCTTAATATGAATAAAACCATAAAATTTAGGGAATAAAACGTCCACAAGCTTCAACCCTAGCTCTACCTTGAGTTGTAACTCCAATAGAGTTTGGGAGAGCTTTTCGGGGAGAAGAACTTTTGAGGGTTTTTAAATTTTTATTTTTGTATTAGAGATGCGGGTTTTTGTTAGGGTAATGGGTGTATTATTACCTAATATAAGTATATACCACAGACCTAAAATACTGAAAACACCCCTACATTGATTTGACCACTTTATAGAAGTCAAATATAATTTAAATTTTTGGAATTCCCGTCGGAGAAAAAGTCCACATCGCGGAGCTTCTCCCTCTAGGATTTGAATATTATTTTTGGACAGGGAGTGGGAGATTTTAGAGTGAGGCACCTGTGTTTTACCAAGGCAAAAGTCCTGATGGCTTGGGCGGCTTTCTTTGCCAAAGTTGGGGTCCTACATGGGAACCCTTAGGGTGGTCCCCTCGGAGTCATAGAAAGAACTTTTGACCCTAAACTTGTCCCTCTAGGTTATATTGTAATCCCCACTGATTATAGACTCCAAAAAATACACATAAACACATAAAACATATAAGGACACACTAGCATACACACAAGGCTAGTTTTCGAACGTCTTGGTTGTTTGTTGACATTTGACATCAAAACATCGCCAATAGACTTCTAATACTAAAATACATTATTTAAACTCATTAGTAACGTAGGGAGAACATGTGAAGGTGTAGTTTGAACTACCTCATTTAGGGTGTAACAATACTACCACGCATGGAAAAGCATTCATCCTCGAATGACACTAAACACATTGAAGGACTTCAAGAATCCAACTAGAATCATACCACACATATCATCATAATTATAACATTCATAGTTAATGAACCAAACTCACAAATAAAACTAACTTCATATATTTAATCACTTTAAGCAAATTGAAACAAATTCAACAATTTAAATCACACCCTTACTTCATCACTTTTATTTCATTTATGGAGGAACTAACTTTTCCAACTTTAGAAATGCTCATCACATCATTTCAAAGATCAAGATGTAATAACTTTTAAATCGCACATCGGCACGTGACATAACAAATTTTAAGCAATTAATTAAATATTATTTATTATACATTGACATGCAAAAATATAGATTAACTGCCAATCTATTCATAAACCTATGATATAACAAAGAGCATGCAAAATATTAGACCATCAAAGGCACTCATCATCATAAGGAGAAAAGCAAATCATACTAATATATAATACTCAAAACATAACCAAACTACTAAGAGTTTTTGTCTCAAGCTTGAGTAAGAATAGAAGGAAAAGGTAAGATATCAACTACACGCCTATTAAACTCATTCTCCCCGGAATAAGGTAAAATCATCTAAAAAAAATCAAATCAATCATAAAGAACTTAGCACTTAACAAGGCCTTAACTCTAGATTAGTAGATTCTTTAGCTCTGAGTGCATAGAAACGATTCCTGTTTTGAAAGAGGATCCGGACCACCATGATGAGATTGGTTGCCCTCTATCCCTTTTGCCTTGAGGGTAGGGAAATCTCTAATCTTATGGCCCTTATCACCACATCAAAAGAAACCATCCTTGCCGGCAAGAGATCTACCTAAGTGTTTCTTCCTACAACTTGTAAACCTAGGCCTCTCAAAATAACAACCACATCCTTGAGAATATTTGTTGGAAACCTTATCCTTGTTTCCCATGGAAGAGTCTTTATTATAGAACCTCTTCTTAGCCTTAGTTTGACTTGACTCATCCTATCTCGGCCTCTTTCTATCTCTAGTCATCTCCCTAAGCTTCGACTCTTCTATTTTTTGGGCATACACCATGAGTATAGAGATATACATATAATTATGGAGCATTATCGTACGACATTCTTTCTCAACCATACATGACAGCCCCATAAAAAACTTATCATTCTAGATATAGAGTTTTCTACCAAAGTTGAGGAATACTCAAAGAGTTTGTTGAACTTGAGAGAATACTCCTTCACACGCATTTCCCCTTGATGAAGGTTCATGAATTCCACTAACTTCCTCTCCCTCAACTATATGGGGAAGAAACTATCAAGAATGTTTGTTTTGAACAATTCCCAATCTACCGTAACTACCTTAGAGGTTTCTTATCTCTCCATTACTCAAACCACACTTGTGCCCCATCTTTTAGTTGATAAGCGTCTAATTCTGCTTTCTATCAAGGTACCAGTTCCATAGCATCCACATCCTTTAATACATCATCTATGAATCATTGTGGATCTTCATCAACCTTAGTACCATGGAAAGTAGGAGGGATCATCCTCATGAAATCCCAGATTCTAGAAGTGGGAGTACGGATTAGTTTGAGATCAAACTTCTAAGTTGGCTTGGGCAACCACATAATTGGTGACGACTTGAGCATGAGTCTTCATGAGTTGAGTGAAAACCCTAAGAGCAACCACTATCTCCTCATTAAACATATCCCCTTCAACATAGGTATCTTGAGGACCTTGGGGTATTGGAGGCATTTGGGGTACTTTCTTTGTGGTTATGGAGGGGAAACCGCCTAATTCACATCCTCTTGGTCAACTATAGGGACTTGCTGATTCCAAAAAGGAATTCTCTTGTATGCTACTTCTCCCTCCTCATTTTTAGCGGATGTCCTTCGCATATTATTTCCCTATAATCATAAGAGAAGAGGTTGAGAGAGACGTCTTATGGAAGTCCACTCTAAGGTACGACATTAGAATAGTGAAGAAAGTAAATTTCTATTGTCCTATAGCCTCTCGCCCATTGATGTGTCATGAATCACACTGATGAACAAGACTCCACTAGAATCTTGCTTATGAGACATTGGATCCTAAACTATTTTCCAAAATCTTATGCTCTAATACCAATTTCGTTACGACCTACAAGTACACCCTAGAAGTTAGGATGACTCTTACGTCAGAACACGACGTGTTCAACCTCATGGAGGTCTTACACTAGCCTCTTAGGCATCATTCATTCCATAAAACATGAAAAGTAGTGCGGAATTAAAAAATTTCACGATGATGACAATAAGAAACATCTTTTATAAAAACTAAGGAATAAGTCTCATCTTCAAAAGCAAAGTTAAAGACATGACATAAATATCATAGGGACACGGCCCTTTACATTAAATGAAATACTTAATAGGTCATTACAAGTATCAAAGAAGAACTAAAGAAAACATAGATTATACCCTCGAATATATGAGGACATACTTAGTCTTGAGAGAGTCAATTCCCAAGCTTTCCTTTCAAAAACCTCCACTCGCTTCCAGCCTATACATATGAAGTATGGAAATGTATGGGGTTAGTACAAAAAATTTACTAAGTATGGCATGTGCAATATCATGCAAAAAGGGACATTTTAGTCTAGACATATAACTCATGCTATTTGGATAAAATCTTAACGAATCAATTTACAAGAAACAATTTTAAACCATCATTTAGCACATAAACCAAAACATCCATTTTTTTCTTCTTATCCTAAGTAATCCTAAGACAAGCTTATGTAAAAAATGAAGGAATTGACCATAGAATCCTTTTACTACACACCAAGTGATTCTTAAGACTACAAAGGACAAGCACACATACATCCATTTAACAAGTAAACATACAATACCAAAGACACTATAGAAACCTTCACATTCTTAGGAACTTCACATAGGAACCATCCACCAAGACAACTCCCAATTGATATTTAGTGAAATTTTAAAGTAGCATCCCATACTTCTACTTCCACTTAGTCTTCCTTAGGAACTACCTTAGACAAGGCACATCACATTCTTCACATAAATAGCTTTCATCATGCCAAAAATCTAATAAAATGATTCCATTACATTAGGCATTATGTCACATTACTTTATCTTACATCATATCATAACCCATTCAAACATTTCATATAAGGACAGACCAAGACTCTCTCCAAATGTCCACTTTTGCAGTGGATAGGTAGAGTCCCATTCCACCACCTACCCTTAGTAGTACACCCTTAAGAAGACTTAGTCCTTTAAATTCTTTTGTGAGGGCTAGCTTTAACTCACATAGACCATGAGAGCTAGACATAGAATCCCGTTAGTAACCCCTTCTGGATAAGAGATCCCGACATACCTAATGTAGGGTCATACTTTAGCCTTTATGTGGAATCTCCAATTGCTATATCTATGTGGGTGCATAGATAAGGTATAAGGATATTGATTCTAAGTGACTCATTCATCTTTTGGCGAGGACCACTTATCTCAATTGATACATTTGATACATCATCTCAACTCATGAAGTGTACCCACCCCTACTTCAAATCCTCTCGGTGCTAAGAATAACTCCCCCACGGATTCTTAATTATTCATTGACAATAAGTTAAGGGATAGTTGTTTAGTACCACATCTCAGCTAATGAAGTGTCTTATCTCTAAAGGTTACTTGTGGACACCACATCTCAACTAACAAAGTGTATCAAACCTCAAATCTAACTTGGGAATATCTCAGGGAATGGTGAGGTTTCTACTAAACACTTCATCTCCACTCATGAAGAGTGTTCACCCTAAAATCTCCTTTTCCATCTATGGGAATTGTAGGGATTATCTAGAGACTTCATCTCCACTCACGAAGAGTGTCTACCTTTACATCCCCCATTTCATTCGTTATAGGCTTATTGAGAAAACCATTCAATAGACTCTCATACATACTCTTTCATAAAATTCAATCATTCTAGGTGTGTGTGAGAGTACCAGTGACAACACTGTTAACATAACCCCTATCATGCATAACATTGATTTCAAAGCATCTTTACCTTTAATTCTTCATAATTACACACTATCATACTTAACATACACACATACTTCACTTGAACCTAACATCTTCGAGATATATAATCGAAACTTCATAGACATGTATAATCATTTTTTTTCACTTCAAGTTCAATGCCTTAAAGACCATAAATCACAATATAAATATATATTCATATACTTCAAGTAACACTTCCAACAAAGGTGTACCATAAAACTCTAGATCATTTCATAATATGAACTAAGCAAGATTAGCATAACATACCCTTCATCCAAGCCATTACCACAATTTCATAATTTCTTCAACAATACATCATGAAATAGCATCTAAGGAAGTAGCTAAATCTCATTATAACATAAAGAAAAACATATTTCTAACATTATCAACAATGTACATTAAACACACTTTATAAGTCAAAAGTTAGGAAGTTGAATGAGTGTGGGTTCATTGGGGTTTTGACCTTAATATAATCAACTAACATTTAATAATATCATAATACATTTATTAAAACGTTTTCATGCAATACCCATGCTTAAAGTAAAAAATAGGAGAGTTTGGACTTTAAAAACCCTTTTTTAAATCTGTTTGAAATGTCTCATTTAATAAAAGATATTTCAACAATGAACTAGATGTGTATAAGTTTAATACATAAGTACTCAGTGCGTTATAGTGTGTTAGTCGATGCATTGATACATGAATTAGATGTGTATTATATGATTTCCTATGTATCAATAGTTTTTGAAAATTTTTATCATGTATCAGTCAATAAGTTTAATAACTGCGCCATCAAGTGTGCTTGCTGATACATATTGACTCAGTGTGTTATAGTGTTTCGACGATGCATTGATACATGAATTTGATGTGTATCATATGATTTTCAATGTATCACGAGTTTTTGAAAATTGCTATCATGTATCAGTCAATAAGTTTAATAATTGGATGTTCACAAAAATGTCTTCAAACTAGATGATATAATCTTGAATTTTCAAAAATTTGAAATTGTTATCCAATTACGTGTTGAATTAATACTTATTAATGAATTGTTACCGTAATTTAAGCTGATTTAGATAACAAATTTAAATGTTCCATTTTTTCCCCTTTTAATCTTAACAGTTTTAAGTTGTTGTGTATCATTTCCCATGTATCACAACATATTAATGTATCACGCCACAACGATTTTAAGGGATTATTTAGTAAATACTAAATTTGTCGGTACAGAATGTAATTATTGTATTACACTATGGGATTCCATAAATTTTTACATTATTCATAATTACACACTATCATAGTTCACATACACACATACTTCACTTGAACCTAACATCTTCGAGATACATAATCGAAACTTCATAGACATGTATAATCATTTTTTTCACTTCAAATTCAATGCCTTAAAGACCATAAATCACAATATAAAGATATATTCAAATTCTTCAAGTAACACTTCCAACAAAGGTGTACCATACAACTCTAGATCATTTCACAATATGAACTAAGCAAGATTAGAATTACATACCCTTCATCCAAGACTTTACAACAATTTCATAATTTCTTCAACAATACATCATGAAATAGCATCTAAGGAAGTAGCTAAATCTCATTATAACATAAAGAAAAACATATTTCTAACATTATCAACAATGTACATTAAACACACTTTATAAGTCAAAAGTTAGGAAGTTGAATGAGTGTGGGTTCATTGGGGTTTTGACCTTAATATAATCAACTAACATTTAATAATATCATAATACATTCATTAAAACGTTTTCATGCAATACTCATGCTTAAAGTAAAAAATAGGAGAGTTTGGACTTTCAAAACCCTTTTTTAAATCTGTTTGAAATGTCTCATTTAATAAAAGATATATCAACGATGAACTACCATACCTTAAACTGAAAAAATCCATGAAATTAAGTGTATAAAACGTCCACAACCTTCAAACATAGCTCTACCTTGAATTCTAGCGCCAATGAAGTTTGGTTGAGCTTTTTGGAGAGAAGCACTTTTGAGGGTTTTGAAATTGTGATTTCTAAAAGAGAGTTTGGGGTTTTTTGTTGGGGGAATGGGTGTATAATGACCTAACATCATTATGTAACAAAATACCCAAAAACATCCCTACTTTGATTGGACCACTTTAGACAAGTTGAATATCACTTAAATTTTTGGAATTCCCTTAGGGAAAAAGTTTGCACCACAGATATCCTCCGACTAGGATTTGGAAATTATTTTTGGACCGGGGAGTGGCCGATCTAGTCATGACGCGTCTGTGATTCACCACGGCACAAATTCGGCTGCCTTGGGCAGCTTGCTTGGCTAAAGTTTGGGTCCTCCTTGGGAATATTTAGGGTGGCCCCTAAAGAGTCGTACCCAGACTTTTGGATCCTAAACATGTCCCTCCAGATTCTAGGGTCATCCAAACTGAAATTAGACTCCAAAGAAAACACATAAACAAAACTAAATTCAAGGACATAGTAGCACACACACAAGGCTATTTTCCGAACGTTTTGATCATTCCTTGGCATTTGACTTCCAAACATCACCAAATGAGTTCTAATGCTAAAATACATCATTTTAACTAATTATTAACTTATGAAACACTTCAGAAGCTACGGTTTGACCTACTTCATTTTTAGGGTGTAACACCAACTTGGATGAGTGAGAATTCCAAGTCTTCCTTCAAAGTTTTCTCAAATCCCTTCGACGACAGGGACCTAAAATTTTGGGAAAAAGGGAGAAAATGGGGTTAGTAAAGAACAGGTACTAAGTATTAGACCATATGCACACACAACATGAGATCATACTAAAAAGGGACACTTCATTAAAGTATATAATTTCCTTTGAAAAAATTTATGCACATACAATATGACCATACCAATCAATAAGAGATATTCATTTAGGCATGATCATGTGCGTCACAAGACCAACAATACTAATTCTAGTAAAGTCATCAAACATATCAACATACTTGCACATATAATCAAGACACCTTTATCATCAAGCTATAACCTCAAAGAAGCATGAATGAGAGTTTATTACAACATAATCAAAGAAAGACCACTACTCATGACCCTCATTAAGTCCACTTGTGCAATGACTAAGAAAAGCCCCATAACCTTACATAATCAAGTAAACCTACTAATAACCATAATCAATGTCCTACTTCACATAACATTATCATTTAGAGTATATAATATCTTACTTGAGCAATAGAGACCCAACACACGTTCATAAGAGTAACAAACATCGCATAGTGTCATTAACATGTAAGATCATTATATACATATCATTTACAATTATAAACATATGCATACATAAATACAACCTCCTAAGGCTTACCTCAAGGAAAACTAGTGCAAGGCATAGGTAGAGTCCTATTCCCCTATCTAAGATAAGAAAAACCTCTTAAGTCACCCTAGTTAGTTTGTACTTCATTACTTCATTTTAGTTTAGGGAACACTTATCTTAACTGACATAGACCACAAGAGCTATATGTGGAATCCAGTGTTTTAAAACCTTACACTGATGGAAGGTGGTCTATCGGCCAAAGTAACACTAAACATAGACATAGCATTCAAGGTGTATCCACTAGCTATCTTCCTATGGGGGCAACATTTTTCAATAACTAATAGATAGGCATTATCTCTATACATGCCACTTGGCAATTGGAGCCTCATCTCATGGGAATCCATCATATGAGTATCCCTCATAGTAGAGTCGACAACTCATATGGAACTACAGGGGGAATCTTCCTCAATGGAAATTCAACACCACCCATTGTCAAGTTCACTTGGTGTTAAGCTAAGTCCCTTTTTGAAATGTCTGCAAGTTTTCCATTATTCGCAAAACTTATTTTAAGTCATTGGATCTATCCATTATATAATCATCAACATCATATATCAATAATAATTGTATGAGTATTGACCTTTCATTATAATTCATATAAGTAAGGTTAGAATATTACACAGTAACATCATAATGAGTCACATTTGTAAGTATGATTATCGTCATAACATTTACATCTTAGCAAACACCTCCCAAAGCATAGTTAGTATATTTTAATTCGACATCATACCAACAATATAAATTTTAATATAAGGTATACTTATATACAACATCATCACTTAATCATAATAAATCAAAAATGAAGAAAAGAGTTGAGATCACAAGACTTACCAAGTCTCCTTCATAATCCATCATAAGGGTCTTACCATCAACCCTTAAGTCAACCCAATAAGGGTGTAATATCATCACACATACCATAACCAACATGATAGAAAAGGCAGTTGAATCACTACATCACAATCCATTACTAGTTCATAGTTTAAGATAAGAGAGTTAGGTCAAATTCATGATGTACTTCACATCCTATATAAATTACTTCAAGAACTATCATGATAGGACATCAATTCCTCTTCATCTATTCATTATTTATGAAGTAACATCATAGAAGAGTAATTCAACTAATAATCAAGTCAATTAAACCCACACAACCCAATTCGCATTAAGATCACAACTTAGGGGAAAGGAGAAAAGGTCATCTTCTACAAACTAGACCAATCCATTAATAAGTAGTGTAATATAGTCATAATTCATATTAATATAATAAATACAATCAAAATAAACCATAAATAAATTCAATTTAAAGATCAATTTCGAGATTGGAAAAGACCTACATGAAAACTCTTCTACTGAATCCAATTTGAAGGAACCCTTTGGGAAAAAAATCCCAAAGGTGAAAGGAATGCCATACTTTAGTATTTTATGAATATTAATTGATAAAAAATTTTGATTGCAGACCTAGAACCTTTATTGACCTTGTCTTCTATGGTGTTCATCAACTTGGGAGAGACTAAGTAGAGAGAAGGTAGAGAGTTTGGGTTTAGGAATCATGAGAGCTTAGGTTTGTTTAATTAGCTTAGGGTCTTTATATAGGTCACTAAACAAGTTAATTAGACCTACCCATACCATTAAATAGTTAACTAAACACCTAATTAATTAATTTAACCAATTAAAAAACGTGCAGCAAAATAGTCCCTTGACAGATGAGACTACGACAAACGGTTTGTTTATCAAACGACAAGAAGTGTTCTTTTTCATGCTGCGCACTCGTAATTTTTCTCTGAGACTTGTCAAAACAAGACTTCAGAGGATTTTTCTAATTTTTCGTCTACGGAAGCAATCAACGCCCCGTCTATTGGAAAATGGATTGTTCGTTGCATCTGTTGGTGGACACTGCTTTGGGCAGCCTTTAACCCTAAAATGCAAGGATCCTCATCAAGGGACCTTGGTTGGTCCTTTGGGAGTAGTACCCATATTTTTTGACTAAACATAAACTATATGACGTGTTAGACACTTCCACAAAATTTCATCAAATTCTTACTCCTAAAACATAGTCAAAAAGGCTAAGGCACACTAGCCCCTCATTGAAGTAGTTTCCGGACGTCATGGATGTTCCTTGATGTTTTAATTAATGAACTTCCTAAATAACTTTTATGCATTAATATTGACTTTAAAACAGTGTCTTTGACTTTTTCAACCTAGGTTAGGCTTTAGAAAAGGTGTTAGACTTTTGAAGTGTAACAAATGAAGAGACCGCCCATACACCCTCTTTAAGCCTACCTAAGTAATCCTCAATGCTACTCTAGATAATAACCTTTCAGTACAACCTACTTCATTGAGAGAACATACTTTTAATAAAACCCTTTTGAGTGAGAATCATATATTTAAAGGACTTCACATAATTGTCTTCGAAATATCTAGGGAACCCTCATTCTAGAATATTCAAAGACTACTTGAGCCACATATCGATAGCATCCCATTTAACTACCTTCACATTGTATAACTTCTCCAATACTAGAATGAATCCCACATAATAAGAATAGGCATTAACAAACATAGACCATACTAGCTAGGTACGGAATCCGGAGTCTAGGCTACTCCGTGGAGGGTGTTCTACTTGCCAAAGGGTTTAACTAGGAAAAAATCCCATGTTGTCATATAGTTAAGTAATCTAAAGGGCTTCATTGTACTCTAGTCTCTACTTAATTAGAGTGACTCCCCAAGAATATTAAACTCGGTGCTTTGCCTTTCTTCTTATGGAGTAATTTCATTCAGAAAGAGGCATATGAAAAGGTACCATATTTTAGTCTTACCAAATCATCATACACCTACCAAGGTTAGGTCAACTGGGGCTGCCACTCAATGATTATAAGGATGGCTCAATGACTTCCTCCGAGATGGTTTCATGCCATTCTAGCCAACCTATCCCTAAGTCCATGATTCACTCCAGAAGGATACCATTATTACTTTCAACTTTTAGGATTCTATAATGTTCTTTCTATATTGAAGGTTCTAAGTCATTGAACTTCTTCATTTGTTCAAGGTCTTATATAAATCATTTATACACATACATGACAAGGGTGATTAAGCGTACCATGTCAAGGGATCACATATTCACATAACTTTCATGCTTCGAGAAGAGGGACATAGGTCAAAAAATTCAATACAAACATTCATAATATCACTTATCCAATATAATTCAAGTACAAAGTAGCGACGCTAAGTCTACCACACAAGATACCCTAATAACACATATGGAAACAAATCATAGTCTACCATAATCACATATAATCATTAAAAGGACAATATGTTCTAACATCACGAATACATATACAACATTATCACATAAGATACTTCTTTAGTACTCATATCATCGTATACCATCGCTTAAAGAAGAATCATAACATTAGCTTTCATACAAGATTATATAAGCATTACAAGAGTACTTCACTTCATATCTTTACATTATAATAAATAAAAGATATGTCACATTGTAACATAACCTTACATATTAATAGTAACCATAACATTATCTACATGATCACATAACTTAACATAACCATGTTCATATTTTACCTTCATATAGGTCCTAATATGATACTACTACATTTTGCATAATGATGCGGACAGGGCCATGATCATCAGATAAACAATAAATAAGTACTGCCACCATAAGTGGACCATACCAATTAATGAAAATATTATTTTAATTCTACAAATTATAGAGAGTAAGATCAACTAACCACCTTTCAATCATTATCATCAACATTCCTTAGCCTTTTCAATCAATTCACTTGACAAAGGCTCTTACCAATAACCATATACACAATACTAAGCAAACAACCAAACAATACCAATGATCCAAAAATGTACAATATGAATATCATCCAATTAAGGCAGCCTATATACTACTCTTACATGATGTAACCAAAATTCAATAGCCAAATACCATCTACACATGAATCTACTTAGATCAAGCTCTGATCAATTAACACATTATAGCCAAATTTAGAGATTTTACAAGATCAAGGGTAAATAGATATTTTTCATTGGAAAACATGAATTATACATTAATAACATCATATCCATTCTTTGAAAATCTTTCATGCAATAACCCATGACTTAGAGTAGAAATTAGGCTTTTTCATTAACTTTCAAATCTTTAAGATCACTTCGAAATTGTCTTTATGGCTATGGATAGACTTAGATAATTAACTATAATACCATCTTATAAGAAGTTCCAAGAGAATTGAAGAAGAACTCTATTGAGCTCCATCACCAAAGCTCTATCTTGTTCTTGACCTTTCATGAAGGTTTTTGGAGAAAACATGGGAGGAAAAGGTTTTGACTTAGGTTTTAGGGTCTAAATTAGAGTCAAATCCCTTTAATACTCTTAAAATACCCAAATACCCCTAAAATAACCTTTCCTAGTACTTAATACACTTGGTGTAAATTTCCCATAAGACCCCAAGCTTGGCCGAAGTTGAAGTCCTAATGTAGGCCCAAAACCACGCCCACCAACGATGGACAATCATTTTGATAATGTCCCGTCAATGGGGATTTATTGTTTGATTCATAGGCTCCACATTGTAAAGGAATTAAGGCACAATCGACTCCCCAAGTAGACACGCAATAATTTGAATTACTGGTAACCGTTTAGGTTGTCGTTTGACACACCAAACTGATGTCTGGTAGCTCGTAGTGTTTGAGTTGGGGTCCTACTCTAAGTCCCCTCGTGGGTCCTAGGTGGAGTTGTACCCGGACATTATACTCCTAAACATGCACATCTAGGTCTTAGGTTCCTCCTCTTCCAATATTAGCACCAAACGACTAATGAAACATGCAAAGACACATAAGTGACTAGTCGTCCAACATCTTAGTCGTAGCTTGACTTTTGACTTCAAACTTATTCGGACTACTTAAAAACTCATATACGCATTAATTAATCTATTTAATAACCCTTAAATCAAAACTTAAGTTCTACATAAACCTAGTTAATTTTTAGGGTTTTTAAATTCTCTTTCTCTTGGTAATATTTGTCCTCGAATGACACTTAGCACTTAAGGGATAACGACCAAACGAAATTGCTCACATGCAAGCATACATTACCATAAACCTTACACATAGCTATGAGGAACACCAATCCACATAAAATACATCAAACCATTTAATGAAATTTAATCAAATAGAACTAGATCTATCAACTCCTTATGAATCATTCTTTACTTTCCTCATGCTATTGTACGAACTTCCTTCTCAAAGTTACATCATGCTCACTTAAACATCATAAAGAAAATCATGCAATTTCTCAACAAAGGCTCAACACGGAACTTCACAATGACACATTACGCATGCTAAAAATTTCAATCTCATAAAATAATTTAGGTATGCTTACTAATTCACCTCATGATGTAAATAGATAACCTACAATTGATGCACATGAAGAGGATGAAATACCATGCATGAAACTCATTTTCTCCTTTAACAAGAGTTCAATCAAAACATTCATATCGTAAGGACAATATTTGGAAACTCATATTTAACAAAAGACTCCAACATAAACAAAGATGCTAGGAACTCTTAGTTTAAGGCTTGAATAAGCACTTAAAAAAAGATAAGGATATATCCCTCCAAACTTCCTTACTATTCGACATACTCTCACACCTAGAAGAAACCCATCGAAGGTCAACATAAGCATACTAAAAGGATCTCCCTCCAGGAACCTTAAACCTTTCAAACACCATTCTCACCCTTTCGACAATATACTAGACCTCTTGAAAAAAGAACATCAAGTCTATCTCATGAAGATCTAAGACTCTCTAAAGTCTCATCATCTATCCACAACATCCCTTACTTGGAGACTCACCATTAGTCTTTCCAACATCACCTTTTTCCTTTCTGATGGCCGGAACTAAAAAACTTCAAACCCTGTCAACTATCACTACTCGACATTTCTAACATCATTTTTCATCACTTCTTTTAACAATACTCCCCTTCATAAGGTAACTCAACCAACCTAAGATCATCATCACAACCTCCCATATCCCATCTAGCAAGGAACACATAATATTTTTTTTCTCTTCCTCAACCCAAAATTCTCATAGGCAACTCTATAAGGACTATGATGGAAGGAACACGGGAAAAACACCATAAACAAAAGCTCTTAGTCAAGATTAGAAAAAGTACAATGTAAAACATTCTGAGCATCCAATAGGCTCCTATTCATAATGTGGAGCGCTTCACATTATGAACAAGACTCTACTTATGTGGTTTTTGAGAAAAACTAAAACACTCAAAAACCTAGATAGGATACAAAATTTTGTAACGACTCAAAGGTACCCCCAGGACATTATCGGCTTATGAGACCCCGAGATATCTCAAACAAGCCTCTCATATAAAGCATTAGATAACATACTCTAAAAGTAATTAATGATTTAAAACTTTCTTCACACAAGAAAAATACTTTCAATAATACGCAAGAGGATGACTTTGAAACCGTATACCTTTACAATGTCTCGTATAACTATCTATTACTTTGAATGTACAACATTGGGACTAAGCCCATACAAAACATAAATCAAAAACTAAAGACACAAAAGAAACATGTTGGTCTTGTCCTCAAATCTATGAGGACTCACCAATACTTCATCTTAAATCTTTAGAAACCTATCCACCATACATTACATATCAAGACCTTCAATTCCCAACACTTTAATAAAACAAGAGTTTAGCACATTGAACGTACTTAATATGGAATTCATTCAAAAAACCATTTAGAAGGGACAGTTAGAACAGTAACATGCTTTCATGACATTTTGATAAAAAAAAAACTTTATAAAAGAGTTTAAGAGATATAATCCAAGTGAGTAATAACATAATGAATATTTTCAAGTATTATCAACAACATAAGTGAATTCACTAAGACCCCTAACCGAATGTTATCCAAATACCCACCTAAATAAGATATGAAGTGGCTGCCCGCACAACCCCTTCATACACACCTAGGTGATCCTCAAGACTTCCTAATGTAAAGTTATTCCATTTAATAATGTATCACATAGTTCCATATTCAAAATATAAGTCGTTAAATTATTTAGACTCTCTACTTATGATAACTCTAAAACTCACCTGACTAAAAATATGAAGAGAGTTCCCATACACCCTATTCAAGCCTACATAAGCAATTGTCAAAGATACCCTAGATAAGAAGCTTTATATACAACCTACTTCATTAAAAGAACCTACTTTTATTAAAACCATTTTGAGACACAATCATAAATTTAGAGGACTTCACATAATGATCATGGAAAGACTTAGGAAACCCCCATCCTTGAATTTTCAAAACCTACTTGTGCCAAGTATAGATAACGTCCCGTTCCACTACCTACACATTCAAGAACTTCTCCAATAACAGAATGCATCTCATATAGTGAGAATAGGCATTAACTAATAAAGACCATACTACCTAGGTACGGAATCTGCATTCTACCCTACCCCGTAGAGGGTGTTCTACTTGCAAAGGGTAGAACTAGGACACATACCATGTTGGCACACGTGTAAGGAATATCAAGGGTTGCTTTGTTTTCACGGCCTAAAAGACATCATTCATTGCATTTTCATAGGAAATTTTGCAAAAAAAAATGTTTTTATATAGAATATTATATGCTAGAATAATCACTTCATATATATATATATATATATATATATATATATATATTATAATACATAGTTAGACTATAAATATATTTTGTCATATGAGACTCAACATTCCTCGAAAAAAATAGGGACACGGCCCTTAACAAAATAGTATAATAATCTAGCTAATACATCAATTTTAATAAAAACATGACATAGGAAATGCTTGAATCTTAAGTATCCATTTCATGAGCTTGGGAAACATCTATTAAGATCTTAAGTTTAAGATACATCCTTTATTATCCATTACATACAATTTGTGTTAAAAGATGAAGAAGAGTGATATTAGTACGAGAATGAACTAACCATGGAAACCAAGAAAAAACATGCATATAAAGATGACATTTTACATAGAAATCATGCAATATTCCTTTTTAAAGTATCTTTGTGACATTGGAACAATTACACAATATAATTCACATAAATCATATAGGCATGGATAATGGTCAGAACATGACACAAAGCCTCATAATTCATTTAAGTCTCATGTAGCATTTCACATGATTATCCTTCTTTTACCTTAAGTCCTTTACTCCCAAGTAACCCTCTAGGAACATTTGGGGAAATATATGAATAGTCTCCCATTCCATCATTCACACTCAAGCATCACGTTAAGGTCACCAAGGTGAACATTCATACAACCTTCATGAACTCAAACATATATATCCATGGAAACATCGCATATCGTGAAACACATCCTTGACCCAACATACTTCATAGAACACATAGTAGACACATTCCAAGACAATGTACAAACCAAAACTTCCAATACCATCATGATAACGCAATAGTCAATATTTGCATATCTTAACATAATTTCATTTATACATCATAAAACCATACTTATAATTTCTATCTAAGCCTAGTAGTGCAATGAACATGTGAATCACCATAGCCACACTCATACTAAGTAAACTCACAAAAAGACCACAAGTATCACCATTTACAATATACATCAACATGACAAGTATAAACAACTATATGCATACCAAGTAAGACCTTCATCACATGGCAATTAAGACTAACATTATGCATATTAAGTAAGACTTCATAATATAGAACCATAGTACTCATACTATGAACATTATCATACAAAAAGATAAATGCCATAGTGTGATGCATAAGATACAAATACATATACATATAGAAAATCTTCCTATATCTCCCTTCAAGAGCTACTTATGCAATGCATAGGTAAAGTCTCATACCCTAACCAACACTGTGTAATTTTACTTAGGTTGTCCTTTTTAGGTTCCATTACTTACTTCCATTGTCAATTTTACTTTAAGGAAACTATAGCCTTAACTAACATTAAGACCATGTTAAATATGGAACAAGGTGTTATGGAATCCACACCGAAAGGAGATGCTCTACTAGTCAAGGTAGAAAATTAATATCATGCTTGCATATTATGTGGATCCACTTGCTAGGTCCTATGGGGGAGACATAGTTAAGGAAGTAGGAGATATATATTGAACCCTATACATTCTCCTTAGCATTGAATTCCTTATCTCATGAGAAACCATACTGTGAACCTCCTTCCGAGTGGAGTCAACACCTCTCATTTTGATGTTCACTCGGTGCTAATATATGTTCCTTTTTTGAATAGTCATTATTAACATTATTTCCGTAAAAATACTTTTGGATATTAACCCTTCATATGCATAGCTCATGGGTTATTGATGAGAATTGTCCTGTCATAAACCTAACTCATGTGAGAATATCCTTTCAAATGGACATAGATTTTCTAGTTTAGCGTGGTATTGAGCAAACCTTTCAATAGACCCTACTTTACTTGATTAACATAACATGCTTAATTCATTTATTTATGTGTGTGTATATTTTCATATATGAGGAAACATTTCAAATAACATTTAGATACTACAAATATTCATAATTCATCATGTCATATACTATACTTTGTAGCATATACTTTCATATTGAGATCTTAATCATGAATTTATATTTATGTACATAAATAAATCTCCTAGGAACTATCCTATCAAGGTACATATGTTTAATCTATAGGCAAAGTACCATACCCTAACCTACACTAGTACACCAATCTAGTCAACCTAGTTACGATATATCATTTATTACTTTCCTTCATTCATTGACATCATCAACATATTACTCTTATAGTGATGCATGAGGTGTGTGTGTGTGCATATTGATAATCATTACCAAATAAGAGTAACAACCTAGTTACTTAGGAATCCACCCTTCCAAACCTACCACACATGTACTATGTATCGCTCAAGTCACGTAAAACTCACATATAAAATGTTTAGGGAATCTAGGCCACACAACCTCATTACATCACATGAAACAAGAGTATATTAAACTTTAGAATAGAATACTCTTAACATGAAATGATCCCACATTTATATAGGGTCACAAAGGTAGGAGGTCATACTTCAATAGTAAATTCATCAAGGTTAAACATATAGAGAACTCCTAACCCTAATAACATCAATCACATTATCTATTATACCTTGAGCATGATACTACGATTAAGGACTACGCAAAACCATTCATACTTGTGATCATCATCACCACAATTCACATTAAAACAATTTCCATCAGGGCCATAATCACAACATATAGATAGATTGACAAGAATGTAAACACCACCACTATAAGTGGACCATACCAATCAAAACAATTCAATGTCAATTATATACTAAATAGAGAGATCGAGGTCAACACACAAATACTTCCAAGCTATGATCACCACTGACCAATTCTCAAAAACTATTAATTAATTGACATATATAAACCTAGAATTATTCAATACAATACAATCTAATCATAATCCAATCATAATCTAATAAAGATTGCAAGAGCCATATTATATCATAAATTGAAAGATTAGGGAGATCATGGTTTCTTCATGGAAATATATTGAAACTAATCTTAAAATAATTGATTAATCATAAATTCAACATAAAAATTTATTTTAATAAATTTGACTATGAACCCATGGCTAGAGAGAAAGATGGAGATTTGGATTGTTAAATCTCTTTGAAAACCTTTGAAGGAACTCCATAGATGGAAGATTAACTCGGGATGAAGGATTATCATACCTTAATAGACGAAAATCCCAGGCATTTGGAGAAGAAAGCAATCAAAATATACTCTGCTACTTTGAGCTTGAGTTTTCCCTCCATTGAGGTTTGAGAGAATTTGTAAGAGAAGAGTGTTCTTGGATTTATTTTCTTATAGCTTGTTGGGGTTATGACTTGGGAAAGGGGCGATACATAAAAATAGTTAATAACCCACTCCCAAAATTACCAAAATATCCCTATATTTATTTTTACTTTCATACATGTCTAAGTTGATATTAAAAGATGCAATTGAATCTTGGAAGTGGCTGCTCGTCGCAAAGGCACCTACTAATTTTTCCTCATGTAATATTTTTTAGCACAAAGCCATATGTTGTTTGTGCGATACAGAGAAAGACTAAGTGTGTCACACCCGGATTTTACAATCCGAACTCAACCGAAATCCTTAACCTCTCAGAGGTCCCAGACAAGTCTCTTCTTAGCTTTCATCACAATCATATATTTAAATTTGCAGAAAATTTCAAACTTTTAAACATAATAAAGTATACATACAATTCATATTATTACTATTTAGAATAATATTCTAAAAATCTCAAACTAAACAACCATCTATAATCGATTAAACAATTCAAATTAAAGAATCAATATACCATAATAGTTTGCCAAACGTCCTTAATACAAAGATTTGAATGAAACGTATGAAATGAAATGCTAGGGACAACATCCACTAGCTATGTCTAAAGTGATAAGCTAGAATGATACATGTAGCATTCTCGAACTCAAGAGGACCTACCAAAGTCTGGAGAACGCTAGTCCGAACCGCTTCAATGAGTCTTCAATCTTCTCTCAGACCTGTGCCGATAAAATAGTAATAGTATAGGATTAGTAAACTGTTGTATTAAGTATTGTATATGCATATATACATGTAAGGACTATGCATGATCAAGGAAAGCTCTTCCTATAACGACATGCCATTTCTAGAAAGTGAAGTCACTGAACTTTCTTATTTCATTATTTGTGTATTATGGATGAATATGACATATTTTAATGCATTCAAAGCACACAACTCATTTTCTATATGAACATAAGACATTGGAATCATGAACATAATTTTAGAACACCTCAAACCCGAGAGCTCCTTCCCCAAGACTTAGTATATTTTTCAGTCTTTTTCTTCTTGTTGTTGTGCATTCTATGATTATCATAATACTATGTCTTACTTACAAGTGCAATGATTCATTATAGTCCTATTCCTACAATGAATCTAGCAAGTAATCCAAAAGACTAGGGAAATGATTTGGCTACCCTTACTACAATTTATTCTTTCCATTCTTGTTAAATTAGGAATTGGATCTTTATAAGCCAATCATTATTTGCTAGGCTACTTATTTCATCATTTTCATATTATGAAGATTATGGTACATTAATTACACATTATGTTTTACTCCCCTTTATTGTCATAATATAAGAAGTCATTATAAACCAAATTTTTATTTGTCTATACCCATTATTGGATCATTTGCATAATTTGAAGCTATTGGAGCATATATCTTTATTTTTCATTAAACTATAACTTGTTGAAACATCAATCTTATCCAGCACAAATGATTTGACATATTTAAGCTCTTGCTTTCTTAGCTCACTTTGAACTTACATTTCTTCTTCTTTCTTTCTTGATTTCTTAAAGAAATCTTTAAAATAAAGATCATGCAAGCTAACATGAAATCCAATGTCCGCCCCACATCGAAAAGAGGTGGTTCACCGAACAAAGTGAACCTAGATCATATGAGCTAAAAATGAAATCCAGTGTCCTTCTTACACCGGAAAGTGGTGGTTCACGAGCTAAAGTGAAACCAAGTCCAGTGTTTTCACCACACCCAAAAAAGGTGGTTCATGGCTAAAGTGAACCAAATACTTTGTTGGACATTTAATCGACATAGATCATGTGAGCTAAAAATGAAACCCAATTGTTCCACACACCGAAAAGCGATGGTTTCACCAACCAAAGTACCAACCAAAGTTAAACCGCATCATACCTAGCTATCTTAATAGGAATTTACTGGCTAGTTCCTATGCTTGGAACATAGTTCGAAGACTAGGTGATTTTGGGTGACTCTTATACATCTTTGTGGAGCCTCATCTCATGAGGCATACATGTGTTGGCACAAGCTCATTGCTAGTCTATCGGTTCTTTGCTCAACTCATTTATTTGCTTTACAAACTTTTGAGTTAGCTCAAACATTATGTAAGCTTGCTTCTAGTTGTGAGGGTTACTTAACTCTTTGGATAACTTGTCATTCTTTTATTTACTTGATGCAATGTGAATTTAACCTTATATTATCATCTTGGTGTTAACGAGACTTGTCTTACAATTTATAACACCCTCTTATGCATGAATAGCAAAACTTAGGAGTCTTAAGTGTAATATGAAGTTGGTTTGCATCCTATGCTATTATGTGTTGTGTGGTCTACATACAAGATGTATAAGTCTTGTACCATATAAACTAAGGAAGATATGAATCACTTAAACGAACTATGAATGAACCTCATGGTTTGTATGTATAGACCCATAAGTCTAGAATACGTTTAAAAATAAGTGGACCTAAGATGTAAGTAATGAAATGATGTAACCCTAGAAGGCTTAAGTACGAGTTTAAAACACACTACATGGCAAAGTGCATTGGCATACGATGAAATTAATATTATGTAATGAAATAAAAAACCCTTGAAGGGTTAAGTACGAGTGTAAAACACACAAAATGGCCAAGTGTATTGGCATAGAATGAAATAAATATTAGGTAATGAAATGATGAAACCCTAGAAGGGCTAAGTAAGTGTGTAAAACACACAAATGGCCAAGTGCATTGGCATATGATGAAATGAACATTCACATAAAAAAAGGGTGAGTAATTATGAAGTCCAAATATGCTATTGTTAATGAATGTGGTGACAACATGATAAGAGACTAATGTGAAAGATGAGAGCAATATCAAATGAGCCTAACTAAATGTTACTAAATGTACTCACCTATGATAGTGTAAAGCTAATGAAGAGACCGGTCTCTATGAACACTCTAATGAAAGTATTGAGAATAATGTATACTTAATACCAATGATTAGATGAGAAATCATCTATTGAGCTATGATGTCCTCATAGTAGAAGCCAGCTTCCCTGAAATATGAATTGAATGTAATGGAACTTTATACTGAGCACCAATAGGCTATCTATAAGCGATGATGCCTACTTTTAGTAAGGGCGGAGGTTCACGTAACTCTCATGAGATGAGACTGTCCGACATGCTAGTTATTGGTCTCCTTATATCTTCTAGTCTTTAAACCTATACTAGCAATATAGGGATCAAGCAATGTTTTATTCCCATGTACACTAGCATGTTTTGGGTCACTTTGTCCAGTTATTCCACCTCTTTTTGGTGTGGGGGAGACACTAGATTTCATGATGCTCATATGATCTATGTTGGTTAAAGTTAAAGTTGCCCATAAATAAATGAGGCCAGCCTCAAATAATGCACATAATGAAATGATTGATACCAAAGGTGTAGGATAGGACAATCAAAAGGTGAGCTAGACTTAAGTAATGACACTAGGTCATTCTTGATCATTGCACAGCAAACCCGATGAAAATCATAAACTATATCCTAGGTATAGCTGATGTTTACACTAGGTATAGCTGATGTTTACACTAGTAGGTATGATGATGCATGTTACTCTCATGGCATGACTTTCCTAATCAAAATTTGAAAGCTTGCTAACTTTCCTAACCCAAATTTGGCAAGTCCACTGACTTACCTTTCCATAATAATGTTGTTAGGAAAGTGTTTTTCTTACTCATGCATGTCCTTGGTGTGTGCTTGCATATACCCATACTTAGTACAAGTGTGTGCTAATCCCACACAATTCTACAATTTTAGGTGCATACACATGTTGACGTTAGAGCATACAAGTTGACGTTGGAGCTATCCGGAAGTGGAGCTTTCATCCGGACTTGGTAGGCTCTCATTCTTTCGAGGATGTCTAATGTTATTATATTGATTAGATGTAGTTTATAGCTGGTGGATCATGTTCCACTAGTGTTTCTTTCTACTTTTGTTCAGCCATTGTATTGGTGCCATTTTTACAAAACATACGTTTAATAAAATTATGAACTGATTCTTTTATTTGATTATCTCTTTATAAGATGGTTGATTTGTGATCGCCTATAATGTTAAGTAATATGTATACATGTATGTTAAGAAACAGAAAGTTTCAATTTTTCTTCTAAAATTAACTTAGATGAAGTAAGAAAGACGTATGTTGGCTTGTTTGTGACCTCTAAGATGTCAACAACGCCGGTCTCGTCTGGGGTCTGGATTCCAGTCGTGACAAAGTTGGTATCAAAGTGCTAGATTAAATTCCGAGGATAATAATTTCACATCAACCATATTGAGTAGATTCTAAGTCATGGTAGTGAAGTGAACCACTATCCTGAATTAGAGACTGCAGTTACGTAGGAAAATTTCCCTTCTTCTGATCTTATCGTGCATTTCCTTATGTATGATTTTGGTGTTATGAGCATGTTGACATCAATCCTTGTTGTTTTTCAGAAAATTAATACTAGCCTAGATGGAATAGTACATCACTATGCAGGCCCAGTCCATGACTGACTGTGTCAACCGATAGAATGTTCATAGGGACAACCCCCTGGTTTGCAGTATGGCTGATAGGTTGAGAGACTTTACGAGGATGAATCCTCCTATTTTCACAGATTCTAAGACTTTCGAGGATTCTCAGGAGTTTTTGGATGAGGTGCATAAGATCTTGTTGTCAATGGGAGCCAGAGATACCGAGAAAGAAGAGTTGGCTTCTTATCAACACAAGGATGTTACAAAGACTTGGTGAAAGATGTGGCAACATAGACGAGTTTTGGACGGATTTCTCGTCACTTGGGAGCTGTTTAAGACAGCCTTCCTTAAGAGATTCTTTCCCAGGGAGATGAAGGAGGCAAAGTTTGAGAAGTTAATCAACCTTAAACAAGGATCCATGATAGTCAGGGAGTATTCCCCGAAGTTTGTTAAGCTGTCCACGTATGCTACTTCCCTTGTATCTAACAGCAAGGATTAGATGAGCAGGTTCCTCACAGGAATCAACAGAGATATGGAGGAGGAGTGTCGGCCTGTGCTGCTCCATGATAACATGGACCTATCCAGGTCGATGGTACATGTTAAGCAGGTAGAGGACAGCCGGAAGAAGAGGGTGTCCGTGATGCTAGGAGGCCTAAGCCTCAAGATCAGGCAGGTTCTAGTAATTGAGGCAACAAAGACAACTTTTGTGTCCGTAAGCAGCCTAGATTCAAAAAGGGGCAACCAAGTTCAAGGAACTCTAACTCTCAGAGGAGTACAATACCTAGAGGAGGTTGACCCAAGCTCGAGAAGCGCAATGGAGGTGAGATGCAACGAACCTGAAAAGACTGTGCTAACTGTGGCCGTGCTCACAATGAAGAGTGCAGACAGGGCACTAATGCCTTCTTCAGTTGCGGTAAGAGCAGGCACATGGTTAAGGACTGCCCACAGAAAAGAGGTCAAGTTGGAGGTAATGCTTAGCCTAGGCCTAATCCACAGGATGCAGCAACAGCCGAGCCTCCTAAGAGGAACATGTTTTACGGCTTGAAGGGCAGGGAGGAGTAGGAGAAGTCCGCTTATTTGGTCACAGGTATGATACAAGTATTATCAACTTCTGTTTATGCCTTACTTGATCCAGGGTCTACGCTTTCCTTTGTAACTCCTTTGCTTGCTTTCACTTTTTAGATATTGCCTGAAGTTCTGCGTGATCCTCTAGTGGTTAGTACACCGCATGAGAAAATGTAAGAACTGATAGAGTATACAAGGATTGCCCAATAGTTGTATGTGGTAAGACTATATGTGCGGACTTGGTTGATTTACCAATGCATAATTTTTATGTTATTCTTTGCATGGACTGTTGTAGTAGGGTTGTAAGATTTCGTTTCCCTAATGAAGAGGAGCTAGTCTGGGAGAGGTACAACTCAAGTCATCCTAATCCCCTGATTTCGAACCTTAAGGCTAATAAAATGATTTCGAAGGGGTTATTATGTAACCTTATGAGTGTTAATGATTTAGACCATGACATTTCTTCCATAGACTTAGTGTCTGTAGTGAATGAGTTCCAAGATGTATTTCCTGAGGATTTGCCTGGAGTTCCTCCCCCTTGAGAGATTGACTTTGATATCGACTTAGAACCCGATACTAAACCAATTTCAATTCCTCCTTACAAAATGGCTCTAGCTGAACTCAAAGTGTTGAAGCTGCAGTTAAAAGTTCTCACTGAGAAGGGTTTCATTCAGCCGAGCATATCCCCTTGGGTCACTCTAGTGTTGTTTCTAAAAAAGAAAGATGGAACCCTTAAAATGTGTATCGATTATCAAGAGCTCAACAAAGACACTATCAAGAATAAGTATCCACTTCCCAAAATAGATGACTTGTTCAATCAGCTCCAAGGATCTAGTTTCTTCTCGAAGATTGATCTTCATTCAGGGTACCATAGGGTTGGGGATGGAGATATCCCAAATACAACATTTCGTACCCTTTATGGTCATTATGAGTTCCTAGTTATGTCATTTGATCTCACGAATGCACCTGCTACATTTATGGATCTCTTGAATAGTGTTTTTCGTGAATACCCTGACTCTTTCGCCATAGTATTCATTGATAACATTCTCATCTACTCTAAGACCAAGGAAGAGCACGAACAACATTTGAGACTAACCTTGCAGGTAATTAGACAACATTAGTTGTATTCCAAAGCCAGCAAGCGTGAATTATGGCTTAGATTAATGACCTTCCTGGGTCATGTTGTGTTCGACAATGGTGTGGAGGTAGATCCCAGGAAGAGTGAGGTTGTTAAGAACTACCCAAAACCTTTTACTCCCAAAGGTATTTCTACCTTCTTGGGATTGAGTTGTTATTACCGCAGGTTTGTAGAGGGCTCTTCTTCCATTGCTTCTCCACTCACAGCTTTGACGAAGAGCAAAATTCAAGTTTTAATGCGCGGAGGCTAGTGAGAAGAGTATCCAAGAGCTCAAGGACAAACTTACTTTAGCCTTAGTGCTTACTTTGCGTAAGTGTGGGGAGAATTACACTGTTTATTATGATGCATCTAGGGTTGGTTTGGTTGTGTTCTTATGAAGGTTGGTAAGGTGATAGTTTATGCGTCCAGACAACTCAATGTTCATGAAAAGAATTATTCCACTCATGACATGGAGTTGGCAGCTGTGGTGTTTGCACTGAAATTGTGGAGGCACTACTTGTATTGAGTGCATGTGGATGTGTTCATAGACCATAAAAGTCCCCAATACATGTTCACAGAGAGAGTTTAATCTACGTCAGTGGAAATGGTTGGAGTTATTGAAGGACTATGACATGAATGTGCACTACCATCCAGGTAAGGATAATGTTATAGCTAATGCTTTGAGTAGGATGAGCATGGGAAGTACAGCCCACGTTGAGGATGGGAAGAAGGAGTTGGTGAAATATGAACACCGACTGGCTAGACTAGGTATGTCGTTAGTTGACTTTACTAATGGGGATGTTTCAGTTCATTCTAGTTCTGAATCATCCTTAGTAGTTGAAGTCAAGAAGGGTCAACATCTTGACCCTATTTTGATGGAGTTAAAGGACTCTGTGCTGATGAGGATGAATGTGTCTTTTGCCTTAGGAGGTGACGACATTCATAGGTACCAAGACATGTTGTGTGTACAAGATATTGATGACTTGCGGACTAGGATTGTGGGAGGCCATTAACAAGGACTTCGTGGTTGGTCTTCCGAAGACTAGGAGACAGCAGACTCCATATGGGTTATTCTGGACAGGATGATTAAGTCTGCCCTCTTTATCCCTGTGAAGTCTACTTATAAAGTCGAGGATTATGCGAGGCTATATATTGATGAGATTGTGAGATGGAATGGGATTCATTCGTCTATTATTTCAGATAGAGGAGCTCAGTTCACTTCACATTTATGGAGATCATTTAAGAAGAGCTTAGGCACGCAGGTGAAGCTTAGCACAACCTTTCATCGTCAGACAGATGGGCAGGTAGAGCGCACAATTCAGACATTGGAGGACATGTTGAGGGTGTGTGTGATTGACTTTAGGGGTAGTTGGGACGACCATATGCTTTTGATAGAGTTCTCGTATAATAACAACTATCACTCCAGCATTGGGATGGCACCATTTGAGGTACTGTGTGGTAGGAGGTGTAGGTCTCCAGTTGGGTGGTTCAAGGTTGGAGAGTCATCCATTTTGGATCAAGAGATCATTCATGAGGCCTTAGAGAAGGTCAGGGTGATTAGGGACGTGTTGGCTACTGCCTACAGTCGGCAGAAGTCTTATGTTGACAACAGAAAATAGCCCTTAGAGTTTGATGTTGGGAACTAGGTCTATTTGAATATATAACCTATGAAAGGGGTGATGAGGTTTGGCAGGAAGGGGAAGTTAAGTCCAACGTATGTTGGTTCATATGAGATCCTATAGCTTGTGGGAGAGGTGGCGTATGAGTTGGCATTGCTTGCGGATCTAGCTTCTGTTCAACCAGTCTTTCATGTCTTTATTTAAAGAAACTGCCTAGGTGATGCAATATCGACTCTACCTTTTGAAGATTCAGGTTTGATGAAATTTTGTCCTATGGGGAGGTACCTGTTCAGATTTTAGACTGACAGGTCAAGCGGCGGAGGAACAAGGAGATTGCCACAATAAAGGTATTGAGGAAGAATCATCTTGTTGAGGGTGCTACGTGGGAGGCCGAGGCCTATACAAGATCCCGCTTCCCCCATCTTTTCAGCTCTTGAGGTTAGACTTCATACTCTTAAGTCTAAGTTTCCTTTTCGCTCAATTCTTTGTTTCTATACTTAATTGTGTATAGTAACTATGTTATGATCTGACTTGCATTACGCGAAATAGTTAGTAGTGTCATTCGGTGACGAATGTTGCTAAGAGGGGGATAACGTAACAACCCTATAAAGGGCTATGCTAAGGAATGCTTAACGTGTCTGGAACTCCTACGATTAGTCCGGATTCACACAGAATGATACTCGTAAAACCAGACCTTTGAACTATTACTACAGTCAATCTAACTAACTTGGGAGTTACTTGAGCTAGAAAAGGTTAGGTCCAACCATTAAAGGCTCTCGAATACCAAGATTTACTCGAATGAATCTTTACCGGACTTAAAAAGGGAAAATCGTAGGTTTAGAGGGTCTAGGGGTAAAATGTTCTTTTTTCAGGATAAGGGTAGTATCCTAATTACCCTAAATATATAATTAATTATTAAGTTAATAAGTTGGAGGGGTATTTTGGGTAGAGAGGGCCGAAAATTGGCTCTTAGAGTGTGGTCTTGCTCCACTCGGGTTAGAAACCTAGGTGGAAGCGATGATTTAAATTGTTTTTATTTAAATTGCAAAATTAATGGATTTAAATAATATTTATTATTTATTAGATAATTTAAAATAAAAGGGAAATAAGATTTTTTACCATATAAGAAAACATTATTTTACTAAGTCCTAAACTAGACTCCTAAGCCAAAGAATACTCTCACCTCTCACGTCTATCTCTCACTTTCATGATCAAACCAACTCTCATTCACATTCTCTCTGCCAAATACGTACAAGAACAGAAAATTTACCAAATTTCTTCACCCTTGAAGAACTCACTACGAAAAATAAAATCAAACGCTGAGGAAAATACCTTAGTCAAAGGGAGGGTTTTCTGTCGAAAGTTTGGTGTTGAAACTTGGTTTTTGACGTGTATGTTGGAGCAGGTTTGGGCAGAAATCTCAAGGTTTGAACATCATAAAAGGTATGGGTTCTCTTCTCTCTTGGTTCCTTTCCCAAGAGACCTCTTAAGGTTCAGTATATTATAATCCGAAAAATAGGATTGTTCCCCATTGCATGTCCCTGTCACTAGCTCCCGGTTATTCATAGGTTGGGTATGTTTTCTTGTAGATATTAGGCATGTTATGTGTTTTTGTGATGAATATGTTCAAAAATGTGTGTTTGGAATCGTACGAACAACTATCTAGGTTTTCAAAAAATATGTGCATGTGTGTGAAATGTTGGTCGTGACCTATGACTCTCGGGTTTAAGGCTAAAAAAATTTAATGTTTTTGGTTGTATTTCATGTGCACAAACATGCTTAAAGCGTGATGTTCATAAGTGATGTAAAAATGCTGATTTGAGTGCAAACTAATAGTCAAATGAATCCATGAAAATGCACCTAAAGAACTCACAAAAAACTATTTAAAAGGTCTAAACATTTAATGTGAAAGAGGTGAGGAACTAGGTTGTAAAAAGTTCCCACATCTTGTTTATGAGATTTGGTCAATCTAAGGGGATTATCATACTATGTAAAATGAATTAAAATATGTGAGGCCACTGATGATCGAACCCATGATCGAACCGTGGTCTTGGCTGAAAAATAAAGTTATGAAAATAATAAATGAGACGAGTGAATTCGAACCCACAACCTCTCAGTAAGACTTAAAGAAATTAAAAGAAAATAATTGTCGAGGCGTGTGAGAATCAAACCCACGACCACTAGGCTGATATAAGGAATTAAAGAGAAAATAAATAAAGTGAGGCTGTGGTGATTCGATCCCACACACTTATGATCAACTGAAAAAAGTCAAGGAAAAAGAAAGTAAAATAAAAGGGGATGTGCGGGTTCGATCCCACAATCCTTAGGCCAAGAAAGAGAAAATTTAAAGAAAAAAAATTAAAAAAATGAAGGCGTTGGGGCTTGATCTTGGCTCCCCAAGCTGTGTGGACCAAAATAAAATAAATGAAAAATGTAAGTGTTGTCCAAGGGATTCGAAACCGGGTTCCCTTGCCCAAATTCTATATTGATACATAAGTCATACATGAATTAAATGTTCAAGAATAATGATTCCTACTTAGATTGCAATATAGATTTTGGCATACATATAGAATTCATAAATATTGTTCCATATAATCTTAGGAAGATATCAATTAATTAAACAAACTATGAATGAAGCCTTATTGACTGTATGTATAGACCCGTAAGTCTAGCATAAGTTTAAAAATAAGTGAACCTAAGATGTATGTAATGAAATGATGTAACAATAGAACGGTTAAGTACGAGTGTAAAAAGACTAAATGACCAAGTGCATTGGCATGCGATGAAATGCATATTATGGAATGAAATGATGAAACCCTAGAAGGGTTATGTACTAGTGTAAAAGACACTAAATGGCCAAGTGCATTGGCATACAATGAATTGAATATTATGTAAGGAAATGATGAAACCCTTTAAGGGTGTAAGAGTATGAAACACACAAATGGCCAAGTGCATTGGCATATATTGAAATGAACATTCACGTAATAAAAAGGGGTGAGTAATTATGAAGAGACAATGTGCTAATGTTAATAAATGTGGTGACAACATGATAAGAGACTAATGTGAAAGATGAGAGCAATCTCAAATGATCCTAAGTAAATGTTACCAAACATACTATCCTATGAGAGTGTAAAGCTAATGAAGAAACTAGTCTGTATGAACACTCTTATGAAAGTATTGAGAATAATATATATTTAATACCAATTATAAGATGAAAAATCATCTATTCAGCTGTGATGTACTCATACTAGAAGCCAGCTTCCATTACGTATGAGTTGAATGTAATGGAACTTTACACTAAGAACCGATAGGCTAGATAAGAGAGGTGATTCCTTGTTTCGGGAAGGGTGAAGTTTCACGTAACTCTAATGAGATGAGACTGTCTGGCATGTCGGGTATAAGTCTCCTTATATCTCTTAGTCTTCGAACCAATACTGCCAATATAGGGATCAGGCAGGGTTCAATTTCGATGTACGCTAGCATATTTTAGTCACTTTGGCCGGTGATTCCACCTCTTTTTAATGTGGGGGAGACACTGTATTTCATGATGCTCACATGATCTATGTCGTTAAAGTTAAAGTTTCCCATGAATGAATAAGGCTAGCGTCACATGATGCACATAATGAAATGAATGATACCAAAGGTGTTAGGATAGTATAATCAAGATATGATATAGACTTATTTAATGACACTAGGTAATTCTTTATAATTGCACAGGAACCCGATGAAAGTCTTCAAACTACATCCTAGGTATAGTTGGTGTTTACACTAGTTTATGAATGAATGAAATGTAGTACGTATGAATGAATAAAGAAAACTCTGTGTTTGCTAAAGAAGGCTCCCTAGTTAAGGTCACATATGTTGAGCCCTCATTTTCGTGAAGTCTTAAGGTCAAGTCCATGATTCCAAGGTCTCATGGCATATGAACGAAGGATATGAAAGATTTTATATGCTATATGCAATATGTTATGTTCTATATACAGTATGTTATGTGTTATGTATAAGACGTTATGTACTATGTGCAATATGATATGTATGATGATGCATGTTATTCTCATGGCATGACTTTCCTAATCCAAATTAGGAAAGCTTACGAACTTTCTTAATCCAAATTTGGCAAGTCAACTGACTTGACTTTCCATAATAATGTTGTTAGGAAAGATCTCTTCTTACTCATGCATATCTTTGGTGTGTGCTTGAATATACCCATACTTAGTACAAGTATGTACTAATCCCATATATTCTACAATTTTAGGTGCAGGCGCAGGTGGACGTTAGAGCTTTCAGGTTTACATTGCAGGTATCCGAACGTGGAGCTTTCATCGGGATTTGGTAGGACCTCAAGCTTTCGGGGATGTCTACCATTATTAACTAGCTTAGATATAGGCTATATTTGGTGGTGCATGTCCCACTATTGTTTCTTTCGACTTTTGTTCGGACTTTGTATTGGCTCCGTTTTGGACAAAATACGTTTGATAAATTTATGAACTGATTCTTTCATTTGATTATCTCTTTATTAGATGGTTGATTTGTGAACGCCTATGATGTTAAGTAGTATGTATACATGTATGTTAAGAAACAAAAACTTTCAATGTTTCTACTAAAATTAACCTAGATAGAGTTAGAATGTAGTATGTAGGCTTGTCTGCGACCTCTGAGAGGTCAACAACGCCTGTCTCGTCTGGGGTTTAGATTTTAGTCGTGACATATGTGGTGTCTTGTCTTTGTACTTGTGTCCCTTACTTGATTCTTGGATGAACATGAATATGTGATGGCTTGACTTAGGGTGCTATAGTCTCTTAGTATTGAATGTATGAAAGATATGTGACCCTGAATTATATTAAGAGGGTCTTTAATGTGAAACCGTGAACCTAGTAGAAAGGTTATGTATGTTGAAGTCGAAATCCGTAATTGTATCCTTCAAGTAAAGGAATGATGGACTTAAGCTTGATTGGTTGGAATGACGTCATATCAAACCTTAGGAAAGTCATAATGTGCTTTTTGTCGCCATTGGAAGGTAACCCTTAGAGGTTCTCTTTCGTAGGGTAAATGTGATTTGGTTATGAACTTGTTATGGAACCCTTTTATGTGAACCTTTAATGTGAATTACACTATGACAATGAAGGCTAGCACCGAGTGAGTATGGCAAGGGGAAGTAGTTCTAGTTAAGTATCAGACTAGATTATAGTGTATGCCCTATATATTCCTTAACCATGTGACTACATGGGATGTGTCCTAGTTCTACCCTTGGCAAGTAGAACACCCTTATCAGAGTACGTAAGAACTCCAGATTCAATGAGTTTCTAACATGGTCTATTTCGGTTAATGCCTATTCTCATCATATGGGATACTTATTAGCATTAGAGAAGTTTTATGAAGTTTAGGTGGTGGTATGGGATGCTATTTATACATTGCACAATAGGCTTTGGAGGTGTTAGTGAGAGCCCCTAGGTTTTTCTCAAGACAACTACTTAAATGTCTTTTATGTGTTGAATGATTCTTAATGAACTAATGAATGTAATGACTTAAGTTAAAAATGTATTTGAAAATTAAGTAGTACTTATCTAGAGTAATAAAGGGTTGTCTAGTTAAGAAGTGAAGGGGGCATCAGAATGGTTACTTCTTATCTTACATAGATAAGTCTTAAGAATGACTCTAGTTAGGTAAGTTGGTTGATTATATGGACATGATCTAAGGCTTAGGTAATCTTAAGGATTATTTAGGTAATCTTGAAGAGGTCACTATAGACGTTATCTTCTTGATTTACTTAAGTAAGTCTTTTGATAGCCTTTGGAAGGAGAATGTCCTCTCACCTTTATGCTATTATGTTAAATGAGAATGATTCTACTTTAGGGAGTCTATAGGATCTCTTAAGTGTGTGTGTAAGGGATTTTATGGGTGGTCTCTTCACAACTCACTCAAGTAAGACTTAGAGTAACCTTGGAAGGAAAATCTCATGTTCTTATGTTGATATATCTCAAGTGTGTATGTGGCTCATTATAAGTAATCTTGAGGGTCGCTTAGGAACATCTAGAGAGGGTGTATGGGTGGTGTATCTGTGTGATTTAAGTGAATCTTGGGATAGCTTAGAGTGAGAAGATTACATGTTAAAGGGTGTTTAAAGTGAAGTGAATGAACTTCACTGTTACAGTGAATTGAGTTCACTGTACAGTGAAGTGACTTCACTATATATTTTTTAAAAATGTGATTTTTCATTATATGATTTGTTATGTGCTTATAAGTTGTTAAATGTTGTTCTTATGATTATAGTATGATGTTTTAATCGAAATTCATGAAAAGCATGTTATAAACTAAATGTCCTTTTTTCATGGTTTTTGCATGGGTTCCATGCTTTATACATTGAATGTGCTAACCCCTTATTTTACTTTTTGACTAAAGTGTAGGGAAATGGAATCTTTATGTGCCATGAAGGATGGATAGGTTTTTAAGGGTTGAAGATGATGTGTTAGTGAGTCCTCATCCATTTGAGGACAATATCCACAAGTTCCTTTATGTCTTAAGTCTTTATTTTATGTATTGTATGGGATTAGTCCCAAGTGTAGTAAACTCCAAAGTTTATATGGTTCAAATAGAAAGTTTATTATGCAATGAATGATAAGAGAGGCTTAGATGAGACTTCTTGAAGTATCATTTGTCGTGTGAAGACACAAGGATGTCCTAACTTCTAGGGTGTACTTGCGAGTCGTGACAGATAGCTAGAGATGAAATATCACGTTACCTTAATATAGAAGAAAACCTCTAAAACTTGATGAAGAAACCATAGAAATCCAAGCTCAAAGATTAACTTGAGCTTAAACTTTAATGGATGTTCTAGAGAGAATATTTTTGGAGAGAAAGTCCAATTTTTGTGAATTTAATTGGGAATGGGGTTGTCACATTTTTTATCACTTAAATACACCCAAAAATAACCAAATAAACCCACCCTTTTTCACATCCTCTCGATGCTAACTTTCGTTAATTATAGGTTATGAGATTCCTACTAAGTACTCTACGTCTACTCACGGAGGAATAATCATCCCAACCTATCATTCATTCATTGGAAAGATCTTAGGAATATTCAGGTTGTTACTAGACACTATACACTCAAGGAGAAGTATCCACCTCAAAGTCCCCCATTCATTTAACAGAGTACAATTGAGGGAACCTTCCAATAGACTCAAATTCATTAAATTTTCATTGGCTTGATTCATGTGTTTGTGTACATATGTTATAAATACCCTTCACATAACCACCATCATTAATGAAATTGTCTCTAATTTTGATCATACTCTATTCATCATATTCCACACACAAATATACTTTACATTCACATTATACTCTAATTGCCATAGTATCTTCAAGAATCACGTACATAACATCAAAATACATCTCTATCTGTATGCATCATAACACTACCTCAATTAAAATCCAATGCCTCCAAGGCCATAATCACAATACACTTACATATACAATAACGAAGCACTGTTACCATAAGTGGACAAGACAACACAAGAACAATTCAATAAAACTAGAGAAATTTATGTCAACTGACCTTTTATCGAAGACATGATAGTTTTTTCTCAATTCTCCAACTATTCACCATAATTAAGCTTTGATAGGAATAGATAACAATGATGCAACACAATAGAAGCATAATTCTAACAATATCCAGTCACATTCATCAAACTTACTTTGTAAGCCAAAATCAAGGAATTTAAGAAATAATGGGTTCATGGAGTTTTTCACTTCAAAATTTTCAATCAAATCGTAATATAATCATAAAAAATCATTTGAAACCATTTGATGCAAGAACGCTTGAGTTTCAGGAATAATTGGGGTTTTGACCATCTTTTGGAAAACTTGAAAACCATATAGAGTGAAATATAACTCTAGATAAAGGACCACAACACCTTAATATTAGGAAATAAAATAAATTAAAGAAAAAATTAATGGAAATTTCAACCCTAGCTCCCATTTGACCTCAAGCTTCCATGGAGGTTTTGAGAGAACTTTTAGGAGGGAAGGGTTTGTTTCTTGAATAATGAAGTCTAATTGTAGGTTTTAGTGTTTTAAGTAATATAATATACCTATATACACCTAAAATAACCGTCCACCATTTAATTAGAATATAGGGTGAATTTACCAATTCACCCCTTAGTAGGCAAAATTTGGTAGAATTACAGGTGGTCATTGACGGCCACCATTGATGGTGCGTCAACCCATTGACGGACAATTCTGGCTATACATCAATTATGAATAAGATGGTCAAATAGATATAATCTCCCTAAAATTGAGTGTCATACCAAGGAGGCCATTGATGATCCATCAATGCATTGCTGGTCCATCAATTATGCTCGTTAGTGGCTGTTATTTTTGACAACTTTTTAGCCGACGTTTTGGTCCTCCTTAAGGACCCTTAGGATGGTCCTCGGGGAATCTTATCCAAATTTTTTAACCCTAAACACGACCATCAAGATTTTAGGGTCATCTCCACTAATTTTAGACTCCAAACGACACAACAAAACAAGGAAAACATACTAGAAAATACTAGCACGCAAATCACTAGTTTCGGGACGTCTTTGTAATTCCTTGACATTTTACCTCAAAACATTTTAAACCAACTATTTAAATTTATTCACATTATTTTAACAAGTTATTAACTTGTAAAACTCATGCAAATCTCTTGTTCGTTATATTTCATTTTGACTGCGTTTCACAAATACTTTCTCCTCTTTAATGATGACTACAACAGAATATGTTGGCTTTATTTCATTAGACTCAAGAATGATGTCTTTTATATTTTAAAAAATTTAAATGTCTAGTAGAAAATCAATTTAATCTTAGTATTAACTCTCGAATGATAGACAATGGATGAGAATTTATTTCTTCTTAGTTTGTGGAGTTTTGTAATAGCACATGTATTGAACGCCAATTGACATTAACATACACTACATAACAAATTGGCATGTACGAAAGGAACAACAAGATAATAATGGATATGACTAGATGTCTTCTTCTCAAAAGAATGAACCCAAATAAGTATTATGTGGAGGCACTCAATACCGCCGTATATTTGTTGAACAAATTGACTTCTAAGACCATACATGATATGACTCCATATGAAGCTTGGTGTGGGAACAAACCATCAATACACTATCTCAGGATATTTGGGTGTATGTGTTATCATTAGGTTCCAGAAACAAAAATGAATAAGGTGGATAATTCGGCTCATAAGGGCATATTTATGGCATATAATTCATCCAAAGGATACATGATTTTCTGTTTGAAAATATCAACATTAATTCTCAGCCAAGAAGTGATGTTTGATGAAGCACCTGGTTGGGAGTGGAAAAATTAGATGGACCTCTTATTCTGGTTTATTTTCAAAAAAGTAGCCTCAACTTCCAGTCGATGAACTAGTGGTTGATATAACAGTGAGGGGAACTCGAACCTTAAAAGATATCTACTAGTTGTGTGATTTGGTTACATATAATCCTATAAGCTATGCTAAATCACAAGACTCTCATGCATAGATTAGATCTATACAAGGAACTAGACATGATCCAGAATAATGGAACCTAGTAGCCTATTGACAAACCTAGAAATCGCAAGATGATTGGTGTAAAATAGATCTTCAAGACAAAACTCATTCCCAATGGAACAAGTTGCAAACATAAGGGTAGTTTAGTGGTACAGGCGTACACACAACAATATGGTGAAGATTACAAGGAAACATTTTCTCTTGTAGCAAGGTATGACACAATCTAGCTTATTCTTGCATTTGCATCTCATAGTTCCTAGCCGATTCATTATCTTGATGTTAAATAAACTTTTTTGGATGGTTTGCTTGTTGAAGAGATCTATGTAGCGAAACCTAATGGTTTCTAGATTAATTGAAAAGATGATCAAGATTATCTCTTTACGAAGGCCTTGTATGGCCTAAATAAACCCAAGGTCATGGTATGAGAGGATGGACAATCATCTCATCCAACTTGGATTTAGTAAAAGTCAAAGTGAAGCTACTTAGAATGTGAAATTCACTACAACTGAGTACTTAATTGCCTCAATTTATGTGATGACATGCTTGTGACATGAAGCAAAATAAACTAATGCCAAGGTTCAAGGATGAAATGCGGAAAATCTTTGAAATGATTGATCTTGGAGTCATGAATTACTTACTTGACATGGAAGTATTACAATCCACTGATGGAATTTCATATGCCTATAGAAATACATTGGAGATATTCTAAACAGGTTCAAAATGAAAGACTGCAAACCTATGAGTACTCCAATCTCTATTGGCATGAAGCTTGGCAAGGATGAGGATTCTGAAAAAGTGAACGATAGTATTTGTAGAAGATAAATTGGTAGTATTCAATATCTAACTGCAAATAGACCTAACATTCCATTTGTTGAAAGTTTTCTCTCTAGGTTTATGCATTCGCCTAAACACATATTTTACAACGGCTAAAGAGTGATAAAGTATATTAATGGAACCCACAAGTTTGGAAATTTTTCCCAACATCTGCCAAAGTAACTACGAACCTGGTTGGGTATAATAATAGTGATTTAGGTGGCGAGTTGATGATTCCATATGCAGCTCTCGATATCTTTTATGTTTGGGGACAAGTTGTTTCGGTCAGAGCTCTAGGAAACAAGAAACTACAGCTCAATCAATAGCAGAATATGAGTAAATAGATGTTGCATCTACTGTGAATCGAGCTATTTAGCTAAGGATGGTGTCGAAGGACTTGTGCCATGTATAAAAAAAATCTACCAATATCACATCTGACAACATCATCATTTTAAATATTACAAAATCTAGTGTTTCATGGTCGAACTAAGCATATCAAATATTAAGTCACATTTTGTTAGATGAACCCAATAAACTAATGAAGTGTTTGCTGTTCATTCTTCATCTGGGAACCTACTAGCTTATATTTTCACTAAGTCACTACCAAATGATCTGAGGCAAAGAATTGGCATTTGACACAACAATGTCATGGAGTTGCGATAGATAATTGGCATTTATTCAACTTATAATTTTTATCGTGTTTTACTTGTTTCAATTTAGTGCTTCCTATTTTCTTGCTAGACTTAGTCAACTTTAGTTGCTTAACATTCTGAAGTTAGTTGCCCATTTTATCACTGTTAGTGGTACATGTTCTTATTTGGTTTTAACATCCACTTGGTAAGTGGCTATTAGATGGTAAAAGGTTAGGCTTTTCTTTGGATAAATGTAGATCTTTTGCAAATTAATGCACTGCTGGAATTTCATAACCTCACTCTATTTTTATTCTTCTAAACAATTTCTTGAGTGTTTTTGTTTTCACACTTGCATTGTTGGATTACAATGTGAATAATGATAATCTAGAAGTGAATTCTAAGTACAACATTGATTAATATATGAATTAAGAATATAGTATTGAAAAAATAAAGTCCGGTATATAATACGTGGAGGGAAATCCAATTGGGTATCAGAACTTGTTTTGGTAGAAGATATTTATATTGATGTTATAGACTTCTTATTCTAGAATGTATCCATTACATTGTAGAAAAAAAATTATGAAATAATATCAAATGATCATGATATACTACTTTTTATCGCAAACGGACGATGATTATCAAGAGAATGTTGAATACCTAGAGGGACATGAAATCAAAGACCACATACTTGCTGTGTAAGATTATTGTGTAGAAGATATTCTTGTCGATCCAAAGGATTACAAAGTTTTAGTTTTATGAAGATAAAAGCATGTTATGTTTTCTAAGCCTATATCAATCAATATATTATGATATTTTTTTATACTTAAGATAAATCTGTGAGTAGCTAGCGATTGATCTATGATACACGTAGATATGGTCGTTATAAGTTTATTAATCAATGTAAATGTTTTTCATACTTGTATGGATGGTAAAATGGATACAATTAAGTATGATATTTTATGAGCTATACAATCAGTGTTAATGTATTGCATTCTTGGGTATGTCAAGCATGAAATACTATGACACTGATTCCATGACTCATACAACAATGTAGTAGTTTGAGCCGACTTCATGATCCACCCAAGTAAGGAATAAATTAATATCAATTATATGTATCAACTAGTAACGTAATAGTATAATGCCTTTTCATGAATGAATCAATCATAAAATATTTTCACATTAAATTTATTATATTTCTAATTATATAAGGATAAGGCACAACCTCCTAAACTATGACCGGAATCTTAATAATACACCTTAACTAAACTAAGGTCCTATCACCCCCGAACTCATTTTTTTTGTAATTTACAGACCTTTTGTATCACGTGGAATAATTTATGACACCACATAGTTGAGGCACGTTGTAGATATTTTGATGAAATGTAAGCCAAAAGGTGTACATAATTACAAAACAAAAATGGGTTCTAGGTGGGGGGAGGATAGGTGTAATAAGACATTAGCTTAGTTAATATGCATCTCTAGTATTTCGATCATAGCGTAGGGGGTATACAATAAAGTGATCCCAGTGCATAATCTATCCATACATGTAATACACTGACAATTACATCTCTCATCTAGAAGTGCAATATACCGAGTTCACTTATTAATTAGTCTAAGCATACTATATATAAACATTAACTCCATGATTCATCAAGTAATTTAATAGAATGAATACCCTGCATGATCTACTCAAAATGAAATATATTGACATTGTTTTATGTATCATCTTGTAATATAGTATACAAAAGTCTACTCTATGATCCATCCAAATATAAAATATATTGATATTGACTCAATGAATTATCTTGTAATGTAAAATACTGTAAAAATGTACATCTACTACTTATACAGTCCAATCACCATCCAATGAAGTATGTCTAGATAAAGATTTTGTTACACTTAATATTACTAAAAACGTTCCTTATATATAATCATTTATGTCCTGTTTATCAATCTTAAGTAGTTGCTATAAATGGTCTGCAAGAACCTACCACAGACTCTTAAGCCATAAAAGATCAAAGGTGATTAGAGGAAATGATATCTGAGATACAAGCATTAGAGGATAATAAGACTTGGAGTGTTACAGACTTACCAGCTCGAAAAAAGGCCATAGGCTGCGGGTGGATATAAAAGATTTAGGTATAAACCTATCGGTTAGGTGGAAAGATTTAATGTTGGACTTGTAGCAAAGTGGTACACTCAAAAAGAGGGAGTAGATTATAAAGAAAATCACCCTCGCGTTGCGAAAATGGTAAAAAATAAAACTATACTATCCAATTTGAAAACAGGAAGTTGGCATATTCACCAAATGGATGTGGTCAATGCATATTTGTAAGGTAATTTGCTAGATTAGATTTATATGACTATGTTTTAGGGGTTTTCCAGTCAAGGGGGATAAGGTATGTAGACTGATCAAATCCCTCTATGGGCTAAAACAGGCCCCAAGACATTGAAATTACAAGCTCACTGTAGCCGTTATCAATCTCAACTTTAAATAAAGTCAACATGAGTGTTCCTTGTTTATTTTGAGAAATAGTCCAGGGATAACTATTATACTTGTGTATGTTAATGATATGCTTATCATATATAGTAGCTTAAATCTTGTTGAAGATACAAAGAAAGCATTACTAAGTGTTTTTAAGATAAAAAACTTAGGAGAGCTTCAGTGTTTTATGGGAATTGAGTTCACAAGATCTAAAAAAAGGGAATACACTTTGGGACTTGTAGAAGAAGTTGGATTCTCTTCATCTAAACCAGCAAGTACTCCTATTGACTATAATGTTAAGCTCACCTCAAGATTGTATGATTAACATGTCAAGCAAGTTATAGCGGAAAATCTTTTGGGATTTGTTATGTATCAAAATATTATTGGGAAACTTCTTTATCTTAACATGACAAGACTAGATATTTCTTATAGTGCTCAAAGTCTCTGTCAATTTCTCCAACAACCTAAAAGGTCGTATACGATGATGTATTGAGGGTAATATAATATTTTACAAAATAGCCTGATCAAGGTCTATTATTGTCCAGTAATTCTAATGGAAAGATCACAACATTTTGTGATGCATATTAGGCATATTGTCCACTTACCAGAAAATTTGTGCGTAGTATCTACCTTTGGTAGGAAATGGGACCTGTTGATTGTTCTGGTTAGCTATGGTCTGAGCCAATAGCAATATCACATTCTGAAACTCTGTTTTTGAAACATCATGATTTGTTACTGGAGGAGTTGCGTTAGCGATCATTGCATTATCTCTACGTTGAGGCATTATCTAAAATGTGTAACGATGAGTGACCAAGGAGATCATACCAACACACAATTACAATATCAAGAAAGTGAAGTTTTTCCTAGAACACTTCATAGTCTCACTCTCATTAGATGTGGTGTACTTCACTCCTATCAAAATGACTCTACATAGTGAGGCTTTTAAGACATCCTATGACTCTTCAAACTAAGGCTCTAATACCAAGTTTGTTACGCAACCCTGAACTGACATATCATAAGCAAATCAAATATTTTATAACAATTAAAACAGATACAAAAGTTAAATCATGAAAAAACATAATAGTGGGGAATACCTGAAGCTGTTCTAAATAACTAACATACATATGAGTTCAATACAGATGAAAGATTAAACTCAACTCTAAAGCTTAAATTAAACTATGTCAAAAAAACAAGCCTCTACTAACTAAAGCTACTTGATGTGCCCCCATGTAATTATAGAAAATACCGAAAACTCAAATCAAAAGACTAAAAATAGAAATATGTCTATTGTCATAGAAATGTGAGGACTCACAACTGAAGCTATTGAAAATGTAGATCGGGAGTCAATCTACGTGTGTGGATGTTGTGTACATGAACGTACATCATGAAAGGATGTAGCGCAGAGTATGCGTCACTACATGGAATGTACTTAGCATGTGGGATAGGATAAATCTAAAAAAAACATACTAAGAAATAATATAATTTAGATATACTGGAAAAATACTGAAAACATTCTGGGAATGAACATAAATAGATTCAACCACCAAGTACATAAGATGCTAATACCGAATACTAAAATATATTAGAAAAAGTATGTTCAATTCATTAAAGTCTAACTGTGGGAGGTACTAATAACAAACATAAAACAATGTGAGCTAAATGTAGATTCTATGTATACAACCTATCGAAAGGAACTAATATACCTTGCCAACGGTATAAAGGCAGGACTTACAAGATCACTAAATATAATTCCCACAGAGAGGACTTTTTTTATGGATGAGGCACGTAGTTTTGGGAATATACATGTATGTTTAACCCTAGTCCACACAGTCTAAGCCTACTCGTAACTAGAAGTATGAATAAAAACCATAACTTAATTATACCGGATAGCTCATTATTATGACATGCTAATTGAGAATGCAAAATTTTAGTATTGGTAACAAAAGATTCAAAATTTGTGGCTTGTATATATATGTATCTAACCTACCTAGTGTAATTCATGAACTAAATTAATCTACCCCACTAGAATTATGAATTTCATGGAAAATGCTAAGCACATTATCACGAAAACATGATAATATTGTTTTGAATTCCATAAGTGCTAAATCGCAACAATTTATCTAAAGGTCTAGAAAATCTAAGTCTAAACACTACCTAGGGAATCAAGATTCTAACTGAATTTTAGGGACCTAATGGATGAAAGAAACCCACTAGTGAAATCCCACATACCTGGTGACGAATTTCATGGATAAATTTGTTGATTCGGGGCAAAAATTTAAGGAAACCTGTTGCATTCTTGGAGCGGGCTTCTCAACTTTTCTCTCTTGTTTTGCTCTAAGATCGATGAATTTTTGTGAAAGATCGTATGGTCGGTTCTGATTAATTTAAGAGGCTTAAACTAACAAAAATTATGTAGTTTGGGGGTTAAACGACACATTTTAGGTTTCCAAAACATAGGGAAAAACAAAACAACCCCTGACATAAATTTTGGCGAAACTAACCACGGGCCTTATGATGGACTGTAAAAGGGACCACAAACTATCAAGTGGGTCACGGTCCTTAGTCCAGTGGCTGCTCTAGGTAGTCAAACAAAGAACAATATGACGATCTGTGTGAAAGAACACGGACGTAAAGGTCTCTATGGTTCTTCACTTGGGAAGGGGTTGGTGGTTCCATTTAACGGACCCTCCCAATTCCCATCATCATGATCGCGTCCCCTGGAGGGCTCCGTGGTCTGACGCCATAGCTTGGGAGGTTGATCCCCATCACTACGAGCTTTTCAATGGCTTGTATGGTGGTCCACATCCCGTGAAGAGATTTGTGGTAGCCACCTCTGCGGTGTGAGCCATGGGCAGGTCCGCAGACCGTTGTCTCTTTCACGGTCCGTGAACCGTCTTGTGGTCCACTAGTTTCAGTTGTTTTTCTGATGGAACTTCTAAGTATTGTTTTTGAGGTGTTACATGTTTGAATTCATTATATTTTATTTTGTGAAATATATTCATTGGTTGCATATACTGAACTATTATAAGAAGTTTTGACCTACTGTACATATATTCAGAATATTTCTTTAAAAATATTTACATGTACACAAGACATATTATCTTTTGAAGTTTATTGCGCATATATATATATATATATATTGGAATTACTTATTAGCTAATTTAATGCTTGAGATTATTTGTTTCATAACAATATTGTTGTTTTTAAATTAGAAATTGTGGCATATAAATATTTTATAGAAAAAATAATACAATACACTTAAAAGTGTAGCCATAGGAATGTCAATATGTAGCATATTCGATGTAAATTGTCATATGCACATGGGAAAACACTATACTTCAAAGTGTTGTCATACATAAGACAGAAAAGATAACACTTTAAAATTGTAGGCAATAAGGAAGCAAAAGCCACGCTTGATAGTGTAGTTATATGAGATAGAAACGTTGTTAAATGAGGTACTATACAGCGTCACATTTTTGCCTTTTTGTCTATTCTTTTAAGTGTAGGTGATAAGGCAACATTTTAAAAGAGTCGCCTAAACTCTATGGTTACGCTTTTTTCGGCCACCCCTCGAAAAGTGTGGCCTTTTGTCAAAGGACAAACTTTTTCGTAGTTTAGGCCACACTTTTCTCAGGTGGTTGTAGACATAAAACTTTTTACTGTCATACTACACTTTAACATTTTTTTAGATGCAATACATAGCAAGATTCATTACCATCTATCTTCACTCATTCAAGACAATTTTATTGCTTAAATTATGGTGAGCTCTTCAAATCTATAAGCTTGTTTTTTTTGTTTATATATTTATTGTCTAATATTTTGTATTTTGTTATAAATTTGTGTTTTTTAACACTCCACTTCTGTCTTAGAGGCTCGTGTACCTATAATACTGGGTTTGAGATTTGGTTCCTCGTATGTATTTCATATTCTTCAGTTCCTATGAGGGCCTTTTCGTATATTTTATTCCGTTTTGTATGTATCAATGATGGATGTGATTTATCATGTTTATACTTTTTATCTTATTTTCTCATGAGTTAAGCTTGTCTACTAAGGTCTATTGTAAGCCCCATCAAGAGACAATTTTGGGTCTTGGCATTTTTAAAAAGAATTTTCCAAATGTTTATAAAAGTAGAAATTATAAAAATCTATATATTATATGCATATAAAGATATTTTTTAATGATAAATAGAAAAATTTCCTTAAAATAATTTTTAAAATATTTGAAATTTTTAAAAACAATTATTACAACGTTGGTTGAAATTGAAGAAACTAAAAAATTAATAAGAATGTGAAGGGTCAAAATTAGTTGTAAGCAAGACTCCATAGTTTTTCTTTTAAAATTTTACATCACTAGAGTTTTTTAATTTTTGAAGCATTTTGTGGCAAACTTATACTTCAACTAACGCTCCGTGTGGAACTTGAGAACTTACACATGACTCTTTCACGATCTTTTAAGCTCAAGAAAACCTTTTCAAACATAGATCTCTAAGAGAATGAAGAAAGATACAAGAGCATTTGTAAGAAGTCTTTTGTATTGGTTGGAGAATGCTTTACAACTTTTTGCTTCAGTTTCAAATAAGAGACTTCTATTTATACTACTCTCCTTGGGGATAAAGTGTAAATAAAAATTACTTCACAAGTAACTACATATTTTCATTCTAGTCCCGATACTAGAATTCTCTTCAAGCCTAGAGAACTCTAAAGCCTTCTAAGAATTCTTCTAGTCTATTCTAGAGTCTTCCAGAAACTTCTCCATAGCTCTAGATCCTTTCCAATTAGTCTAGCTCACTTATACTTTAATTTTATACGAAAGTGGGATGACAGAGTGGAGGTTCATGAAATTCTCCCCACTTGATGCGTCTACGACTATGAAGCATCGCTTCTACTTGGAAAATCGAGTATTGTCTTCACCATAAGCAACTCCGCACATGAGAGTTATTGGTGCATAGACTATGTCAAGGTTCGTGTTACATGCAATGTAACTCAATCCTAGCTTTGTTTTGACGGTGTTTGTAATGAAATTATCCTCCGCACCTGTTTTGATCATAGCACGAGTGGGTAGTCCATAAATCGTTATGTATACATATTGTACATCATATTTTTTTTGCCTTTCTCATCACTTTGCTATAGCTCTACATATTCCAATTAAGTTCAACTGCTTCATATCTGAACCTTGACCGACTCTTCTCCATCTTTCTCCTTCCATTCCAATCATTCAATTCAGGAAATTTTTCTTAGCCATTGGCCTACTGCATAGATAGCAACTGTTTCTCTTTCGAGCCACTCCCTTTCTCTCCGTATCACTTTTGATGTCCAAACAACAAGTCATCAGAGTTATAATTGTCATGATTCAAGGGATTTGGATATTTCTCCATGTTTTTCCAAGATCTCTCCACCCTTGGTCATGACTACCTCTCATCGCCTCTCTTCTGGCTCGATGTCAAAGCTTAATCCTGCATGATACCTTCATCAATAGTCCTAACTTTTCACCATTCTAACTCTTTCAAGGCCCTTTTTAAACCCATCCAAGAAGTGGAAGAACATATCTTCATCTATGAGCATTGGAATCTTTAGATTGAGAGTGGTGAACTTCTTCATGGATTCCGTATGCTGACTATCTGCTTCAGCTCCCTAAATTTACGCTTCATCTCATGGCAGATGCTATTAGGAAAGAAAGACTTCTTGAAATCCAATTGGAATTTCTACCATTTGTTGATGGTCCAAAGCCCCTTCCCTATTTTTGACTCCTTTGACCTTATCCACAATATGGCCATCTCCGAAAGGTACAACATCGTAATGTTGATCAGTCTCTTATCACTCTTCACCTTGTTGCACGTAAATTAATTCTCCAAATTCCACAAGAAGTTTTGTACCTCTTATGCGTAAAAAATGCCTTTCAAAATTGTTTGTGTAGGATCCTAAATCTTGCCTCCCTATCTCCATTGAATATTGAAGATCCTCAATTATTCTTAATTCCTTCATCTCTGCCTTCATTATTTCAATTATTCTAAATTCCTTCATTAGCCGACACTCCAATGAAGTGATTATTTCCTTCATCCCACACTCTTCATGCTTACGTGCCTATAACTCTTTGTTGATGTTGTCATTCCTTTTGAGGGTGAAGTCCCGAGAATATTAAACTTGATATCGACCTTTTTCACGTGCTTGCCTAAAATCTACACAACATTTCATGCCTCAGCGTGTAAACCCTCACGATCCTCTCTACTCTAGGTATGACGTTAATTGGATCCTCCCCACGTTCCTTATTACTAGCTTGAGTGATTGAGGGTCAATCAATGATTCCGTGTTACTCTTAAGGTTCTTCCTTTTCTTTAAGTTCTTCTTTCCACCATCTAACCTGACATTGGTGGTGCTAGCAGCGTTGATGTTTCTCTAATTCGACATTCCCTTTGAAATAATCTTGCTATGATACCACTTTTTCAAAGACTCAGCTATCGATTAACGGTCCGTGTGCCACATGAAAACTTAGTGATTGATATATTCCGATCTTATAAGCTCAAGTATGTCTTTCCAAACATAGATCAGTAAGACAATGAAGAAAGAAACAAGAGAGTTTGTAATAAGGCTTTTTGTTTTGATCCGAGAATGCTTTGAACTTTCTTAATTGAGTTTCAAGTGAGATCCCTTCTATCTATATTACTCTTCTAAGGGCTAAAGTATAAACGAAAAGTTACTATACAGGTCCCTATATATTTACAATCTAGTCCGTCTAGGTCCCTATATATTTACAATCTAGTCCATCTAGAATTCTTTATAAGCCTAGAGAGATGTAAAACCTTTCAAGAATTCTTCTTGTGTACTATACGGTCTTCCAAAAGCATATATCACTTATTATTTGATTTTATGCCTATGTTTGATGAAAAAGTGGCATTATTATAGTTATCTAATACTTCATTAAAGTTTGTGACAACTTCCTATTTGATATGGTCATGTGGCACCTTTTTATTGAAATACCTTTTGAGTCAAAAATTTGATTAACAAAACAAAAAAGTAAAAAAGTATTGACCCAAAATCCAAAGCCCAATAAAATGATAAAAAATAAAAAAGGTAAGAAAATCAAATAGAGAAACAAAAAAAAAAGAAACACAAACCTAAAATTGAAGTAAGAGAGGCACTAGATGCTTCTAGTGAAAACTTCGACAATCGAAGCATCAGAGAAGCTATCAGAGATATCAGAGAGCTTAAATCGTCAACAATGAAATCATGCAATCATACGAATAAATCTTAGCCTCTACACTTGATGAAGAAAAATCGATGCTTGTTCACCATGTCAAATTAACTCACCATGTAATTTTATTATCAATAACTATACTTATTTTGTTGGATGTATCCATTAATGGATTCTGTCTCACAATATTAATTAATTACAATATCTATGTTTAAAGTCTTTAAAGTCACATTCTTCATTTTTCACAGGAGGTGATTTAAGGAAAGCTAGATCTACACCCATCAATAACCTAAAAAACTCATTATTTGTTTTATCTGGTAAGTATAACTCTAGTATCTCCATTGTTGTATCATATAGACTTACTATAAGTGTTGTGATGGAAAATTGTTGTGATTATATGAAATCTAAGTAAAATTTTAGATTTGTACTTCTATCTAGAAATCACATATTTTCTATTTCAACAAAAACTAAATTAATGACAAAAATAGTATTGTTTCTATAGATTACCCTTGATTAAAAAAAGCTTCAAAAAGATTATTTTTATTATATGTCCGATCTTTATGACTAAAAGAAAAAAAATAATCGATTAGCGACGCTATAGCACGATAAGACATTTTAAATGTAAAAAAACACTAAAATCACCCATAATCACACAACAAAGTTTTTGGAGAAGAAAAGAGTGACCTGGGGCAGTAGGTTTTCATGAGAAATGTTTGTAAAGGAAAGCAATATGATTCCCCACTTTCGTAGTTCGCTTATTAGGTCTTACAAAAAAGTTTTTGGAATGATGGAAGGGTTTGAATTTATTCTAAGGTGCACAAAATCAAGGTTTATGTGGATTTTAGGGTGTAAGACCTTCAGTTGTTCAAAAAAGAGGTTCTTCTCAATTTTATGCATTCGAGTAATCACAATATTGATAATCCTTGATAAATTAATAGAGGAGCAATCATTAGATTAGCCTAGAGATTTGGATTATAATAAAATTTGGAATATCTAGGCCATTTGTGATTGATTTGGTATTGTATTATTATTTTAGGTCAAGAACAAGCTAAAAGCCTCACAAAAGAAGTAGAAGTTTGCAATTAGACTTCAGGAGTTACTTGGTGCTAAGGTAGGCTCGATTTACTTAAATGAATAGTTAGACTTGTATTGTATTTCATAATATTCTTGTACATGGATGGAGGTTTCATGCACATAACTTTGTGCATGCTAGAAGGCTAAATATTATTATTATCATAGTCAAAGTGGGGAAAGATAATGAATAAGGGTTAGGTTTTCTAGTTCTTAATTGTTAACCTTGAATTTTCTTTTTGGGGTGGTTTGGTGGTGCTTTTAAGGTTAACTATTATGAAATTGTTGAGTTATATCCATTTTGGGACTTGTGATAATTAAGGGGAACTGAATGAATAGAAAGAGTATTAATTGATGAACTAGGGAGGTATTTTACTTTTAATGAATGTGTAGTAATAATGAGGTTAATATTGGACTTTTAATATATAGGTGTATATATGTATGTGTGTGTTCATATTGATTGTTCCATGTGAAATGTTTGTATAGTGCATGTTCACGCAATAAAGAATGAAGGTGAAATTACTTCATGTTTAGAATCTCATGCAATGAACCTGTTCAATTTACACATTGCTTCAAGTGTGGCTGTTCATTGTGATTTTGATTGTGCATATTGTTTGTTATTAGTTGTTTTCTCGAGTACCACGCTAGTATATAATAATAATGGTTGACTTGAGTACCTCACTAACAAAAAATACTAATGGTTTGCTCGGATACCACGCCTGGTATGTACTTACAATTGTTGACTTAATACCACATAGATATAGTAGTAGTTTGTGTAAGGGTCTCATGAGAGAACTAGGTTTGACTATTATGTTATATGTGTCACGTGTTGTTCAAAAATTGGTTGAGGAAATGCTAGGATGGTTCTAATGTAGATCATATTTTCATGTCAAAAACTACAAATGATGTTTTATGAACTCTTGAGTTGTCCAGGTTACTTGAAAGGTGAGTCAAACTCATATATTGATTTATATGTGATCACGTGGGACATTTATGTGTGGGGATAATGCTTCTCCTATCTAGGTGCTAGAGTAGGTGCATGTATGAAAAGTAGATTGGATTATGACAATTCAATATCATATACCACATGTGTGATCATACGGGATATTATAGTTGGGGTTATGAATCATGAAAATTTGGTATTAGAGTCAAATTATTGGATCGTCAGGCTATAAAACATTTTAGAAACTTGTGTCACTTCTTCACCCCTTTTGTGTGGTGTGTCTCTGGTCATATTAGGTGACTCCAATTGTATCTCGAGATTCCTATTGGTTTCTTGATGAGGTAATCTAGATTCCATTGTTACAACTGAAGGGACTCAAGCAAGGAAATTAGAACCGGGAAGGTTCTGATTGTTATCTGGCTTTAAGAGTCATGTGAATGTTTGGGCAATCAGTTTGTGGTGATTAATGATATCTATAAGAGGTAATGAACCTGACTTTTCATAACAATATAACTTAATGATGGTTACTTTGTGCATTGTATTTCCTGAATTTTAGCATGTGTAGGAACTATAATTACTTGCATCTGAATGATATGATGGACAAGGAAAGTACTTAAATTGACTATCTGTGATGAATTAATGATAAATTTCTATATGATTTACTGAATAGGTTATTTTATAGTCCAATCCTATAATTTAATGGTTATGTTATTGATTGGAATTGTCTTGTTAAACTGGAACAGACTTACCATTGGTACAGATGAAGAGGGAAAAGGATAAATTGGGACAGTGGGGAAAATCTGATTTTTGAATAGTTGTTACTGGTTGGGAACCATAGGGAACACGGTTTTCTGTTATGATAGTGAGAATGTGATATTATGAACTATATTTTAGTGTTATTCATAATCAATTTTGTGATAAGGTGGTGTTAGGTGCAAAATTATATGTTGATGGATATGATCTTGGGTTTAATTTTTAATCTCTGATGCACATATCTCAGATACCTATGTTTCGGATGGATCTTGGGATTATATTATTAACCGTTATGTGTTTCAAGAGTTGGTAGAGATAAGGGAATGGAAAAAAATTTGTATTTTAGAAATATTATGGGCCGAACTTATCAAGGCTTCATTGCGCGACTGGGCCACTATAGTGGGAGTTTTTTTTTCTATAAAAGAAGTTGTGATAGTGGTGTGTCAGTCTTTATAGTGGAAATGGTGAGTTAGAATCTAATCTTTGTTTCCCCTATTTTTGCATTGCATTTCCTAACATCTAAAATATCCAATTTGAGTTCATATCACTGTGAAATTACATAAATACTTCTGAAACAATGTGGTGTTCGGAGAGGCTCGAAATTTCACCTTTGAAGTGTTTGGGGTACTCAGTTATAGTTTGTAGTTTTGCATTCCTCATGATTTCAATTTAATACAAAATGTGTTGCTAGAAGGTCATGATTCATGGGTTTTCATTCATCCGGGTCTAACCATGATGCTTTAGAATTTGAGGTAACTCTATGTTGTCCTGGATTGAAGAGGCACACAGTGGAGTAAGTGTCCAAGTATTAGAATCTTCCGAAGTTGAAATTCAAACTAGATGCCTACATATTTTTCTTCAAGAGATGCCCATTCTTGAATGTAACAAGAAAATTGTAGCCATGGACTTCGTGGTCAATCTTCCTAAGGCTTGGGAGAAGTATGATTCGATTTCCACCATTGGGGTCATTTCTTACCATTGTTCAAGTTCTCATACAAAAATATTTATCACTTCGGTATAAATACAACATCTTTTGGGACACTTTATCCGAGGTGTAGATTTCTCATTGTGTTCTTTGAAGCACGTGAGGTGAAACCTCGATGCATTTAATTGATACAGGAAACTTAGAACAAGGTGAGGGGTATCTAAACCAAGTTATTGGCAACTCAAAGTAGAAACAATGACTATGCATATTGCAATGTATAGGATATGGCATTTATGGTTGGTGAACATGTTTTATTTAATGTGACACCAATGAAAGGTCTGATGAGCATATGTAACAAGGTAAGCATACCCCTCGACATATTGAGTTGTTTGCCATCAAGTTATTTATATTCCATTCAGTTTCCATTCATTTATGACTAAAAGGTACCACAAGATGGGGAGTACATTATTAAGTGAGACTTAATAATGTTATACAAGGATCTACAATATGAATAAGAGCCAATTTCTATGTTTTATTATGATGCCGAAAAGTTGAGAATAGAAGAAATTAGATTGTAATGGTTTGATAGAAGAATCTTATAATTGAGTAAGCTACTTGAGAAATCAAGGAGGACCTACGAGACAAACATCCTTATTCGGTGGAGGAGTACAACCCTACTTTCTTTTTGACTCAGACAGTTTTTTCTTGTGTGATCGCTTGAAAATGAGTGATAAGTAAATTAGTATCTATTGTATCAACCCGTCATGTTATTAGGAGGAAAGAAAATAGTTAGTCCAGGCTGCTATAGTGGGGTAAGTTCTTGTAAATGTGGTAAACCCCCCTAAAATTTTCCGTATTCATCCAAGAACATTGTGAATAAAAAAAAGGGATCTAAAGAAAATTGGACAGTTTTTCATGAGGAATTTTTGTAACGGTAAGCGATTTGATCCCCTACTTGTATAGTTTAAGCTTTAGACCTTAGAGAAGACATTTATGATCGTGGGTGGGTGGGGGTAGTTGAATTCATCCTAAGATAGAATTTTGAAGAATTTAGGGTGTGACTCATTGTGTAGTTCTTAAAATAGGCAATTCTGGATTTTATTACCATAAGGCATTAGTGTTACCATGATGTTGGTAATCCTACAAAAATTAATAGTGGGAAAGACAAATATTAGGTGGGAAATCATGAGGTTGTCCTAGAATTTTGGATTACGGTATAATTGAAAATACTTCGTCTATTTGTGATTGATTTTGTATTATAATATTATTTTTCGCCAAAAAGAAGCTAAGAACTTTACAAAATGATACAAAGTTTGATATTAAATTTATACAACATTTTCTTCGCCCCAAGAAGGCTGTCTTAACTATATAGTTAGACCTATATTCTAATGCATAATATTCATGTAGATAGATGGGAGATTTCGTGCATAGTCTTTCAGGCACGTAGATTGAATGGCTAATGGTGTAGTTATTGCTATTAAGGCGGGGAAAGATAATAACTAAGAGTTAGGGTTTTTTAATTCTTGATTGTTAACGTTGAGTTTTCTTCTTGGTGTGGTTTGGGCTAGGAGCCCAAAGCCGACAAGCAATAGCTCTAATTTATGGCCTAGAACCAAAGAAGAGAAAGTAGACGTATCTGGAAAACATAAGCAATCTGTTAACATACTCGTTTTCACACATCGGCACAAAGAATCATTCAAAACTCCACTTTTCATAAAGAAGGGACTACCACATAAGGCTCCTCCTACAAAGCATGAGCCTCCGAACCTAAGGAGTGGAGTTCTGCATCAGAAAGCGTACTCCTCGGGCTGTTCGGTACTTGAATATGCTTCTCGTGGAGAAAAACTATTTTTCTATTCGTTTTCCTGCACACCTCTACTCATCCGGGACTGACTGTGCAATAAAGACTATTTGTCTATTCGCTTGCCTGCACACCTCTACTCATGCGGGACTGACTGTGCAATACTAAGAATGGAGCAGGCCGCCCATCAAAGTAACTCCAGAAATATACATTATTCCTAATACAACAAATAACATCAAAAAATTTGAATCGCCAATTTCTTCCAAATATTAAAAAGCAGAAACACTCCATTAATATTGAAATTCAATTTAAGAGGAAAATAAAAATCCCCATCTTGGAATAGAAATTGTCTTTATTCTTTTGTTAAAAAAGGTTATTATTCAGCGAGTAGTAACTAGAGGATTTCCTACTAAAATATTATTTTCTAGGTCAATTAGAAAAGCGAATAGAATTCTGTTACATATGGATTTGTGAGCTAATCAGTGATGATCGCAGGTTGTGTTATGAAATTTTAGCCATTTCTATGACTTGTGGTGATTAAGGGAATTGAATAAACAGGAAGACTATTATTTCATGAGACTGCGGAGGTAATTTACCAATGAACGAATTTGTACTCATAATGGGTCTAGTATTGGGCTACTGATATATAGGTGTATATGAGTATTTGTTTGTTTATATTGACTAATCCATGTGAACTGCCTGTGTAATATATGTTTAGGAAATAAATGTTTAATGTGAATTCACTTCATGTTGATAGTCTCATAGATAGACCTGATTAATTTACTTGTGGCTTACACTCTGATTGTGATTGTGCATGTTATTTGTGATTGCTGGTTTACTAGATACCACTCTAGTATGAAGTTTTCACGATCTAAGATATTCCTTAGATGTGACATGACATGTAAGACCTCATAAGAGAGTTTAAGTAAGACATCCCATATCATGAAAGACAGTTTTAACAAAAATGTGGAATCATAACTTTGTCTTGACAAGCCATTCTAAGCTACATAAGAGTAGTTGGGTTGTAACCCATAAATAACGTACAAAGTACGAAAACTAAATACAAAATGTAGCATAGGTAACATAGCCCTAAAAATATGAGGACTCACTAATATTCAACGGAAAGTAAACTGCTAGTCACGAGTTAGAGGAGAAAGAGCCTTAGGCACTACATTATGAGACAATGTAGGTACGAGTATGCATTGATACACAGAATATACTAATTATGGAGAAAATATGCAATTTGATTTAAATCACACTCCAAAAAAAAGATCTAATTACCAAGAAAGAACGATGTAGCATATCATCAAGGCTATGTGGATCCAAAAGACCTAAATTACTTAAGACAGTCCTACGAGGGCATGTAGTTTGGAAGTGATACTAGAGACTACCCTATTTGAGCCTCCACCTTAAAGTTCTCTTTGTACTAATTTAAATCCCAATGAATTAGATAAATTCAGTTATCAAAATATAAGATTAGAAAATGAATGATCGCAATAAAAATTCAAATAATAATGTCGTAGAAGAGTAGCTTCTTTCGAAATCATGATTTCATAACTTTATTCATATAAATAATTACCTTCTTATGCATCAGAAATCATTATTTCATTTCAAATTGTGAGAAAAACTTTCAAAATTCATTGATACTTAACTTAAATTCATCCATAAATAACTTCATCCTTTCAAAAAATATGCACAATATCTCATATCAAATCATGATCATTGTTCATAGTTCATTGGTAAAATTCATAGCTTAAAACATGGGTCCGTATGAAATCAATTATAAATCATGTAATTAGGTTAAATAATGCAAAATAAGTTAGAACAAAATCAATTGAATCATAATAAAAAGGATCTATGATGATTTGCATAAAACCCTAATTGAATTGGAAATTGGAGTTCTTTTGGGACCCAAGAAATGAAAGGAATCCATTGGTGATTTCCCATGACTTTTATAATCAAAGAACAAAAAGCAATGGATATTGAGACCTTGAATCCTTTAAAAATCTAGTTCTTTACCAGGAAGTTTAAGAAAGATTACAGAATTTTAAGTGAAATGAAGAAATTAGGCTTAGTTTCTAAGATTAAAAAACGTCATTCGGACGTTATAGGTCCAAAAAACTAGTTTAGGTTTGGTGGGTGGAAAATGAACAAATCACCTTCAATTTAAAAACTATGGAAGTTACCTACTGTTTTGAGTTGTGGTCCATAGACCTTTCTATGCGCCATACTATTCAATCGTCGAATCACTTACTGAGCCTAAAATCTTCGGCAATTCCTACGAGTCAGTCTTAGGAATGGTCAGCTGTTCTACAGTCTGTTGGCCTTACCTGTAGTCCTAACTTTAAGTCCAAAATTTTACCAATCAGAATTAACTCTACGAGCACTTCCTATGGACTATAATTCAACCTATGATCCATCCTGCTCAATCATAGACCCAACTTTGAAAACTCAATTTTTCCTAAATCTTAACTTAGTTCTTACGGACCCTATCTATGACTCATAGATGCTCTTGGAAATTGTAGATGGGTCTCATGGTTTGAAGAAATATCCAAACAAATGAAAGCTTTCCTTTCCAAATTTAGTTTCCAACTTCTGTGTTACAGGATTACTAATGGTTGGCGTGAGTACCGCATCAATATGTAATACTAATGGTTTGCTTGAATGCCACCCCTAGTACGTACTAATAATCGTTTGTCTTGATACCATGTCAGTACACTAATAGTTTGTGTGAGAGTTCCCTGAGAAATTGAGTTTATTTATTATGTTATATTTGTGACATGTTAGTCCATGAGTGGTCGGGTTTGTGTTTAAATATTGGGATGGTTCTTGTATATACCATATTTACATGTTAAATACTTTGGATTATTTTTAATGATCCTTGTTACATGAAAAAGGTAAGATGGACTGATATGAATTTGTGTGTGATCATGTGGGACAGGCTTCTACTGAAGCTTAAGCTTGGGGTTGAGTGTTTTTCTATGTAAGTATTAGCGTAGGTATCGCACGGTTTAGTGAGTTGGATTGTTACACTAATAAAAATAAATATAGTAAACTCCAACTAAGTTACTATTCAAAATTTTAGAGAGAATTAGTTGTGAAGAACTCATTGAACCTCTCTTTTCTTCTCCCTTATAGAATGAGTTTCAAAGATAATGCCTTAAACAATGGAAAGAAAGTAAAGATGTATCAAAAATGAGTAAATATTATCGCAATAACTCTAAAAATAACAAAGAAAGTCACATAGTTGCATGGTAAAACAATATAAAATTAACCACTTAAATACTTAAGTAGTAGTCAATTACTATTGTTAACCTTAATCTCTTACCTAGTGGACCTTAATCTCTTACCTAGTGGTAAATTCAATAATTGAGAAATGAACATTGATATAGAGGTATTTGTTTTTTATGTGTGTAAGTCTTAAATGAGGAGAACTCATTTTAAACATGTCCATGGTTCTCTTTGCAAGAAGTGGAATATCTTAAAAATTCTCTATCATGCATATACATGTAAAATGAATAGATAAGTTGGGAAAAAGAATTAGTCACTGTTTTACCTTCCCTAAGAGGTTATTTTAACTGAACTGGGTCATTGTCCCTTTCTAGGTTTACAACTTCTACCTCCTTCACAAGTCTTTAGAGCACTTTCTATCTTATTTTCTTTATATTGAACATAACAAGTTAGTTAGAGGAATATAACCTTTATCACTAAAAAATTAAACCCCTTCTCTAATTTTTACTACTTCAATCATTAGATTTTTATAAGAAATAATTCTCCTTCCTTTAGCCCTTAAATAATTCTCTCACTAATTTTGACACAAATAGCAGTAGCACTAGGACCAGGGTTACCCTTGGATTCATTATCGGTGTTGCATATAAACAATCAGACAGAAGAGGGATTCTTCTCACAATCATATATCCTTCACTTGACTTTCATTATTTTAAAAATCATAACTTGACTTTCCTGCGTTGTATATGGCAATTTCATTCACCCTAAATTGGAAAATATGCTAATATGCATTAAATTCTAATTGAATTTGGATGAGCAGCGGTGGGTTTGGATGTGGGTGGGGCCCCATGCCTCCTTAGAGTTCTTCTATATAATAAATAAATCATGTTCAATGTTCTTCATCCAATAACAATTTTCTACCCACTCAAATGTTTTTTTACTGTGCTATTTTCTGCATTTTTATATGTTATAAGTCTTCATAAGTCATTACCTCCCCCTTTACTCTGACACAAAACATCATTTACTTTTATTTAAAAATACATTTTTTACTTCTTGAGAGTTTCTTAATCCAATCTTCATTTTTTTTCAACTTCTAAATATAATTTTATATAAATCTAACATGAGTGGTAATAATTGGGATATAAGAATGGTTATAAGAAGTTCCAAAATTAATAAATTTAAAAGTGTTGCAGATCTTGGATCAGGCTTGATCTATTTATTATCAAAATCATGATTGAAATTGTCTTGACATACTTTTACATTTGATATGACTATATGAATTTATTTCTTGAATTGTTTCCTATAAATTTTGTAATTTCTAATCGAAAAACCCCAAATGATCGATCTTTCGAGATAATCAACACCACAGACCCCATTCATGTGCCTGCTAATCAAGTATGAATCAAAATGATAACCAACAAATATTTTGATTTGTTCAATCAACATTACTATTATGTATAATATACTCATAAAATAATAAATAACACGAGGCGAAAAGTCTACATGTTTCTATACAATCACAAATATAATTGTTATAGAAGATCAAGTCATTATTGTGGTGCTACAACAATTGTTGGTACATACGTTGGCTCAGTAGCTGGTGGTAAAACGGGAAGAAAGGTTTGTTGGCTAAGATGAGTTTGCTGAAAGGACAGTAGCATTTATTGATTATCAATTTAATTAATGATAATCTGATCAACAATTACAGGAATGAGAGTTGGGGGAATAATGACCTCTAACGATTGATAATTTATAAAACATTTGGGAAAGGAATCCAACTTAATCATGTAAACAACTTTCAAAAAAATTTGAATTATCATTTTCATAATTCAGAGACTCTAAGCCTGATCATGAAGCTAAACATTTTAGACTTACTAATTTTTAAGCTTCCTACAACCGTGTATATATCTTAATTTTTATCACCCATATCCGATCAAAATAAAATTATATCTAGTTAACTACAAAATATATGAAGTACAAAGCAAAAAAATATTACAAAATAAAAAATATTCATAAAAAAGGAATTTAAGTATGGTTTGTGTGAGAGTGGAGCGGGGGGAAAGGGATAACTTATAAAGAACAATAACATAAAGAACAAATAAAACAAAGTAACTCAAAAGGGAAACCTTGCCAAGCTCACACATCCACACTCACTAAGAATTTAAAGTATATTAATTCATTTTGTTTTTTTTTTACTATTTGTTAAATATGTTAAAAGGGAGGTTGATACGAATAAAAATATTTTTCAATATTTTTGTTACTCAAAACTTTTGATAAACTCTTTTTTAAGATTGAAAACAATTACTTCTCTACTTATAAAACAGATCTTCTTAAGTGACGTTTTTCTATCTTTTTCCTATCCTTCAGCACATCCGGCCACTGATCCCCATCACCCTACACCTTATATTCACCCTCTAGCACCCCCGTAGCTTCAATCTCCACCACCCCACAGTTTACCTTGTACCCTCGAGATTTTTTCTAGAAAACATTTTCTTTCGTACAAAAAACCACAAAAGCTCATGTCTTTTTCTTTATGGATTATTGTCTTAATTAATTATATCTATCTATAATCATGATGAAAATAAATAAACTTGTATGTATGAATTTTTTCTGACAAATGGTCTATGGTTGGACTCTCATACACCTTCATGGAAAACTCAGCAGAGCAAAAGGCAGCAACAATAAAAAAGATTCATTGTTACTACATTGAATGTGGGGAGAAAAGAGATCCTAGATGGGTTTAGGGAACGGTCACGTGTCATAATTGAGAATGAAGTTGTTTTTGCTACAAGATCAAATGCTACTACAATCTTAACTCTTGGCTTTATTAATTTCTGTATCCTCGTCTTTTGACTTCCTCCAAACCCTTACCAGTTATGAGCTTAAATACCTTTGCTAAGTGTGTCAATCATGGTTTTTCCGCCTATGTTCCACTTGAAGATGTTCAAAATTATGAAAACTACACTTTTTTTGTTATTCGTTCTCCTAGATACCGAGTTATTCATCATGTAAATATGTATACCTATGAATAACTCGGTATCTAGGTGAATGAATCACAAAGCTGGTGTAGTTCTCATAATTTTAACATCTTCATGTGAAATGTAGGCGGAAAAACCATGATTGAGACACTTAGAAAGGGGAGTTAAACTCATAACTGGTAAGGGTCTGGAGGAAGCCAAAAGAGAAGGCTGCAGAGAATTAATAAAGTCATTAGTCAAGCTTGTATTATCATTTGACCTTGTAGTAGTAACAGTGACACGTGATCCTACCCTAAATTTATCTAGGATCTCTTTTATCCCCACATTCATTGTAGTATCAATGATTCTTTTTATAGTTGTTGCCTTTTGCTCAGCTGAATTTTCCATGAAGATGTATGCTAGTCCAACCTTAGACCATCTGTCAAACAAACTTCATATATACAAATTTAATTATCATCAGGATTATAGATACATATTAATAATTATGCTAATAATCCATCAAGAGAAAAACATAAGTTTTTGTTCTGTTTGGTACGAAGGAAAATGTTTTCTAGAAAATCTCTATTAGTGTAGAGGGTGGATGGTAAGGTGTGGGTGATGGAAAATGAAGCTACGGGGGTTCTAGAGGGTGTAGGTTAGGTGTAGTATAGTGGGGATCGATGGCTGGATGTCTTGGAGGGTAGGAAAAAGATAATAGATATTAGTTTGAAGATTTGTTTTATTATCAGAGAATCGTTTTACTTCAATCTTAAACAAAGTGTTTATCAAAAGTTTTGAGTAACAAAAACATTGAAAATAATTTAACTTCTATCAACTGCACCCTAGAAACCATGTCTATGTTTGATAAAATAGTTTCCTCCAACCATTTTGGATCCATTTTTCCCCATTAATTCATAATGATATCAAATTCTTGACTCGTATTTCCTTCTAACATATCCCACAACCTAATATTTCTCTCTATTCATCTTCTAGTTTCCCAAAAAAGCATGTCTTCATTATTACGATTTGAAATCCCAAGTCATGATGACACCTACAACTTAAGTCAACCATATCTCAGAATGTATAACCTTGAATTCTTATCCATTAGGAATTTCTAAATTTATATCCTCCCAAATCAATTGAGATCCAAATTTTCTAGGATTTTGAATTCTCTATAAATCCATCAAGTCTCCACTATTTTAAATGGGAGAAGAGATAACCAAAAGGCTAGAATTTCCTTTACTTAACTAGGTTTTGGACACTTTCTCCTCAGCCTAATAGTTGTTAAAATTATTAACTTCAAAGTATTTTTTTTGCTTTGTTATTTTTAAGTAGAAGCTCAGAGCTGGAAATTTTTATGGTTTTCTGAATAATTTGTGTGTTCAAAGTAGTTTATTTATTTAAGCAGACGGGCTTATACAAAGTTTATGGCTCATAAGATTTTTTCATAATTTATTATTCTACTTTGTCTTTTTCTCTTAAACATTGTTTTGAGACTTAAAATATGTTAAGATTTATGTTTAGTTTTAGTGTTTCATACAACAGAATAAGAACTTATTGAAGAAGAAAAAGGAAAAGTGATTTCTATTTATAAAGGAGACTGAATAAATACATCGTAGCTGAACTAAGAAGATGTAAAGTAGTGCTAACAAAAATGCTAAAATTAAGTTATTGTTTTCTTAAATTGAGGAACCAATACTTAAAGTAACTAACAATGTTCGAAAAAAACTAGGAAACAGAAAATAACTAAAGTAAAGTTAATGTTTAGTGAAATTGAGGAACTAAGACAGAACAACACGTAGCAGTTTAAAACAAACTAGGAAACAGAAATAAGACAAAATATAGCAATTTATTCTGATGTGCACTTCCTAATTATTCTTATTCCCTACATCATATTCTAGCCTTAATTTAGGTCATGTAATTCTAAAAAACAAATGTAACACTTCTAATGGCTCAAGAACAACATAGTACAAGTGTAACACCCTGAACTTTCATCATTTTTAGTTTTGGATAAAATTCAAAAAAGCATATCTTTTATAACATAAAGAGTTAGGTGAACAATGACCTATAAAACTGAAGGCCTTGAGTCCTCTATCAAATGCCACAAAGTTTACTAAATTTTTAGCTCTGAATAAAAAGTTATGACGGTTTAAGTGAATCCTCTCTAGTTAAGACATTTCATCCATTTGATAAAGGGGTATTTTTGTCTTTCCTTACTCCACTAGGCTTTACCACGTTTACTCACCCAATTTATGGACTCTAATCAGACTCTAACATATATTTTCACATTTCTCAACACTTAGAATTTTAGAGCGAAGTTTCAAGAAGAGGAAAAAATGGTTTTTAACCGTTCATTCAATGGTTGAGAAATTTTGCCAAGAAGAATCGTTCTTTCAAGGGTATGTGATGATTCTCATAGTATTTATAATGTCACGAGCCTACACCCTGGACGTATTCAACACTTGAGAACCATCACTAGTCCTCAAGCAAACCTTATCCAACCCTTGTCAAGGCTCACTACTCAGTGGAGACCTACTCAACCAAAAAAGAACTTCAATTGCAAAGATTTAACTCATAAGGTTTCAACAACAGATTGACGCATAGTAAGTTTTAAAATACTCAAAGTCTCAAAACAACAATAAGAAAATAGTGAAAGACTCTTCAACTAGTACTATCTATGAAGCCTCTAAATACTACAATAGATGTCGGGACAAGACCCACAAAATCTTAACCAAACTGAAATACAAATATGGAACCTACCATAAAAAACAAACACACACCAAAGCTATGTGGAATACAAATGTATAAACGAAGCACATGTTGATGACTCTGAACACCTATTTTTGTATGATAAAATGATGCAGGTCGAATGGCTTCAGTGCATTGAATGTAAGAGCATGTAAGGGGAAAACTAAAATAAATAGCTAACTAAATTGATTATGTGGGAGCATAGTACTCACCTCAAAATCAACTCCAATATAAAAGAAATAGTAGGAAATACAATATTTTAATCTTTTGATACAATAGATATCAACTCAAATGTATAAAAATACCATAACAACTCTTTGCTCTTATTTGGGAGATTCTCTGAGTGACAACCATCGTTATGAGCTATGTTATGATATAACGTCTTGCCCACGCTTCTAGAATTGTCCTATACTTTGTTGGGGTATAAAATACTTCAACTAATTGGATCCATCTACTAAGCTATTGTTACAATCAATAAGGAATCATCTAAAAAGTATGATCCTTTACTCATGTTGACATACATGGTTTATGAAGATTTTGAGTTGTTTGAACCCATCCCTATATCGGTGTTTAATACTACTCCCAATTATATATAAACCATGTCTAATGTTTAAAACATAACTGCTTCTCAATTTGAGGTAATTATTCAAAAGACTCTCTTAAAAGAGGAAATACTCTAAAATTTCTCTGAACTCGTAACTCATATGTTTCTCTCTTTTAAATATAAAAGTATTAAAATTTGGGAAAACATAGCTACCTTATACTCATTTTTAAACATGAAATAAAACTCTTCTCATTCTCGTACTCATTTACTAAATATTTAGTTCAAAACTATAATCAATTCAAAGAATTCTTAAAGTGACTCAAACGGACCTCTTGATTTTACTTTAGTTCGGAATGTGAATTAATACATGTGATTAAACATGTAAGATATCTCAAAACTTTGAGAATACTTTACGAGTTCTTATTAAGAATAGAATGCACACATGATTTGAATAAACACATACAAAAAGAAGGATGGAAGAGTAAGGACCTGGAAACCAAGGTGAACTCATTGGCACAGGGCCCCATCAACCAAATTACAGAGCAGTGTTTGGGGTATAATGCTAGCAAAGTGCGCAAGGCCCCAAGCTCCAGGCCAGTAGTTTGGGCACTATGGCTGGCTCGACACTTCAACCTTCTGCCCAGAAACCCTACAAATTTTCGTGACAAATTTCATGTCCTAACTCATCTAGAATCAATGATTTCCTCCAAACACTCTTCGATTCATAAATCCAATGCGAATTCAATGCAATGCCACACAAAATCTATGAAGAAGCATCACTCATTTGCAAAATCCTCACCTCAAAACCGAAACCTCCATTATTAAGGTATGGAGCTAAAACACAAGAACTTCTCAAGAATATGAATATAAACAATCTCATGGACTAATTCGTAAATGAAATAACATGATTGGCGTGAGGAAAACAAACTCAACACTATGATAAGCTTACATACCTTAAAAGAACTCTCTTTCTTGGCGAAATTCCTCAACCTTTGATTGAACGTTTGAAAATCATCTTATCATCTTCTTGAAACTTGGCCCTAAAATTCTAAGTATTTTGTAATGTGAAATTTAACTTAGCATCTGATTAGACCGTTTTGGGTGTGGAAAAATGTGGTCAAGTCGGGTGGGTAAGGAAAAGATCAAAGTACTCCTTTTCTAAACAGATGGACAGCCTTAATTGAATAGGTTTTACTCATATTATCATAACTTTTTACTCAAACCTTCAAATATAGCAAACTTGGTGGCGTTGGAAAGATACTCAAAGAAATTTTTTGAAGTCTCGCATTTCCATAAGTTTTAGTTTTCGACCAACATCAATTGACTATAGTATGTAGAAAATGAAGAGTTAGGTGGCCCATTGAATGTAAAATGGAAGGTCTTTGAGTTTTTTTTTTTCCAGCACCACCAAGTTTGATATATTTCGAGCTTCGGGTTCAATGTTATGGCTATTTAAGTGAAGCCTCTCTAATTAAGGAAACATGCATTTGAGAAAGGGGAATTTTTGTATTTTACTTACTCCACAAGGCTTGAATATGCTTTTCTTACCCAATTAAGGATTTAATCAAATGCTAAGTTATTTTTCACATTCCTTAATGCTGCAAATTTTAGGGCAATGTTACAAGAACAGGAAAAGAGGGTTTTCAAGCGTTCATTCAAAGGTTGAGGAATTTTGCAAAGAACAATCATTTTTTTCAGTATGTGACGTTTTCCATAGTAATGTACTTGTTTGTAATCACTCCAAATATGTAATTCTTAAAGTATTCATCCATGAGATAATTTATGTAAAGATTATTGAGTAGTTCTTGAGTTTTAGCCTCATTCTTTATCATTGGAGGTTAGTCATTGAGGTGAGGGTCATGCAAATAAGTGGTGTTTCTTGATAGAATTTGGGGGGTATTTCAATGAATTTGTGTTGGGTTTATGAATCAAAGTAAATTTGGACGAAAACAATTGATTCTAGATGAGTTAGGAACTTAAACTGAACAACAAAATTCATTAAAAATCTTGTTTCGGGGTAGGGAAAAGCCCCACTATAGCTCCAGGAACTTGACGCTCAAGATTTGGGGTTGGCTCCCTGTGCCTATAGTGTGCCCCAAAGCATCCCCAGGACTATTGAGGCTGGCGTGACACACGACTACCAGGCCTGGGTCGCCTGGCCCTTCTCTTCTCCATTATTTGTCCCGTATGTGTTCTTTAAAATTGTGTCTTCGTGCTCTTTTTGTTATTAAATCATAATATAATTTTAATCCTTGAGATATCCTTCATATCCTGTTAATATCTCTTAATTTAATTTACAGTTCTAAATTTAAGTAAAGTTGTGAGAAAAGTGTAGGAGGTTCTTTCGAGTCAAATTTGAGAATTCTTTTGCAATCAACTATAGTTCTAACTAATCTTTCGTAAATGAGTATGAAAATTAGAGGATATATATTTAATATTTCAAAATGAGTATAAGGGAACTATATATGCCCAAGTGTAACACTTTTACCGTTAAAAAGAGAGAAACATCAATTTCTAAAAGAGTTTATGAGTTTAGAGAAGCTTTAGAGCATTACCTCTTTTAAGAGGATCTTTTGAGTAACCACCTCTAATTGAAAAAGAGTTATGTTTTATACATTCGAGCAAGAGTTATACATTATTGAGAGTAGTACTGAGCACTGATGTGGAGATGAGTTCAGACAACTCACATTCTTCGTAAACCAATTCACCAACATGGGTAAGGGGCCATACTTTTTAGAAAACTCCTTATTAACTTTAAGCATAAGGTAGTTGATCTACTTAGTTGAAGTTTTGTATACCGCAAGCAGGTATTCATAGTTTTGGTAGTGTGGGCGAGATGATGTATCATCACATAGCTCATAGTGATGATTATCGATTAGAGAATCTCCCAAATAAGAGTAAAGAGTATGTTATTGTATTTTTATACATTTGAGTTTATATCTTTTTGTTTAAAAAAGCTTTAAATATTGCATTTATTATTATTTTTTTAACATTCTAGTTGAGTTTAAGGTGATTATTGTCTTGCCATGTTATTAGTTCATTCATATATGTTTAATAATTCCCCTTATACACTCATTCATTCAATGTACTAATGTCATTCGACCTGCATTATTTTCTGATGCTGATACAGGTGTTCGGGTAGTATCTTCCAATCCATTTTTTTCTTAATCTTTTATTGATTTTTTTTTAGCTTTCAGGTAATATGTCTTGGGTTCAATCCTTAGTGATTTTACTTATTTTACATTCACTTTTAATTGCATTTTATACCACTTTGATTGGCCGAACCCAACCTACCAAATGCTTGAAATTTGTTCACTATTTTCAGGTCCTTGTTATCATCATTTGTTCATTAGATCTTAGGACGTTTCATGAATCATTTGTTGCATCTTTAAGTATATTTTTTTCATTGTTATATTAAGACAAGAATTACCATTAAATCCAGCAACATGACACCACTTTTGCACATAATGATTTACACAAACATTTGCACAAATATCACTTTTTACATACTTACGATTGGCATAAATTAACATGCTTCCAATTCCGAACACATAATCATGAACACATTATGACAAAAATAAAACTTCATACTTAAATTACCAGAAAACATACCAGCAACATGATCTCTAACCTATTTCAGATTGAAATCAGAAGGATTCTAGGGACAAGGAGTTCGACAAGAACGGGAAAAACCCTTGTTTCAAAATTCTTTGAATTAGTGGAAAGGAAATTCTCTTGGAGAAAGGAGTCCAGGAGAGAAACCCATACCTGACGTTAGTGTTGTTAAAAACACGACCTGCTGTCTAAAACCCTCTCCAAATTAATGTCCAAGTCCCGAAACATCAACACAAAACTTGACTTGCGTATTACGTTTTGCTTAACGTTTTTGGATTGCTTTATCGTTTCTGTTTTGCTTGCAAGTTCTTCAAGTGTGAAGAAATTTTGTTTCCTGATTTTTTCTCATGTTTGGCATCCATAAAGTATGTTCGAAATGAGAGAGAGATAGTCGTGAAGGAGAGAGAGATATAAACGTGAAAGAGGTGAGTGGCTAAGGATTAGATGAAGTAGTTTAGACTTAGTCAACTAGGACTCTTTCAATCTTTGAAAATCTGATTTTATTAGTTTAGTTAAATGACCATAATTCCATTACAAAATTAGATTATAAACCTCAATTTAATCAAGTTAAATGTTGCTTCCGTCGAGGTTCAAACCTGTGACGTCCCCATCGCAAAAACGGGTCCCTCTGGGTCTACCCGACCCAAACTGCCCCATTAATTAAATAATTAATTAATAATAATTTGGTTTTCCTTTTTATTAAATCAGAATTTTAATATTAATTAATTAATTCACCAATACAAATAATCAAGTTAAATTATTGCTCCCACCTAGGTTCGAACCCGGATGGAGCAAGATTTTGCTCAATGGGAAATTTTGGCCCTTTCTACCCAAAATGTCCCTCCACCTTATTAATTAAATAATTAATTATATATTTAGGGTGATTCCGGTACTACCCTTAGCTTGGAAAAAGACCATTTTAAACCTAGACCTTTCAAACTCAAGATTTCCCCTTTTTAAGTCTGGTAAAGACTGATCCGAGTAAATATTCATATTCGGGAGCCCTACATGGCTGTACCCAACCTTTACTAGATAAAATAACTCCCCAAGTTAGTTAGCTTGGCTGTATCAAGGGTTCAGAGTTCTTTTCTATGCACATTAATCCGTGTGAAGCCGGTCTAAGCGTAGGCATTCTAGAAACATTAAGCATCACTTAGCATATCAATTTTTTTAGGGTTGTTGCACAATGTTTGATCAAGTTTAGGAAAAAAATGTGCATACGAGACTAATTTTGTACTTGAGTAGCTTTCAATAGCTATTGTGCCTTTCCTTTTGCCTAGAAGATGATTCCTATTAACAATTATGACTTTAGATATTTGTAATTCTCTAAAAATATCTTTATCATGAGTCATATGATTTGTACAACCGCTATCAAATACCAGCTTTTGCTTGAACTTCTACTTTCAAAATAAGTAGCCATAAACAATTGATCTTCTTCTCGATTGTCTGCAATTCGAACTCCATTTAATTGTTATGGTCCTTTTTCTTTGCAAATAATCTCAGAATGACCATGTTTATGACACTTTATGCATCTCATATCATCTATTTCCCTAATTTCAAGTGTGCATGATTTCTCTTCCCACAATGCTGACATTGTGGATATTTTCCACTTGTGTTGTTGTTGCAAGAATTGCTCTCAGTTGCAGAAACTTCTGTTTATGTAGCATATCTATTCTTATCTTTTGCTTCCTACCTTTGCCTATGGCATTGAACTCATGCCTTGCTTGCAAAGCTCCTTCAACAGTTGCCTCGTTCATTAACATTCTTCTTTTTTCATGTGCTTGTGAGAAGTTTAAAAGTTCTGCAAAAGTAATGTTTAACAAATCTTTTGTATTTTCTAGTGAAGCAATTGTTGCTTCAAACTTTTCACGTAAATTAACAACGATTCTTTGCACAATCCTTGTATCAAAAAGTTCGACCACAAGTAACTTTACCTTACTGTCCAAACTAATAAGTTCATCTGAGTAATCTTTGATTGTATCGGATTCCTTCATTTTTTTATTTCAAATTTTCTCACCTGGATTAAGACCTTCATGCTTCGAATTCTTTCATCTCTACAAAATTACTTTTTAAGAATGTCCCGTATTTCCATAGTTCATTTAAAAGTTATGATTGTGGAAAAATAATAGGAGATACTACAATATATAGACATGTCTTCACCTTTAACTTCCTGGTCTTCTTATTTTCATGGGTTTTAATCTAAGCCATTGTAGGATTTCATGGTAAAAGAGGAACTTTATAATCCTCCTCTAGTGTCTCCTAGAGATCACATACATCCATGTAGGCTTCCATCCTTACAATCCAAATTTGTTAGTTCTCATATTCAAAAACTGGCAGAAAAGAACAAAAAAATCAATTTTGGAAAGAAAAGGGAAAATCTGGAAAAAATTTCTAAAGTGAAGAAAGTGAATTTTTGGTTATTTTTAAATGGTCAGAACTTCTACCTCAGGAGGAGTTAGATTATGTTCTTTATATGGTTGGAAAGACCTTTCCAAGGTATTTCGAACAGTGCGAGTTTGCACAATTTGGATATCGCATTAGGGAGATATAGCTTCTCAAATTTGATTGTTGAAGTAAAGAAAGTTCAATCCGAATTTAAGTAAGGGCAAATTAGTCTTTTTATCCATAAATTTCCTAATTTATTTGAAGGGTTTATTTGGGATAAAAATGACTTTTAGTTTAGATTAAAAATAGTTATTTTACGCTTAGGGTTTGGAGAAAAGAGATGAGAAGAAGGAAAAAAGACAAAAGATCAAGAATTTGTCAAGAACGCTAAGGTTTTGCGAGTGGAATTCATCGGGTGTGATCCCTATCAAGGTATTTGAGATCTTTTTGTGTTGGTTAAGTTCAGAACACACCAACTTGTTTAATTCAGCAATTATGAGTAGATTTAATGATGAAATGTGAGGTACTTGAAGAAAATTGTTAAATTTTTGTTGGTTGAGCTATTGCATGCCTAGAGTTCGTTTGATTCATATTTTCGGGTTGATTTTTGAGTTGAATCTAATGGGTATTAAGGGTATGAATGATCCTATATGTTTAGCGAATGAACCATGAGAGCTTAGAGGGTTTAGAGATGAAAAACATAGAGGAAAAGTTGAAATTCCTGCGTGTAAGGTTCTGGGGCGCCGACTCCATAGCCCCACAAAGAAATTTTCTATCTTTAAGGCCTTGGGGTGCCGCCCCAGCATGAGCGCCCCATAATGGCCGCTGAAAATGCAGCCTGGAGCTCTATGCCTCGAAGAGTGCCAAGAATGCTTGGAGACCCCATTCATTCCCCATCTTTTTGTACTAGTTCCTAAGTGATGTACCCATGTTTCTATGTTGATTCCAACACTATAAGGTACATCTAACATCATGAAATCATCCATAAACATGATATCAAGAACCTTTGATCTATAGTCCGATTCAAGGAAAGTTAAGATCAAAGTCAAAGAATTCAAGAGTCAAGTCTAACAGTTAAGAAGCAAGTCAATGTAAGTTCTTAAAGATTTATCTTTAACAAACATTTTAACTTTGTTTTAAGGCAGAATTATAAGTCAAGCAAAGAATAAAGAATTGAGCTTATTTATCAAAAGTTATAAGAGAACTAAGTATTTTCTAAGAGTTACAAATGTTTTCACACTTTGAGAAAGAAAGGAAGCTAGACATCCAATAAAGACTTTGGCTAGTTTTAGTAAAAAGGAAACTATGATTTCCAAGAGAGATTTAAAAGCTATGTTTGAGCAATTACCTTAAACAAGAGAAGAAGTTGTTTTAAGAACATATGAGCTAAGTATTTTGGGAGTAATATTGAGCACCAATATGGGGATGCGAGTTCATATTACCTCAACCCCCATAAAAAATGTAGCCAACATGAACAAAAGAAGGATCATAGTTTTTAGATGATTCCTTAGTGTTTTTTAACATAGAATAGTAGATCTACTTAGTAGTTTAGGTTCTATATTGACAACAAGGTATGGGACGATCCTCTTGCAACGTGAGGTAAGACGTTGTACCATCACTCAGGCTCATAGTGATGGTAGTCAGTTAAAGAATCTCCCAAAAAAAACATGTTACTTTCATATATCAGTAAAGTTGAGTTTGTTATTGCATTTTCTTTAATGAACTATGTTGTTTTACTATTTTACAAAGCTTTATATATGTCACATGTGTTTTATTGATTTATACTAAGTTCACTAATTCATTATTTGAGCAAAGCCAACATAAGTTTCTTCTTACTCCTTTCAATCTTAAAGTTGTTCGTTAGCATTCCAACTCACATGCTCGTACATTCAATGTACTGATGCATGTTGGCCTGCATCGTCTTATGATGCATACACATGTAATCAGGCTCAGCATCCAGTGCCCCATTTATCCAGTTTGAGCACCAGATTTAGTGGTGAGCCTCCTTGCATTCCGAAGGACTCTTTTATTGATTTGCATGTTTTTACTTATAGAATGTTGACCAATTTGTCCCAACATTCATCTTATTATTATAGAGGACCCATAGACTGATAATCAGTCAGACTGTTTAGTTTGGGTATCTCTTTATCTTACATCTCAGATGTTCTAATTTTGAGATTTAAGTGTCATTTTGGCCATGACATTTATTTAAGTTATTTTTATAAGAATTTTACTAGATCTACCGTTGAGTTAAGTAAGCAAGGCCAAGGGTTCACTTAAGATAAATAATGGTCATTGGACGCAGTCCACGTCCAATGTGTAGACCCCTGCGTGACAAACTTTGTATCATATCACAGAGTTTTAGAGTCCTATGGAGTTTATGAAGTCTTGTATGTAGAGTCTTAGTAATCCGTGTAAAGTATGCCACATCTATAATTAGGAGGACACAAAATTTAGAAATTTGTCACTTCTTTCTTATTCATTTTTGTGCGTTAGAGTTTACTCTAAAAGTCTCTCTCTAATTTGTTCTTGCACGTGTTTCAGATAATCATGCCTCCACAAAGAGCCACAAGAGGTCGTCCATCTAGGAGGAGAGTTGAACCAAAGGAACACGAGCTACTCAATGCGCCGAAAGTGCAACCTCAAGGGGAAGTTATCAATGCTGAGTTCCGTGAGGCTATCCGGATGCTAAGCAAAGAAGTGACTAACAAGGTCGGGCAATAGAGAGGAGTTCGACAAGAAGAGCATCACACCTCGAGGATTCGTGAATTCCTGAGTATGAATCCTCCCTGTATCACTGGTTCAAGCACTATTGAGGATCTAGAAAACTTTTGGAAGAGTTGAATAAGGTTTTCAATGTTATCCATATCATTGATGTCAATAGTGTCGAGCTAGTTGTATACCAACTGAAGAATGTGGCTAGAAATTGGTTCGACCAGTGGAATGAGGGCATAGATGAGGATGCACCGCATCCGAGTTGGGCTTTCTTCGAAAAATCTTTTTTGGGTTGTTTCAACTGGCAAAGGTACAAGAGTTTCTTACTTTAAAACAGGACTCCTTGAGTGGTCATGAGTATGTTTTGATGTTCATCCAACTGTCTCGTTATGCTCATGAAAAGTTTAAGGATATGAGGAGTATAATGAGCTTGTTTGTCGTTGCTTGGGTCGTGCATCAAGAAAAAAGGGTGGAGTTATAATGTTGATCAGTGACATGGACATATCATGATTGATGGTTTATGTGCAGCAAGTTGAAGAGGAAAAAGTGAGGGAAAGAGAGGAGTACAAAAGTAAGAAAGCCAAGACTGAGAATGTGTCAGCACAAACGTGGTTTGAATTATCCACAATTTGAAAAGCCGAAGAGGCATACACCATCATCTGCTAGTGCACCTGCGGCCAGAAATAGAGGTCAGTATCATGGCTATAATTTGCAGAAATTTAGAGCTAGACTTGAGTATTCGCAAGGTAATAAGGCACAAGGGAAACTAAGATTCTTGCATGTGCTAAGTGTGGTTTGAACCACTAAGAGGTGTGTCATGATGGCTCCACTAGTTTCTTCCAGTGTTGCAAGAATGGTCATTTTATAAGAGTGTGTCCAAAAAACATGCAGAGAAATGAATAAGAGGGCATAAGAGCACAAACATCTTTAGGTTCTTCACCAGAAAGAGTTACATCTAGATAATCGAGGAATACGGAGAAGTAAAACACCTTTATGCAATTACTATTCGTTGAGAGTAGAGGATTCGCTGGATGTTGTCACTGGTATGATCCAAATCTTTAGTTTTGATATTTTCCTAAAGCAACATATTGATACATTCAGTGTTTTCACACTGGTTAGGGATTCTACTCTAGTGGAAAGAGTCTATTGTGATTTTCCTATTTTCATTAATCCCAAGAACACTATGGCTGACCTAGTGGAGTTACACATAATAGATTTTTATTTATTTTAGGTATGCACCGGCATCATGCTTGTTATGCATCAATACCATGTAGAACTCGAGTTTTCAAGTTTCAGATTCCTAATGTGCTATTTATAGAGTGGATTAGTAGTTCAGTAGTACCTAAGGTTCTTTTCATTTCGTACCCTCAGGCGAGAAAGTAGTTTGAAAGGGATGTATCTATTACTTAGTGTGAGTTAATGACCGAAGTGTTGAGGTACCTTCCCTTCAGTCAATAACTATAGTAAAAAAGTTCTTATAATTTTTTCTTGATGATCAACCCGGAGTCCCTTCTTATAGAGCTAGACTTTGGCATAGGCATCTTTCCAAATCCTAGTCCTATCTCTATTTTTCCATATAGAACGGAACCAGAAAAGTTGAAAGAACAATTGAAAGATCTATTGGATAAGGGTTTCATTAGAACAAGTGTCTCATCTTGGGGCCCTTCGGTCTTGTTTGTGATAAAGAAAGATGGTTCCCTTGGGATGTGTATAGACTACCGACAATTGAATAAGTTTACCATAAAGAAAGAATATCATATCCCAAGGATAGATAATCTTCTTGACCAACTTCAGGGTTCTTCATTTCTCTAAAATTGATCTCAGATCAGTCTACTATCAATGGAAGGATTAGGCTACCATTAGTTTAAATTTAGGGAATGTGATATTCCAAAAACAGCTTTTTAAAACAAGATATGAGCATTATGAGTTTTTTGTCATGTTCTTTGGTTTGACCAATACGCCTGCAACATTCATGGACCTTATGAATAGTGTCTTCAAAGATTATTTAGATATGTATGTTATAATCTTCATTGATGCCATAATAATATATTCAAGGAATGAAGAAGATCATGCTAGTCACCTTAGAATAGTTCTTCAGTCCTTGAAAGATAAGAAGTTATAGGTAATGTTCTTCAAGTGTGAGTTTTCACTTAAGTCTGTGTCATTCTTGGATCACATAGTTTTCAGTGATGGGATTAGCATTGACACCCAAAAGATAAAAGTAGTTCGGAGTTGGCTTAGACCCACATCCCCAACAGATATAAGGAGTTTCTTGGGGTTGGCTGGCTAATATAAAAGATCAGTTGAGGGATTTTCATCTATATCATCTCCTTTGACCTAGCTAATTCTAAAGATAGTCAAGTTTCAATGGTTTGAAGCTTGTGAGAAGAGCTTTCATGAGTCTAAAAAGAGGTTGATTAAAACTCCGGTTCTGACCTTACAGAGGGTACTAAAGGTTTTACGGTGTACACTGATGCATCAAGAGTTTGTTTGGGATGTGTGTTAATGCAAAATGGAAAGGTTATAGCTTATTACTCTAGACAGTTGAAGTGTGAGAAGAATTTTCCAATCCAGGATTGAGAGTTAACTGTTGTGGTTTTCCCCTTCAAAATATTGCATCATTACTTGTATGGTTTTCACGTAGACATATTCATTGATCACAAGAGCTTACAATATGTATTCACCCAGAAATAGCTAAATCTCAGACATAGGAGGTGGTTGGAATTACTTAAGGATTATGACATGAGTATTCTTTATCGAACAAGTAAGGCTAATCTGGTTGTTGATGCCTTAAGTAGATTATCCATGAGGAACATTGCCCGTGTTAAGGAAGAAAAGAGGGAGCTATCCAAAGGTGTGCAAAGACTTGCACGCCTTGGTGTCGGACTTATGGATTCCACATAAGGAGGAATGGTGGTGACCAATGGGGATAAGTCATCATTAATTTCAGAAGTGAAAGAGAAGCACGACCATGACTCCATTTTTCTTGATTTGATGGTGAATATTCATAAGCAGAGAGTAATAACTTTTGAATAAGGGGAAGATGGTGAGATAAAGTATCAAGGTAGGTTGTGTGTACCTAGGGTGGATGGACTCCAAGAGAGTATCATGAAGGAAACTCATAACTCCGTATATTCCATTCATCCAGGGTCCACAAACATGTATCGCAATTTATGAGAGGTATACTTATGGAAGGCATGAAGAAGGGTATTATCGAGTTTGTTGACAAATGCCCAAATTGCGAACAAGTGAAACTAGAACACCAAAGATCTGGAGGGTTGGCTCAGAATATATAGAACTTCTGGAATTGATGTGGGAGATGATTAATATGGACCTAATCACAGGCTTGCCAAGGTCTCAAAGGCAACATCATTCAGTTTGCGTAATTTGTCAGTAGAATTATAAAATCAGTCCATATTTTGTTTGTAGAGACCACTCATTCAGCACAATATTATTTAAAGTTTCAAATTCAAGAGGTGGTGAGACTTCATGGAGTCCCAATTTCAATCATTTCATATAGAGGTGCACAATTTACTGCACAGTTCTTCCAATCTTTCCAGAAAGGTTTGGATTTAAAGGTTAACTAAAGCACTGATTTTAATCCTCTGATGGATGGGCAAGCAGAGCATACTATCAAGACCTTAGAAGATATGTTCAGTTATTACGTGATTGATTTCAAGGGGAATTGGGATGATCACCCGCCTCTGAATGAGTTTGCTTACAACAACAACTATCATTAGAGCATCCATATTGCTCAATATAAATCTCTTTATGGGAGAAGATGCATATGTACTATTGGGTAGTTTGAAGATGGTGAAACAAGGTTTATAGGACCAGATCTAGTTCACCAAGCCATGGAAAAGGTGAAGGTGATTCAAGAGAGATTGAAAACGACACAAAGTCACCAAAAGTCCTACACACATGCTAGGAGAAGGCCGTTGGATTTTGAGTTGGATGATTGGGTATATGTAAAAGTATCACCCATGAAGGGTGTTATGAGGTTTTGTAAGAAGGGGAAACTAAGTCCCCGATATATCTATCCTTATAGAATATCCAAGAGAATTGGCAATGTAGCTTATGAGTTGGAGCTACCACAAGATTAATCATCAGTTTATCTGGTGTGTCATATATCCATGTTGAAGAAGTACATGTGTGATCCTTCATTGATTGTACTAAGTGAAAATGTTGGAATTAAGGATAGCTTATCCTATGAAGAGATTCGGGTTCATGTTTAGATCGCTATGTTCGCAAATTGAGAACAAAGGAGGTTGCGTCAGTCAAGGTTTTTTGGAGGAACCAATTTGTTGAAGAAGGGACTTAAGAAATTGAAGAGGATATGAAGAAGACATATCCATATCTTTTTGAATCCGTAGAGAATGCAGATTAAGATACTAATTCTCTTCTTAGTACTTTATAAACTATGAGTAAGATTGTTGTTATTTGCTTTTGATTATTTAGTATTAAGCTTGAGGTTACTATTTTTAGCTTAGTGAAAAAAATTATTCAAGAACGAACGTTCCTGAGAGAGAGAGATTGTAACATCTCGTAACTCGTGATAGCCAAGAATAAGCTAAGAAACTAAAAAAATTCACTTTAGGAAAGAAAAGGGAAAATCTAGAAAAAATTCCTAAGGTTAAGAAATTGAGTTTTTGGTCATTTTGAAATGGACATTTCAAGCTCAGTTTAAGTTAGAGTTAGTTTTTTATATGGTTGTAAAGACCAAGAAAATATCTTTCAACGACGGCGTGTTTGCACGATTTTGATATCGTATGGGGGAGATATGCCTTTCGGAAGGTGGGTTGTTGAAGTAAATAAAGTCAAATCGGATTTAAGTAAGGGAAAATTAGTTTTTTTTCACCTATCTATTTCCTAATTAACTTTCAGGGTTTATTTGGGAATAAAATAAGTTTTACTTCAAATTAGAAAAGTTATTTTATGCTTTTTCTTGGAGAACAAAGAAGAGAAGAAGGAAAAAGGGGAAAAAAATCAAGAATTCGTCAAGAACGCTAAGATTTTGCGAGTGGAATTCATCAGGGTGATGTCTATCAAGGTATGTGAGATCTTTTCGTGTTGGGTTAGTTCACTCACACAACAACTTGTTTAATTCAGCGATTTTGAGTAGATTGAAGGATGAAAAGTGAAGTTCTTGAAGAACATTGTTGAATTCTTGTTGGTTTAGTTGTTGCATGCCTAGAGTTGATTTGTTTCGTGTTATTTGGTTCTTTTTCGAGTAGAATCTATTGGAAATTGACGATATTAATGATTCTAAGTGTTTGGGAGGGAAATAAGGGGAGATTAAAGGGTTTAGAGATGAAAATGAAGAAGAAAAGTTGAAACGCCTGTCTGTAGGGTCCTACGGCACCGCATCTCCCATAGCCCAATAGGACATTCTCTGACCGTAGGGCCTTGGGGTTCCCCACCATCCGTAATGCTCCAACTTGACCTCTGAAGTTTTCGGCCTGGCACCCCACGCCTCTCAGAACTCCAAGGACACATGAAGACCTCATTTATTCCCTATCTTTTTATACTAGTTCCTAAGTCATATACCCATGTTTCTTAGTTTATTCCAACACCCTAAGGTATATCTAAACATCATGAAATTATCCATAAATATAAGATCATGAACCTTGAATCTATAATCCACTTCAAGGAAATTCAATATCAAAGTCAAAGAATTTAAGAGTCAAGTCTAAAAGTTACGAAGCAAGTAAAAGTAAGTTCTTAAAGTTTCAAAGAGTCTCGGACAAACATTTTAATTTTGTTTTATGGCTTATGTTACAAGTTAAGCAAAGAGTAGAGACTTGATTTCATTTCTCAAAAGTTATAAGGAAACTAAATATTCCTTACGAGTTACAAATGTTTTCACATTTTGAGCAAGAAAGGAAGCTAGACTTCCAAAAGAGCCTTCGACAAGTTTTAGTAAAAAGGAAACTATGATTTCAAATAGAGCAGTTAAAGCTAAGTTTGACTAATTACCTAAACCAGAGAAGAAGTTGTTTTAAATATATATGATCTAAGTATTGTGGGAGTATTACTGAGCACTAATAATGGGACCTAAGTTCATATTAACTCAAGCCCCCATAAACCATTTAGCTGATATGGGTAGAACAAGGATCATATCTTTTAGATGATTCCTTAGTGCTTTTTAGTATAGACTAGTTGATCCACTTAGTAGTTATGGTTATATAATAACTACAAGGTATAGGAAGGTCCTCGTGCAATGTGATATAAGATGTTGTACCATTGCTTAGGCTCTTAGTGATAGTTTTCAATTAGAGAATCTCCCACAGAAGCTATATTACTTTCATATATAAGTAAAGTTGAGTTTGTTATTGCATTTTCTTTAACAAACTAATTTTTACTTTTTTACAAAGCTTTATATACATCTCAAGTGTTTTATTGCTTTATATTAAGTTCAATAATTCATTAGTTGAGCAAAGCCTAGGTAAGTTTCTTTCTTACTCCTTCCAAGCTTAAAGTTGTTGCTTAGCATTCCAACTCATATACTCATACATTCAATGTACTGATGCCTATTGGCCTGCATCGTCTTATGCTGTAGAAGCATGTAATAAGGCTTAACATCCAGCGCCCCGTTGATCCAGTTTGAGCACCAAAGTTAGTGGTGGGCCTCCTTGCATTCTGAGAGAATCTTTCATTGCTTTCCATGTTTTTACTAAAAGAATGTTGAGGATTTTGTTCCAACATTCATCTTAGTATTATAGAGGCTTCATAGATAAATAATCAGTCAAACTGTTCAGTTTGGGTCTCTCTTTATCTTACATCTCAGATTTCTATTTTTGGGACTTAAGTGTCATTTTTGCCATGACATTTATTTAAGTTATTTTTACGAGAATGTTGCTTGCTTTATGATTAATTTAAGTCTTCTGCTGAGTTAAGTTATCTAGGACAATGGTTCGCTCAAGACCAGCAATGGTCATTGGGTGATGGCCACGTCCAGGGTGTAGGCTCGGGGCATGAGAACTAGTTTTATGTAATGGTTGGATTAGTTTTGGGTTTTCCTAAATATGACTCACAAATTCTTACAAGTCTCTTAAGAACTAAAGGGCTCTGATATCAATGTTAGTGCTTAACAAAGGATAATAAGAACTAATTTGAAGAAGAAAAATAAGAAGTGATTTTTGTTAGGATAATAAGAACTAATTTGAAGAAGAAAAATAGGAAGTGATTTTTATTTTTAAATGAGACAAAATAAATACATCACATCTTGACTAAGATGATGTAAAGTAATGCTAAAAAAATATGCTAAAACTAAGTTATTGTTTGCTAAAATTGAGGAACTAATACTAAACAATAAGTAACAAGTTTTAAACAAATTACGACACAAAAAATGTCTAAAATATAGCAATCTATTGTGGTGTGGACTTCCTCAACATTCTTCCTTCGTCATCTTTAAGCGTGAATTTAGGTAATGTACTTGTAGAAGACAACTGGAACTATTAATTTTATTTTTATTTTTCTATTTGCTTGCATCAAGAATCAAAAACAATCTTTTTATCCTCACTCTCTCCTTTAATATATTCACTTATAATTTTATTTATGTTTCATATAAATCACATGTTTTACGTGAAAAATCTTTCTTTAATGCTTAGTTTTTACCTTTTTATGTATTAATTTTATCGAAGCATGAATCACACTCTTATTTTTAGTATCCCTACCTCGTTTAAATTAGCTAATTGCCTCACTACTAGTAGAAAGAATGAATCATAATGTAAAAGAGAAGGCGAAATTATCCATGTTATTGTAGAAGCTTGACTCATGTCTCCAGATTTTGGTGTTGTAGACTTAATTATTTATTTATGACATTTTGTTTTTTGAAAATTTTTATTTGAGACTCGATTTAGACTTCCTAATTAATTATGTTTTGTATTTTTTTTCTTTAGATAAAGATTAATTTGGATAATAGATTGTTATACCTATTGGAATAATAAAAATATGTGTCAAATTATGGCCTCTATTTTTGGACTATGACAAATACCTAGAGGGAGACAAAGTTGGGGAACATGTTCTTGCTATTAGACAATTGACATTTTTTAGCTTATTATTTGTACTGTTTTTTTACTTATTTCAGTATAGTGTTTCCTATTTTCTAGATAGATATAGTCAACTTTAGTGGCGAACTTTTTAAAAGTTAGTGGCCACTTATTTGACTGTTACTGGCACATGTTCTTATTCAGATTTAACATCCACTTTGTAAGTGGTTACTAGATAGGAATTGGTTAGATTTATCCTTAAATAAATTCAGATCTTTTGCAAATTAATGCATTATTGGAATTTCATAAGTTCACTTTATTGTTATTCTTCAAATTAGTTTCTTGAGTGTTTGAGTTTTAACTGTTGCATTAAAGCGTAAAGTTGTTTTCACATGACCAAAAATTTTAACCTACAACAAAAATGACATCCAATAAACTACCTCTAAATCCCCACCATTCACTTTCACATGTAAAAATTACAAAATCTAGTCTGTGAAGATGCAACCTTTTATGTAAGCCTATTAACTTTGGGAAACATATAGAAGATAAACCAATTGGTGCTCTACGAACAACATGGCTTATATCAAATATATCAATGAAAAAAAGGTTAAGAAATATAAATCCAAGTCGCTTATGTAGAATACAGTGGTTCATTCTGTGTTTTACACAATCATGACTTGTAAATTAACAAAAGATGATTAGGGTAGTTTGAAAGAAGAATAACAAGACAAGGATAGAACACGTCAAATACAAGTGTTGAACCTAAAAAGGAGTTTGAGTCATTGAACATGCAGGAAGGTGAAACAATTAGTATGTATGGTAATCAAATCTCCTTAATTGTTAATGACGTTAGACTTCTTGGTGAAGATTTCACAGAAAAACAAATCGTAGAGAATGTTCTTGTGACTATTCGTGAGAGGTTTGAATCTAAGATTTACTCTCTTGAGGAATCCAAAGACCAGGGATAAATTTCATTAGGTGAACTAATGAGTGCTCTCAAGCACAAGAACGAAGAAGGACTATGAGACGAGAAAAGTTCAGTAAAGGAGCTTTCTCTATACAAAAGAAAATTTCCAATAAAAAAAACAAAAGATAAACCAAATGAATAAGGGAAATCATGATTGAGGAAACAATAGTGGAGATGTGAAGAAGAAGTTCCCTCCGTGCAAACATTGAAAAAGAACTACACATATTGAAAAGTATTGTTGGTGGAGAGTCGATGCAATATGGGGCGACTGCAAATAGACATGGCGCATATCCAATGTCTGCCAATCAAGAGCAATGGCCTCCAAAGCTTTGCAACCACAAGCAACAGAAGCTGGAAATGCACTTGACAAGCAATTCTTCGCAATTTCATGCTTTTCAATTAATGAATCATCTGATTCATGTTTTCTTGATAGTGGTTGCACACATCACTTGTGCAATGATGATGAAATGTTCAAATTCCTTTATGATACTTACAAATATAAAGTAAAAGTGGGAAACAGTAAGTCAATTGAAGTCAAAGGCAGGGTACAATCTCTATGTCAACAATATCTAGTATCAAAACTATTACTGGAGTTTTATAAATGCCAAATATGAGTCAAAATTTATAAAGTTTTGGAAAAATTCTTGAAAATAATTATTCTCTGTATTTTAAGAATGTGTTGTTTCTGACCCTTATGGAGTCGAATTATTTTCATGTAGTAGTATTATTTTTTGTCAAAATGAGCAACAAAATGGTTTCAGTTGATTATGAGAAAATAATTGAGCATGCTTACAGTGTTACTTCATAAACATGCAGAAACTTGTGGTACAAAAGGTTTTATCACATCAATATGAGAAGCATCGCAGTGATGAAAAAGAAGGCGTTAGTTGAAAATATGTCTGAATTTCTTTCTAATGCTCAAGTTTGTTAAACCTGCCAACAGGGAAACAAAACAAAATTTTCATTTCAAGAAAATCAAGTATAGAGAACTAACCTGAAACAGTAGCTCATTCATAAGGATGTTTGCGGCCCAATGAAAACAGATTCATTGAGTGGTAATAAATTGTCACGACCTAAGAGCACCCCCTAGTCGTAATCGGTGTATTGGACCTCGAAAAGGTCTTATACAATCCTCTTAGCAGTCATCCATAATATTAGTATGAAAATTAGTGCGAAATTAAAACTTTTTACAGTAAAGTCAATAACCGGAAACTATTTTATAAAATGTAAGAAAAACTAATCTCGACACAAACCATCTTAGACACATCTCAATATCATAGGGACACGACCCTTACATTGAAGGAATGTACATGTCTTATACAAATGTCCTTATAAAAGAAAACTAGAAATAAAGAGTCTTGTCCTCGAAATATGAGGACATACCCAAATCTTGAGGGAAAACTTCTAAGTCCCAAGCTTTAACTCCAAAGATCCACTCACTTGCTAACACCTAAACTTTTGTAGAAAATAGAGGAAAATATGGAATTAGTACAATAGAGCACTAGGTATGAAAATCATGCAAAAACATGCTTTACAGAGGATATTTTAGTTAAAATATGATTTTCATGCTTTTCTTATAAAGTGTCATGACCAAGTGTAAAAGACATCATACAAGCCAATCATCAACATACAAGGTAATACTTCCATAATATGCAATATATGACCATATTCATTTAGTAACTTATTTAACCATTTAGACCCTCTACCTAAGGTTATCTAAGACCCACCTAAGTAAAACATGAAGCGGCCTCCCATACAATGCACACCTGGGTGATCCTCATGACTACCCTAAGTAAGGATATTTCCTTTCCAACACAACCCAAAAAGTCAACATTCATTACAGATACACTAAATGATACATTTATGCATTTAAGGAAAATCACATTCATTCATTAAAGTTACACTAGTGAAATGTGAAAGTAGTATCCCATACTACAACTCCCACTTAATGCTCCTTTGGAACCACCCTATACTAGGCATATCACATTAAACAAGTCATAATACCTTCATCAACATTAGACATAAGACCAACAAGATTCCTTAGTATCATCTGTGAAACCCATTCATTCATTAACATTATAAGGACACACCAAGACCCCTTCAAATGCCTACTTAAGAAATGAATAGATGGCATCCCATTCCACCACCTACCCTAAGTAGTACATCATTAGAAATACCTAGTTCATTACATTCTTTTGTGGGGTAAAGATTTAACCGACATAGACCATGAGAGCTTATTATGGATTCCCAGTATTAACCCCTACCGGATGAGGGATCCCTACTCGCCTAAGGTATGCTAATTTGTTTAGACTTTACGTGGAAAACCACTAACTAGTCTTATATGTGCACATAGTTAAGGGATATGGATATTGCTTGTAGATACTACACCTCTAATCACAAAGAGTACCCATCTCAAGAGGTTTCTACTAGATACTATACCTCTAATCATAAAGAGTATCTACCTTGTTTAATATCTTAAAGGTGTTAAGCATTACTCCCATATGGAGTATTAGACTTTCATTACTTTCATTAACTAAAGGTTAAGGCAAGTACTCTACCTATACTTTGGAAGGAATACTCATCCTAACCTATCATTCATTCATTGGAAAGAGCTTAGGAATGTTGAGGTTGGTACTAGACACTACACCTTTACTCACGGAGAAGTATCCACCTCAAAGTCCCTCATTCATTCATTAGAGTACAATTGAGTAAATCTTTCAATAAGCTCACATTCATTATATTTTCATTAGCTTCATTCATCTATTCTTTCATGTGTATGTATACATATGTGTGAAATACCCTTCACAAAACCACCATCATTCATGAAATAGCCTTCTTAAACATGATCATACTCTATTCATCATATTCCTCACACAAATATACTTCACATTCACATTATACACTCATAGTAATATTATCTTCAAGAATCACATACATAACATCACAACACATCTCTATACACATGCATCATAACATTACCTTAATTAACATCCAATGCCTTCAAGCCCTTGATCACAATACACTTACATATACAATAACTAAACATTGTCACCATAAGTGGATTATACCATACAAGAACAACTCAATGTAACTAGAGCAATTTAGGTCAGCTTACCCTTCATCAAAGCTATGATCACTTTTTCTCGTTTCTCCAATAATTCACCATAATTTGGCTTGGATAGAAATAGATAACAACAAAACAACATAATATAAGCATAATTCTAACAATATCAAATCATATTCATTTAACCCGCTTTATAAGCCAAAATCAAACAATTTGACGGAAAATGGGTTCATAGAGTTTTTAACTTGAAATCGTCAATTAAACCATAATATAATCATAAAAATTAGTTTGGAACCCACAAGTACCCATGAGTTTCAGGAAGAATTGGGGTTTTGACCATCTTTTGGAAAACTTGTAAACCATTTCAGAAATTGATCTAGAGTGAAATGTAACGCTAGAGAAATGATCACCACACCTTAGTATTAGTAATTCCACGAAATTGAAGAACAAAGCAATGTGAAATTTCAATCCTAGCTACAATTTGACATCAAGCTTCCATGGAGCTTTTGAGAGAAATTTTGGGAGGGAATGGTTTTTGTTTAATAATGAAGTCTAATTCTTTGTTTTAGTGTATTAGTAACTTAAAATACCTAAATACACCTAAAATAACTGCCACCATTTAATTAAACTTGTTTTTGTAGAAGATATTTATATTGATGTTATAGACTTCCTTACATTGTAAGAAAAATTTATGAAATATATCGATTGATCATGATATATGAGTTTCTATGGAAAATGAATGATGATTATCAAGAGAATGTTGAATACCTATAGGGACATGAAATCATTGACCACATACTTGCTTTGTTTGATTATTATGAAGAAGATTCTTGTCGATCCAAAGGATTACAAATTTTTAGTTTTATGAAATAAATATTATATTTTCTTGGTTTATATAAATAAATAAATTATCATATTTTTTAAATATTTAAGATAAATGTGTAAGTATCTAGCGATTGATGTATGATAAACGTTGGTATGGTTGTTATTCGTTTATTAATCAATGAAAATGTAGTTCATACTTGGATAGATAGTAAAATGGATTCAATAAAGTATACTATTATATGAGCTCTACAATCAGTGTCAATGTATTGCATTCTTTGGTATGTCAAGTATGAAATACTGTGATATTGATTCCATGACTCATAACAATGTAGTAGTTTGAGTCGACTTCATGATGCACCCAAGTAAGGAATGCATTAACATCATTTATATGTCTCATCTAGTAATGCAATAGTATAAGGCCTCTCCATGAATGACTCAATCATAAAATATATTGACATTAATTTCATTATGTATTAAAGAATATAAATATAAGGCACAACCTCCTAAACTATGTCCCGAATTTCAATAATACTCCTTAACTAAACTAAGGTCCTATAACCCCCAAACTTTTTTTTTTGTAATTTTATACACCTTTTGGGTCACGTGGCACACTTTGTGACTCTACGTAGTTGAGGCACGTGGTAGATGTTTTGATGATATGTAAACCAAAAGGTGTACATATTTACAAAAACAAAAATTGGTTTGTGAGGGGAGGGGTGTAGGTGTAATAAGACCTTAGTTTAGTTAGGATGTATCTCTAGGAATTGTATCTGAACATGTCATACACTGACAATTACTTGTATCATCTGGTATTGCAATACACCTACTTCACTTATTAATCAATCTAACCATAAAATATATTAACGTTAACCCCATGATTCATCTAGTAATGTAATATATTGAATACCCTGCATGATCTACTAAAAATGAAATATATTGACATTGATTTCATGTATTATCTTGTAATGTAGTATAAAAAAGTCTACTGTATGATCTATCCAAATATAAATTATAGTGATATCGACCCAATGAATTATTTAATAATGTAACATATTGGATCAATCACTACAAAAAAAATAATTTTTAGCAACATTAAATATTGACACTAATAAGAGTGTTAAAGTCTTTACCGGCATTAGTTAAGTGTCATTAGAACCAATATCGCTAATGGATTTCTAGACATATACACCAAGTGAAAATTGCCTCTAAAAATACATATTTAGTGGAAATTAAAAATTAAATGCCGCCAATGATCATTTTTGTTGTAGTGAACGTACATCTAATACTATACAGTCAAATCACCATCAATTGAAGTATGTCGAGATAAAGATTTTTTTTGCTTAATATTAATAAAAAAGTTCCCTATGTATGATCATTTATATCCTTCTTATTAATCTTAGTTAGTTGTTATATATGGTCTGCAAGAACCTACTACATATTCTAAAGGCATAAAAGATCAAAGGTAGGTAGACGCAATGAAATCTGAGATGCAAGCATTGGAGGATAATAAGACTTGGAGTGTTACAAGCTTACCAGCTGGAAAGAATACAAGATTTAAGTATAAACCGACAAATTAGGTTGAAAGATTTAAGGTAAGACTAGTAGTTAAAGGGTAAAGTCAAAAGTATGGAATATATTACAAAGAAACTCTCTCTGGTTTTGTGAAAACAGTAACAATTAGGACTATACTATTGATCCCTCTATGGGCTCAAATAGGCGCGAAGACACTGGAATCAGAAGCTCACTGCAGTACTTATCAATCTCAACTTTCAACTAGTCAGCATGACTATTCCGTGTTTATTAGGAGAAATAGTGAAGGGATAACTATTATAATTGTGTATGCTGATAATATGCTTATCATATGTAGTAGCTTAAATCTTGTTGAAGGTACAAAGAAAGTATTACTAAGTGTTTAAATTTTAAGATAAACTAAGGAGAGCTTCAAAAAATTTTGGGAATTGAGTTCACAAGATTAAAAAAAGGAAATACACTTTGGAACTTGTAGCAGAAGTTGGATTCTCTAAATCTAAACCAGAAAGTACTCCTATTGACTATAATGTTAAGTTTACCTCAAGATTGTATGATGAACATGTCAAGAGAGTTATAGTGAAAAATCCTTTAGTAGATCAAATTATCTATAAAAATATGATTAGGAAAATTCTTTATCTTAACATGACAAGACCAGATATTTCTTACAGTGCTCAAAGGGTCTGGCAATTTCTCCAACAACCTAAAAGGTTATATATGGATTATGCATTGAGGGTCATCTAGTATCTTAAAAAATTGTTTTATCAAGGTCTATTATTCTCAGTAATTCTAATGGAAAGATCACAACATTTTCTGATGCAGATTACGCATATTGTCCACTTCACAAAAAATTTGTGACTAGTAACTAGCTTTGGCATGAACTGGTACGTGATGATTATTCTAGTTAGCTACGATCTGAGCCAAAAGCATAATCGCTTTTTGAAACGCTGCATTCCAAACATCACGTTGGGACTGCAGTAGCTGCATTAGCATTCTTTGCTTTATCTCAATGTGGAGGCTTGATCTGAAATACATAACGACGAGTTACAAAGGGGATCATACCCATACACGATAAGAATAGAAAGAAAGTGATGATTTTCCTAAATCACTTTATAGACGCAGTCTCAATAGATGTGTTGCACTTCACACCTATGAAAACGACTTTATTTAGTATGGTTTTTCAGACATCCTAGGACTCTTTAACCTATGGCTCTAATACCAAGTTTGTTATGCCCTGAGTCTACACCTTGACTAACACAGTACCTAGGATCACGAGTAAGCCCTAGTTAACCATGAAGTGACATATCATAAGCAGATCGAATATTCTATAACGATTAAAATGGATGCGAAAGCTAAATCCTGATAAAACTTAATAGTGGGAAATACCAATAACTTTTTTTAATAGCTAAGATACTTTTGAGTTCAATATAGATAAAAAGATTAAACTCAATTATAGAGTTTAAACTAAACTATGTCCAAAAAGAAGCCTCTACTGACTAAAGATACTAGACATGCCCCGAGCTAACTATAGAAAATACGAAAAACGGAAATGAAAAGACTAAATAGAGAAACATGTCTATTTTCATCGAAATTTGAGTACTCCCCACTGAAGCTGTTGAAAATGGAGATCGAGAGTCGATTTACGTGCCAGGATGTTCAGTACATGAACTTACATCATGAAATGATGTGGCGCTGAGTATGCGTCAGTTTTTAGGATGTACTTAGAATGTAGGATATGATAAAGCTAAACAGAACATACTAAGCAATAATATAATTTGGACATACTGGAAAATACCGAAAACATATTGCAAATGAACTTACATGGATTCAATAACCAAGTACATAAAATGCTAAGACCGGATATTGAAATATATTGAAAACCTGGTCCAATTCATTAAAGTCTGGCTTTGGGAGCTACTAATAACAAACATAAAACCACATGAGCAAAACGTGGATTCTGGTGTATATGACCCATCAAAGGACCCCAATATACTCTGCCAAGGGTATAACGACCAGACATGCAACATCAGTAAATATAATGCCCATACAGAGGACTTATTTACCTACAAGTCACGTAGTTCTAGGACTATACGAGTATATTAAACCCTAGTCCACACAGCCTAAGACTTCTCCTAACTAGAAATATGAATATACAACATAACTGAATCAAACTGGATAGCTTAATATTGTGACATGCTAACTTAGAATGCAACATTTTTAGTGTTTGTAACGAAACATTTGAAATTTTTGGCTTGTATATATATATGTAACTAACCTAGCTTGTGTAATTCATGAAATTAATTGATCTAAACATACCTGGTGAAAAATTTACGGAGAAATCTATTGGTTTTGGGGCTAAAACTGAAGGAAATGTGTTGCATTCTTCGGAAGGGCTGCTCGACTTTTTTCTTGTTTTGCTCTAAGATCAATGAATTTTTGGTGAAATATCAATTATGGTAGGTTCTGATTAAGTTAATAGGCTTAAACTAAATTTTTTTTGTAGTTTAGGGGTAAACGACGTAGTTTAGGTGTCCAACCCATAGGGAATTGGCTAAAAAAAACTCCGACTTAAAAATCTGGAGAGACTGACCATGGACCCCATGACGGAATGTAAATGGACCACAGACCGTCAAATGGGTCGTGGTCCTTGGTCTAGTTGTTGCTAGTTCTAGGTGGTCCAACCACGAGCCCTACCATGACCCGTATGAAGGACCATAGACCGTAAAGGTCACTATGGTTCTTCACTTGGGCTATGGTCTGGTGTCTCAGATCCACGGACCCTCCCAAGGCCCGTCATCAAGACCACAACCTCTGGAGGGCTCCGTGGTATGACTCCAGAGCTTGGCAGGTTCTACCTCACCCCCACGAGCCTTCCCATGGCTCGTGAGGTGGTCCATAGCCCTAGAAGGAATATGTGGTTCATCACCTCTAGGATGTGATCCATGAGCAGGTCGGCGGACCGTGGTTCCTTTCACAGTCCGCGAACCGTGTTGTGGTCCACTATTTTTTTGGTGTTTTTCTGCTGCAACTTCTAAGTATGATTTTCGAGGTGTTATAAGTTTGAATACATTATATTTTATTTTTTGAAATATATTCATTGCTTGAATATACTGAACTATTATAAGAGTTTTGAACTACTGTACATATATATAGAATGTTTTTTTAGTATGTGCATGTACAAATATATAGAATATTGTTTAAGTATGTGCATGCTAAATATATAAAAACCTCTCTCTCTCTCTATATATATATATATATATATATATATGTATGTATGTATATGTATTCAAATTACTTATTTTCTAATTTAATGCTTGAGATTATTTGTTGCAGAACAATATTATTGTTTTTAATTAAATTGTGGCTATAAATATTTTTTAGAAAAAATAATACAATACACTTAAAAGTGTAGCCATAGGACTGTCCATGTAAATTGTGGTATGCACATGTGCAAACGCTACACTTCAAAGTGTTTTCATACATATGATTGAAAAGATAACACTTTAAAATCGTGGGCAATAAGGAAGCAAAGGCTACACTTGAAAGTTTAGTTGTATGAGATAGAAATGTTGCTATATGAGGTAATGTAAATCATCGTCTTTTGCCTTTTAGGGTATGCTTTTAAGTGTACCTAATAAGGCAACACTTTAAAAGTGTCGTGTAAACTCTAAGGTTGCGTTTCTTTAGGCCACCCCTGAAAAAGTGTGGCTTAAAGTCAAAAAGGGTGGCCTTTTATCAAAGGCCATTCATTTTAATAGTTTAGGCCACACTTTTCTCAGGTGTTTGTAGACATAAAATGTTGTAGTGTTATACTACACTTTTATTCTTTTTTTAGATGCAAAATCTAACAAGACTCATCACCATCGATCTTCACTCATTAAAGGCCCTTTTGTTGTTCAGATTGTGGTGAGCTTTCTCACATATAGAGTCTTGCTTCTTTTCCTTTTGTATTTATTGTCTACATATTTTTTATTTGTTTAGACATTTATGTTTTGAATAACTCTACTTCTGTCTTAGAGGATCTTGTACCTGTAGTACTAGGTTTGAGGTTTGGTTCCTTGTATGCATTTCATATTCTTCAGGGCCTTTTTGTATATTTTATTTTATTTTGTATGTTTTACTGATGGAGGTGATTTCTCATCTTTATACTTTTTATCTCATGTTATCATGAGTTCAGCTTGCCTACTAGGGTTTAAAGTAAGCACCGTCAAGATGCGATTTCACGTCTTTTCATTGATAAAAAGAATTTTCCAAAATTTTATAAGATTAAAAATTATAAAAATCTATAAATTATATGCGTATAAAGATATTTTTTAATAATAAATGGAAAATTTTCCTTAAAATGATATTTGAAGTATTTTAATTATTTAAAACAATTATCACAACATTGTTTGAAATTGAAGAAACTTAAAAAATTAAATAGAATGTGAAGGGTCAAAATTGGGTGTAAACAAGCCTCGAATGTTTTCCTTTTAAAACTTACATCACTAGAGTTTTGGAATTTTTGAAGCATTATGTCACAAACTTAGACTTCAACTAATGTTCTGTGCGAAACTTGACAACTTACACATAACTCTTTCACGATATTTTAAGATCAAGTAAACCTTTTCAAACTTAGATCTCAAAGAGAATGAAGAAAGATACAAGAGCATTTGTAAGAATTCTTTTTGTATTTCTTGGAGAATGCTTTACACTTGCTTGCTTCAGTTTCAGATGAGAGACTTCTATTTATAATACTCTCCTAGGGGATAAAGTGTAAATAAAAATTACTATACAAGTCACTACACATTTGAAATCTAGTCCCGCTACTAGAATTCTCTACAAGCCTCGAGAATTCTAAAGCCTTCAAATAATTATTCAAGTGTAATCTAGAGTTTTCCACAAACCTCTCCAAAGCTCTAGATCATTTCCAATTAGGCTAGATCACTTACACTTTAATTTTATTTTAAGTTTAATGATCAAGTGGCAGTTCATGGCACTCTCCCCACATGATGATGCTACAACTACGGAGCATCGTTTCTACATGGAAAATGGAGTATTGCCTTCACCATGAGAATCTCTGCACACTAGAGTTGGTGGTGCATTGACTGTGTTGAGTTTTGTGTTACATGGAATGTAACTAAATCCTAGATTTTTTGCTATGGTGTTGGTAATGTTTTTATCCTCCACACTTGTGTCAATCAATGCACGAATGGGTATATTCCATGTATCCATCGATTGTGATGTATACATATTGTGCTTTATTTTTTTTTCGGCCTCTCTTACCTCTTTGCTATAGATCTACATAGTCCAATCAAGTCCAACTGATTTATATTTGAAGCTTGGCCCAACTCGTGTCCATCTCTTTCCATCCATTCCAATAATATTGTATGAAGGTTCTTCAGTTCAGGGAATTTGTCATAGACATCGGCCCGATGCATATGTAGAAAATGTTTCTCTTTGTAGCCACTGCCTTCCTCTCTGTATCACTTTGACGTCTAAACTTCTTTTCATTATAGATATAAGTTTCATGATTCATGAGATGTGGCTTCTTCTCCTTGTTTTTTCCACAATCTATCCACCCTTGGTCATGACTACCTCTCATCTCCTCTTTTCTGGATCGGTCACGAATTTTTTTCATGCCTAAAGTATTTAAAAGACTTATCATGCATGATACCTTCATCAATAATCCTGAAATGTCACCATTCTAACTCTTTCATGGCCCATTTTCATCCCATCAATGAATTGGAAGAACATATCTTCATCTATGAGGGTTGGATTCTATAACCTGAGTGTGGTGAAATTCTTCATGGATTTCGTATGTTGCGTATGTTCTTCATCTCCCTAAAGTTACGCTTCGCCTCATAGATGATGTTGTTCGGAAAGAGAGCCTTCTTGAACTCCACTAGGAATTTCTCCCATTTGTTGATGGTGCAAAGACCCTTCCTTATTTTTGACTCCTTTCACCTCCACCACAATATGTCCATCTTCAGAAGTTACAACACCACAATGTTGATCTTTCTCTTATCACTCTTAACCTTGTTACACTTAAATTAGTACTCTTAATGCCACAAGAATTTCTCTACCTATTGTGCGTAACAAATTCCATTGAACATTGTTAGTGTGGGAGCCTAAATCTTGGCCTCCCTATCTTCTTTGGTTATTGAAGATCCTCAAGCTTTGATTCTTCCCTTAAGATCTTCCATCTCAACCTTCATTGTTTTAATTGTGCTTCGTTACTTCATCAGCCGACACTACAATAAAGTGATTATTTCCTTCATCTCACAATTTGCATGCTTACGCGCCTCTAACTTTTTGTGAATGTTGTAATTTTCTTCGAGGGTGAAGTCCTCGAGAGTCTTACACTTTATGTCGACCTTGTTCACATGCTTGCCTTAGATGTACACAACATGCCTCACTGTGTCAACACTCAGACATTATTGAGATCCTCACCACGTTTCTTATTACTAGCTTTAGTGATTGAGGGTCGAGCAATAATTCCTTGTTACCCTTAATGTTCTTCCTTTATTTTAAGTGATTCTTTCCACTATCTCACCTAACGTTTGTTGTTCTAGAAGCGTTGATGTTTCTCTAACTAGCCATTCCCTTAGAAATAATCTGGTTTTGATACCACTTTCTCACAAACTCAGACTTTGAGTAACGGTCTGTGTCACACATGAAAACTTAGTGAGGGATATTTTACAATCTTATAAGCAAAAGTAAGTCTTTCCAAACATAGATCAGTAACACAATGAAGAAAGAAACAAGAGAATTTGTAATAAGGCTTTTGTATTTATTAGAGAATGCTTTCCACTTGCTTGGTTGAATTTCAAATGATATCTCTCCTATCTATATTAATCTTTTAAGGGCTAAAGTATAAATAAAAAGTTACTATACATGTTCCTATATATTCACAATCTAGTCCATCTAGAATTCTCTACAAGCCTAGAGAGATATAAAACCTTTCAAGAATTCTTCTTGTGTATTCTACGGTCTTCCAAAACCCTCTCCAAGAATATAGCTCCTTTCCCGTTAGAATATATAACTTATGCTTTTATTTTATCCTTAAGTTAAGATGACAACGTGGTATCATGACAATTATCTAATACTTCATTAATGTTTTTGACAACTTCCTATGTGATATGGTCATGTGGCAACTTTTTTTTATTGAAATATGCATTGAGTCAAATTTGATTAGCAAAACAAAAAAACTAAACAAAGGATTGGCCCAAAAGCCAAAGCCCAACAAAAATGATAAAAGAAAACGGTAAGAAAATCAATAAAGAAACAAAAAAAGAAAAATAAACCTAAAATTGAAGTCAGAGAGGCACTAGATGCGTCTACTGAAAACTTTGACAATCTAAGCATCAGAGAAGTTGTTGGAGATATCAGAGTGTGTAAAGCTTCCACAATGAATCCATGCGACCAAACCAATAAAGCTTAGCCTCTACACTTGTTGAAGAGAAATCGATGCTTGTGAACCATGTCAAATTAACTCTCCTAGGTAATTTTATCATCAATAATTATAATTTCTTTATTGGATGTATTATCATCAATAACTATATTTCCTTTCTTAGATGTATCAATTAATGGTTCCTATCTCACAATGTTGATTAATTCCACCATTTATGTATAAATTTCTTTTAAGTCTTATTTATCATTTTTTAGGGGAGGTGATTTAAGGAAATCTAGATATACACCCATCAAAAGCCTAATAAAAAAATTCATTGTATGTTTTATCTGGTAGGTATTAACTCTAGTATCTCCATTGTTGTATCAATGACATTCAAGAAAATGTACTTGTCTAGTGAAGAGTCTATTAGGTTTTAAGAATATGTATTGGGGTACATAGGCATCCCAATGCCCAATATTGAGTAATATTGGGCATGTTAGAGAGTGTTGGCTTAAAGATGTTAGCCAATTTCTATGTATTAACAAGTAACTTAAGATATACTTTGATGCTCAAATTATCCAATCCAAGCTTGTTTAGGAATTGTACATGCAATGAATACCCTAAGCTAAAATTTTGGTTTCATAGCTTACTCACATTAGGTACAAGGCAACCAAGTGTCAAGCCTAGGTACCATAGCACATGATCATTTAAAATGATTTAAGCAGTGCCCAAGGACATAGTGAGGATCCTTGAGACAAGAAGTGCACAGCAACACATTTGCAAGAACGTGTGCTACCAGCCAAGAGACCAAGCGACAAGCCCAACCAAATTTGGTTAGGGCGGTTAGGGGGCAGGTCTGCGTTGGGTCAAGCCACATGGGACCTAGCTTCCTAACCAATCCTAGGATCTGACTAACTTACCTAACTATTTAACTGACCTATCTCTAACTAAAATAAACTAATTAGTGTACCCGAAATCCTAAAACCTAACCGGGTGACACTAATCGAGTAAGTAACTAAAGAAACATCATATTACCTAACCTAGGATGGTCCAAAGGGGTTGGTTATGGTCCTAGTTACTTAGGGGTACTTTCGTAATTACCCTAGGTCACTTAATAAATTAAATTAACAACATAATTAATTAATTAAAAGTCTTGTCAAACCCGAACCCTTGGCAAATTTTCAAAATTTGGCTAAGTCAAATGCTCTCCTATTTTTAATCAATTTAGGAAAGTTGTTTGGTAATTAGCTAATTGTTAATGAAGTTAATTAGCCTAAGTTGAATTAGTCAATATTCAGTTCCTAAGACTTAGACTCATGTTTATCCAAGAGAAACCCATGACTAAAAAACAGTGAAGAAACGACTGAAAAACAAAAATATATTCTCATTTTCTCCTTTGACGAATTCAAGGCAATTCTTCAAGATTTTTCGTGCAAAGAATAGGGTGATATTTGTAGATTCAATTCTACAGTAAGGTATGGGTTATCTTTATTGGATTCCATTCCCCAGGAGGCTTTTCAAATGTTTTGAATTCTAGAAAAGTATAACTAGGATTTTCCAATGAAATTGTTGAATCTTCATCTTCCTAGTTCTCTCTATTTTTGATTCTAGTAGTATGTATAATGAAAATCTCGAGCATGTTGTTGGTATGTTGTGCTAACTGATCATTATGTGTAGATTTCTGTAATGTGATAATGTCGAATAAGACCTATAGGTTAGATCCGTATTACTAATGCATAATAGTTGTCGAGAAGACAAAATTGTTATAAGTCGTTTATGAAATTTAGTTTATTGTTGAAAGGATTGAATGTTTAGATTACTATTTGTGTTTTACAGTAGATATGTTTGTAAGTGTTTGGAATGCAATGTTTCCAAGAAGAAATAAGATTTGAATGAAAGCTAATTAATGACTCTTCAATTCCAAATCAACTTTAAAGCTTGGCCAAGTTAAGTACTGAATTGTTCTTATGATTAAAAGTTGGGTTGCTTAAAATGATAAGATTATTATAGTATAAACATGAAGTTAATCGACTTGGCTAGAGATAATATCATGACAAGTGTTTAGTTAAAGCTTGATTTATGCCAACAAATTGGATATTAATATTATTTCCAAAATATAATATAGAGTTGGCCAGTGACTAAGTCATACCAATCTTATATGGCCAATGTAAATTATGATTCTTCTTGTAAGGCCAAATACATGTTAAAGATTGACTTGACAAGATGTAACTCAATGAACTCATGACCTAGGGTATGCCAACGATCGAGACAAGTCCCAACATACCATATCTAAATGAACTTGTGAACATAGTTGCACATTGAATAAGTCCTTATAACTTTCATAAAAAAATAGTACAAGACTACCAAATAACATTGAACAAGATAAGGTGAGTAATTAAAGAACTAAAAGCTTATGAGTCATGAAATTGACCTAGAATGGGGTGTTCAAGGAAGTGAGACAAGTCTCACTTGCACCTAAACAATTATGTTAAAGATACTCACATAAGAGGGTGTTAGAAATCGTGAGACAAGTCTCATTCATACCATAATGATAATGTAAGACCTAAGTTCACATTTATCACCTATAGAAAGGGATGACATGTCATCCATTGAGCTAAACATACCTCATACTAGAAGCAAGCTTCGATAATGTATGAGTCAACTCTAAAAGTTGTAAAGTATGATAAATTGAGCAAAGCACCGATAGACTAGTAATGAGCTTGGCAAGCACATGTAAGCCTCATGACATGAGACTACCACAAATGTGGGTAAGGGTATTCATATTATACTAGTCTTTGAACTATGTCTCCAGCATAGGTTACAAGCTAGTTGATCCACCTAAGAAAGCTAGTAACTATTCTGCTGCACTTTGCCCGGTGAACCACCTCTTTTCATTGTGGGGAAGACACTGGATTTGATGTTAGCTCACATGATCTATGTCGGTTAAATGCTTAATATTTCTTTAATAAAGTAAGAAAGAAATAAACAAAGAAAGAAAGACTGAAAGAACTAGGAAGATTAGGGGTGTTCGGATAAGATGACCAAAGGGTGAGGTTAGACTAAGTAATGATGTAAGTCATTCTTAGTCATTGCATAGAAAGATCCCAATGGAAGTCTTAAAAGAATATCCTAAGTCAACCTAGCATGTTCAAAGATAACATGAGATGAAAGAATAAGAAATGTAAGTTCAAAGTGAACTAAGTAAGCAAATGATCAAATAATGGGCATAGTAGATAAATATGTGCCCCAACATCTTTATATTATGCAAATGATCAATTAATGGAAAGAGCTAATAAATATATGCCCAGTATTTTCATATTATGCAAATGATAAAATAATGGGAATAGATAATAAAGATTGGGTTATCAAGACTTCATGCCCAATTTAATAACAATAGAAAGAATAACTTGTAAGTAGGGTAGTCAAATCATTTCCTTAGTCTTTTGAATTACTTACTTGATTAATTGTAGGAACGGGACTACGATGAATTATTTCACTTTCAAGTAAACATAGGATCCAAAGATATCATTGATCTACACAACAAAAATAAGAAAAGACTGAAAAATAAATTAAGTCTTGCGAGAAAAACCTTCGGCCTAAGGGGAGCAAAATTATTAAATTTTGCTTGAGTTTTTCTAAAATTATATTCATGGTTCCAAGGTCTTATGTTCATATAAAAAAATGAGTTGTGTTCTTTAAATGCATGAAAATATGTCATATTCATAGCATGATTCATAAATAACGAATAAGGAAAGTGAAGTGACTTCACTTTCCAAAAATGGCATGTTGCTATAGGAAGAGCTTTCCTTGATCATGCACAGTCCTTATGTATTTATGTGCATACACCCATACTTAGTACAAATGTGTACTAACCCATATACAATTACTATTTTTATAGGTGCAGGTCCTTGAAGAATATTGAAGATCAGTTGAAGTTGTTTGGACTAGTACCTCCAGACTTTCGTATGTCCTTTTGAGTTTGAGGATGCCTACGCTTTATATTCTAGCTTTAGTATATTAGACATAGATAATGGATGTTGTACCTAGTGCTTCCTTCCAAAAAATTGATCAAGTTGTTTTATTAGGGTCGGTTGTGCAACTATTAATGATATTATAAATTCTTCATTTCAATTGTTCAATCTGTTAATAGATGGTTGTTTATTTTGAGATGTTAGTATATAACTCTTATACAGGAATTATATTAAGTGTAAGTACACTTCATTAAAGTCAAAAAGTTTTAATATTTTGGCTAAATTTAACTGTATGATTGTGATGAAAGCTAGAGGAGGTTTGTCTGCGACCTCTCAGAGGTTAACAACGCCGGTCTCATCTAGGGTCTAGGACTTTGGTGTGAAAAACTTTGTATCAGAGCTTGTCGTTAAATTACCTATGAACTATGGCTCAAAACAACCATGTTGTGTAGTTTTTAGATTATGGTTGTGAAGTGCACCATAACCATGACATAGAAACTGAGTGATGTTAAGAAACTTTCCTTCTTCTACTCTTTATTATGTTGTGTAGAGCTTTGACATTTTGTGTCATTCTAGCATCTAACTTGCTTCTTGTGTGCGGGTAGAAAAATGAACTCAAGAAGAAACGCAGGCAGGAGAGTTGGAGAAGCAGCTGCTGAGGGAAACCAAGCTCCTTCTCAAGCCCCAGCTGCCATTGTGTAAGTACCTATCAACCCAGTTGCATTGACTGATGGAGAAGTGAGAGCAACACTGGTTCAGATGGCCCAAGCCATCACTGCTCAGGCACAGGCTAATACAGTCCAGGCCACTAGAGAGGGTGATACCCGGGAGAACCCACATGCTAGCACCATGGCTAGCAGACTGAGAGACTTCACCAGGATGAATCCTCCAATCTACTTCGGGTCAAAACCAATGAGGATCCCCAAGTGTTTTACGACGAGTTCCATAAGATTCTCTGTGCTATAGGTGTTAATGAAGAGGAGAAGGCTGAGTTGGCTGCATACCAGCTCAAGAATGTGGGCGAGGTATGGTAAAAGATGTGGGTAGATGGCCGAGCTCCAGGAGAAGTCCGCATCACTTGGGACATTCTCAAAACTGCATTCCTGGGAGAGGTTCTTTCCCAAAGAGCAAACAGAGGCTAAGGTTTGGGAGTTCATCAATCTACGTTAGGAAGGTATGTCAGTCAAGGAATACTGCTTGAAGTTTGTTAAACTTTGCAAATATGCTTCTTCCCTATTATCCAGTAGTAGGGATGAGATGAGCAAGTTTGTGACAGGTGTATCGAAAGATCTGGAACAGGAATGTCGGGCATCCATGTTGCATTATAACATAGACCTTGATGGGTTAATGGTATATTCATAGTAGGTGGAGGAGGGTCATCGAAGGAAGAGAGGCTGAGAGGGCAACAACCTTAGGCCCTAGGATCAGGATGGTTCTAGTACTAGTAGGAGTTCGTTTGGAGTCCAGGACATGCCCAAGTTCAAGAAGGGGCACCAACACTCAGGTAATCCTACTCCTTCAAGGAACACTAATGCCAAAGGGGACAAGTCTAGCCCCAACAAGGGAAATTATAGAAATGCCCAGCGTGACAAAAAGTCGTGTGGTAAGTGTGGCCGTTTTCATGGAGAAGAGTGCATCGTAGGTTCTAATGCCTGTTGTGGGTGCACAATTGTGGGCATATAATTAGGGACTGCCCACATGTGAAGAATCAGGCCAATGCAGATACTCAGCCTCGTCCTACTACTACTGCTACATCCGATCCTCCCATGAGGAAAAGGTTCCATGCTTTGAAAGGCAGAGAGGAGCAGGAGAAGTCAGTTGATATGGTCACTAGTACCATTGCATGTCTTTTCTTTTCCTGTGTATACATTGTTAGATCCAGGATCCACCTTATATTTTGTTACTCCTCTAGTAGATAGTAAATTTGAATTGCTTCCAGACATCTTGCATGAACCATTTCTAGTTAGTACTCCCATAGTAGACAACATTAGAGCTGAAAGAGTATATAGAGATTAGCCCAATAACTATTCTTGATAGATTTACCTATGCGGACCTAATAGAATTATTATCTAAGGGGTATTTATACCACTTAGTCTGAGTCAATGACTTAGAATATGAAGTTCCTTCCATAGACTCTCTGTCCATAATGAATGAGTTTCAAGATGTCTTTCTTGAGGATTTACCAGGACTCCCTCTTGAATGGGAAATTGACTTTGGTATTGACTTAGATCCCAACACCAAACCAGTTTTCGTTACTCCGTATAGAATGTCTCCAACTGAACTCAAAGAGTTGAAGTTGTAGGTAAAAGATCTACTTGATAAGGGCTTTATCAAGCCGACCATATCCCCATTGGGTGCTCCACTGTTGTTCATTATGAAAAAGGACGGAACCCTTAGAATGTGTATCGATTATCAGCAACTGAACAAAGTCACTATAAAGAACAAACACCCTCTTCCCAAAATTGATGATCTATTTGATCAGCTCCAAAGTTAAAGTTTCTTTTCTAAAATAGATCTCTGGTCAGGGTATCTCCAGCTTAGAGTGAGACAAGAGGATATTCCTAAGACTGCCTTCCGTACTAGGTATGGTCATTACAAGTTCATGGCATGTCATTTGGTCTCACTAATGCACCAATAATGTTTATGGACCTTATGAATATGTCTTCCGTGAGTACCTTGATTCTTTTCATAGTATTGATAGATGACATCCTCATATGCTCTAAGACCAGAGAAGAGCATGAAAAGCATTTGATAATGACATTGCAAGTACTTAGGGAATATCAATTGTATGCAAAATTCAGGAAATGTGAGTTTTTGGTGAGATCAGTGACCTTCCTTGGTCACATGGTGTTCGACCAGGGTTTAGAGGTTTATCCGAAAAAGATTGAGTCAGTAAAGAACTGCCCGATACCCTGCAATCCTATAGACATTCGGAGTTTCTTGGGTTCGACTAATTACTATCGCAGGTTTGTTGATTGTTTTTTCCGCTATTACTACTCCATTGACAGATTTAATAAAAAAGAAGGCGAAGTTTGAGTTGTCTGAAACTTGTGAAAAGAACTTCCAAGATCTCAAAGACCGACTCACTTCAGCCCTAGTTCTCACATTACTGAGGAGTGTTGTGAAGACCCCAGACGAGACCGACGTCGTTGACCTCTCAGAGGTCGGAGACAAGCCTACTTACCTCATTCTTACTTAGTCTAGTTTAATTTTAGAGGAAAATTTGAATCTTTTTGTTTCCTAACATGCTTACTAAATATTCTATTACATGTATAATTGTTCACCATCAACCATCTAACATTAAGATTATCAAATAAAAGAAATAGTTCATAGTTGTATTAAATATGTACTTGCCAAAACGACAACAATACAAAGTTTGAAATGAAATGGGAAGTGAAAAACTAGTGGAACATGCTCCACTAGATAAAGCCTACATCTAATCTAGATAATAATAGTAGACTGCCTCGAACATATGAGGGTCTACCAAGTCCGGATGAAAGCTCCACGTTCGGATAGCTGCAACGTCAACCTATAAGCTCTAGCGTCCACGTGTGCCTGCACCTAAAAATATAGAGTTGTATGGAATTAGTACACACTTGTACTAATTAAAGGTATATGCAAGCATACAACAAGGACATGCATGAGAAAGGATCGCACTTTCCTAGCAATATGATTATAGCAGGTCATGTCAGTGGACTTGCCAAATTGAGATTAGGAAAGTGAGTGAACTTTCCAAGTTTGGATTAGGAAAGTTTATGAGCTTTCCAAATTTGGATTATGAAAGTTATGCCATGAGAGTAAAATGCATCATCATACTTATTATTTTGCACACAATACACAACATCGTACACATAGCAGAGATCATAATTCATATAACACATAACGTTGTTCATATCGTTCATTAGAATGCCATGAGACCTTGAAATCATGGACATGACATTAAGACTTCTTAAAAATGAGGTCTAAGCATATGGGACCTCAACTAGGGAGTTTGCTTTAGCAAACATAGAGTCTACTTCATTCATTCATACATACTTCATTTCATTTCATTCATGGGCTAGTGTAAACATCAGCTATACCTAGGATGTAGTTTAAGACTTTCATCGGGTTCGTTGTGCAATGACCAAGAAGGACCTAATGTCATTACTTGAATATAGCTCACCTCTTCATTATCTTTTCCTAACACCTTTGGTAAAATTCGTTTCATTATGTGCATCATTTGAGGTTGGACATGGTCATTCATTGGGAACTTTAAATTAAACCGACATAGATCATGTGAGCATCATGAAATCCAGTGTCTCCCCCACACCTAAAAGAGGTGGAATCACCGGCCAAAGTGACCCATAACATGCTAGCGTACATAAGAGTTTAACCCCGTCAGATCCCTATATTGGCTATATAGGTTCGAAGACAGGTAATATAAGGCATCACCGCTCATAGCTAGTCTGTCGGTGCTCAGTATAAAGATCCATTACATACAACTCATACGTCATGGAAGTTGGCTTCTAGTATGAGGACATCATAGCTCAATAGATGATTTCTCATCTCATCATTAGTATTAAGTGTGTTAATCTCAATATTGTCATTAGAGTGTTCATAGATACTAGTCTCTTCATTGACATACAATCTCATAGGTTAGTACGTCTTGGTAACATTTACTTAGTCTCAATTCAGATTATTCTCATCTTTTATCTTAGCCTTATATCATGTTGTCACCACTTTTATCAACATTAGCATAGTTGCTCTTCATAATTGCTAACCCTTTTTTTACGTCAATGTTCATTTCTGTATTTCCCAATGAACTTGGTCATTTGTGTGTTTCACACTCTGACTTAGCCCATCTAGGGTTATATCATTTCATTACATACATCATAGGTTCACTTCTTTTAAACGTATGCTAGACTTATGAGTCTATACACACAAGACATGAGGCTTCATTCATAGTTCGTTAAATGACTCATATCTTCCTAAGATTAAGTAGTACAAGACTTATTTTTATTTTATATATGCCAAGATATTGATTTCGATCTAAGTAGGTGGCATTATTCTTGTATATTTAATTCACGTATGACTTATGTATCGATACGGAAGTTTGGTCAAGGAAACCCAAGTTTGAATCACTTGGATAACATTTACATTTTTCATTGATTTTATTTTTAATCTCCATGACATTGGGACTCTAGATCGAACCTAACATTAACATCGTATCATTATTTTTCTACTTGGTTTTCCTCTTAATTTGGCCAAAGGGTTGTGGGTTGAAACCCCCACAACCCCTTTTTATTTTTAATTAAAATACTATAGTCCCATTTTGCATAAATCAAGAGGTTGTGGGATCAAACCCCAACAGCCTCTTTCATTTTATTCATTATATTCGCTGGGAATTGGGAGTTTGTGGGTTTGAACCCCCACAGCCTCCTTATTTAAATTTTAAATTCGCTAAAGCTGTGAGTTTGTGGGTTCGACCCGCCACAGCCTCCTTACATTTATTTTTTATAAAAGTTTGCTTAACTATGCGTTTTGGCAGTGAGGTTGTGGGATCAAGTCCCCACAGCCTCACTTTATTTTCTTAATTATTTCACTCCTCTACTTTCCAGCCTTGAGGTCGTGGGTTCGATTCCCACGCCTCACATCTTCTTCTTTTTTCTTCTTTAATTTTCTCTTCTCTCATTCGTTGCCTGGAAGTCGTGGGTTCAATTCCCATGCCTCCCATTTATATAATTGATTAATTATTTTTGCCATTCTCTTCCAGTAACCCGATTTTGAATCCCCCAGCCCCCTTTTTCATATCTTTTTTTCGCGAATTACAGTAGCCACACGGGTGAGGTCACATGTTCGAATCCTGGTGGCCTCACCCCTTTAAAATTTATTAAGTTTCCAGATTCCTTTATTAAATTTTAGTCTAAATTAACATTTCATTGTTGCTGGAAATTTTGGTCATTTGTAATTCATTTTTATCAACGTTTCACTTGAACTCCTAAGGAAATTCGTAGACCATTTTAACTATTTTTTAGGCACATCTTTCATAGGTTTGTTTGGCTAAAAGATTGTTATTCAATCATCCTCATTTCATTGCAATGAACATCACGTTTTGTACAACTTTTGCACATAAAATACAAGGATTAAACATGCCATTTAACAACTCCAACATTGACTAAGTTCACTCCCACACGTTGCACAAACACATCACTTTTTCACATAATTTCGGACAACATATTCAATATTCACATAATTCTGAACATGCATACTTAAACATAGACATCACGAAAACACATTTTATCCCTACTTTGTACATGCAAACATACCCAACCTATAATTCAATGGGAGCTAGTGACAGGGATGCAACAGGGAACAACCCTAGTTTTCGGAATGAATATTGTGAACCTTAAGGGTCTCTTGGGAAAGGGACCAAGAGAGAAGAAACCCACACGTTTTATGAAGTTCAAACCTCGACTTGCTGCCCAAAATATTCTCCAAAAATCACGTCCATATCCCCTCAAAGTCAACACCAACTCGACAGACAAACTTCTCTTTGCCTACGTGATTGATTTCGTTTGGTTTCTCATATTTTCGTTGTGAGTTCTTCAAATGTGAAGAAAATTGGTTTACCTACTGTTTCTTTGAAGTTATTTGTTAGAGAGAATCGTTAGTGAGAGTGATATAGATGTGAGAGAGATGAGAGTGTGGGAGAGAAGAGTTTTTTAAGGATTAGGAGTCTAGTTTAGGATTTAGGCAAATAAGGTTTTTATTTAATTATTAAAAATCAGATTTCCATTTATTTTAAATCAGATAATAAATCATAAATATAAATTAATTACATTAATTTACCAACATAAATTAAAAATAATTTAACTCATTGCTTCCACCTAGGTTCGAACCTGGGTGGATCAAGACTTCACTTCAAGAGCCAATTTTCGGTCCTCTCTCCGCAAAATGCCCTTCCACTTTATTAATTAAATAAATAATTATATATTTAGGCTAATTATGATACTACCCTTATTATGGAAAAAGACTTTTTTACCCTAGACCCTCCAAACCTAAGATTTTCCCTTTATAAGTCTGGTAAAGACTCCTTCAAGAAAATTTTTGTATCCGAGAGCCCTATATGGTTGGACCTAACCTTTTCTAGATCAACTAACTCCCCAAGTTAGTTGGATTGGCTATAGCAAGGGTTCAGAAATATGGTTCTACACGCATCAATCCGTGTGAACCCAGTCTAATCGTAGGCATTCTAGACACATTAAGCATTACTTAGCATATTCATTTTTTTAGGGTTGTTACATTATCCCCCCCCCCCAGGAACATTCTTCCCCGAATGACACTACTCTTTACTAACAATAAGTAAGTCATCTATAGAATGTATGCCTACATATGTAATTCAATATTCCCCATTGGTGACTATCTGATTCAAATATTAACATGATGGTGCACATCCTTGAAACCTACTAGTAGCTTCACATTAATGGACTGCGGAATTAAATACTAATAATAACAGAGTATTTAGCAGGAACAAGAAAACTTACAAAATTGAAAACTTCTTTATTTCATCATGAGAGCAAACATAATTACAGAGAGAGTCTTTCTTGAAATTTCTTAGAAGTAGAAAATTTCGAATGCCCTCTAGTATTACAACAAGTCTGTTTTATAGACTTCAAAAAGTGAGAAAGCAAAGAGATAAGAGCGAATCCTTAAGAGATAAGAGCGAATCTTCTTGCTTTTCCCTTTTTCTTTTGTGATAATGGTCTGAGCCATGCTTTGGATAGTGGTGGGACCAGATACTTTTCTTTTTGAAAGTATCTTCACGTGATAACCAGCTTTTAATATAATGGTGGGTCCTTCTGGGGTCCAAGTGTTAACCAGTAAAGATTCCGTTTCTTTGAAACTCTTTTACTTTCTTCAGAGATAATTCCCATTTTTAATGTCTATCTCGAAGACTAATTATTCCGCTTTTTGAAAGCTCAATTAGGGTTAATCAAATGGATTTAAGTAGGATTGTGCTAAAGCCTTTGGAATTAGCATATCACCATTATCGTCACTTTGTGACGAAGCTTGTTCAAGAAGTTGTTCAACAGCCTCTTGGTCTGGATTATCTTTTTCATTGTCTAAATCAGACAAAGCCTTCTCAAGTCTTTTCTTTAATTCACTCTTTGATGGTGAATTCTTGATTTGTAGCTTCTTTGAAGATGAAGGAGATTCTTTAACCTTTGGAGACCATCCTTTAATTCTGGTCTCTTTGGAGAGATATTTTATCCTGTCAAATTCAGAGACGCAAAATGTCCAACTTATAATATAAGATAGACGTCTTTTAAAGAAATACTTACATAGTTTTATATGCTCTGGAAGAGTGGAGATGTTTTCTTCAACTTGAAATTGTAGATATCCATCCCTAAACCTTCTAGGCATAACTTGTTCATTTCCCCCGAAGTAACTCCACCACTCGTAGAACCATCTGGGGATAACAGAAGTCTGAGCTTCTATACAATACTTAACAAACCAAGAATGAGTAGTTGGTCTGACAAATAAAAAGTTCATCCATGCATTCTTGTAATCGAACCAATTGAATGTTTGAGGATTAAATCTTTTAGAAAGATTTATAGGAGTAATGAGATGATCTGTCAACCAATTGGAGGGAGACAAAATCTTTTTAATTGTAAACTTCGAATAGGCAATGCTATCCTGATCAGATTGATCTGCAAGTTCATGCTCGATTTCGATTGAACCTGTGTCAATAAGAATAAACTCAAAATATCTTCTAGTTTTTAAAGCATTATCAGTATCTACATAATTCCTGTTGTGGTAAACTGGTTTAAGTAGATCCTTTACTTCAAGACTTTGCAATTCCTTATCTAAAGCAAGGATTGGTATTGTAAACAAAGGATATATTTCAAAGTTCTCTTTTTCTATTGGAAGAGCCTTTTCTTTATCCTTTCTGATCATCGGAGATACAGCTTCTGCAAAGTTTTCTGGTTCCTTCATTGCATAGCTGTCACTTGTTAGTTTTTGAGAAAATATGAGTTTTCCCGAAGGAGACATGGAGGATTCTGGATCCTTTGAGAATGGTTTCTTCAATACGAGCATGTTTGAAGAACTGCTTTGTGGTAACGCTGTTGGGTTAAGCGGTGGAAAATGCGCCAATGCTGAGTACCTATTTTGTCCTAAGCTTGGCCTAATTGGATAAGGATTTGCTCCAGGATTTAGTGCTGTAGGCCTGACCTGATTTGGTTCTGGCCTGATTGTAAATGGATTTACTCCGAGAGCTGATACTGGTGCGGTAGGCCTGTTTGGCCTAGCCTGCGATTTTCCTCGATTCATTTTTACCCTGTAAAAATTCACGGGTTAGAAAATCAGGAAGAGAGTTGTCTTCTCCTTTGAGATATTCTATCTGAAAATCAAAGCTGGATAATAAAGCTTGCCATCTAGCAAAAATCTGTTTAGAAACAAGGTTTTTAACATCTTTTTCTAGAATTTCTTTAGCAGATTTGCAATCTACCCTAAGCAAAAATTCTTTATTAACAAGATCGTCTTGGAACTTAGTAATACATAAGACTATAGCAAGAACTTCTTTCTTAACGGTGCTATAGTTGCATTGAGCAGGGTTCCAAATACCAGAAGTGAACCTAACAAGTTGTTCAGGTTCTTTAGGAGCTTTTCTTTGTTTAAGAATGCCTCCATAACCTAAATCTGATGCATCTGTTTCAACTATCATAAAACAATCAGGGTTGGGGATCCCTAAGCATGGGAGGCTTTTAACAAGTCTTTTGATATGAATGACAGCATTAGTTTGAAGCTCATTCCAAGGAGGCGGAGAGGTCTTCAACCTGTCATACAAAGGTTTGCAGATTTGCCTAATTTTAGGGATGAAGTCAGCCACATAATTAAGGCTTCCTAGAAAACGCTGCAACTGAGTCTTGTCAGTAATAACATCAGGAAATTTATCTGCAAACTCGATGGCTCTGCAAATGGGTAAATAGGTTCCTTGAAAAAGATCATGGCCTAAAAATCTAATTTTTGTTTGAAACAACAAAATTTTCTTTGCACTGACAACCAGGCCATTGTTTTTAACAATATTGAAAAATGAATTTAGATGTTTAAAATGAGAATCTATGTCCTCAGAAAATATTAAAACATCATCAATATAGACAATTGAAAATCTGCTAATATGATTAAAAATGGAATTCATTATATTTTGAAATTCTGAAGGGGCATTTTTGAGCCCAAAAGGCATAACGTTCCATTCATATTGTCCAAAGGGGACATTGAAAGCAGTTTTATATTTATCCTTTTCAGAAATTTGGATTTGCCAAAAACCGGATTTCATATCAAACTTGCTATAAATATTAGCTTTATAAGTTCTTTTTAAGAGATCCCTTTTGTTAGGAATCGGATATCTAATCCATTTCAAAACTTTGTTTAAAGGTTTGTAGTTTATGACTAACCTTGGGGCTCCTCTTTCTTTTTCTGCTGCATTGTTGACATAGAAAGCTGAACAGCTCCAAGGGGACTTGGAAGGGCGAATAATCTTGTTATTCAAAAGAGAGTTAATTTCAGTTTTACAAATTTCCATAAGATCTTGATTCATTTGAATAGGCCTAGCTTTCGTAGAAATGGCCTGTTCATTGAATCCATCAATATATGGAAGATCAACAATGTGGGATTTTCTGTCCCAAAAGGAGTTAGGAAAATCAGAGCAAATTTCTTTTTCAAAATTTTTTTTCAGGTTTGAAATTTTAGAGATCATTCCCGGGGTTTTTAAAATTTGCTCAATTTTTTGATATTTAATATCGCTTTTAAGAAAACAAACCTGCTGAGATAAATTATTTAATCTAAAAGAAGTTTTCTTATGAACAAAATTTCTTTCATCTTGTGAAAGTGTTTTAATAAAGGGGAAGGAAATGTTTTTTCCCAAAATATTAGTTTTGATAGCATCAAAATCAGAGACATAAGGTTTTATTTGAGTAATGAAAGGTATTCCCAAAATAATATCTTCACTGATATTTTTTGTAATAACAAAATCATTAGTCAAGCAAATACCATTATTGCAAATATGAGCGTTATGCAATTTATAATCAATAATAATACGCTCACCTGTTGCGCTGTATAACTTAGTAGTACCTTTTTGAAGATACTTGGTAGGGATCAAGCCTTCAACTATGCAGTTTCTACCTGCTCCACTGTCTAATAAGGCAATCTTGTTTAGAATCAAATTGTCATTGACAACAAGTTTTATCAATATATGAGAACTCTGAGGTCTGACTCTGGTGATCATTGTGACTCCTGCCGAGTCATCATCATCACTATCGTTACTATCTGTTTGATTGGAGGGTTCTCCTAAATCTTTGGGTGAAGAGGTCTTAAGGACATTATTGGCTAGATCATTAATCTCAAGACAATGAAGTCTGGATTTAATATCTCTGATTTCTTTTTTCAGAGTATTAACTTCTCCTCTGAGCTCATCAATTGAAGGCTCAACCTTTTTGTGATCAAATCTGCTCATGATTTGTTTCATACTAAAAGGCTCTACATGAGGCCTTTCCTCGTGGTAATGCTTAGTAACCAATTTTTGTAATTCAAGGAGGTACTTTCTCCTAGCATCTTCATCTTGAATATGTTCAATTGTTTCGAACAATGTTTCAGCTGTTCTTTCAGAGAGAACTCTAACATCTTTAGCTCCACATAAGCAAAATGGTCCATGACAATCACAAGTCGTTTCATTATCTGAGTCTTGAGCGATATTCAGGAATTCTTCGTCACTTTCGTTGGAAGATTCTTGAGAGTGAATGGATTCAGAATCAGATTCTGATTCTTCTTCTTCAAGGATAGAGAAGAGCTTATCTTTGGTTTCTTCATCGACCTGGAGAAGACTAATCTTTTTCTTTTTCTTCTTATTTCTTGGACATTGATTTGATCTATGTCCTTTCTTTCCACATGTCCAGCATGTATCTCCTGAAGAAGATTCTTTAGATGCTTTTTTCTTAGGCTTGTAATCCTTAGATTTGGATGACTTCTTGCTGATCCTTTTATTTTCTTGGCGGCTGTTTTTATCAGCCTTTTTTGCTGAAGGAGGTTTTAAAGCAGGAAAACCAAAGTCGTGACACAAACTTCCTAATTCAGCAGATGTCATTCTTCTGTCATTCTTAAGTTGTTCTCTTAGCTTGAGATCAGTGCATAATTCCATAGCTACTATGGTTACGACACTGATTAAATCGCCATAAGACAGGAGGCTGTAAGGGATCTTTCCCTCGCATCTGTCTTTGATCTTGGATCTTACCTTTTCAGCGAAGTGTGGGGGTAACCCACTGATGAATCGCTCTTTCCAATAATCGTTGTTACAATCTTGTCTGATCATAACTTTGTTAATGAACATATCTTTATACCATTTCCAATCTGTAAGTCTTTTACAGTGTAGGTTATTGAGAATCTCAAGACTCCTATCTTGAAAGAGTCTAGGTTCTCCTACAAAATGCTTGGCGATACTATAAACCAGGGTGGCAAAAGCATCCTCAACAGGGATTTCTGTAGATACAGAAGTTCCTTCTTCTTCTTTAACAACAGTTTTGAGGATTGTTGCATTAAAAATGGTGTTTTTATCCTGCTCAGTTAGATAATTGTCCCACCAATTTTTTAATGTTCCTGTGAATCCAGCTACAACCCTATGAGCGGCTTGCTTATCAGTAGCACCTCTTAATTTATAAGCTGTTACAGAAATTCCTATTTCTTGCAGCTTGTTATAAATTTGGCCTTCTGCCATTCCATCAATGTTCCACTCGGTTATACCGTTTCCGTCGGCATGAGCATAAGGGTGAAGATGATTTTCTTCAAACTGAACATCAGGAAAGGAAGGTCTAGGGTAGTAGTTTCTCTTATTAGGAAATCTATTCTCTGAATGGATTGCACCAAGGTTATTTCCTTTGGTAACATTGAGTTTAGAGAGTTGTTCACTGATTCTCTCTATGAGGCTGGAGTTGTCGTCCTTTTTACTAAGGTCTGGGAAATTTTCTTTTGAAAACTCAGGGACCTTAAATATGGGGATAGTCTCACCTTTTTCAATAACTTTTGAAGAACTAGGTTTGTTACCTATTTGGTTGGAGTTCTTTTGTTTGGAAGAGTCTTCAATTTGTTTGGAGACTACATGAAGAATCTGATTGGTATAATTGTTTTGCTCGATAATCTGATTAACATTATCAGCGGTAACCAAGGAGGTATTCTTTTCAAGGGTTTTTTTGAAGGGAGAAGCAATAATAATGTCCTTTCTGTAAGGAATTCTCAATCCTTCAAGAGGAGGAGTGATGCTTTCAACAACTTCGTTTCTAGTATGCCATTTATTCACTAGAACTTGGAGAGATAACTTTGTGTCATCAATTTGCCCAGAAAATTCAAACCATTTGAAGAATTCAACTTCTGCTTTGAATCTCTTCATATCTAAATACCATTTGTCTCTAAAGGCTTTTCTTTTAGACAAAGGGTAAGTAGCTTTATACCAATCTACTTTCTGTTTATGCTCAGGAAGTTTCCACCATTGATTGAGGATCTTTTTATCAGGGATAAATTCATTTTCTGTAAGAACTCCAAGGGAACTTCTCTTAGGTTCTTCAGGTCTCATATCACTGGGAGTAGGACTTCCAATATTTTCATAATAAACTTTGGGGATATTTTGAGAAAAATCTACCCCTCTAAGTTTTCCCTTATCAATCTGTTCAGTAGAGGTTATCGAGTCACCTTCACTGAATTCTTCTCGAAAACCGGAAGAAGGTCTAGCTGAAGACATTCTTCTACTTGAAGACGCTTGGCTAAAGGAATTGGTTCTAAGAAACTTTAGGTTAACTGAACCATCAGGGAACTGAATAACATGGTCAAGTTGAGACCTTTCAGCTTGAACAGGTAAAGGGTTGGTTATAGATTGAAATTTCCATTCTTCGTCTGAGAGAATGTCATTCCATTTCAATAATCTGGGAACAAAGGTAGTACTATGCTGTTGATTTGCTTCCATAAGCATAGTGAATCCTTTGGAGCTGACTTTAAGGGCTTTAGGGGCAATGGTAGTTTTCATAAGCTTGTAATATACCCTATATATTACAGCTATTTCTCTGGTGTCTACCTTGCTATTCATGTTCTTGGTTTTGACGTTGAGCGTCAAAGTGTCCATAATATTGGGGTCATTAATATCAACAGAATAGTTGGGATAACAATTAAAATAAACCGGGCCATCAGCGAGGTTACTTTCTAAGACCCCTAAAAGAGAGTCGTCAAAATTAAGAAGTCTATCATCCCGCAAGAGAAGACAAATGGGAATATTTAAACCTTTTCGGAAAAGAGGCTTAACAGCAACTTGGACAAGACCGATATGAAGAAATTTAAAATCCTTTTTATAACGATCAATATCAGCAGCAATTAATAATTTAATAGATTCAAGACTATTATTAATAGCAGTAGTTTGTTCACAGGTTTTAATATTAAAACGTTTGAACAAAGAGAAATTACCCAACTGATAAATTTTTTCAAAGGGCTCTCGAGGGATGTCCCAATTTTGTAAATCATTTTCTATTTTTGAAATAGAAACATTAACAGAATTAACAATATTAGAATTCATGAAAAGAGAACTGTCCTACGGAAGTATGTATACAATGAAACAATTTCTAGAAAGAGTATATGAGAGAATACTAGAGTTATGTTGGCATAATATCATTATCGTCATAGCAATACAAAGTCAAATTATCTTGGATTTTACTTGAAATCGTTGAGAGGTTTTGGTAGTAGAAACGCCTTGGATCTTGCTGCCTCTCCTAGGTCTTACTATGATCCCTTTCTGGCTACTCTACTCAAAGTCAACATTACTTGACAACCTCATCTCAACAGGCATTCAAAACCTCAAATATAAACTTTGTATGTATGATAAATGAGATTACACGAACATAATAACAGTATGCAAAATATACTTATTCTAAAAATTGTTCAAACTATACTAACTTCCTGGACAGTAGAGAATTTAGCTACGCATGCTTACATATAACATGGCTCTGATACCATAATTCAGCGGAATTAAATACTAATAATAACAGAGTATTTAGCAGGAACAAGAAAACTTACAAAATTGAAAACTTCTTTATTTCATCATGAGAGCAAACATAATTATAAGATTTGAATGAAAGCTAATTAATGACTCTTCAATTCCAAATCAACTTTAAAGCTTGGCCAAGTTAAGTACTGAATTGTTCTTATGATTAAAAGTTGGGTTGCTTAAAATGATAAGATTATTATAGTATAAACATGAAGTTAATCGACTTGGCTAGAGATAATATCATGACAAGTGTTTAGTTAAAGCTTGATTTATGCCAACAAATTGGATATTAATATTATTTCCAAAATATAATATAGAGTTGGCCAGTGACTAAGTCATACCAATCTTATATGGCCAATGTAAATTATGATTCTTCTTGTAAGGCCAAATACATGTTAAAGATTGACTTGACAAGATGTAACTCAATGAACTCATGACCTAGGGTATGCCAATGATCGAGACAAGTCCCAACATACCATATCTAAATGAACTTGTGAACATAGTTGCACATTGAATAAGTCCTTATAACTTTCATAAAAAAATAGTACAAGACTACCAAATAACATTGAACAAGATAAGGTGAGTAATTAAAGAACTAAAAGCTTATGAGTCATGAAATTGACCTAGAATGGGGTGTTCAAGGAAGTGAGACAAGTCTCACTTGCACCTAAACAATTATGTTAAAGATACTCACATAAGAGGGTGTTAGAAATCGTGAGACAAGTCTCATTCATACCATAATGATAATGTAAGACCTAAGTTCACATTTATCACCTATAGAAAGGGATGACATGTCATCCATTGAGCTAAACATACCTCATACTAGAAGCAAGCTTCGATAATGTATGAGTCAACTCTAAAGTTGTAAAGTATGATAAATTGAGCAAAGCACCGATAGACTAGTAATGAGCTTGGCAAGCACATGTAAGCCTCATGACATGAGACTACCACAAATGTGGGTAAGGGTATTCATATTATCCTAGTCTTTGAACTATGTCTCCAGCATAGGTTACAAGCTAGTTGATCCACCTAAGAAAGCTAGTAACTATTCTGCTTCACTTTGCCCGGTGAACCACCTCTTTTCATTGTGGGGAAGATACTGGATTTGATGTTAGCTCACATGATCTATGTCGGTTAAATGCTTAATATTTCTTTAATAAAGTAAGAAAGAAATAAACAAAGAAAGAAAGACTGAAAGAACTAGGAAGATTAGGGGTGTTCGGATAAGATGACCAAAGGGTGAGGTTAGACTAAGTAATGATGTAAGTCATTCTTAGTCATTGCATAGAAAGATCCCAATGGAAGTCTTAAAAGAATATCCTAAGTCAACCTAGCATGTTCAAAGATAACATGAGATGAAAGAATAAGAAATGTAAGTTCAAAGTGAACTAAGTAAGCAAATGATCAAATAATGGGCATAGTAGATAAATATGTGCCCCAACATCTTTATATTATGCAAATGATCAATTAATGGAAAGAGCCAATAAATATATGCCCAGTATTTTCATATTATGCAAATGATAAAATAATGGTAATAGATAATAAAGATTGGGTTATCAAGACTTCATGCCCAATTTAATAACAATAGAAAGAATAACTTGTAAGTAGGGTAGTCAAATCATTTCCTTAGTCTTTTGAATTACTTACTTGATTAATTGTAGGAACGGGACTACGATGAATTATTTCACTTTCAAGTAAACATAGGATCCAAAGATATCATTGATCTACACAACAAAAATAAGAAAAGACTGAAAAATAAATTAAGTCTTGCGAGAAAAACCTTCGGCCTAAGGAGAGCAAAATTATTAAATTTTGCTTGAGTTTTTCTAAAATTATATTCATGGTTCCAAGGTCTTATGTTCATATAAAAAAATGAGTTGTGTGCTTTAAATGCATGAAAATATGTCATATTCATAACATGATTCATAAATAACGAATAAGGAAAGTGAAGTGACTTCACTTTCCAAAAATGGCATGTTGCTATAGGAAGAGCTTTCCTTGATCATGCACAGTCCTTATGTATTTATGTGCATACACCCATACTTAGTACAAATGTGTACTAACCCATATACAATTACTATTTTTATAGGTGCAGGTCCTTGAAGAATATTGAAGATCAGTTGAAGTTGTTTGGACTAGTACCTCCAGACTTTCGTATGTCCTTTTGAGTTTGAGGATGCCTACGCTTTATATTCTAGCTTTAGTATATTAGACATAGATAATGGATGTTGTACCTAGTGCTTCCTTCCAAAAAATTGATCAAGTTGTTTTATTAGGGTCGGTTGTGCAACTATTAATGATATTATAAATTCTTCATTTCAATTGTTCAATCTGTTAATAGATGGTTGTTTATTTTGAGATGTTAGTATATAACTCTTATACAGGAATTATATTAAGTGTAAGTACACTTCATTAAAGTCAAAAAGTTTTAATATTTTGGATAAAATTAACTGTATGATTGTGATGAAAGCTAGAGGAGGTTTGTCTGCGACCTCTCAGAGGTTAACAACGCCGGTCTCATCTAGGGTCTAGGACTTTGGTGTGAAAAACTTTGTATCAGAGCTTGTCGTTAAATTACCTATGAACTATGGCTCAAAACAACCATGTTGTGTAGTTTTTAGATTATGGTTGTGAAGTGCACCATAACCATGACATAGAAACTGAGTGATGTTAAGAAACTTCCCTTCTTCTACTCTTTATTATGTTGTGTAGAGCTTTGACATTTTGTGTCATTCTAGCATCTAACTTGCTTCTTGTGTGCGGGTAGAAAAATGAACTCAAGAAGAAACGCAGGCAGGAGAGTTGGAGAAGCAGCTGCTGAGGGAAACCAAGCTCCTTCTCAAGCCCCAGCTGCCATTGTGTAAGTACCTATCAACCCAGTTGCATTGACTGATGGAGAAGTGAGAGCAACACTGGTTCAGATGGCCCAAGCCATCACTGCTCAGGCACAGGCTAATACAGTCCAGGCCACTAGAGAGGGTGATACCCGGGAGAACCCACATGCTAGCACCATGGCTAGCAGACTGAGAGACTTCACCAGGATGAATCCTCCAATCTACTTCGGGTCAAAACCAATGAGGATCCCCAAGTGTTTTTCGACGAGTTCCATAAGATTCTCTGTGCTATAGGTGTTAATGAAGAGGAGAAGGCTGAGTTGGCTGCATACCAGCTCAAGAATGTGGGCGAGGTATGGTAAAAGATGTGGGTAGATGGCCGAGCTCCAGGAGAAATCCGCATCACTTGGGACATTCTCAAAACTGCATTCCTGGGAGAGGTTCTTTCCCAAAGAGCAAACAGAGGCTAAGGTTTGGGAGTTCATCAATCTACGTTAGGAAGGTATGTCAGTCAAGGAATACTGCTTGAAGTTTGTTAAACTTTGCAAATATGCTTCTTCCCTATTATCTAGTAGTAGGGATGAGATGAGCAAGTTTGTGACAGGTGTATCGAAAGATCTGGAACAGGAATGTCGGGCATCCATGTTGCATTATAACATAGACCTTGATGGGTTAATGGTATATTCATAGTAGGTGGAGGAGGGTCATCGAAGGAAGAGAGGCTGAGAGGGCAACAACCTTAGGCCCTAGGATCAGGATGGTTCTAGTACTAGTAGGAGTTCGTTTGGAGTCCAGGACATGCCCAAGTTCAAGAAGGGGCACCAACACTCAGGTAATCCTACTCCTTCAAGGAACACTAATGCCAAAGGGGACAAGTCTAGCCCCAACAAGGGAAATTATAGAAATGCCCAGCGTGACAAAAAGTCGTGTGGTAAGTGTGGCCGTTTTCATGGAGAAGAGTGCATCGTAGGTTCTAATGCCTGTTGTGGGTGCACAAGAGTGGGCATATAATTAGGGACTGCCCACATGTGAAGAATCAGGCCAATGCAGATACTCAGCCTCGTCCTACTACTACTGCTACATCCGATCCTCCTATGAGGAAAAGGTTCCATGCTTTGAAAGGCAGAGAGGAGCAGGAGAAGTCAGTTGATATGGTCACTAGTACCATTGCATGTCTTTTCTTTTCCTGTGTATACATTGTTAGATCCAGGATCCACCTTATATTTTGTTACTCCTCTAGTAGATAGTAAATTTGAATTGCTTCCAGACATCTTGCATGAACCTTTTCTAGTTAGTACTCCATAGTACACAACATTAGAGCTGAAAGAGTATATAGAGATTAGCCAATAACTATTCTTGATAGATTTACCTATGCGGACCTAATAGAATTATTATCTAAGGGGTATTTATACCACTTAGTCTGAGTCAATGACTTAGTATATGAAGTTCCTTCCATAGACTCTCTGTCCATAATGAATGAGTTTCAAGATGTCTTTCTTGAGGATTTACCAGGACTCCCTCTTGAATGGGAAATTGACTTTGGTATTGACTTAGATCCCAACACCAAACCAGTTTTCGTTACTCCGTATAGAATGTCTCCAACTGAACTCAAAGAGTTGAAGTTGTAGGTAAAAGATCTACTTGATAAGGGCTTTATCAAGCCGACCATATCCCCATTGGGTGCTCCACTGTTGTTCATTAAGAAAAAGGACGGAACCCTTAGAATGTGTATCGATTATCAGCAACTGAACAAAGTCACTATAAAGAACAAACACCCTCTTCCCAAAATTGATGATCTATTTGATCAGCTCCAAAGTTAAAGTTTCTTTTCTAAAATAGATCTCTGGTCAGGGTATCTCCAGCTTAGAGTGAGACAAGAGGATATTCCTAAGACTGCCTTCCGTACTAGGTATGGTCATTACAAGTTCATGGCATGTCATTTGGTCTCACTAATGCACCAATAATGTTTATGGACCTTATGAATATGTCTTCCGTGAGTACCTTGATTCTTTTCATAGTATTGATAGATGACATCCTCATATGCTCTAAGACCAGAGAAGAGCATGAAAAGCATTTGATAATGACATTGCAAGTACTTAGGGAATATCAATTGTATGCAAAATTCAGGAAATGTGAGTTTTTGGTGAGATCAGTGACCTTCCTTGGTCACTTGGTGTTCGACCAGGGTTTAGAGGTTTATCCGAAAAAGATTGAGTCAGTAAAGAACTGCCCGATACCCTGCAATCCTATAGACATTCGGAGTTTCTTGGGTTCGACTAATTACTATCGCAGGTTTGTTGATTGTTTTTCCGCTATTACTACTCCATTGACAGATTTAATAAAAAAGAAGGCGAAGTTTGAGTTGTCTGAAACTTGTGAAAAGAACTTCCAAGATCTCAAAGACCGACTCACTTCAGCCCTAGTTCTCACATTACTGAGGAGTGTTGTGAAGACCCCAGACGAGACCGACGTCGTTGACCTCTCAGAGGTCGGAGACAAGCCTATTTACCTCATTCTTACTTAGTCTAGTTTAATTTTAGAGGAAAATTTGAATCTTTTTGTTTCCTAACATGCTTACTAAATATTCTATTACATGTATAATTGTTCACCATCAACCATCTAACATTAAGATTATCAAATAAAAGAAATAGTTCATAGTTGTATTAAATATGTACTTGCCAAAACGACAACAATACAAAGTTTGAAATGAAATGGGAAGTGAAAAACTAGTGGAACATGCTCCACTAGATAAAGCCTACATCTAATCTAGATAATAATAGTAGACTGCCTCGAACATATGAGGGTCTACCAAGTCCGGATGAAAGCTCCACGTTCGGATAGCTGCAACGTCAACCTATAAGCTCTAGCGTCCACGTGTGCCTGCACCTAAAAATATAGAGTTGTATGGAATTAGAACACACTTGTACTAATTAAAGGTATATGCAAGCATACAACAAGGACATGCATGAGAAAGGATCGCACTTTCCTAGCAATATGATTATAGCAGGTCATGTCAGTGGACTTGCCAAATTGAGATTAGGAAAGTGAGTGAACTTTCCAAGTTTGGATTAGGAAAGTTTATGAGCTTTCCAAATTTGGATTATGAAAGTTATGCCATGAGAGTAAAATGCATCATCATACTTATTATTTTGCACACAATACACAACATCGTACACATAGCAGAGATCATAATTCATATAACACATAACGTTGTTCATATCGTTCATTAGAATGCCATGAGACCTTGAAATCATGGACATGACATTAAGACTTCTTAAAAATGAGGTCTAAGCATATGGGACCTCAACTAGGGAGTTTGCTTTAGCAAACATAGAGTCTACTTCATTCATTCATACATACTTCATTTCATTTCATTCATGGGCTAGTGTAAACATCAGCTATACCTAGGATGTAGTTTAAGACTTTCATCGGGTTCGTTGTGCAATGACCAAGAAGGACCTAATGTCATTACTTGAATATAGCTCACCTCTTCATTATCTTTTCCTAACACCTTTGGTAAAATTCGTTTCATTATGTGCATCATTTGAGGTTGGACTTGGTCATTCATTGGGAACTTTAAATTTAACCGACATAGATCATGTGAGCATCATGAAATCCAGTGTCTCCCCCACACCTAAAAGAGGTGGAATCACCGGCCAAAGTGACCCATAACATGCTAGCGTACATAAGAGTTTAACCCCGTCAGATCCCTATATTGGCTATATAGGTTCGAAGACAGGTAATATAAGGCATCACCGCTCATAGCTAGTCTGTCGGTGCTCAGTATAAAGATCCATTACATACAACTCATACGTCATGGAAGTTGGCTTCTAGTATGAGGACAACATAGCTCAATAGATGATTTCTCATCTCATCATTAGTATTAAGTGTGTTAATCTCAATATTGTCATTAGAGTGTTCATAGATACTAGTCTCTTCATTGACATACAATCTCATAGGTTAGTACGTCTTGGTAACATTTACTTAGTCTCAATTCAGATTATTCTCATCTTTTATCTTAGCCTTATATCATGTTGTCACCACTTTTATCAACATTAGCATAGTTGCTCTTCATAATTGCTAACCCTTTTTTTACGTCAATGTTCATTTCTTTATTTCCCAATGAACTTGGTCATTTGTGTGTTTCACACTCTGACTTAGCCCATCTAGGGTTATATCATTTCATTACATACATCATAGGTTCACTTCTTTTAAACGTATGCTAGACTTATGAGTCTATACACACAAGACATGAGGCTTCATTCATAGTTCGTTAAATGACTCATATCTTCCTAAGATTATGTAGTACAAGACTTATTTTTATTTTATATATGCCAAGATATTGATTTCGATCTAAGTAGGTGGCATTATTCTTGTATATTTAATTCACGTATGACTTATGTATCGATACGGAAGTTTGGTCAAGGAAACCTAAGTTTGAATCACTTGGATAACATTTATATTTTTCATTGATTTTATTTTTAATCTCCATGACATTGGGACTCTAGATCGAACCTAACATTAACATCGTATCATTATTTTTCTACTTGGTTTTCCTCTTAATTTGGCCAAAGGGTTGTGGGTTGAAACCCCCACAACCCCTTTTTATTTTTAATTAAAATACTATAGTCCCATTTTGCATAAATCAAGAGGTTGTGGGATCAAACCCCAACAGCCTCTTTCATTTTATTCATTATATTCACTGGGAATTGGGAGTTTGTGGGTTTGAACCCCCACAGCCTCCTTATTTAAATTTTAAATTCGCTAAAGCTGTGAGTTTGTGGGTTCGACCCGCCACAGCCTCCTTACATTTATTTTTTATAAAAGTTTGCTTATCTATGCGTTTTGGCAGTGAGGTTGTGGGATCAAGTCCCCACAGCCTCACTTTATTTTCTTAATTATTTCACTCCTCTACTTTCCAGCCTTGAGGTCGTGGGTTCGATTCCCACGCCTCACATCTTCTTCTTTTTTCTTCTTTAATTTTCTCTTCTCTCATTCGTTGCCTGGAAGTCGTGGGTTCAATTCCCATGCCTCCCATTTATATAATTGATTAATTATTTTTGCCATTCTCTTCCAGTAACCCGATTTTGAATCCCCCAGCCCCCTTTTTCATATCTTTTTTTCGCGAATTACAGTAGCCACACGGGTGAGGTCACATGTTCGAATCCTGGTGGCCTCACCCCTTTAAAATTTATTAAGTTTCCAGATTCCTTTATTAAATTTTAGTCTAAATTAACATTTCATTGTTGCTGGAAATTTTGGTCATTTGTAATTCATTTTTATCAACGTTTCACTTGAACTCCTAAGGAAATTCGTAGACCATTTTAACTATTTTTTAGGCACATCTTTCATAGGTTTGTTTGGCTAAAAGATTGTTATTCAATCATCCTCATTTCATTGCAATGAACATCACGTTTTGTACAACTTTTGCACATAAAATACAAGGATTAAACATGCCATTTAACAACTCCAACATTGACTAAGTTCACTCCCACACGTTGCACAAACACGTCACTTTTTCACATAATTTCGGACAACATATTCAATATTCACATAATTCTGAACATGCATACTTAAACATAGACATCACGAAAACACATTTTATCCCTACTTTGTACATGCAAACATACCCAACCTATAATTCAATGGGAGCTAGTGACAGGGATGCAACAGGGAACAACCCTAGTTTTCGGAATGAATATTGTGAACCTTAAGGGTCTCTTGGGAAAGGGACCAAGAGAGAAGAAACCCACACGTTTTATGAAGTTCAAACCTCGACTTGCTGCCCAAAATATTCTCCAAAAATCACGTCCATATCCCCTCAAAGTCAACACCAACTCGACAGACAAACTTCTCTTTGCCTACGTGATTGATTTCGTTTGGTTTCTCATATTTTCGTTGTGAGTTCTTCAAATGTGAAGAAAATTGGTTTACCTACTGTTTCTTTGAAGTTATTTGTTAGAGAGAATCGTTAGTGAGAGTGATATAGATGTGAGAGAGATGATAGCGTGGGAGAGAAGAGTTTTTTAAGGATTAGGAGTCTAGTTTAGGATTTAGGCAAATAAGGTTTTTATTTAATTATTAAAAATCAGATTTCCATTTATTTTAAATCAGATAATAAATCATAAATATAAATTAATTACATTAATTTACCAACATAAATTAAAAATAATTTAACTCATTGCTTCCACCTAGGTTCGAACCTGGGTGGATCAAGACTTCTCTTCAAGAGCCAATTTTCGGTCCTCTCTCCGCAAAATGCCCTTCCACTTTATTAATTAAATAAATAATTATATATTTAGGCTAATTACGATACTACCCTTATTATGGAAAAAGACTTTTTTACCCTAGACCCTCCAAACCTAAGATTTTCCCTTTATAAGTCTGGTAAAGACTCCTTCAAGAAAATTTTTGTATCCGAGAGCCCTATATGGTTGGACCTAACCTTTTCTAGATCAACTAACTCCCCAAGTTAGTTGGATTGGCTGTAGCAAGGGTTCAGAAATATGGTTCTACACGCATCAATCCGTGTGAACCCAGTCTAATCGTAGGCATTCTAGACACATTAAGCATTACTTAGCATATTCATTTTTTTAGGGTTGTTACATTATCCCCCCCCCCCAGGAACATTCTTCCCCGAATGACACTACTCTTTACTAACAATAAGTAAGTCATCTATAGAATGTATGCCTACATATGTAATTCAATATTCCCCATTGGTGACTATCTGATTCAAATATTAACATGATGGTGCACATCCTTGAAACCTACTAGTAGCTTCACATTAATGGACTAAGAAACTCTTTCCTAACTAGTCTCATCAAAGCATACAACATAAGTAAACATGTAAGTCATACAAATCAGCAACCAACATGATGACTCAAACATATTATCCTCATACTAGTGTATAAACACCATACACAGTCAAATACATAAAAGACTAATTAAGACTACGCACCCGAGACTTCAATAACGGTGCCCTCCCCTGAACCCCTAGACTTGAGTTCGAAGAATGGTTGCCTCCTTAGAGCCTCTTCACTTGGACAATTGGGTTTAACTTTCTCCTTCCCTTGTTCTTGACTTCTCCTATTCGGACAATCCTTCATCATATGACCCGGTTTCCACAACATTAATTAGATTTAGAGTCCATCATACATTCTCTCCCATGTAGTATGCCACACTTCCTATAAGGTGGCCTCTCATGGGTAGTAAAGTCTTACGAGCTTCAGGGAGTAATCCCTGACTGACATCGATCCCTGCTTAAGGGTGGTGAATCCCTCAACCTTAGCCTCCTTCCTTTATCTGGGAAAGAACCGCCCTAGAAAAGTCATCTTGAAAAGATCCCAACTAATAGGACCCCCACCTAAGGCTCTGATATCCTGCCACACCTTATACCAGGATTGAGCTACATCCTTTAGCTGGTAGGAAACCAACTCAGACTTCTCCACATTAATCAAACCCAATAGCCTAAGCTTGCAAAGTGCTAGCTTGGGCCATCTATACCAAAGTTGTCCTTACATCTCCATCTGTCAACCCCGCTGGGTTAACACGCATCTCTATTCCACAGCAGTTGGAGACTGGGAAGAAACCTGAATTACCCCAACAACCGCTCCTCCATTCTCTCTGCCTACTTTTCTCCTCGTATTACTCTTTTGGAAATTTCAGGAGTTGATGTTAGATACGCTGTTAACACTAAGAAATATGACTTTAGAGAAGGAACAATTAGATTAGGAGAAGGGAAATTATTCCTACGCACCATGCAGTCTCTGATCCAGGATGGTGGTACACTTCACTACCATTACTTAGAAACTACTCGATGTGGTTGATGTGAACTTATTACCCTCAGAATTAACCTAGCACTCTGATACCAACTTTTTCACGACCGGAGTCTATACCCAAGACGAGACCAACATTGTTGACCTCTCAGAGGTCGTAGACAAGCCTAGTTGCCTCATTTTTACTTTGTCTAGGTTAATTTTAGCGAAAAATTTGAAACTTTTTGTTTCCTAAGATGCTTACTAAACATTATATTACATGTATAATTTTTGACCACCAACCATCTAACATTAAGATCATCAAATAAAAGAAGTAGTTCAAAGCTGCATTAAATGTGCACTTGCCAAAACGACACCAATACAAAGTCTGAAATGAAATGGGAAATGAAACACTAGTGAAACATGCTCCACTAGCTAAATCCTACATCTAAACAAGATAATAACAGTAGTCAGCCTCGAAAGCGTGAGGTCATACAAAGTCTTGATGAAAGCTCCACGTCCAGATAGTTGCAATGTCAACCTGTTAGCTATAGCGTCCACCTGTGCCTGCACCTTAATATATAGAGTTGTATGGAATTATTGCACACTTGTAGTAAGTATGGGTATATGCAAGCACACAACAAGGACATTCATGAGAAAGGATAGCTCTTTCCTAGCAACATGATTATAGCAGGTCAAGTCATTGGACATGCCAAATTGAGATTAGGAAAGTGAGTGAACTTTCCAAATTTGGATCAGGAAAGTTTATGAGCTTTCCAAATTTTGATTAGGAAAGTTATGCCATGAGAGTAACATGCATCATCATACTTAACATTTTGCACACAGCACACAACCGCGTACACATAGAACAATCATAATTCATATAACACATAACGTTGTTCATATCGTTCATTAGTATGTCATGAGACCTTGGAATCATGGACTTGACATTAATACTTCCCAAAAATGAGGGCTCAACATATGGGACCTCAACTAGGAGTCTGCTTTAGCAAACACAGAGTCTGCTTCATTCATTCATACGTACTTCATTTCATTTCATTCATGGGCCAGTGTAAACACTCGATAGACCTAGGATGTAGTTTAAAACTTTCATCGGGTTCGTTTTGCAGTGACCAAGAATGACCTAATTTCGTTACTTGAATCTAACTCACCTCTTGATTAAGCTATCCTAACACCTTTGGTATCATTCGTTTAATTATGTGGATCATTTGAGACTGGACTCGTTCATTCATTGGGAACTTTAACTTTAACCGACATAGATCATGTGAGCATCATGAAATCCTTTGTCTCCCCCACACCGAAAAGAGGTGGAATCACTGGCCAAAGTGACCCATAACATGCTAGCAAACATGAGAATTTAACCCTGCCAGATCCCTACATTGGTTGTATAGGTTCGAAGACTAGGACATATAAGTAGACCCATACCCGGCAAACTGGACAATCCCATCTCATAAGAGTTATGTGAACCTCCGGCCTTCCCGAAAGAAGGCATCACCGCTCATATTTAGTCTATTAGTGCTCAGTATAAAGTTCCATTACATTCAACTAATACGTCATGAAAGATGGCTTCTAGTATGAGGACATCATAGCTCAATAGATGATTTATCTTCTCATCATTAGTATTAAGTGTGTTAATCTCATTACTTTCATTAGAGTGTTCATAGAGACTGGTCTCTTCATTAACCTACACTCTCATAGGTGAGTACGTCTTGGTAACATTTACTTAGGCTCATTTGAGATTATTCTCATATTTTACCTTAGCCTCAAATCATGTTGTCACCACATTCATTAACATTAGCACAGTTGCACTTCATAATTGCTCACACTTTTTTTACGTGAATGTTCATTTCATCATATGCCAATGCATTTGGCCATTTGTGTGTTTCACACTCTTACTTAACCCATCTAGGGTTATATAATTTCATTACATACATCTTAGGTTCACTTCTTTTAAACGTATGCTAGACTTATGAGTCTATACACACAAGCCATGAGGCTTCATTCATAGTTCGTTAAGTGACTCATATCTTCCTAATATTATGTAGGACAAGACTTATGTATCTTGTATATATTCCAAGATCTTGATTTTGATCTAAGTAGGTGGCATTATACTTGTATATTTTATTCACGTATGACTTATGTATCAATACGGAAGTTTGGGCAAGGAAACCCAAGTTCGAATCACTTGGATAACATTTACATTTTTCATTGATTTTTTTTAATCTCCATGACATTGGGACTCTAGATCAAACCCCAACATTAACATGTTATCTTTAGTTTTCTACTTGGTTATACTATTAATTTTGCCGAAGTGCTATGGGTTCGAACCCCCACAACCCCTTTTGATTTTTCATTAAAATAATATAGCCCCATTTCGCCTAAATAAGGAGGTTGAGGGATCAAACCCCCACAGCCTCTTTTATTGTATTCATTATATTCGCTAGGAATTGGGAGGTTGTGGGTTTTAACCCCCAAAACCTTATTATTTAAATTTTTAATTCGCTAAGGCTATGAGGTTATGGGTTCGAACCCCCACAGCCTCCTTACTTTTATTTGTAATTAAAGTTTGCTTAACTAGACGTTTTGGCAGTGTGGTTGTGGGATCGAGTCCCCACAGCCTCACGTTATTTTCTTAAATATTTCGCTCCTCTCCTTTCCAGCCTTGAGGTCGTGGGTTTGATTCCCACGCCTCACATCTTCTTCTTTTTTCTTTAATTTTCTCTTCTCTCATTCGCATCCTGGAGGTCGTGGGTTTGATTCCCACGCCTCCCATTTATTTAATTGATTAATTATTCTCTCCTTTCTCTTCTAGTAACCCAATTTCGAATCCCCCAGTCCCTTTTTCATTTCTTCTTTTCGCGAATTACAATAGCCACACGAGTGAGGTCACATGTTCGAATCTTGGTGGCCTCAACCCTTTAAAATTTATAAAATTTCAAGATTCCTTTAATAAACATTAGTCTAAATTAACATTGGATTGTTGCTGGAAATTTTGGTCATTTTTCAATTCATTTTTATCAACGTTTTCAGTTTAACTCCTAAGGAAATTCGTTGACCATTTTAACACATTTGTAGGCGCATCTTTCATAGATTTGTTTGGCTAAATGATTGTTATTCAATCATCCATGATTCATTACAATAAACATAACGTTGTGTACAACTTTTGCACATAAAATATAAGTATTAAACATGCCATTTCACACCTCCAATAGTGACTAAGTTCACCGCCACACGTTGCACACACACATCACTTTTTCACATGATTTCAGACAACATATTCAATGTTCACATAATTCGGAACATGCATACTTAAACATAAACATCACGAAAACATATTTCATCCCTACTTTGTACCAGCAAACATACCCAACCTATAATTAAATGGGAGCTAGTGAAAGGGACATGCAACAGGGAACAAACCTAGTTTTCAGAATGAATATATTGAACCTTAAGGGGTCTCTTGGGAAAGGTACCAAAATAAAAGAAACCAATAAATTTTTTGACGTTCATACTTCGACTTGCTTTCCAAAATATTCTCCAAGAATCACGTCCAAATCCCCTCAAAGTCAACATCAACTCGACGGACAAACTTCTATTTGCCTACGTGATTGATTTATTTGTTTTCTTATATTTACGTTGTGAGTTTTTTAAGTGTGAAGAACTTTGGTTAACCTACTGTTTCTTTGAAGTTATTTGTGAGAGAGACTCGTAAGTGAGAGTGATAGAGATGTGAGAGAGAGATGAGAACGTGGGAGAGAAGAGTTTTCTTACGATTAGGAATCTAGTTCAGGATTTAGTCTAATAAGGTTTTTATTTAATTATTAAAAATCTTATTTCCTTTTATTTTAAATTAGAAATAATAAATATAAATAAATTAAATTAATTTACCAACTTAAATTAAAAATAATTTAATTCATTGCTTCCAACTAGGTTCGAGCCCGGGTGGAGCAAGACTTAACTTCAAGAGCCAATTTGTGGTCCTCTCTCCCTAAAATGCCCATCCACCTTATTAATTAAATAACTTATTATATATTTAGGATAATTATGATACTACCCTTAGTCTAGAAAAAGACCATTTTACCACTAGACCGTCCAAACCTAAGATTTTCCCTTTATAAGTCTGGTAAAGAATCCTTCAAGTAAATCTTCGTATTCGAGAGCCCTATATTGTTGGACATAACCTTTTCTAGGTCAACTAACTCCCCAAGTTAGTTGAATTGGATGTAGCGAGGGTTCAGAGGTATGGTTCTACGCGCATCAATCCGTGTGAACCCTGTCTAATCGTAGGCATTCTAGACACATTAAGCATAACTTCGTATATTTATTTTTTTAGGGTTGTTACAAGTGTGAAGGGTCTGTGGTGTACTATGATGCTTCACGAGTGGGTTTGGGATGTGTTCTTATGCAGGATGGCAAGGGGATTTCATATGCATCAAGACAGTTGAAAATCCACGAGAAGAATTACCCTACCCATGAACTTAAGTTAGCTATTGTGGTATTTGCGTTAAAACTTTGGAGACATTACTTATATAGTGTACATGTTGATGTAATCACTGACCATAAAGACTTCTGTATGTTTTTGCACACAGAGAATTGAATCTTCGTCAGAGAAGATGGCTAGAGCATCTCAAGTATTATGACATGAGTGTTCACTATCACCCAAGTAAGGCCAGTGTAGTGGTCGATGGTTTGAGCCAATTGAGCATGTTAAAGAGGTACACCAATTGGCTAGGTTAGGTGTACGCTTGGAAGATACACCAAGTGGGGGTGTTTCAGTTTATTCCATTCTAAATCCTCATTTTTTATAGATGTTAAAAATAAGCAACATCTCAATTCAGTGCTCATGGAGTTGAAAGACTCAGTATTAAGTAAGCTTAATGAATCATTTTCCGAAGGGGAGGATGGTATGCTTAGATACAAGGGCAGATTTTGTGTGCCCAATATTGATAATATGATAACCAACAAACTTTATGATTCGTTCAATCAACATTAGTATTATGTAAAATATACTCATAAAATTATAAATAAGACAAGGCGAAAAGTTTACAATATTTCTATACAATCATAAATATAATTGTTATAGACGATCAAGTCATTCTTGTGGTGCTAAAACAATTGTTGGTACATACTCTAGCTCATCAGTTGGTGTTAAAATGAAAAGAAAGGTTTGTTAGCTAAGATGAGCATGTTGAAAGAATCGTAGCATTTGTTGATTATCATTTTGATTAATGATAGTTGGATTAACAATTATAGGAATGAGAGTTGGGAGATTGATGATCTCTATAGATTGATAATTTAGAAAACATTTAGGAAATCAATCCAAATTAGTCATGTTAACATCTTTCATGAGAATTTCAATTATCAATTTCATAATTCAGAGGCTCTAAGCCTGATCTAGAAGCTAAAATATTTTAGACTTACTAATTTTAAAGCTCCCTACAACCGTTTATATATCTCAATTGTTATCATCCATATCAGATCGAAATAAAATTATATCTAGTTAACTACCAAATAAATGAAGTAGAGACCAAGAAAATATTACAAAATAAAAAATATTCATAAAAAAAAAGAAGTTAATTATGATTTGTGTGAGAGGAGAACGGGGGAAGAGGGATGACTTATAAAGAACAATAGCATAAAACAAAAAATAAAATAAAGGAACTCAAAAAGGAAACCTACACATGCTCCCTCATCCACACTCACTTAGAATTTAATGTATATTAATTTTTTGTTTGTTTTATGGTTTGATAAAATATGCTTAAAAGGGAGGTTGATACGTATGAAAATATTTTTCAATTTTTTTGTTACTCAAAACTCTTGGTGAACTCTTGTTTTTGGATTGAAAAAAATGACTTTTTTTACTTATAAATTAGGTTTTCATAACTGACTTTTATTCTCTTTTTTTCCTACCCTTCAACACATCCGTCCATCGATCCCCACCACCCTATCGCTTACATTCACCCTCTAGCACCCGTGGCTTCCATCTCCACCATCCCACACCTTACCTTCTACCCTCTACACTCATAGATTTTTTCTAGAAAATATTTTATTTTCCTTCTTACCAAACACCACAAAAACTCATGTATTTTTCTTGATGGATTATTGCTTAATTATTTATATCCATCTATAATTACAATGATGATAATTAAATTTGAATATATGAATTTTGTCTTACAAATGGTCTAAGGTTGGATTGTCATACATCTTCATGGAAAACTCAGTTGAGCAAAAGGAAGGAATAATAAAAAGATTCATTATACTACAGTGAATATAGGGAGAAAAGAGATACTAGATGGGTTTAGGGAACGATCACGTGTCTTAATTGAGAAAGAAGTTGTTTCTTCTACAACATCATATGCTACTACAAGGTTGATTCATGGTTGTATTAATTCTATGCAGCCTTTTCTTTTAGCTTCCTCCAAACCCTTACCAGATATGAGTTTAACTTCCTTTGCTAAGTGTGTCAATCATGATTTTTTCGCCTACATTTCATTTGAAGATGTTTAAATTTCTAAGAACTACACTCGCGTTGTGATTCATTCTCCTAGATACCGAGTTATTCATCATGTAAATGTATATACCTATGAATAACTCAGTATCTAGGAAAATGAATCACAAGGCGAGTGCAGTTTTCAAAATTTTGAACATCTTCAAGTTAAATTTAGGTTGCAAAACCATGATTGACGCACTTAGAAAAGGGAGTTAAACTCATAACTTGTAAGGGTTTGGAGGAAGCCATATGACAAGGTTGCAAAGAATTAATAAAGCCATGAGTCAAGCTTGTATTAGCATCTGATCTTATAGCAGCAATAGCGTCTTTCTCAATTAAGACATATGATCATTCCCTAAATCTATGTAGGATTTCTTTTATCCCCACATTCATTGTAGTATCAATAATTATTTTTATAGTTTTTGCCTTTTGCTCACTTGAATTTTCCGTGAAGATATATGAGAGTCCAACTTTAGACCATCAGTCACACAAACTTCATATACACAAATTTAATTATCATCATCATGATTATAGATACATATAAATAATGATGCCAATAATCCATGAAGAACGAAACATAAGTTTTGTTGTGTTCGGTACGAAGGAAAATGTTTTCTAGAAAAACTCTATTAGTGTAGAGGGTGGAAGGTAAGGTGTGGGGTGATGGAGATTGAAGCTAAGGGGGTGCTAGAGGGTGAAGGTAAGGTATAAGGTGGTGGGGATCGATGGCCGGGTGTGTTGGAGGGTAGGAAAAAGATAATAGACGTTAGTTATGAAATTTTGTTTTATTAGCAATATTTTCAATCTTAAAAAAAAAAGGATTATCAAAAGTATTGAGTAACAAATAAATTGAAAAATATTTTAATTCGTATCAACCGAACCCTTGAAACCATGTGTATATTTGATAAAATCGTCCCCTCAAACCATTTTGGATCCTCTTTTTCCCCCAAAAAATCATAATGAAACCAAATTCTCGACTTATTTCCTTCGAACGTATCCCACTCCCTAATATTTCTCTCTATTTATCTTCTCCTTTCCCGAAAAAACATGTCTTCACTTTTACAATTCAAAACCTCAATCCATGATCACACCTACAGCTTAAGCGAACCATATCCCATAATGTATAACCTTGAATTCTTATCCCTTAGGAATTTATGAATTTCTATTCTCCCAAATAGATTGAGAGACAATTTTTTCAGATTTTGAAATCTATATAAATCCATCAAGTCTCCTCTGTTTTAAATGGGAGAAGGTACACCCAGAAGGCTAGAATTTTCTTTACTTGACTAGGTTTTGGACACTTTGTCCTCAGCCTAATTGTGAAAATTATTAACTTCTAAGCATTTTTATTTTATTTGTTGTATTTGAGTTGAAGCATGGAGGTGGAATTGTTTATGGTTTTTTGAATAATTTGTGGGTTCAAAGTTTTTTTTTAATGTAAGCAGAAAAGCTTAAAGCATGTTTTTGGCGCCTAAGATCATGTCATAATTTAGTATTCTACTTTGTCTTTTTCTCTTTAACTTTGTTTTATGACTTGAAATAAGTTAATATTTATGGTTAGTTTTAGTGCTTAATAGAGAAAAATAAGAAATGATTGAAGAAGAAAAGGGGAAAGTTATTTTTATTGATAAATGAGACTAAATAAATGCACTGCAGCTTAACTAAGATGATGTAGAGTCATGCTAAAAAATATGCAAACTTTAAGTTACTGTTTGATGAAATTGATGAACTAATACTTAATGTAACTAACAGAGTTCTAAACAAAATAGGGAAAATAACGAAAATAAAGTTATTGTTTGCTGAAATTGAGGAACTAATACTTAACAATACATAATAGAGTATTAAAATAACTAGGAAACATAAAATAGCTAAAATATAGCAATTTATTCTGGTGTGCACTTCCTAATTATTCTTATTCCCCACGTCATCTTCAAGCTTCAATTTAAGTCATGTAATTCTATAAGAAAAATGTAACACTCCGCATGGCTCAAGAGCAGCATAGTCCAAGTGTAACACCACGAACTTCCATCAATTTTTTGGGTCAAATTCAAACAATCATATATATAAGAACATAAAGAGTAAGGTGAACAATGACCTATAAAAACTGAAGGCCTTTGAGTCCTCTTTTCAATGCCATGAAGTTTACTAAATTTTGAGCTTTGAATAGAAAGTTATGACGGTTTGACTGAAGTCTCTCTAGTTAAGACATCTCATCCGTTCATGAAAGGGTATTTTGGTCTTTACATACCCCACTATGCTTAACCACGTTTTCTCACCCAATTTAGGGGTCTAATCAGACTCTAAGTTACTTTTTCACATTCCTCAACACTTAGAATTTTAGGGCAAAGTTTCAAGATGAGGAAAAGATGGTGTTTAACCGTTCATTCAACGGTTGAGAAATTTTGCTAGGAACAATTGTTCTTTCAAGGGTTTCTTATGATTATCATAGTATTTGTCATGCCCCGACCCTATACCGTGGACGTATTCAACACTTGAGAACCATTGTTAATCCCCAAGTGAACCCTAGCAAAACCCTTGGTCTGGATCACTACTCAGTGAAAGACTTACATAGCAAAAAAAGAACTTCAGTGGAAAAGATTTAACTCATATGGTAACAATAGAAGATTAACCCAAAGTATGTATTCAAATACTCAAAGCAACTCAAAGTCTAAAAACATCACAAAGAAAAATAGTGAAAGACTCTTCAACTAGCACTATCTATGAAGCCTCTAAATACTATGATAGATGTCAGGACAAGACCCACAACATCTTAACCAAACTGAAATATAAATGTGGAACCTACCAGAAAGCAAGGAGGCACACCAAATCTAACTAGAATACAAACATATAAATGAAGCGCCTGTTGTTGACCTTGAACACCTGTATTTGTATCATAAAAGGATGCAGGTCGAATGACGTCGTAAATTGAATGTACAAGCAAGTAAAGGGAAATAATAGGAAACACAATACTCACCTCAAACTCAACTCCAATATGAAAGAACTAGTACAAAATGCGATATTTAAATCTTTTAATAGAGTAGATATCAAATCAAATGTATAAAAAATACTGTTTGGGAGATTCTCTAAGCAACAATCAGCGTTATAATCTATGTTACGATACAACGTCTTGCCGCTCGCTACTAGAATTTTCCTATACTTTGTTGGGGTATAGAATACTTCACCTTAGTGGATCCATCCACTAAGATATTCCTAAAAGCAATAAGGAGACATCTAAAAAGTATGAGCTTTTACTCATGTCGACATACATGGTTTGTGAAGACTTTGAGTTGTTTGAACACATCCCTATATCGGTGATTAATACTTTTCCCAATAATATATAACTCATTCTCAAATGTTCAAAACATAAATCTTTCTCAATTTGAGGTAATCATTCAAAAGACTCTCTTAAAAGAGGTAATACTCAGAAATTTCTCTAAACTCGTAGCTCATTTGGAAATCGATGTTTCTCACTTTAAATATAGAAGTATTACAATTTTGGAAACATAGATAACTTATACTCATTTCGAAACATCAAAGACAACTCTTCTCATTATCATATTCATTTACGCAAGATTTAGTTAAAAACTAGAATTAATTTAAAGAATTCTCAAAGGGACTTAAGAGGACCTCTTGACTTTAATATAATTTGAAATGTGAATTAAGACATGTGATTATGACATGTAAGATATATAAAGAATTATATAAGACTTTAAGAGTTCGTATTAACAAGAGAGTGTACACATCATTTGAATAAACACATACAAAATGAAGAACGGAAGAGTAAGGTCTTGGAGACCCTAGCGCACTGATTGGCACATGGCCCCATCCCCCTGAATTACCAAGAAGTGTTTGGGGTGAACTGATGGTGCAGTTCCTCAGGCCCCAAACTATAGGCCAATAGTTTGGGTGCTATGGATGGTGCGACGCTCCACCCCTCTTCCTAGAAACCGACAAATTTTCTTGTCAAATTTCAGGTCCTAAGTCATCTAGAATCGAATGATTTCCCCCAATCACTCCTTGATTCATAATTTAATACGAATTCAATGACATCCCACACAAAACCTATCAATAAGTATCACTCATTCGCAAAATCATCACCTCTAAACTCAAAACTTCCATTGTTATGGAATGGGGCTAAAACTCAAGAACTTCTCAAGGATCTCAATATAAACAATATCATGAACAAATTCATAAATGAAATTACATGATTGGCGTGAGGTAGAACTAACTCAGGACTATGAGAAGCTTACATACCTCGAAACAACCCTCTTTATTAGACAAATTTCTCAACCCTTGATTGAACGCTTAAAAACAATCTTTTCATCTTCTTGAAACTTAGCCCTAAAATTCTAAGTGTTTTGTAATCTGAAAATTAACTTAGCATCTGATTAGACCCTTAACTTGGGTGGGGAAAAATGTGGTCAAGTCGTGTGGGTTAGGAAAAAAACAAAGTACCCCTTTCCCAAACGGATGAAAGCCTTACTTGTATAGGCATCACTCAATTAATCATAACTTTTTACTCACACCTTCAAATTTAGAAAACTTGGTGGCAATGGAAAGAGGAATCAACGACCTTTGATTGAAGACTAACTCCATCATTTCTAGTTTGGACCAACTTCAGATGACTATATTTTTTAGAACATAAAGAGTTAAATGTCCCATTACATGTCAAATGGGAGGTCTTTGAGTCTTCTATCCAACACCACCAAGTTTGTTAAATTTCGAGGTACGGGTTAAATGTTATGGTTGTTAAAGGGAAGTCTCTCTAATTAAGTAATTTCATCCATTTGAGAAAGGGTAATTTTTGTATTTTCTTACACCATAAGGATTTAACACGCTTTTTTTTAACCCAATTTAGGCTATAATCAGACGCTAAGTTATTTTCACATTTCTAAATCCTTAAAATTGAAAGGAAAAGTTTCAAGAAGAGGAAAAGAGGGCTTTCAAGCATTCATTTAAGGGTTGAGGAATTTTGCCAAGAACAATTTTTCCAGTATGTGAGGTTTTCCATAGTAATGGACTTGTTTTTCCTCACTTCATACATGTCATTCTTCCATTAATTCGTCCTTGACATCATTTATGTAAATATTATGGAGTAGTTCTTGAGTTCTAGCCTCATTCTTTATCATTTGAAGTTTTGAGTTCTTGAGGTGGGGGTCTTGCGAATAAGTGGTGTTTCTTTATAAAATTTGGGTGGTATTTCAGTGAATTTGTGTTAGGTTTATGAATCAAAGTGAATTTGGAAGAAAAGAATTGATTCTAGATGCGTTAGGACCCAAAATTGAACAGGAAAATTCATCAATAACCTGGTTATGGGGTGGGTCAAAGCCCCACTAAAGCGCCACGAACTTGGTGATTCAGCTTTGGGGTTGACGTCCGGTGCCTATAGTGTGCTCCAATTAACTAAAGTTTTGAATGAAATCTTAAGTAAATGAGTATGAAAATGAGAGGACATAGATTTAATATTTCAAAATAAGTATAAGGGACTAAGTATTCCCAAGTGTAACACTTTTACTTTAAAAGAGAGAAACATCAATTTCTAAATGAGTTTATGAGTTTACAAAACATTCAAAGCATTACCTCTTTTAAGAGGATCTTTTGAGTAACTACCTCCAATTGAAAAAGAGTTATGTGTTATACATTTGAGCAAGAGTTATAGATTATTAGGAGCAGTACTAATCACTGATATGGGGTAAGCTCAGACAAATCACATTCCTCATAAAGCAATTCACCAACATGGGTAAGGGACCCTAATTTTTAGACAACTCCTTATTAATTTTTAGCATAACTAGTTGATCCACTTAGTTGAGTATTTTCTATACCGCGGCAAGGTATATGAAAGTTTTAGCAGCGTGGGTGAGACGATATATCATCACATAGCTCATAGCGATGGTTTTCATTTATAGAATCTCTCAAATAAGAGTAAAGAGTATGTTATAGTATTTTTATACATTTGAGTTTATATTTTCTATTTTAAAATCTTTAGATATTGCATTTATTATTATTTTTTTGAAATTGTATTTTAGTTTAAGGTTAGTACTGTGTTCCCATGTTATTAATTCAGTTATATATGTTTCAGATTTCCCCTTATATACTCATACATTCAATGTACTATTGTCATTCGACCTTCATCATTTTATGATATAGGTGTTCAGGGTCACCAACACTCACTACGTTTATAGCATTTCCATTCCAGCTAGTTTTGGTAGCCTCCTTACTTTCAGGAGGACTTCACACTGTTATACTATTTTGTTGAATTGTCGAGGATACTATCCCAATAGCTTTCGTAGTATTTAGAGACTTCCTATATAGTTAGAAGTTGAGGAGTCTCTCCCTATTCCAGTTGATGATGTTTTGAAACTTTCATTCACTTGTTTAATTAAGTATTTTAAGACATTTACTGAGTAGGGTTATTATTGAGATGCTTTGAGTTAGTCCCTCATTTTTCTTCAGTAAGTCTTCTCCTAAGTAGTCAATAAGACCAAGAATTCACTTGTGGATAACGATAGTTCTCAAGTATTGGCCATGTCAAGGGTGTAGGCTCGGGGTATGACACTAAGATTCATTCTAAGGAATTCAATCTTATTAACATGAAATGACTTGGTGAACATCAATATTTTAATATTCCGACTTGCAACAAATAAACTTCACCTCTCTACTGACTTGCACTTCCTTGAAATAGTACAATTTGATATTCAAATGTTTTGTTTTTCATTGAAAAACTAGATTATGAGAAATTCCCATTGTCATCTGATTATACATAAACACTTTTGTGTCGTCTTGTTGCTCCAGATCAAGAGTTAACGTAATCTTCCTTAGTCAAAGAGCTTGATTAACAACTCATATTACAGCTTTATATTCAGCTTCTGCAGTTGTCTTTTCCATGATACCTTGCTTCTTTTTTAGCACCATGAAGATCATCCCAACCAAGGCTAAAACAATGACCCGGAGTGCTTTTCATGTCATCATTTGACCCAACCCTATCACTATAACAATACTCTTGAAAGTTGAAGTTCTGACATTTCCTAAACCTAACACCACTGTCCAAAGTTCCCTTGATTGTACCACGATACACTGCTTCTTTTAGAACCATGCAAAACATCCCGAACCAAGAATAAAACAATCACCTGAAGTGTGTATGTTGTCATGATCTAGCCCATCTCAATCACTATCAGAACACCCTTGCAAGTGTAAGTTCTAAACTTTGCCGAATCTAACACCATATTCCAAAGTTCCCTTGACATACCTTATAGATACTTTCATATGCATTGCACTTGCACAATTCAAAAATCTAGATAAGACATTTACTGCTTGCAGAATATCAAGTCTCGTGGTAGTGAGATAAATGAGACATCCAACCATACTTCTATAACTTGCCTCGTCAACCTTATCACTACCATCATCTATAATAAACATTTCTTTTTGATTCATTTGAGTGTTCGCAGGTTTGAAATCTCTCATTTTGAACTTTTTTCGTTGTCTCCCTTGCATATTCTTTGTACAAATGAACACTTCATTATGGGTTTGACAAATCTGCATTCCAAGAAAGTAAGACATTTCTCCCTAGTTTGTCGAACCCTTTCTTCATCTCTTCCTTGAATTCATCTTTCATTTGAAGGTTTTTTCCTATTACAAGAAGATCATCAACATAAAGTGATATAACCATAATATTAGAATCTCTTTTTTAACTAAAGAGAGTTGATTCACCTATGTTTTTCTTAAAACCTTAGCCTTGCAAGTGACCATCAATTCGACTGTGCCAAGCCCTTAGAGCTTTTTTTACCACCATAAGGGCTTTGTTGGATAGATACATTTTGTCGTCATGTCCCTTTATAGAAAAACCTTATGGTTTCTCCACATAAATTTTCTCATGTAGAAAACCATTTTAAAAAAAATGTACTTGACATCTGATTAAAAGATTTTCCAACCTTTTTGAGCAGCAATAGCTAGTGAAAACCTTATAGTATCAAGCTATCAACTAGACAAAAGGTTTCCAAATAATCAAGTCAAAAAATTTGTGAGTGACTTTTCACAACAAGTCTTGCTTTGAGCTTATTAACCGATCCATCAACATTAAATTTCGTGCGATATACACCAATGATCTTCCTTTGTTGTGATTTTTCCAGAAGCTTCCAGGCCACGTTCTTCTCAATAATTGCAAGCTCCTCTTTTACTTTTCAATTCGGGATCGGAAACAACTTCTTAAAATCTAGAAGGCTCCAAAATGGCCACATTGCATCTCGGGTATATGTCAGCGTGCGACCTTGTTCCTTTCACATATTGATCATCAATGTTCTCATTTGAATCTATTAAATTGCTTGTGATTTGCTTCTGGTTAACTTCTTCCCAATCCCATTACTTATTCTCCATAAAATATACATCTCTGCTTACCATAACTTTTTGTGTATTAGGCTGAAAAATTTTGTAAGCTTTGGATATTGGACTATAAACTGTAAAGACTCCAAGTTCAACTTTCATATATAACTTGTCTCTCTTAACCCATGGAATTGTGAGAAACACAAACAACCAAAGATTATTAAGTTTTGTAAGGATGGATTATACCCATGCCATACCTCAAAAGGTGTCTATTCCTTCACAATTTTTGTAGGCATCCAATTTTTTAAGAACAAAAACAACAGTGTTAGTTGCTTCTATCCATAATTTATTTGGTAGGCCCTTCTCACATAACAAGCATCTCGACATATCCATTATCGATTTGTTCTTCCTTTCATTGACACCATTTTATTGTGGAATATATTGAACAATGAGTTATTGCTCAATTTATGCATTTTCACATTACTTTTTAAATCGATCAGATGTGTACTCCGTACCATTATTTGATCTAAGCATTTGAATCCTACAACCACCTTGATTTTGTACCAACGTTTTGAATTTCCAGAACACTTCAGGTACTTTATATTTGAACATGAGAATATAAATCCAACACATTTGTGTCATATTATTAATGAATTTTATAAAATATTTACTTCCAGTAAGAGAGGTAGGCCTACGTAGTCCATAAAAATCACTATGGACTAATTGAAGCTTCACTGATGCTCTCTGGGTTGCCTTGGCAAAAGGCATCCTATTTCTCTTTCCCAATTGACATGTGTTTCAAGTTGCATCATCGTCTATAAGTGGTAGTCATCGAACTATGTCTTTCTTCAACATGTACAAGAGTGCCCTGTGATGAAAACGTTTGAGTCTCTTGTGTCATGTATTTGTTGTCATCTCTTGGCTCAAATAGGAAGACAACTTTTCCTCCAATGGATGAAAGGTTCTTTCCTCTTATTTTAACTTGACTGATTTGTTGGTCCTTTGGATCAAAGATCACACACTTCTTATCCTCAAATGTAAGATTAAATCATTTTCCAAAAGTTGCCTTATATTGAACAAATTTTGATCAAGTTTAGGAAAAAAAACTACAAATGAGATTAACTTTGTGCTTGAGTAGCTTTTAATAACTACTGGCCTTTCCCTTTGCCTAGAAGACTATTCACTTTAACAATTAAGACTTTAGAGATTGGAGATATAATAACTCTCTAAAAATCTCCTCATCATGAGTCATATGATTTGTACAACCACTATCAATTAACCAGCTTTCACTTGAATTTCTACTTGCAACAGAAGTAACCATAAACAATTGATATTCTTCTTGATCGTCTACAATTTGAACTCCATTTAGTTGTTATGGTCTTTTTTCTTTGCAAATAATCTCATAATGTCCAAGTTTATGACACTTTATGCATCTCATATCATATTTTTTCCAACATTTGAAGTGTGGATGATTTTTCTTCTCACAATGCTGGCATGGTGAATATTTTCCACTTTTCTTGTCGCTACTAGAACTGCCATCAGCTGCAGAAACTTCTGTTTATGTAGCATAGCTATTCTTAACTTTTGCTTTCTACCTTTGCTTTTGGCAATGAATTGATGACTTGCTTGCAAATCTCCTTCAACAGTTGCCTCGTTCCTTAACATTATTTTTTGTGCATGTGCTTGCAAGAAGTGTAAGAGCTCCGCAAAATTAATGTTTAACAAATCTTTTGTATTTTCCAGTAAAGCGATTGTTGCTTCAAACTTTTCAGGTAAATTAACAAGGATTTTCTGCACAGTCCTTTTATCGGAAAGTTCAACACAAAGTAACTTTACCTTATTGGCAAAACTAATAAGTTTATCTGAGTATCTTTAATTGTATCGGATTCCTTAATTTTTGCATTTCAAATTCCCTCACCAGGTTTAATACCTTCATATCCCGTATTTCCTTGTTCATTTAAGAGTCATGATTCTGGAAAAATAGTAGGAGATACTACAACATAGAGACATGTCTTCACCTTCAACTTCCTGGTCTTCTTTTTGTGAGCTTGAACTTCATAATCCTCCTCTATTGCCTCCCACATATCACATCCATCCATGTAGGCTTCCATCCTTACAATCCAAATCTATTAGTTTTCTTCATCAAAAACTGGCAGAGCAAAGTTAGTTTTATGGAAAGGTGTAATTAGGTTTTGGTTTTACTAAATACAACTCACAAATTCATACAAGTCCCTTAATAAATAAAGGTCTGTGATACCAATGTTACTGTTTAACAGAGGATAATAAGACATATTGATTAAGTGATTTTTAATGTTAAATAAGACTAAATAAATACATCACATCTTAATTAAGATGATGTAAAATAATGTTTAAAAAAACTAAAACTAAGTTATTTCTTGCTAAAATTGAGGAATTAATACTGAAAAATAACTAACAAAGTTTTGAATGGCTAAAATATAGCAACTTATTGTGGTGTGGACTTCCTCAACATTCTTCATTCGTCATTTTTAGCGTTAATTTAAGTCATGTACTTGTAGAAGACAATTTGAACAATTAGTCTTAGTTTGATTTCTCTATTTGCTTGTTTCAAGAATCAATAAGAAACTTTTTATCCTCACTCTGTCCTTTAATTTATTCCCTTATGATTTTATTTATGTTTGTTATAAATGATACGCTCAAATTTACATCTCAATCTTTTTATCCTCATTCGTCATTTTTAGCGTTAATTTAGGTCATGTACTTGTAGAAGACAATTGGAACAATTAGTCTTAGTTTGATTTCTCTATTTGCTTGCTTCAAGAATCAATAAGAAACTTTTTATCCTCACTCTCTCCTTTAATTTATTCCCTTATGATTTTATTTATGTTTTTAATAAATGATACGCTCAAATTTACATCTCAAATAAGAAGTAAAGTGGTCGTATCGAGTAAAGAACCCAACTAATGAGGTTGGGATCGTTCCTACGAGGAAAATAGTTCAGACTTAATTTTAATCTATTATTACTATTATTTAGTCAATTATTTCCTTAGAAAACAAAAGACAATAAAAGGGGGGGGGGTTCATTTCTAAATTAATTAAAATAACTAACTAAAGTAAAGTAAACAACTAATAGATTCAAATCATGGAGTTTAATCAATGAATGTTCCCCACATGTTCCTAACTTGATAATTCTAAATATAACTATTCTTTCCTAGTATCTTGCATGCAAAGTGATAAGTTATGTATTTCTAAATCCTTGGTCCGGCATCTAGAAAAATTTCACTCCGCACCTTGGTCCGGCTACGTGGGTTGATATACCAACCCTTACCTTTACCTCGTATTAAGCATTGTATTTGATATTTGACTAACTTATTACCTCGTACCAATCGACACTAGCCTGTTAGATAGTATACACTAAATCTATGTTGATAATTCTTTTCGTATTATCTACCTCCTTGGTCCGGCAAGTAGCATTAAGGCGAGTTGTAACGTTGGTCATCCGTTAAAAAGACTTCTAAGCGAAAGAATTATTAATACATGCAAGAAACTATTCTAGAATTGTTATTTTAGTTAGGGTTTATCTCATTATTTGCCTATGGTTCCCACAACCCTAGGTATGGAGTTTAGGTACCCATTGTCATAATCACAATATTCATATATTTAATATAAGAATTCATGCACTTACTTTGATGAGAAAGAATAAAATCCAGAAATTCACTTGATTAATCAACAAATTCACCAACAACCAATTCCAAAAAATGTGTAACAATTGCTGAAATTAATCCTTCAATACTTGAACAATAGAACTAAAGATTCTCCAAAAATCTAAAAATCAAAAAGTCTAATATCAAAGAGTCTACTAACAAAGAGTCTAACTAACAAAGAGTCTAACCCCAAAAACGAGGTTTTTCAAACTATTTATAAAAAACAAAAACCTAATAAAAGAAGGACTATAATTACTAAAAATCTGTCAAAACGCGATTGGGTCGACGGACCTCGTGATCGACCGTCTTGGTCACGACGAGCCGTCATGGCCTCTGTCGTCCCATTCTTCACAAATTCTTCTGATGCTCTCTTCATTACCCTTAACGGAAGGTATGACGGACCGTTCCAAGCACGATGGTCCGCCGATTGTCTCTGTTCCATAGCACTTAAACTTCTTGGAAATTGGGTACTGGGACTACTCCCTGATCATTGCAACAAACCAATAGGACGGACCGTCGTGGCTATGACGGTCCGTCATAAACTTCCGTAAACCCACATTGGGTCAGACTTCCTCATCTTCCGTCAGCAGCTTTTCTACGATGCCACCTACGGACCGTCACAAGCTCGACGGACCGTCACAGGCTCCGTAGGTGGTCTCTTTTGCATTTCTCGCTCAAAAACTTCCGTGTTCATCTTTGGACAGGTTTTCTGTAAATAAAGAAAAACGTAAGTAAAAAGTCAATACAAAAAGGCTTTTGGACACTCACTAAACTTAAGGAAAAGCATTAAAATACCGTGAAACCACGGTATATCAACACCCTCATATTAAATTCATTGTTTGTCCTCAAGCGACGCACTATGACTCACTACAAAATCTTTGTACAATAGTATCCATATTTTAGCTTTCAACAATCATTTGGATATCAATCCTGATCAGTCTCATCATGTTTATGCATGAAATCACTATTAGGCTTGAATTATGTGAAATCAGACCATGACAAAGACTAACCACGCACTGACACCTATCCTCTTCAATTTCTCAGCGAGGTGCTAATATTTTTGGTATTGCAACTAGTGTCCTCACATCAAAACAACATCCTCATTTTTCACACAATGATTTCAGTTTGAGTATAAGGATTACTTTTCAAAACTCATTCTCAGAACAAATTTACAACTCATTCATACATATTGCCATAAGCTTGCCCTTATTTTCACTATTTTAAGTTCGCCATACAACACTTAGGATCACGATAGGACTTTCTTAGCTTGTAACATAGGCTAAGGTTCAGGTAGTGACTTTTTGACCTCCTGAACATATCGGCTAAACATACCACTTTTGATCGTTTTATTTTGCCCAGTTTCTCATATTCTTTCACCTTGCTATTTTCCCTTATTTCTTCATTTATTTAAGTGACTCTTTCTTTTCTTGCTTGTATTTATTATTTTTATTTTATTTCACTTTTCTTTCTACTGGTTCTTGAGTCACTTTACTTTTGTTCTTTCTTTCTCTTTGTTCTTTCAACCCACTTTCTAGAGCATTCCTCATAATGGCCACCCTCAACTCATGGCTTTGCCATGAGTCAAAGTACACAATATCCAAAGTTGGGTCAGGTCCACGAAAAGGTTGTTTACTACATTAGCCACCCTCAACTTATGCTTTTGGCATAAGCTGAGGTGCACATGTCCAAGGAGGGACCAGGGCCAACACATTATTCCCAGAAAAAATCAGTTAGGGTAAAAAAGAAAGGTCTAGTTTAATCTCAAATCATTTGGACCAAAGAGGGATTAATTTCATTCGTTTTTTTTATTTAGGCTAAAAATTGGCTATATTGAACAAGGGCCTATGATCCTTTCCTAATTGTCTATTACAGCTTACTTTTAGCAGGACTAACCAGGAAAGTTCTAGCTCAGTACAAATAGTGTACTATTCAAATTTTCCTCACACTCAATCGACATCTCATTACTCTACAAGATTATCAGACACCTAGTTCAAATTTTAGACTTAGGGTCATGCAGTGGTGTATCTCTATGTTATGATTAGAGCCACACATTTATAAATTACTATGCCTAGTCATGCATCATTTTGATTACATCAAGATATCATTCTTGTTTTAGCCATCATGCTTCAGAGTTATACTATGTACACAAGATATAGACATGCCGGTTTAACAATAAAAATAATCAGTCTCTTAGGGAAAAAGAACACATGCAAGAAAACCCCAAAAGAGGATCGTGACTTGGGCTACTAAGACTTCACCCTAGTACTCACTTTCCATTTACCCCACCCCCAACATAAAGATATGAAATTGTCCCCATGCATAAAAATACTGAAATACGAGACTGGTAGGTAAAGCAAACCTGGGGCGCAAGCGCCGACGATCAGCAAGCTGGTGGGTCCGCTTCCCCTAAACCCACTACCTAAGTAGTATGGACACCCTCAGTAGTGTCCTCGTCAACAACAGCACTATTAGTAGTGCCTCGCACTGTCTCCACATCTTTGGAGCTAGATGCCCCAGCAGCTAACTCTATAGTCCTGATCCGACGCGCCTCCTCATCAGCAAGCGAGGCTCTCCATCTCACGGCTCTCATTCTTCCATGCTCTAGCCACATCCTCCTCTCAACCCTTGCGCCTCTTGGCATGCTCTCGAGGGGGAGGTAGTGGAATCTCAAAAGTGGCGAATAAGGCAGCCATCATTATGTCCTCAATAGGCTCTGCAGAAAAGGCCTCAGACTCAAGCACCCTAGCCTCTAGGATCATATCAATATCCGCTTGCAGACTCTCAACCACAGCCTGAAGGGTCGACACGTCCACCTAAGGGGCTGGCCGGGCTAGCACCCACAACTCAAAAGCGTCCAAGCGCTGATGAACCTCAGTGATCTCTGCTCTATGTGCTTGACCATTTTACGCTCCAAGCGCTCCTTCGCCTCAGCAATAGACCTCTGCATCCAAGGCTGGATGTAATGTAGAAGTGTGGCCATCTGAGCCTCTAGTTTCTGGACACTAGCAAGCGGGACCCGAGCGGGGAAAAGGGCTTTGCGAGAGGAGCTAGGGGCGGTGCTACTACTTCGGATAGACTCGACCGGGGTAGTGTCAGTGGTTTCGGAAGTAGCCTTCATAGCCATTCGAGCATGTGCTACCGTATCAGCCAGATTTTCACCAAGTGGAGGAAACTCTGGACGGGGCCCTCTGCGTGGAGCCAACTCATTGGCCTCATCCCTGATGAGGCCAATATCAACAGTGCCCAGTGGAGTCTTGAGCTGATCAATGTGCCAGATGGGCACACCGGCGGACCTGCATAAGGAAAACATCATGCACATAAAAGGGTAAGTAGTTGTGACCTTGAAAGCCCTATCATGCATGACCGCTTGTAAAAGCCAAGCAAAGTCCACCTCAAACCCGGCTATCATCGCCGCCATCAGAATTACACGATTCCATGTGACTATATTATCAGCAGTCGTGGGGGAAAGGCGGTGGCGGAGAATCAACCATAAGAACTTAGCCCTGAAGTTTATGTTAGCCTTCTTGATGGCTCCCTTCGGCTCTGTTACCCAGTCAGATCCCACTCCATCAACAGACAAGTGCAAGTCAATCCACCTCTTGGTGGTCTCTCTCAGCGATGCCTCACACAAGAATTGGCCATCTTTTACAATCTGTCATTGGTAGTCTAACTCGGCGGTGAGAGGGGTCCTGTTGACATCAACATCCTCGCTGTATAAATACCGGTGAATGATAGGTAGGGAGATGTCAACCTGTATGCCCCATACTAGGATGTGCTCAAGTGGGTCGTCTTTGGCGGGGGCAGGCCTAATATCTATTAGTGATCGGAGAGTAGCCACATAAGAGGCATAAAACTCTCAGACCAACTCCTCACTATTGCGGCCTAAAGAACGAGCTGTCCACTCTAGCCGGTGTCCGGTGAAGAGATTGTGGATCTCTGGTATGGTGGATAGACTTCTCGTAATGACCCGCCTCTCCAGTGTAGGGGTCTGTTTCAAGACGCCTTTATCATTTAGAAACTTGGCATCTGAATACACTTAGTATTGCCCTTTGACACACCGCCGATTGAGCTGGTCGGCAACCGTGGTGAGAGCACCAGTCGTGAGCTTGGAGTGGAATCAGGACTGTCAGACTCATTAGACAAGGCAGACTATGCAGCTGTGGGAGGTGCAGGGACTTCTGCAGACCTGGTGGCTTCCTCCGACCACGAAACTCCTAAGGAACCAGACGCTCCTTTTTCATGTGTAGCTTACCCAGAAGGTGAGCCGGTCAGTGTGCGCTCCTCATTAGACTGGGAGGCAGTGATTACGCCGGACGCCACCTTTTTGGGCGTAGCTCTGTTTGTACGTGCAGCTCGTGATGGAGTGACAGCGCCTGGGGGCACGTACTCGAGGTCATGCTTATCATCAGAGCCTATAACCAGTCGGGCAGACGGGGCGACAGACTTTGAACACCCACGTGCGTAAACTTGTAATGATTTCGGTGCCATTAGATATAGTACCTGTAAAGAATCAATATTAGTACGAGAAGGAGCAAACAATACAAGAAAAAACGACACAAAATAAATATAACAGAAAAACTGTAATGACATCTTTGGAGTAACTGTGAAGAACGACGGACCAGGTGATGGATCGTCGTGAGTATGACGTACCGTCATGGAGTCCGTCATGTCCTACTTTAATTCATTTTATGTGGAGACCCCTGAAGGAATGTCTCTGACAGTTATGACGGATAAGCAGGACGGACCGTCATGCCATCGTCGATGTCCATCGTGGGGCACTTAGAAAAAGTATGGAGACCCTTAGGAGAGGGGTCTCTGACCATCATGACAGTTGTTCAGGACAAACCGTCATGGGTATGATGGTCCGTCGTAGATGTTCGTCAAAGGACACTTGGGAAAAAATGGAGACCCCTAGGACAAGGGTCTCTGACAACCATGACGGTTGTGGAGAACGGACCGTCGTGTTAATGACGGTCCGTCTTAGATGTCCGTCAGAGAAGACTTAGGAAAATTTAGAGACCCTTAGGAATAGGGTCTCTGACAACAAGAACGGTTGTGCAGGATGAACTGTCGTGGTTATGACGGTCCATCTCATTTGTCCGTTGGAGGACACTTGGAAAAAATAGAGACCCTTAGGACAAGGGTCTTTGACAGCCATGACGATTGTGTAGGACGGACAATCGTAGGAACGACGGTCCGCCGCTTGTGTCCGTTGGTGGACACTTAGAGATAATGAACATTGGGGTGTTGGAACAGACCCTATGACGGTCTGTCGTGGGTACGACGGTCCGTCATTGGGGTCTCGTTCTGTCATTCAGTGACAGAACTGAGGATGCCAGAATTATCCCCTATGACTCAAATGGAATACTTAGTATTAACCTACATGTTTCTAACCCAAATACCTAGCAAACTAGCAATGCTAAAGCACCTATTTCTCAAGTTTTAACAAGGCAATTCAAGGATTCACAACATAGGCAAGACAAAATTCGATCAAAGAATGAAGACCCACCAAAAAGAAATAGGATAATACTAATTAAAAAAAATGCAATGTAAATGGGTAGATATCAGAGACACATACCTGAGAAGAGGAGAAAAACAAGCAAATGAGGCACTTGGTTATCAAGAATAGAACCACAGCAGCAGACTCCGACCAGTAGAAAGGAGATTTCCAAAATTGGGGATTTGAGGAAGTGATCAGTTAATTAAGATGAGAGGTAGGAAGTTGGAAGTTTGAAAGGGAGGGAAATGGGAGAAAGAGGAAAGGAAATGGGTGAAATGAAGGGGTGGGGGGGTTTAAATGTTGACAAATTTTAAAATTTCACAGCCAGGTTGGGTCGGGTTGCAAGTTAATGACGCAACGATTCCCCGGCGACGGTTCGTCATAGGTTCCGTCGCGTGTGCGCTAATTTGGAAAATAAATGAAAGACATACCTGGCACGATGGATTCATGTGACAGTCCATCGCATGCGTGACGGTCCGTCGATGCATCCGTCAGTGACTCTTGCAGAGTGATTTTCTATAGAATTTCCTGGTGATGTGCTACCTGCAAATTTAAAACCCATTAGTAGAAAATGCAACCATTACTAGAAAGAAAATGATAAGTATTGGGTTGCATCCCAACCAGCGCCTGATTTAACGTCACAGAACGACTGAAGACACTTGATTACTCAAACTTCATCAAAAGTGTATGCCTCGATCACTTCATTCGTTGATTCAGCATGCCCGAAATAGATTTTTATTCGTTGTCCATCCACCTTAAACCGCAAACCCTCCTTGGTTTCCAACTCAACAGCTCCATAGGGGGAATAGTTGGGTAACCAAGTAAGCGCCAGTCCATTTGGACTTGAGCTTGCCCGGAAACAAGCGCAACCTAGAATAGAATAATAGCACCAAATCCCCAATCATAAACTCTCGTTTTTCAAGTTTTAGGTCATGTTACTTCTTCATCTTTTCTTTATGGGCTTCATTTAGGGCTTTACTAGCATAGTAAATGGGGTGAAGGAATTTGTTCCTTCTTTGTCCCAATACTACACCAAGAGCAACCCCACTAGCACCGCACATCACCTCAAATGGAATGTTCCAATCCAATGAAATATTGATAGGTGCCGACACCAATTTTTCTTTTAGCTCCCCGAATGTTTTAAGACAAGAATCATAATAATAAAATTTAAAATCTCTTAAGCAGTTTGCACAACGAATGTGCAATTTTTGAAATTTTTTTTATGAATCTCCGGTAAAAACCTACATGCCCAAGAAAGCTTCTCACACCTTTTATAGAGATAGGTGGGGGAAGTCTCTTTATTACCTCTACTTTAGCTCGATCAACCTCTATGCCCTTTTCTGAAATGCGATGACCCAAAACAATACCTTCTTTCACCATGAAGTGGCATTTTTCCCAATCTAGTACTAACTTGAAGTCTTCACATCTCTTAAGGACCTCAGGATAAATGGTTCAAATACTGCTCAAATGATTCACCAACCACAGAAGAATCATCCATAAAAACTTCAATAGTATCTTCCACCATGTCGGAGAATATCAACATCATACATCTCTGAAATGCGGCGGGTGCATTGCACAACCCAAACGGCATTCTCTTGAACGCAAAGGTCTCATATGGACAAGTAAAGGTGGTTTTCTCTTAATATTCTGGTGCAATAAAAATCTGATTATACCTCGAATATCCATCAAGAAAACAGTACCACCCTTTTCCGACGAGTCTATCCAACATCTGATCCATGAAGGGCATAGGAAAATGGTCTTTTTTGGTCCATGCATTTAATTTATGGTAATCCATACAGACCCTCCATCCAGTAACCGGTGTCATTGGAACAAGTTCATTTTTCTCATTGGGGACCACAATTATTCCCCCTTTCTTGAGTACACACTATATAGGGCATACCCAATTACTATCGGCGATCGGATAGATAACTCCGGCATCCAAACATTTAATGATTTCCTTCTTAACAACCTCTTACATAGGTGGATTTAAGCGTCTCTGGTGCTCAATACTTGGCTTATGATTGGGCATGAGTTTGATTTTATGAGAATAAATGCCAGGATGGATCCCAATTATGTCCGCAATAGTCCACCCAATAGCTCTTTTGAACCTTTTAAACACATTCACTAAACTCTCAACTTGTTGTTCATTTAGATCTGATACAACGATTACCAGCAAGTGTCACCATTTCCTAAGAATTCATACCTGAGATAAGGTGGGAGAGCTTTTAGTTCTAACTTTGGGGCCTCCTCTATTGATGGTTTCGCGGGTGGAGACTCGCGATTCTATATGTCTAACTCATATTTCTTCGGTTTAAATCGTACATCACCTCGATCAAGAGCCGCAACTAATGACTCATACTCTTCAATGCAATCGGTATCAAAATTCATTATCACTGTCTCTAATGCTTCTACACCTAGACGTTCTTCTATTTGTGTCTTAGATTACTCACAAACATTGTAGGATATAGAAGATACCGATTGGAGATCACCACTCTGTCTCATGGACCTACAAATGTTTAATGTCACTTCTTCATTGTTCAACCAAAATTTCATCTGCCCCTTTTCCATATAAACTAGGGCTCTACCCGTATCAAGGAATGGCCTCCCAAGAATAATAGGCACTTCAAAATAGACTTCACAATCAAGAATAACAAAATTTTCCGGAAATATGAAGGACTCCACTTTTACTAGCACATCATGGATTATCCCTATAAGCCTTTTTACCGTTTGATCGGCTATAAATAGTCGTATCGCGGTGGGATTTGGATCACCCAATGTATGTTTGCCCCCAGATCACATAATTCTTTTGCAAAATGTAATAACCCAAGTTTCGATTCATATTGCGTAGTGTACGCTCTAATTGGTGATCATAGGGAAACAAGGGTTCTCTTTCTCTCCGTGTATTTGGCATATAAGGAAGATAGTTCTGCAAGAATCAAAAACAATAAAAAAAATAAGAAAATATCAACTTAACTTTCGAAATAAGTTTAAGTTAATCTAAAAGCTACTTTCCCCGGCAGCGGAACCAAAATTTGATACGCTCAAATTTACTTCTCAAAAAAGATGTAAAGCGGTCGTATCAAGTAAAGAATCCAACTAATGAGTTTGGGATCGTTCCCATGAGGAAAATAGTTCATACTTAACGTTAATCCATTATTAATATTATTTAGTCAATTATTTCCTTAGAAAACAAAAGACAATAAAGGGGGGGTTTTATTTTTAACTAATGAATATAACTAAATAAATTAAAGTAAACAACTAACAGATTTAAATCTTGGAGTTTAATCAATTAATAAAAGCAACTAGAGTTTAAGTGTTCCCCACAGGTTCCTAACTTGATAATTCTAACTATAACCATTCTTTCCTAGTATCTTGCATGAAAAGTGATAAGTTATGTTTTTCTAAATCCTTGGTCCGGCATCTAGAAAATTTCACTCCGCACCTTGGTCCGGTTACGTGTGTTGATATACTAACCCTTACCTTTACCTCATATTAAGCATTGTATTAAATATTTAACTAAGTTATTACCATGTACCAATCGACACTAGCCTATTAGTTAGTATACACTAAATCTATGCTGATAATTCTTTTCCTATTATCTAACTCCTTGGTCCGGCAAGTAGCATTATGGCGAGTTCTAACGTTGGCCATCCGTTAAAAAGACTTCTAAATGAAAGAATTATCAATACATGCAAGACACTATTCTGGAATTATTATTTTAGTTAGATTTTACCTCATTATTCACCCATGGTTCCCACAACCCTAGTTATGGAGTTTAGTTACCCATAGTCATAATCACAATATTCATATATTTAATTTAAGAAATCATGCACTTACTTTGATGATAAAGAATAAAATCCAGAAATTCGCTTGATTAATCAACAAAATCACCAATAATCAATTCCAAAAAAAGTGTAACAATTGCTGAAATTAATCCTTCAATACTTGAATAAGGGAACTAAAGATTCTCCAAAAGTCTAATAATCAAAAAGTCTTATATCAAAGAGTCTAACTAACAAAGAGTCTAATCCCAAAAACGAGGTTTTTTGAACTATTTATAAAAAAACCTGATAAAAGAAGGACTCTAATTAATGAAAATCTGTCAAATTGTGGCTTGGTCGACGGACTTCATGACGGACCGTCTTGGTCACGATGGGCTATCATGGCCTCCGTCGTCCCATACTTCACAAATTCTTCTATTACTCTTTTCGTTACCCTCAACGACAGGTATGACAGACCGTTCCAAGCATGACGGTCCGTCGAGGTTCTCCGTTCCATAATACTTAAAATTCTTGGAAAGTGGGTACTGGGACTACTCTCTGATCATTGCGACGAACCAGCAGGACGGACCGTCGTGGCTATAACGGTCAGTTATAAACTTCTGTAATCTAACACTAGGTCAGACTTCCACATCTTCCTTCAGTAGCTTCTCTACAATGCCACATACAGACCGTCACAAGCTCGACGGACCGTCACAGTCTCTGTAGGTCGTCTCTTCTGCATTTCTCGCTCAAAAACTTTCGCGTTCATCTTTGGACAGATTTCCTGCAAATAAAGAAAAACTTACGTCAAAATCTATACAAAAAGGCTTTTGGACACTCACTAAACTTAAGGAAAAAGCATTAAAAATACCGTGAAACCACGGTATATCATAAATCACATGTTTTATGTTAAAAATATTTATGTCCAATGCTTCGTATTTACCTTCTATGTATTAATTTTATCGAAGCATGACTCATACACTTACCTTTAGTATCCCGCCTCGTTTGAATTAGCTAAATTTGTCTCACTACGAGTAGATAAAATGATTCATAATTTAAAAGTGAAGGAAAAAGAATCCATGTTATTGTAGAAGCTTAACTCGTGTCTCTAGATTTTGGTGTTGTAGTCTTAATTATTTATGATGCTATTTTTATTTTTGAAAGTTTGAATTTGAGACTCAATTTACACTTCCTAATTATTAATGTTTTGTACTTTTTTTCTTTAAAAAAAGAATAATTTGGATAGTGGATTGTCATACCTATTCGTGGAATCAGAATATGTGTAAAATTATGACCTCTATTTTTGGACTATGACAAATAAATAGAGGGAGACAAACTCGGCGAACATGTTCTTACTATTAGACAATTGACATTTTTTCAGCTTATTATTTTTTTACTTATTTCATTTTAGTACTTCCTATTTTCTAGCTAGACTTAGTCAACTTTAGTTGCTTAACTTTATGAGGTTAGTGGCCTCTTTTATGACAGTTAGTGGCACATGTTCTTGTTCAGTTTTAACATCCACTTTGTAAGTGGTTACTAAATAGGAGATGGTTAGGTTTTTCCTTGGATAAGTTCAGATCTTTTGCAAATTAATGCATTGTTACAATTCCATAAGTTCACTCTATTGTTATTCTTCAAATCAATTTCTTGAGTGTTTGTGTTCTAACTATTTCATAAGAGCCTCAAGTTGATCTTACTTGACCAAAATGTGTTAACCTACAGCACAAATGAAATCCAACAACCTACCTACATATCACTCATTCACTGGTAAAAATTACCGAATCTTGTATGTGAAGATGCACGCTTTTCTTCAAGCCTATGAACTTTGGGAAACTTATAGAAGATAAACCAATTGTTGCTCTACGAACAAATCCTACCTTGGCTCAAATCTAATCTAATAACAAATAGAAGGTTAAAAAACAAAATACAGGTCGCTTATGTAGAATATTGTGGCCGATATGTAAAACAAAAGAGGCTTAATAACAAGACAGGGATAGAACAAGTCAAATGCAAGTGCTGAACCTAAATGGGAGTTTGAGTCCTTGAACATGCAGTAAGGTGAAACAATTAGTAAGTATGTTGATCAAATCTCCTTAATTGTTAATGATGTTAGACTTATAGGTGAAGAATTCACAGAAAAACATATCGTGAAGAATGTTCTTGTGACTCTTCCTGAGAGGTTTGAATCTAAGATTTCCTCTCTTGAAGAATCAAAGGACCAGGGCAAACTTTCATTAGGTGAACTAATGAGTGCTCTTTAAGCACAAGGTCAAAGAAGGACTATGAGACGAGAAAAGTTCACTGAAGGACCTTTCTCTATACAAAAGAAAATATCCAATAAAGAAAAACAAAAGTTAAACCAAAAGAATAAGGGAAATCATGATTGAGGAAACAATACTGGAGATGTGAAGAAAAATTTCCCTTCGTGCAAACATTGTAAAAGAACTACACATCTGGAGAAGTACTGTTGGTTGGAGAGTCGATGCAATATGTGGCAACTGCAAGTAGACATGGCGCATATCCAAGGTCTGTAAATCAAGAGAAAAGGTCTCTGAAGCTTTGCAAGCACAAGCAATAGAAGTTGCAGATGCACATGAAGAGTAATTCTTTGCAGTTTCATTCTATTTAATTGATGAATCATCTGATTCATGTCTTCTTGATAGTGATTGCACACATCACTTGTGCAATTATGCTGAAATGTTCAAATTCCTTGATAAAACTTAAAAATCTAAAGTAAAAGTGGGAAACAAGTGAGACAATTGAAGTCAAACGCAGGGGTACAATCTCTATGTCAATAATATCTGGTATCAAAACTAATCCTGGAGTTCTTTAAACGCCTGATATGAGTCAAAATTTATTGAGTGTTGGACAATGCTTGAAAATAATTATTCTCAGTATTTTAAGAATGTGTTGTTTCTGACCCTTCTAGAGTAGAATTATTTTATGTCAAGAAGAGCAACAAAATATTTTCAGTTGATTGGGAGAAATTAATTGAGCATGCTTACACTATCACTTCGCAGAAAAGGTTTGGTCACATCAATATGAGAAGCATCGCAGAGATGAAAAAGAAGGTGTTAGTCAAAAATATGTCTAAATTTCATTCTAATGCTTATGTTTGTGAAACCTGCCAATAGGAAAAGAAAACAAAATTTTCATTTTAAGTAAATCAAGTATGGAGCTAACAAAAAACATCAGCTCATTCATACGGATGTTTCACCCCAAAGAAAATATATTCATTGAGTGGTAACAATTGTCACAACCCGAGAGCACCCCTAGTCGTAACCAGCGTATTCGACCTCAAAGAGGTGTTATACAAGCCTCTTAGCATTCATTCATCACATAGGTATGAAAAGTAGTGCGGAATTCAAACTTTTCATAATAAAGTCAATAAGCGGAAACTCTTTTATAAAACGTAAGAAGAACTAAGTCTCGACACAAGCCATCTTAGACACATCTTAATATCGCATGAGATATGACCATATTCATTAAGTAACCCATTTAACCATTTATACCATCTACCTAAGGTTATCCTAAGACCAACCTAAGTAAGACATGAAGTGGCCGCCTATACAATCTCTTCATGCACACCTATATGATCCTCAAGACTATCCTAAGTAAGGATATTTCCTTTCCTACACACCCCAACAAGTCAACATTCATTACTAGATATATTAAAGGAGACATTCATGCATTTAAGGAAAATCACATAACCATCCCCTAGGATAAATCTAAGTTACACTAGTGCAATGTGAAAGTATCATCTCATACTACTACACCCACTTATTGCTCCTTTGGAACCACCCTAGACTAGGCACATCACATTCAACAAGTCATAATACCTTCATTAACATTAGACATAAGACTAACAACATTCTTTAACATAATCTAGAAACCTATTCATTCAATAACATTATAAGGATATACCAAGAACCCCTTCAAATGCCTACTTTTGCGATGCATAGATATCGTCCCATTCCACAAGCTACCTTATATAATACACCCTTAGGAAGACCTAGTTCATTTCATTCTTCGTAGGGGTAAGCTTTAACTGATATAGACCATGAGAGCTTATCATGTACTCCCAGTATTAACCCCTATCGGATGAGGGATCCCCACTTGCCTAAGGTAGGGTCATTCGTTTAGACTTTACATAGAAAACCACTAGCTAGTCCTATGTGAGAACATAGTTAAGGGATGGGAAGATTGCTTCGAGATACTAAACCTCTACTCATGGAGGGTACCCATCTCAAGAGGTTGCTACTAGATACTACACCTCTACTCACAATAAGTATCCACCCCATTTCATATCATCTCAGTACTCAGCAGTACTCTCCCATGGAGTATTAGACTTTCATTACATTCATTAACTATAGGTTAAGGAATTGCTGTTAAGTACTCCATATCTAATCTTGGAGGAATAGTCATTCAAATCGATCATTCATTCATTGGAAAGTCTTAGGAATATTGAGGTAGTTACTTATGAGTATATTTAACATACCTCAATGGCTAACTTGTCACCATTTTCTCTACTTGATGAATGTGAACTTATGTCTTACATTATTATTATGGTTGAGTGAGACTTGTCTCAAGAATTCTATAACCCTCTTATGTGAGTGTCTTTAGCATAATTGTTTAGGTGCAACAGAGACTTGTCTAACTTCATTTAACACCCCATTTTGGTTAATTTCATAGCTCATAGGCTTCTGATTATTTTATTAATCACCTTATATTGTTCAATGATATTTGGTAGTCTTATACCATTCTTTATGAAAGTTGTAATATTTTATTCATTTTGCTAATATTCGTAATTTTATTTAAATGGGGTATGTTTGGACTTGTCCCCAATCATTGGCATACCCTTGGTTATGAGTATCATTCAGTTACATAGGTCGTGGTTAATCTTTATCATGTATTTGGCCTCAAAAGAAATAATATAATTTATGTTGGTAATGTAATATTGATATGATTTAGTCATTAGCCAACATTATATCATATTTGGGAAATAATATTTCTATCCAATTTATTACATAAACAAAACTTTTACTAAAAATCTTGTCAAGATATTATAACTAGCAATGCCAATTAACTTTATGTATATACTATACTAGTTTCGTCATTTAAAGTAGCCATCTTTTTGGATTAGATTAGCTTATAGGAACAATTCAGTGTTAGATTGGCCAAGCTATAAAGTTGATTTGGCCTTTACGATTCATAATTAGCTTTGATTCACATCTTATTTCTTATTGGAAATATTGCATTCCAAACACTTACAACATATCTACTTTAAACACAAAGAGTAATGTCAAAATATTCATCCGTTTCAACAGTAAATTGAATTTCATAAACAACTTATAATAATTTCATCTTGTCTAACACAATTGGGAATTTATTATATGGATCTTACCTATAGATATTATGCGACATTATTAAATAATAGAAACCAACGCAAAATGATCAGTTAGCACCACATACCAACAACATGTTTGAGATTACATCTACATACTATTAGAATCAAAACAAGGATAACTAAGGAGATGAACGTTCAACAATGTCATTGGGAACAAGACTAGTTTTGATGTATTTGAATTGATAAAACGTTTGAAAAGCCTCTTGGGGAAATTAATCCAAGAGAGAAAACCCATACCTTATGCATAATTGAATCGACGAAGATCACCTTGCACTTTTTCACGAAAACATTGAAGAACTTCATGAAATTGCCTATGGAGAACTTTTGTTATTCTTGTGTTTCTATACTGCTTTCAAGTTGTGCGTTTCTTGGTGAATTACCGTAAGGTCTAGGTCTAGGAACTTAATATATAGTAATATAACTTAGACTAATTAACGTTATTAATAATCAATTAGTTAATTTACTCAAAAACCCCTCCTAAATTGACTAGAATTAGTAGAACATTTGACATAACCAAAATTTGGAAATTTCCTTAGTAGTTTCAGTTTTGTCCAATTAAATTAATTAATTAAGTTGTTAATTTAATAAATTAAGTTACATAGGGTAATTACTAATGTACTCCTAATTCACTAGGACCATAACCAATCTTTTTGGACCATCCTAGGTTAGATACTAGGATGTTTCTTGAGTTAGTTACTAGGTTAGTGTCACCCGGTTACGTGTTAGGTTGTCGGGCGCACTAGTTAGTTTATTTCGGTTAGTCCTAATTTAGTTAGATACTTAGGTAAGTTAGTTAAATCCTAGAGTTTATTAGGAAAATCATCCCCACACGGCTTGACCCCTATATGTGCGCCTGCCAGTAACAGCCCTAACCACCCGAATCAAATTCTTGAACATGTGCTTTCACATGGATTGCTGCTAATTTCTTGTTTTCCCAAGAATCCTCACTATATTCTTTGAACTTCTTACTCTACATGATCATTTTAAATGATCATGTGATATAGTACCTAGACTTGACTCTTGGATGTTTCTTACATAATGTATTAAGTTGAGAATAAAATTTTTAGCTTAGTGTCTTCATTGTACGTACATATCTTGAACAAGCTTTGATTATATTTTAAATATTTGTGTATATATAGAATTTGGCTAACACCCTTAAGACAATATTTTATTATATGCTAAATCTTTATCAATATTTGGCATTGGGAAGCCTATATACCCAAATAAGCATTCTTAAAACCTAATAGGCTCTTTACTAGACATGTACATTTTTATGGAATTTTATATTATACCCCTTTTTAAGAACATTCTTCCCCAAATGACACTACACATCATTTGAATCAAAGAGGGTATTTTGAGAAAAAAAACACATCAACATACTTGAAACTTTACTCTTTGTGAATATCTGATTCACAACTTACTTTACGTGATGCATATCACCCAAAGCTTATCTGAAGCTTCATATCTGAGATTGAGGAACGTCCTTCTAAATCTCACTTTAACTCAATGCACATCACAACTCATGCAACACAAAAATCATGTCAGCGTTATACAATAACAACAAGATGAATGCAAGCATGAACTCATATTAACTCATAGAGTGCAAGTATAAAACACATAAACATGAACATAAAACACCAAGACCGACTAATGCATTAATATTTATAGTCTCATGAATGAAATCGGACATAGTAAGAGTATATGTAACCTCAAGAACTAAAAACATGAGGGTAACGAATTCTCATGTCGGCCTTGGCCTTAACCTGTTGGCAATTTGGGAACTTCTCCATAAACATAGAAATATCTCGCTTCATATCTTTCCACCAATAGATCTCCTTAAGATCATGATACATCTTGAAACTCATTCACAATGGACATAGAGTATATGGAAAGAACATCATGTTCCAAGTCATCGACTCTGACTAGATTGTATAAATACCCCTAAGATAATATCTTATTGGCTTTAAGATGGGAAACTGTTTGGCCTATTGGATTTGTACTATGCCCTTCGTATTCCAGCTCTAACTCATTAGGAAATTGAAACCTTACTACCCTATTTCAATCGTCTATTGTAGCATAAAACATATGGAGACAATCTATACCAAAAATTATATCAAAGTCATGCATGGTTAATTCTATTAGGTCAGCATAGGTGACTCTATCAAACACAGTTATTGGCCAATCTCTATATACCTTTTCAGCTCTAATGTTCTCTCCTATGAAGTACTAACTAGAAAAGGTTAATGCAAGATATCAGGAAGCAAGTAAATTTACTAGATAATAAAGGAGTAACAAATGACAAGGTGGATCCTGGATCTAACAATGCATACACAGGAAAAGAAAAAGACATGCAAGTTACAAGTAACCACATCAGCTAACTTCTCCTGCTCTTCTCTACCTTTCAAAGTATAGAACCTTAATCTGGCGCCTTAGACAAACTCTATCATCTTAACATCCTGGTGAAATGTCTTAGTCTACTAGCCGTAGTTCTAGCATGTGAGTTCTCTCTGGGAGCACCCTCTCTAGTTGCCTGGGCTGTGATAGCTTGTGCCTGAGAAGTGATGGCTTAGGCCATCTAAACTAGTGTTGCTCTTACTTTTCCATCCGTCAACGCTGCTGGGTTGACAGGCACTTGAACTCCAACCCCTGGGTCTTGAGGAGGAGCTTTGTTTCCCCCAGCAGCTGCTTCTCCATTTCTCCAATATGCAATTCTTCTTGTGCTTATTTTTCTACACGTACACATAAGAAGGAAGTTCGATGCTAGAATGACATAAAATGTCAAAGCTCTACACGGCATGATGAAGAGTAGAAGAAGGGAAGATTCTTAACATCACCTAGTCTCTAAGTCAAAGTTGTGGGTCACTTCACAACCATAACCTAGAAACTACGCAACCTGGTCATTTTGAGCCTTAGATCCTAGGTAATTTAACCTCATGCTCTGATACCCAGTTTATCACACCCTAATTTTTAATCCGAACGCAACCAGCATCATTAACCTCTAAGAGTTCATAGACAATCCTCTTCTTAAGTTTCATCACAATCATATTGTTAAATATCTGGAAAACTTAAATCTTTTAAAACATAGTAAAGTATACATAGACTTCATATGCTTACTACATAGAATAAAATTCTAATGAGCTCAAATTAAAAAACCATCAATAATCGACTAAATAATTCAAATGAAAGAATTAATATATTGTAATAGTTTGCCAAACAGCCTTAATACAAATCTTTGAATAAAACGTTTAAAATGAAATGCTAGGGACAAAATTCTCTATCTATGTCTAAAGTGCTAAGCTAGAATGTAAGATGTAGCATCCTCTAACTGAAGAGGACCTACCAATGTCTGGAGATCACTAGTCCAAACCTCTTCAATGAGTCCTCAATCTTCTCTCTAACATGCGCCTATTAAATAGTAATAATATAGGGTTACCACACATTTGTACTAAGTATGGGTATATTCACATATACACGTAAAGACTATGAATGATCAAGGAAAACCCTTTTTATAACGACATGCCATATCTGGAAAGGGAAGTCACGAAACCTTCTTAATTCGCTATTTGTAAGTTGTGGTATGAATATGACATATGTTAATGCATTCAAAGAACACAACTCATTTTCTATATAAACATAAGACCTTGGAATGATGAACATAATTTTAGAACACCTCGAACGGAAAATAATAAATTTGCTCCTCTCAAAGCTGAGATCTCTTCCCCTAGGACAGTTTATTTTTCAGTCGTTTTGTTCTTCTCGTTTAGTAGTTCAATGATTTATCTAATCCTACGTCTTACTTATAAGTGCAATGATTCATTTTAGTCCCATACCTACAATGAATCAATCAAGTAATCTAGAAGTCTAGGGAAAAGATTTGGCTACCATTACTACAAGTTATTCTTTTCATTCTTGTTAAATTGGGCATGAAATCTTTATAAGCCACTCTTTATTTGCTAAGACACTTATTTCATCATTTTCATATCATGAAGATTATGGGGATTGATTAGCCATTATGATTTACTCCGCTTTATTTGCATGATATAAGAAGTCATTATATGCTAATTTTTATTTGGCTATACCCATTATTTGATCATTTGCATAATGTGAAGATATTGGAGCATATATCTTGATTAGGTACAAGACAATAACTTGTTAAAACATCGTTCTTATCTACCACAAATTATTTGACATAATTAAGCTCTTGCTTTCTTAGCTCACTTTGAACTTACATTTCTTCTTCTTTCTTTATGACGTTCTTAAAGAAATATTTAGCATTAAGATCATGCGAGATAACATAAAATGCAGTGTCTTCCCCACTATGAAAAAGATTTGTTCGGTCACCGATCGAAGTGAATCTAGATCATGTGAGCTAAACATGAAATCTAGTGTCTTCACCACAACGAAAAGTAGTGGTTCACAGGATAAAGTGAAACTAAGTCTAGTGTATTCCACACACCGAGAAGAGGTGGTTCACGGCTAAAGTGAACTGAATACTTTATTGAGCAATTAACTAGCATATATCAAATTAGCTAAACATGAAATCAACTGTCTGCCCCACATCGAGAAGTGGTGCTTTCTCCGGCCAAAGTTAAACCGCATCATACCTAGTTCTCTTAGCTGGAATCCGCTGGCTAGTTCGTTTGCTTGCAACATAGTTAGAAGACTAGAAGATTTTCAAAGACTCTTATCCACCATGGTGGAGCCACATCTCATGAGGCTTACATGTGTTGGAACAAGCTCATTTCTAGTCTATCGGTTCTTATCTCAACTTCTTTTTTTTCTTTACAACTTTTAGAGTTAACTTAAACATTATGTAATCTTGATTCTAGTTATGAGGTTTACTTAACTCTTTGGATAACTTGTCATCCCTTTCTTTACTTAATGAAATGTGAATTTAAGCTTACATTATCATCATGGTTTTAACGAGACTTGTCTTACGATTTATAACACCCTCCTATATGAGTATTTTTAACATAGATCAATGGATGACTTGTCACCCCTTTCTTTACTAGATGAATGTGAACTTAAGTCTTACATTATCGTTATGGTGTGAGTTAGACATGTCTCACGAATTCTAACACCCTCTGATGTGAGTATCTTTAGCGTAATTGTTTGGGTGCAAGTGAGACTTGTCTCACTTCCTTTAACACCGCATTCTGGTCAATTTCATAACTCATAGGCTTTTGATTATTTCATTACTCACCTTATTTTTCAATGATAATTGGTATTCTTACACCATTCTTTGTGAAAGTTGTAAGGACTTATTCAATGTGCTAATATTCACAATTTCATTTATATAGGGTAAGTTGGGACTTGTACCAATCATTGGCATTTTCTTAGTTATGAGTTTGATTGAGTTACATTGGTCATGCTTAATCATTATGACGTATTTGACCTCACAAAAACAATATAATTTATGTTGGTCATGCAAGATTTGAATGATTTAGTCATTAGCCAACTTTAAGTCATATTTTGGAAACAATATTGCTAGACAATTTATTGGCACAAAGCAAACTTTCACTAAACACTTGTCAAGATATTATAACTAGCCAAGCCAATTCACTTTATGTATATACCACACTAATCTCATCATGGTAAGAAACTAACTTTTTGTGGTTGATTAGCTTATAGGAACAATTCAATGTTAGTTTGGCCAAGTTATAAAGTTGATTTTTCATTGAGGATTCATTTAGCTTTGATTCACATCTTATTTCTTCTTGGAAATATTGAATTCCAAACACTTACAACATATCTCTATAAACAGAAAGAGTAATGTCAAAATCTTCATCCTTTTCAAAAGTAAATTGAATTTCATAAACAACATATAACAATTTCATCTTCTCGAACATAGTTGGGCGTTTATTATATGGATCTAACCTATAGGTATCATTCGACATTATTAAATTATAGAAACTTACACATAATGATCAATTAGCGCCACATACCAACAACATGTTTGATATTACATGTACATACTATTAAAATAAAAAACAAGGATAACTAAGGAGATAAACATTCAACAATGTCATTGGAAACATTCCTAGATTCGATATTCTTGAATTCATAAAACGTTTGAAAAGCCTCTTGGGGAAAGAAATCCAATAGAGAATACCCATACCTTATTTAGAATTGAAAATACGAAGATCACCTTGAAATTTTTCACAAAAAAATTGATGAACTTCCTTGAATTGCCAAAAGAGAACTTTTGTTTTTTTTGTGTTTCTTTATTGCTTTAACGTCTTGCGTTTAGTAGTGAATGATCGTGAGTCTAGGTCTAAGAACTGAATTTTTAGAAATTTACTTACACTTATAATCTTAATTAATAAATCAATTAGGTAATTTACTAAAATGTCCCTTTTGCATTGATTAGAATTAAAATAACACTTCACTTAATTGAAATCTGAAAATTGTTTAGTGGTTTATGTTTTGACCAATTAAATAAAGTAATTAAGGTGTTAATTTAATAAATTAAGTCACCTAGGATAATTATTAAAGTACCCCTAAGTCACTAGGACCACAACCAACCCTTTTGGATCATCCTAGGTTAGGTACTAGGATGTTTCCTTAGTTAGTTACTAGGTTAATGTCACCCACTTAGGTCTTAGGTTGTCGGGTGCACTATTTAGTTTATTTGGGTTGGTTTGGAATATACACCCCACATGGCTTGACCCCCACATGTGTCCCTGCCCCTAACAACCCTAACTGAATTCTTGCACATGGGTTTCACGTGTGCTTGCACATGAATTGCTTCTCATTTCTTGTTGTCACAAGGATCTTCACTACATCCTTTTTTCCTTCTTACTCTACATAATCATTTTAAATAATCGTGTGCTATGGTACCTAGGCTTGACACTTGGATGCCTCGCACGTAATATGCTAAGTTGAAAATCAATAATTTAGCTTAGGTTCTTCATTGCAGGTGCATTTCTTGAACAAGCTTGAATTATATTATAAATACTTGTGTATATATAAATATTGCCTAATACGCTTAATCCAATATTCTATAATATGCCCAATATTTCTCAATATTGGGCATTAGGATACATGTATACCCCAATACCCCTTCTTAAAACCTAAAAAGCTCTTTACTACCCATGTACATTTTTCTGGAATGTTACAAAGTGCCAGGCGCGCGACTCGTGATGGCCTCAACTTCTTGATGCAGCACGCTGAGGGGAGCTTCCTTGTCGAATGTTTGGTTCCTCCTCTAAAACCCTTAGGGTCGTCCTTGGGGAGTCATACCTGGATGTTTTGACCCTTAGAATGTGTATTAAGACATTACGGTAACCTATAATATTATTAGACTACAAACACCACATAAAGACAACGAAAATATACAAGGACACACTAGCACCATTAATGACTTACTTTAGAACTTTTTGGTCGTTCTTAGACGTTTGACCTCCAAACCACTTCAAATTAACTATACCAGATCTATAACAATTCATTAACATTTTAATAACCTTTTTAAGAACATGTGAGGCTCTAGACATCTTAGTTAATTTTGAGAGTCTTGACAATATCCTCCACATAAGAACATTTATCCTTAAATGACACTTGGATAATTTTAAACGCTTTCAAAGACTCAATGACCCACATAGCAGCCCACAACATTCAACAGATGATCATATAATAGTCAGTGCACCAAACTTACAAGGAAAACAAACTTTATCCCGTCATGCACTCAGTGCAACACAAACAAGTAAATCCTTCATTTACTGATCACTAATGCATCAAACACACAATCATTTTTCATGTTCATAAGAGGAGCTCTTTTATGTTTATGAAAGAGTTCTTCGTGTGTGAAGAATGTTTTAAATTCCTACCTATTTTAGTATTTTATTATGCAATGAATGATACGAGATGCTTATATGTGACTTCTTCAAGTCTCATTTGTCGTGTGATGACACAAGTATGCTCTAACTTCTAGGATGTACTTGTTGGTCGTGACGAAGTTTGTATTAGAGCATAAGGTTTAGGGAGTGTCCTAGTTGTCTTATGAACAACTTCTAGTAGAGCCATGTTTATAATGTGAAGCGTGCCACATTATGAATATGAGGATGTATGGTGCTAGGAAGGTTTCACTCTTCATTTATCTAATCGTGCCTAAGAGCTTTGTATATGGCGTCTTCCCTTGTTTCCCTTATGTTTTGGTCCCTATAGGGTAACATTATGAATTTTTTGTTGAGGGAGAGAAAAAATATGAGATGTGACTTGTTATATAAGGTATGATAGAATGTCATTTTGACCTAAGATTGACTTGGTTACCTTTTGATTGGAAGTTAAGTTTGAAAGAATGGTATGCTATGGTGTGAGAATGTGAAGTAGTTGTTCTTAAGATAGTTTGAGAAATTGTAAGACCCCAACAATAGAAAAAGAGGTCATGAGATTTGAAAGAGTAAATGTGAGTTTTCTTAGTAAGGGGGATGTAGTGGTTAGATGATGAGTACTTTTGAGAATCTTAGTCTTCATGAGGTAGACCTAGGTAAGAAAGTATTAGTAATGTTTACGGTGCCTTGAGGAATTTTTATAGTAATATTATGATTACCTTAGAATTGGTTTGTCTTAAGTGGGGGAGTATGGTGAAGACTATGAATAGTAGATGGGGTAGAAAATCCTAGAAGTATATAGCATGTGCATGTTGTTTAGGAGTTATGTTGAAATTGAATTTTGTTAAATTCTTTCATTGTGTATTTATGAATTCATGATTATGTTTTAAGATGTTTTTATATGATGTTACTTTGCATATTAGCTTAATTCAATCATGAATTGCCTAAAAGTTGCATTTTTGAAAAGTTGCACAAATTCACAGTATAGCATTGGCAGAGTTCACTGTGAAGATTTTCTAGATTTGACTAATTGATAATTTGGTCTAAAATTTTTGTAACATGGTTATAACTGATGTATATAAACAAGATATTTAATAAAAGGTGATTTTTCAATTTGGAATGAAGAACGTGAGTTTTATATCATAATGACTTATAGAATTGTCTTCTAGTCTCTAGTTGTGTTGTGAATCTCTTGATTATGTGAACTTGATGTTTCATTATTATTTATGTTTTATATGTTATGGTAATGAGTTGATCAATTTGGTATCCATATTTGGAAGTGTTCGGAAAGTTGCAAGTATCATTGGAGAACGAATGTTCTCCAAGTGGGGGAGAATGTAAAGCTCAAAAATGACATAGGTGAAGCTAAAGCCTAGCATGGTTGTAGTGATGGTATAAGGTCTTAAAGTGTTTTATAGTGTGGGTTTGAAGCACTGTCTAAGAGTTTAGGTGGATTGAAAGTCAAACATCAAGGGACGACCAAGACATTCGACGACTAAGTGACCTATGTACCTCATATGTTGTTTTATGTGTTTATCTATGAATCATGATTTAATAAGAATATTATAAGAGTTTTTATGGTGTATGTAGGGATTGTGTCAAGTTTTGTGAAGTTTGGAGGTCAAACGTCCAAGAATGTACATGATGTTCGAAAGGCTTGCCTTGAAATGACCTTGTGTGTCTATGTATATTTCGTCGAGTTTCACGTGTTCATTTTGTATGAAACTCATGTTGTAGGTCCTAAACTTGTATGGGAATATATTTGTGTTGAAAACGTCCGTGTATGACTCAACATAGGACCCACAAAGGGGACCTAAAGGAGGACCCAAACTTGGAGGTCAATACTGCCAGGCAGTGCCAATCGACGACATAAAAAACAACTAGTTGACCAGGAGACGAACCATTGTTGGTGGAGTAAATGGGAACTTAAATATGGAGGGTTGAGGAGTTTCATGAGAAAGCAAAGAGACCCCATCGACGGGGCGAGGGTGAGACCACAAACCGTCGATGCTAGCATCGATTGTGTTGTGTGTTTCCTGCCAGCTTTACTGTTAAGTTGAGGCCCAAGACTTATAAAGTGTGAGGAATATTTTTTTGAGTGTTAATGGGTATTTTTAATGTATATAAGTAATTAAACTCTTATTATAATCCTAACACCTAAATCAAAACATATCCCCTCCTAGAGTTTCTTCAAAAATCTTAATGAGAGTTCATGGTGAATTGGAGCTTGAAGATGGTTCTTCAATGTAATTTCTTCCTCAATTCATTATGTTCTTCTAATAATTTATGGGAGTTCTTCATCTAAATCTTGCTATCACTTTAGAGCCAATTTCTAAGATGATTTTCAGAGATTTCAAAAGAATGAAAAAGTCAAAATTTCTACACTAAGTGTTGGGTTTTTGCATGAAACGTTTTCAAACACTAAGATATGATAATATTGATGTTTAATTGATGTTTTCCAATTAAATTATCCATGAACCCTGATCTTCAAAAATATCTCAATTTGACTAAAACATGGGTTATGTGATTATGCTTTGATATTGATGAATTCATGTGTAGATTGTCATGGGCTTTTCATTCACGTTGATTATCGTTCATTGGTTTATAGACTGTTTCAATTTGATCAATTGAGTATTGAATATTCTCATATCTTTTGACTATTAAGCCTATTGATTGTATATTGACTTAATGCTTATGAATTTTACTGTATTTTTCTATGGGCTATTGAATAAACTAAGGATTGTAATCAATTGATGTCTTATTGGACGTAGATTGATAAATCTATATTTAATTGACTTAGATTCATTGAGTTATTATTATTTCTGTGATGAATTGATGTTCATGGCCATGGGTAAGGGCCTTATGGTATTGAATTGGATGAATTAGCATTGAAATCGAAGTTGTAAGATGGTGTGGGGGTATGGTGCCCTAATTCCTTTATTTTTATGTTAATTAGATTTCAATTATGTTCATGGTGTTTAGGAGTTTTGATCATGGTGCTTAGGAGCTTTGTTGAAATTGAATTTCATTAACTTCTTGCATTTTGTAATATATGAAGCCATGATTATGTTTTAAGATGTGTTTTTATAATGTTACTTTTGAAATAATCTTGTTTCTATCATGAATTGCCTAAAACTTGCAGTTTTGAAAATTTACGCAAATTTACTGTATAGTACTGGCAGTTCATTGTGAAGATTTTCAAAAATTTACAAATTGATTCTTTGGTCTTAAATTCTTGTAGTGTAAGACCCCGAAAATGAGATAAGGTGTCTAGAGCCAAACATATTTTTCATAAAGTTATAGTGTCCTAAATTAGCTTAAAATATATCATATAGTCAGTAGCTAAAATATTATTATGGGATGTCGAACGTTAAGGGACGACTAAGACGTCCGACTACTAGTCACCTATGTGCCTCATGTATCTATGCATGCTTATATTTGTGTTTAATGAGATTGTGAAGCCTCTAAATGTTCTAAAATGATATTTTATCTTTCAATACGATGTTTCGTGAAGTTTGGAGGTCAAACACCTAAGAACGTCCACGACATTCGAAAGATAGCCCCTTAGACGTTCATCGTATGTCATGATGGGGCTTGGACTGTTTCGACGTCTTATAGGTGTTTTTTTTGGATGAAATTTATGTTGAAGGTGTATAACTTCTTAAGGTTCATAATCATGTTTGAAACGTACGGGTACGACTTCTAATGGGCCCCATAAGAGGACCCAAAATAAGGACGCCAAGCTGCCTAAGTTACTGCCTGGGTAGTGTCCATTGACTAACCCAATGACGGATTGTTGGTCCACCAACGGTACGTCGAGCAGTTATCATAGAGGGATACATGCCTTGGGAAGGTATTATGCAAATTATTGATAAGTATCAGTCAACGGAGGCCAGGCACGATCCGTCATGGCCTCGACGCCCCTTCATTGCTATCGTCGAAGGTGGCCTGCTACTTGAAGCCTGCATGCTGTTAATTAAAAGGGTGAATGGGAAATTCACCCCACGTCCTAAGATGACTATAATAGGTTTATTTATATATTTTTGTGTGTATATAAGTTATCAAAAATGTGATCACCCCATTCTAGAATCCTCTCACACGTAAGAATCCTTTCTCTTCAAAAATATTTCCCTTCAAACATCAGTTGTTGGTGAAACTCAAGGACTGCTTGGAGCTGGGTTTTATATGGATGAATCATAATGTTTTAGAGGTTTTCTACTAGAAAATATAATGGTGATCTTCATCTCTAGTTATCTTTAAATCTAGAGAGCCATTCTAAAAGATTTCTAAAGAGAAAAATATGATCATAGTCATTCATCTTCAATCTGCCATGGGTTCTTTCTAAAAAGGTTTTGAACGATTGAATCATGATTAATTGAAGTTAATAAAGTGTTTCTAACGTATATTTTACTCAAATTGCATGATGAACCCATGCTCCATCACCAAAACGATTTAGCCTTGCATGGGTTTTGTGATCTTGAATTGCTATTGATTGAATTATGATTCTATTATGTTGAAGTGATTGTATATGCTTTTATTTATATTAATTAATGTTGAATTAATGTTTAAGGATCCATGGGGATCAATTTATGAATATTTGAACATGAAAAACCTCAATATGTTGTTGATAGACATTATGTGACCATGTTGACCAATGTTGCACACACTCACTCACATGCATGTTACAAGTAGTATATGTCATGGTGTCTAAATTAAAGGTTGTTCTCAGATTCACTAATGTCTAATAATATGCATGTAGAGTATATGTATTTTAAGTATGCTATGTATTCCTTACTAGTATTACTTGACATGTGTACTAGTATGGGCAAGGCTATGGGACTTTGCCTATGCATTTCACATGTGCACCTTGATAGGATAGCTCTAGTTTTGATTTCTACATGTATGAATATGTATGGATGAAATTTTGTGACTTAATGTGTTATGTTAAAGGTTTTATCACATATATGTATACACACAAAAATGTATGATGATTTGGTAAATATAGGGACATTTAGAGGTGTGCCTATGAATACTCTAAATTAGATAGGTGCTTGAGTATGCTATAAGCATATGAGAATAAAATATACTAAGCCTATGTTTTATAAATAAATGTAATAAAGGCTTTTCAATAATGGAAACTTAGCTTAGCACTAAGTGAACTTTACATTGAGAAGTGTTGACTTTCCTTGGAGGAAGATTCTCCATTTTCCCCTTATAGAGTGTTGACTTCCCTTAGAGGAATACTCACCTAAGGACCCACATGTGGTGTTAACTTTCCTTGGAGGAAGATTCACCCATGTTTTCTCATAAGGTGAGGCCCCAATTACCAAATGGTATGAAGAGGGAATACCTATCTCTTAGTTCCATAAACTATTCTTTAAACATAGGATCTATCAAGGTGAATTCACTTAGGACTCTATGATATAAGTTAATGTTCTACCTTGGTTAGGTAGGAACACCTTCCATTGGTGTATGTCTCTACAACACCAAATTCCTTGTTTAGTATCCATGGTATTAGTGTCGGTTAAGGATATAGTTTCCCTAAAGTAAAATGAACAATGAATTAATTGAATAGGATCGTAACTATAAGAACTTAAGGTAATTTACTTAGTACAGGTGGAAGTAATGAACCCACCTAGTAATTATTCATGTAGCTCCTTAGGAAGTCCTAGGAAGGTGATCTAATGTGTATGTTTATGCTTAAGTCTATATGCATGACTTTGTAGTATTGGTATACTTGTTATTAAGACGTACATGATATGACTATTAATGCATGACGTGATCTTGTTGACTATATGATGAAGGTCTTGACTTAACTATTTCTATGTTGTATTATACTTCTATAATGGTATGTGTTGTCTTATGTAGATGATATGTATGATTTTTCTTGTTTTCCTAAGGTGATAAAATGAACCAAGTATCCTTAAAGGATTACTTGGGAGAATGATGAATTCAAAGGAATAGTTTCACTGTAATGCGGAATAAGCTCACTATAAAGTGACCTCAAATTGGACTTCAATTCTATAAGTGCTTTTTTATGGTTTTTGGCCTTTGGTTTTGTTTCTGTGAAGTATTAGAATAATATATATGTGATTGATAAAGGTTTTATGATGATTTACTCAAAATTGCATGAAGTATGATTTAAAGAAAATGTCCCTTTGAAATGCATGTTTTTGCATGGTTTCAATACTTAGTGCATTCTTGTGCTAATCCCGTTCTTCTCTAATTTATACACAAAGTGTAGGTTATGGACGCTTGAATGATGAAGATCTTTATAGGTTATTCCCAAGCTAAATGAAAGGAATCCTTATGTCCAAGGATGTCCTAATGTGTACTTATTGTAACATCTTTAAATATTGTATAGTTATTTAATGTGTCTTATGGACGGTGTTCCTAATGTACTCTATAGTTATTGAGTCTTAGATGGCAAAGAGTCTTAGAGTCTATGTATGTATTATGACTTATATTTTATATGTATATAAAGTAAAGTTTCTAACATATGAGGTGCAGTTAAAAGTTTTAAATTTTTCACTAAATTTACTATGTCGATGCGATTAATAGTAAATCCGGGCTTGTATAAGACCTCCGAAAGGGAAAGTATGTCATGATTCTTCTAGGGGGTGCTCCCCGATTGTGAAAAATGTGATATCAGAGCATGAGGTTTTTAAAAGTGGTTTAGGGTCCAAGAAGTCTCATATTGCCACGTCTAGTAGAGTCTTGTATCATTGATGGTGAGCCACGAAACATCAGATTGTACGGGAGGCTATAGGAGGTTAGAGTTTTCCTTTTTCATCATTCTCATTTCGTGCTGTAGAACTTAACTCTATAAGATCTATCTCTTATTCTTTCTTGTCCAATGGTCTTTTAGATGTGATTGGTTGGATGAGATTGCTCTATGCTTGAGGGAGAAAGCGTGAGTTTAAAATGCTTATCTTTGTTTTATTGTTTGAATAAGTGTGTGTGAAGGTGAAACTTGTCCTTATTTGATAATGTATCAACTAAGGCGACTTGAATGGTTAACTAAACATAGGTAGGGGTATGGGACTCTATCTATATCTTGAACTAGTTTTCCTTGATGGAGACCTTAGGAGGTCAATATTATGTATGTGTATGATGATAAATGTAAATGTCCTTATTTGATTATCTCTATGCTTATAAACATGTAAATAGCATAGTGTGCTAATGATACAGAGTTGTGAATGCATGAAGGTTATAGATTAGTGGAGTATCGTGCTAATTGTAGTTCCTGTTTGGGTTAATTGATGTAGTAGGGTTTTGAAGCTTTACTTGATCATTCAACATGTTAACTCTGTGGGGATTATGATTGGTTGTCTTACCTTACTATGTATTAAATATCTCTTATTTGATGATGTGTGAAGTAGCAAGATATGTCGAATAATGTAAGTCATGATATATTTAATGTATGTGTGAAGTTATTAAGGATAAAATGAGTTCTTTCGGAATGATGTGTTCTTAAATTGTTTTGCATGACAGTAGCCTTATGCTACGAATTGAACTTGAAAGGCTTAGTGGATATCTATCGAAGTATGCTACCCTAAGAATATGTGTTTAGAAGGTTGCATTGTTTTGCTTTGTATATAAGTGGTACTTGATGAGTTGCTAGTATAAATTGGATTCCCTTGTAAAGACTTGACCCTAGTTGTGATGATAGGATGCATTCTTATGAATGATGAGTTTGTAAAGCTTTGTATCTTATATTGCCATGCTTGTCCCCTCAACTGTCTAAATATTGCATTTCTTGTTATTAGGAAGCATGCTCAGTACAAGGACTAGGTTACTTATTGTAACATGTTTGGCAAACTAACTAAATTGTCCCCTAATTCGATGTTGTTGAAATATGTATAGAATTGATGAATATGAACATGATAATGAATATGAAAAGGAGTTTTGCTACAGAATGAGAATCATATGACAAGATGAGTAGTACAGTTATTTCTAAACTTCTTATTGTGTTATGATCCTTTTTGTTGTTTTCCTCACATGATGTATGAGATTAGTGTCTATTGCATTGTAGGAAGACCTGATGTGAATTGAATAGTATGAACAAAATTTATTGTTGAGGATGATTTGCCTAAAATATAAGTTTTAAAATGCCTTAGTGTTGCTAAATTGAATTAATTAAAATTACCTTTAAAGTAGTAATCACTTTAAGTGATGAAAATGAAGGTTCTGTACTTAAGATCCTCTATAGGTTGGGTTAAGTTGCTGTCAATTGGGTTTACCCTAAGTGGGGGATTATGTTTGAGTAGTGACTTTGTAGAAATTGTCTACATTGTCATTATATTATTACTTAAATTTTAAAATAATGAATTCTCAATAAGCTTGTTCATGAATATAGTCTTGCATAAAGTGTGAATTGCATGACCTTTATATGATTGGTATGAATTGATTGACATCATCTTGGAGAAATGGTGAATTTCCCAAAGATCATGAAAGGAATTTTTGATAAAGTCCATGTTTTCCCATGTTGACTTGCATTTTAATGTGCTAATTGTGAAGTTGACTTCATGAGGTAAGACAATGAACTTTGTAATAGTCACTTGTAAGGTAAATTGTTTAGCCTTGTAATGGAAGTTGAGTCTCTTTTACAATGAATTATGTTGACTCTCTTGAAAATTCAGTGATTTGATGATTTGGAATGCAAAAATATTGTAGGCTCATTCTTGAAAGGTGAAAGCATGTTTAGCTAATTGTCCATATGTGTGACTATAGTTTGTGTTATTTTTCCAAAATGAGGAAAAGGGTGAGTATTATGTTAAGAAAAGAAATTTGTGGAATGGATTCCTATTTTGTTGTTATGTATTTGTTGTGATGTATTTGTTGTGACTTGCCATTTATACTTCACTAAGAAGAAAAATATATGCATTTCTTTGCTTGAAAGTTGAGATTTCTCATTTTTAAAGAAATTGACCTTGTCCTTTTCAAAGGTGTGAACTCATGATACATGCAAGCGTGTTGGGGGGGGGGGGTAAGACATTCCTCAATGTACACCACTAAGCATTGTATGGTTGAGTATGACCTTCATGGTACTAGGTCTAACAAATGAAGATCTTTGTGATGTAAATAACTCAAGTTCATGTGCACTGAAGTATGAGTGCTTAAGTAACTTTGAGTATGGGTTAAGATGTGCCTATGAGTAGATTTTCAATATTTTCTTGTAATGAATTAAGATTTAATGATCATGTTATGACTAGGAGAAGAATGTTCTTCTATAAACATGAAAAGGGCCTTCGTGTTTGATGCATTAAAGAGTGAGACAGTAATGACTTTTGCTTGCTTGCATTGAGTGATAAAATTACTTAGTGATGTTATTAATGGTATGAAATGCTTTTGTATGCATTTAAGTCCTTGTTGTGAATAAAGAGACCTAAGTGTCATTCGGGGACAAATGTTCCCAAGTTGGGGATATTGTAAGACCCCGAAAAAGAGAAAAGGTGTCTAGAGCCTAACATGATTTTTATTAAATTTATAAGTTCCAAAATATTCTTAAAATATGTTATGTAGGAGGTATCTAAAATATTTGAGGTATGGGAAGTCGAACGTTAAGGGACGACTAAGACATTCGGCGACTAGTCACCTATGTGCCTCATGTGTCTATGCATGCTTATATTTGTTTTTAATGAGCTTGTGAAACCTATAAATGGTTTAAAATGATTTTTAATGTTTCTATTTGAAGTTTCGTGAAGTTTGGAGGTCAAACGCCTAAGAACGTCCAAGGAGTTCAAAAGATAGCCTCTAAGACGTTCGTCGTATGTCATGATGGGGCTTGGACAGTTTGGACGTCTTATAGGTGTTTGTTTTGAATTATGTTTATTTCAAAGCTGTTTAAATCATTCAGGTTCATAATGACGTTTAAAACGTCCGGGTACGACTTCTAGAGGGCCCCACCAAGAGGCACAAAAATAAGGACCCAAAGCTGCCTAAGATACTGGCTGGGCAGTGTCCATTGACGGACCAAACGATGGATCCTTGGTCCACCAACGGCCGTCGATCAGGTCTCGTTGAGAGATACATTCCTTGCTCAGGTCTTAAGCAAATTATGTCTAAGTGTCAGGCGGCGGAGGCCAGGCACGGCCCGTCATGGTCTCGACGCCCCATCATTGCTATCGTCGATGATGGCCTGCAACTTGAAGCCTGCATGTTGTTAATTAAAAGGGTGAATGGGAAATTCTCCCCACGTCCTAACCTTCCAATAATAGGTTTATTTATCTATTTTTGGGTGTATATAAGTCATCAAAAACTTGATCACACCATCCTAGAATCTTCTCACACGTAAGACATCTTTCCCTCCAATTGAATCATGATTAATTGAAGTTAATACAGTGGTTTTAACATAAATTTTACTCCAATTTCATGATAAACCCATGCTCCATCACATAAACGAATTAGCCTTGCATGGGTTTTGTGATCTTAATTTGCTATCGATTGAATTATGATTCTATTACATAGAAGTGATTGTATATGCTGTTATTTAGATGAATTTATGTGTAATTGATGTTGAAGGGTCCATGAGGATCAATGTATGAAGATTTGAACATGAAAAGTCTATGTTTCTAATATTGCCTTGAAGTCGATTGTGAGATCGGTCGTATAGAGTTTTGATTATGTATAAACTGTTGTAGCTACTGTTTTATGGTGATATAATGGATGAGTTTTGTAGGTATAAATCCTTAATGATCAAGATTCCTTTAGGATATGATGTCAAAAATATAAGTTTGTGGTGGATATCGAATTGTGATAAAATGAAGCATGATTTCATCTTTATTTCTTATCTAATTAGCTACTGCCTAATGAGTGTACTTTTGATAAAATATGTATGATGATTAAATAATTAGAGAGTTCATAGTATTGTTAATGTCTTCTATACTCTAGCAAATGATAAGCCTAAATGGCTATGTTGTAACCTTAATTTTGAAGGTATGTAATTATGACTTCAATATGGTTAAATTGAGGTTTAGCTACTGACTTATACTTATAATATGTATGAAATATGATCTAAAATCAATGCAAGGGAAATTAGCTAATGAACTATGTTTTGCTACTTTCCTAGTATGTTGATGAGTAATATTATGTTATGGTATTATCTTGTAACGACTTGTATATTGTGTCTTATATCTTTAAAATACATTTAGCTACTACCATATATGTTTTTTATAGATGAATAAGGTGTATTGATCAATGATGATCACAGGGTGAGAAATGGATATGAATTCTTATTCACTCTACTCTTCTATTTCTGTATTTCTTTATAGTAATGTTGATGAAGACTTGTATGGAATTGTGTTGTATGGTCCACTTATGGTGGAGGTGTTTACTTTATTGTAAAATTTATATATGTGTTGACCAAGTCCATGAAGGCAAATTGATAAATATATGAGCATGTACTTATAATGATACTATGTGAAGCTTATGTCTACTTTCCTATCCTCAATGGTGTCCTCCACCATATCGGAGAATATGGACATCATACATCTTTAAAAAGCAGGCGGTGCATTACACAACCCGAAGGACATCCTCTTGAATGCGAAATTTCCATAAGGACAAGTAAAAGTGGTTTTCTCTTGATCTTCTGTTGCAATAGAGATTTGTTTGTAACCCCAATAACCATCAAGAAAATAATATCACCCCTTTCCTACAAGCCTATGTAACATATGATCCATGAAGAGAATCGGAAAATGGTCCTTCTCAGTCCATTCATACAATTTCTGATAATCCATACACACTCTCCCTCCGGTCACTGCATTGGAACAAGCTCATTTTTCTCATTAGGGACCACAATCATCTTCTTTCTTAAGCACACACTGAAAAGGGCATACCCAACTACTATTAGAGATCGGATGTATGACTCCGACATCCAACCACTTAATAATTTCCTTCCGCACTACCTCTTGCATAGGTGGATTAAAACGTCTCTGGTGCTCAATACTGGCTTATGATCAGGCATGAGTTGGATTCTATGTTAACAAATACCGGGCGGAATCCTAATAATATCTGTAATAGTCCACCCAATAGCTCTCTTAAACCTCTTCAAAACATCAACCAAACATTCTACTTGTTGCATATTCTAATCTGATGCAATAATTACCGAAAAAGTAGCACCTTTCCCCAAGAATACATACCCAGATTAGGTGGTAGAGCCTTAACCTCCAATTTTTTACCCTTATTAATAGATGGTTTTGCGGGTGGAGACTCGCGATGCTTGATATCTAAATCAAATTTCTTTGGTTTGAACCGAACATAACCTCGATCAAGTGCCACAACTAATAACCCATACTCTTCGATACAGTCACTATCAAAATACATGATCACTGCCGCTAGTGCCTCAACACCGAGACGATTTTTTATTTGTGCCTTGGATGAACTCTCAATGTTGTAGAATATTGCAGATACAGATTGGATCTCACTATTCTGCCTCATGGATATACAAATATTGAAAGTCGCTTTTTCATTGTTCAACCGTAACTTCATCTTCCCTTTCTCCATATCAACTACTACATGACCGGTAGCAAGTAAAGGCCTCCCAAGAATAATATGCACCTCAAAGTCCACCTCACAATGAAGAATCACTAAATCGGCCGGAAAAAAAAATGTCTCCTCTTCAATGTTCGATCGGCCATTAGGAGCCGCATTGCAGTGGGCTTTTGGTCTTCCCAACTCTACTTCTTGTAAATAGAGAGAGGAATGAGATTTATGCTTTCCCCAAGATCACATAATGCCTTAGCAACTGTAACAACCCAATTGTACATGGAATAGTGAAAGCACCCGGATCTTCTTTCTTTTTCACAAAAGACCTTGTAGCAATAGCACTACAGTGTTGCATCCGATCATGATACTCAAAACTAACCGATCTCATATTAGTGACCATATCTTCCATTAACTTGGTGTAGCCGAGCATTTGTTCAAGAGCTACTATCAAAGGAACATTGACGGAAAGTTGCCTCAAAAAAGTAATAAAACGCCGGTATTTACCATTTTCGGTCTTTTTCACCAATCTTTGTGGAAAAAGGGGTGGTGTTCTAGGAATTGGGGTCAATTTTTGGGGTGTCTCAGCTTCATTCCCCGATTTATCTACCAACTCACCACTAACTTCCTCTAACTCATCATCTCTCATCTTCAATGCTAGGCGGCATAAGTGGATACATAGTTTGCTTACCCCCTCGAGTAGTAATTACCATACAATATCCATCATTTTTCAAATTTTGGACAGTATTTCTAGGAAGATTACCCTATTGGTGTGGGTTCACAGTAGAAGACAATTGGACCATTTGCAACTCAAGATACTTGACTAAGATTGCATGTGCATCCATTTTTTGCGCAATATTTGCTAACTCACTTCTCAACCCTTTGGCGTGCTCATCACTAGGATAAAAACTACTCATTATTTTCTGCAACATATCCTCAACTCGTGTCATACTACCTCCACTATCCTTAGGAGAAACTTCTAGATTTTGAGGTGGAATATAGGGCCCACTCTGATCGTTTCTCTTACCATAGTTACCCAGGTTAAAGTTGTTGTCGCAATTGTAGTTGTCATCTTAAACATTGTGACCCTCTCAGTTGAAATTTCTATAATCCTGACCTTTATTTCCTTGACCTTGGCGAGAATTTTCTTGATTGGAGCCTTGGGCGTTCGGCCGGAAACCCCCGTCTGCTCATTCATTGCATAAGAATCTTTTTCATAGTAGTACTCATAAATCGATGGTGGTGGTTTAGCCAAATATTTCACTGCTTTTAACTTTTTTCACCCCCGGTGACAAGTTTTAACACTAACCCAAGCTTAGTTCTCATTTGAGCCATCTCTGTACAAGTCTAATCTTCAGCTGTTTTATGTGAAGCTTACACTGCAAAAGTGTTTCTCCCATTATTCGACTTCCCAAGTTCTCCAAGCTTTATTATTTTGGGAGATTTTCTCTAACTTCTCAACAATCTCTGCATAAGTACACTCTCAAGCACTGCTTTATTATTATCATCTTGACCTCGATAGAAGTACTCTTTTAGTGACTCATCATCAATACGGTGGTTTGGAACACTCCTCAAGAATGAGGTGAACCTATTCCGAGAACTGCTTACTGACTCCCTTGGTAATGCCACAAAATTATTCACCCTATATTTATGGTTTAGCTTTTTAGAAATTGGATAATACCTTGCTATGAAAACATCTCTCATACGCTCCCAATTATATATTGAATTGCAGGGCAACTCAGAAAACCAAATTACGAACTCCCCCGTCAATGAGAGAGGGAACACCTTTAATCCAATTACATCCATGTTTTAGTCTGTCTTACCTACACAAATCTTACACACCGACCTAGTTTGGCTATGTGAGCATGTTTATCCTCATATGGTAGCCCCAAAAACAAACCTTTAGTGGTAATCATCTGAATCAAGCTACTAGTTTCCACAAAAGTATGACCATATGGTAGAGGAGTTAGGACAAGTGTCCCATCAGAGTCAGTTATGTTAACATTTCCTCTATAGTACTCTTGTGTGCGTGGTGCAGGAGGTTGCCTCCATGGATTACCTTCACCAGGGTTATCAACAACCACTCAATTATGAGCATCAACCGGCAGGGGAAATTGAAGGTTGATCTCATCATCGATATAAGCAGGATTGTTTTGAATAATCATTCTGTGAAGTGTGTGTTTTAGTTCTTGATCATGTGGAAGTATTGGTTCTCCTTGACTCCGTGTACTCCACCTAAAATAATGATAGGCCTGTGAGACAAAAAAAATTAAACTTAAGAAATTGTTGACTAAAATTTTGTAATGTACTTAAAGTTAATCTAAAAGTCACTTTCCCCGGTAGCGGCGCCAAAATTTGATACGCTCAAACTATATTTCCCTAAAGAGGTATAAGTGGTCCTATCAAGGAAAGAACCCAAATGTTAGGTTCGGGTCGATCCCCCGAGGAATGTGGTTTAGACTTAACTTTAATCGATGATTACTTCTATTTAGTCAATTCTTTTCCAGAAAGAAACAATTAAAGGGGGGATTTTGGTGTAGCAAAAGTAATTAATTAAATCTAAGTAAACAAGTAGCTAGTTAAAATATTTGATGCCTACGAAATGATGAGAGAAACTAGAATGTAAGTGTTTCCCAAAGGTTCATAACGTAGTAACCCTTGCTATAATATCTCTTTCCTAGTATCTTGCATGCAATGTGGCAAGTTATGTAACCCTAATTCCTTTGTCCGACAACTAGTGAAATTCACTCCGCACCTTGGTCCGCCTACGTGTGTGTATTTTACTAAACCTTACCTTTTACCTCATATTAAGCATCACAATTGATATATGGTTTATTTATTACTTCGCACCAATCGACACTAGCATATTAGATCGTATATACTAAATCTACGTTGATAATTCTTTTTTTTCATCTACCTCCTTGGTTGGACAAGTTGCAACAACACGAGTTCTAACGCGTGCCCTCGTTAAAAAGACTTCTAAACAAAACAATTATCAATACATGAAAGAAACTATTCGAGAATTTTTATTTTAGCTAGTTTTACCCCACAACCCTAGTTATGGATTTAGTTACACATGTTCATAATTACACAATTCTTTTAATTAGACAAGAATTCATGTACTTACTTTGATGAGATGGAAGAAAATCCAGAAAATCATTTGAATTCGAGAAAGTAATTTAATAAATGATTTTGGAAAAATAAAGTATTTTCCAAAACCAAATATTCAACAACCAATATTACAAATCATAAGAACAATCAAGTGTTTAACCCCAAAGATGAGGTTTTTGGTCCTATTTATATTAAAAGAATCCTAAACATAAAGAGAAACGTAAATATGGAAAATCTGTCCAAAAACACGTCTCGCATCGACGACTTGATCAATGGAACATCGACATCTCTTTCAGTCCATACTTCAACTCTATTTTCAGTTGTTTCTTCTCCAACTCTCTATTACCATCGACGGCCCAAGATGACGGTCTTTTTATAGGAAGATGGTCCGTCGATGGCCTTGGTTGCTCCACTCTTAGAACCTTTTCAAATCGAGTACTGGGGCTACATTCTGTTAACACCAACTGATGAGACGATTGACCGTCATCCCTTCGGTATCCTCACACATAGTCAAAATTTCCTGATCTTTCCTTGGCAGCATAATATCTTCATGGCAACGGTTGCCACCTATGGACCATCGATGGGTAGATGGACCGTCGATGGCTCCGTCGGTCATCTTTTCTGCAATTTTCAGCAAATGTTTAGTGTTTTCATTCTGGAGAGTTTTTCCTACAAACACAACGAAAAATACATTAAAACATCTTAAAAGAGGCCTTATACACACACTAAACTTAAGGAAAAAGCATTGAGAGTACCGTGAAACCACGATACATCAATTGGAACTCTTTGGTTTCAAGATTGAGTAAGAATAGAAGGAAAAATATAGGGATATTAACAACCCTATCACTGAATCACCATCCACCACTTAGGGTAAACCCATTTAAGAGGAACTTATATCAACTTTAAGAGAACATGGACTTACCAACCCTCATAGGCAAGAACAACATCCCCCTCTTGGTATCATGTTTTTTTCTAAATTTTCTTAATGTCAACTCCTTCCATCTTTCAAGAAGGAACCACTTCCCACTAGATATTCACTCATAAATTATTATCTAACTTACTTCCCTCTATATCTATCACTGAAAGTGATCCGTACCTTAGAAAAGTTCAAGGGAACTTAAATAGGACCACTAACGACATTCGTAAACTTACCATTCTAGGCACATTATCCCTAAAACACCCTATTACAATCTAGGTGAATCTATACTATGCCATGTGTTTCATGATGTTATAAAGTCCTAAAATGATTAATTATAGTGTTAGCAGTAAGTTTGAGGAGTTTTGAAGTGATACGTCCAAGACGTCCGAAAACTAGTCCAGTTGAACTACTGTGTCGTAGTGTTTTATAGTGGAGTTATGGTATATAGTTTAAGGGTGAAATTTAGTATCGATGGTTCCTAAACATATTGTTATATGTAAAGAGTCGAAACATTCGATAACGACGCCCCAAGGACCAGCCAAAGGGTCCTTCATGGGCCAATTAGGCTGCCGAGGTAGCCAAGATTTGGCATCCCTTGCGCGTTGTGCAGCCTACACTCAAAGGAAAAATGTTTTCCCTGAGATGTGGGGCCAACCCAAACCATTTTGTATCAGAATTTTTGAGAACAAAAAATTGGAAGTGCCTCCGCGGCGCGCAGCCATGTCTCCTATTTTGTCGAGTCATTTTTAAGTCAAATTGGAATTGGTTAAATGGTCCTATATGTTAAGGGGTCTTTTGGGTATTTTGGGACTTCTTATTTACATTTATTGAGTCTTTTTAAATAAGAAACTCACCAATTAAGAATATCCTTCACAAAATAAAACATCTTGAATTCTCCTCTCCATAACCTCCATTGATAAAGTTTTGGAGCTCCAACGAAGAAGACTGATTTTCCAAGTTTTTCTCCGAAAATTTTATGGGTTTCGATTTACATAAGGTATGGTGTTTAATACTTTGAATCTCTTCCATTCAATGATTCAAATTCAAATGGTTTTCAAAAATGATCAAGGACATGAAATCTTCTATTTCAACTTCTTTCCATGGTTTCTTGCATGAAATGATTTGAAACAATGTTTAATGATATAATTGATTTTAATTGAATGATTTCAAATCAAATTCCTTATGAACCCATACAAATCATAAAATCCTTATTTTTGGTTATGTTATGGGTTATGTGATCATAGCTCTAGTGTATTCATTTCTTGTATAAATTAGTTTGGGATATTGAATTTTGTAAGAATAAGGTTAGAATTGTATATAGATTGTCCTAATTTGATGAATTTCATATTGCGTTATGTTGAATCTTTGTATAGTTTGATTATTTGTTTCTATTGGTGTGTATGGATATTGTTAAGAACCTTTGTGGATTGAATTGGTTGAATTGACTATTGATTGGAGGTGTTGATGTAGGAATGTTGGTATATTAACCTAACCTCCTCTATATTGGGATGTAGTATAGGCATTGAATTGTGATAACCTAACGTCCTCTTTCAGAGTGCAATCAGCGTACTTGACCTCTCGAAGATCTTATACAAGCCCTTTCGTATCATTCATCGCATATACAAGTAAGAAAAATATTGCAGAATTAAAAAATTTCAAACAAATATCTTAAAACATCTTTCATATGAAAATCATAGAAACGCTAAGTCTCAACATATGTTATTTTTAGACTCAAGAATCCTTGGGACACGGACCATACAATACGAATATAGAAATACTTATTCTATTACAATAATTTGAAGTAAAAGACATATATACCCTCAATTAAAGTGAGGAAATAATTCAATATATGTATTTTGATGCATTCAAAGCACACAATTCATTTTCTATATGATTACAAGACATTAGTATCATCAACAAAATTTTAGAACAACTTGGGCGTAGATTTGAGATTTTGATCCTCTTAGGATGAGAGCTCCTCTTTGTACATTTAGATTATTTTTCAGTCTTTTTTTCTTGTTGTTGTGTATTTCAATAACTCCTTTGGTCCTATTTTTTGCCTACAAGTGCAATGATTTATCGTAGTCCCATACCCACAATGAATCAAGCATGTAATTCAAGAGATAAAGCAAATGACTTAACTACAATTTGGGGCATGAATATATTTTTAAGTTAATTCTTATTGACTATACTCATTCTTTAGTTAATGTCATAATGTGCATATTTCTTGGGGAATATCATTAAAGCTTATGATCTTGCTTACTTTGGGCATGAATTCTTTATAAGCTAATCTTTATTGGCTAAATACATTAATTAATCATTTTGGATAAGCATATTTGAATTCATTATTGTCTTTGATATTTTCCTAATAAAGGAAGCCATTATAAGCAAGTTTTATTTGGCATTGTTCATTTTTATGACATTAAGGTTCATTATTAGCTATAGACTTTACATATTGTAAGCTTCGTTTTACATGCTTTGACTATTCTTATATCAAGTCATTCATTATATTTCAAAAACCATTCGCGATTGATCATTCCATTGATTTCTTTACTTTAATGTTAGGGAAGTTAGGGGTTATTTAGTTGAAATTTCATTTTATATATAACATTTCATATTTATGAGACGTTGGAATTGTGGAGGTAACATTAAAACATCTCAAGTAAGGGCCCAACATTTGGTACCTCAACCCGAGAGCTTTCCTTAGCAAACATAGAGTCTTCTTCATTCATTCATTCGTACATTACATTATTCATTTCATTAACCACCAGCTATAACTAGGATGAAGTTTAAGACTCTCATCGGGATCATGAAATGCAATGACCAAGAATGACCTAATGTCATTACTTAAATCTTATTTTACCTCCTGCTTATATTGCACAAGCACCTTTGGTATCGTTCATTTCATTATGTTTCATACTTTGAGGAACTCCAACCTTAACTGAGATAGATCATGTGAGAATCATGAAATTCGGTGTCTTCCCCACATTGAAAAGATGTGTTGTCACTGACCAAGGTGAAATCAAAACATTCCAGCGTATATAGGGAATTGAACCATGTTAGAACCCTATGTTACCACTATAGGTTCAAAGACTAGGAGATATAAGGAGACCCATAACCGCCTAAACGGACAGTCTCATCTCATGAGATCACACAAACCTCAGCCTTCCCGAAAGAACGAATCCCGACTCATAGCTAGCCTATCGATACTAAGTATAAAGTTCCATTACATTCATCTCACACATCATAGAATTTGGCTCCTAGAATGAATTAATCATTGCTCATTAGTTGATTTCTCATCTCATCATTAGTATTAAGTGTGAATTGTCCTTACACATACATATAGAGTATGATTGAGACTTATCTCTTGATATTCAACACTCTCTTAGGTGAGTACTTTTAGTGACAATTACTTAGGCTTGGTTGAGACTTGTCTCAACATTCATCTTATCCTCTTATCATGTTGTTACCAATTTCATTAGCATCATAGATTAACATAATTTCTCACCTCATTACGTGAATGTTCATTTCTTCTTTATCGTTTAGTGTTACTCAAGCATTGTGGAGGCTTGCTTCTAGATAGAGGCTTACTTACACTATTGATGACTAGTCATCCTTACTTTACATTGATGAAAAAGTGAATTTTCCTTACATATCATCCTTTGGTGTTAATGAGACTAATCTCACATATTTTAACAGCTTCATACTTGAGTATTCTTTTAGCATAGTAGCTTAGGTGTATGTTAGACTAGTCTCACTTGCTTTAACACCCCATTCTAGTCACTTACTTAATTTAGACCCCTTTAATTATGTTATAACTCACGTTACTTACTTACTATAGTTTAGTAGATTCATATCATCGTATGTGAATGACGAGCACTTCATTGAATGAGTTTCATGAGTTCATATGTCATTCATTTAGACAATGTTGGGATTTTTCCCAATGAATGTCATGCCATTATTTATTGATTCATTGAATTACTTTAGATGTGCTTATTCATTTGGCATTCCAACTTTTTAAGTCATATAAGATAGTATACGGTATGTTGGAACTTGTCCCATTGATTGACATACAATTAGTATGGATTCATATTTTTTGTTGGTCATGCTTAATTTGACATTGCATTATATTGGGCACATAAGATTGGTGTATATTTAGTGTTGACCTAGAAAATTTGGAAAGGACTTCATAGACAATTTAATGGCACAAGCCTAACAATTTTCATATATAGTTACATCAGATTCTCATTGGCCAATTTTTCCATCATTATTGAAAAGCAATAATGTAAGCTAATTTCATTCAACTTTTGGGCAAGACATTATTAGCCATTTTATTGGCATAACCCAAATATTCATTTAACTTATGATTTCATGGAGATCTCGTTAGCCAATCTTATATCATAACTTTAGGCATAACACTTTTAAACATTTTGGAAAGCATCATATTAGCATTTGATGAATATATCATCATCATAACGTCATATTAGCAGTAAGCATGCATAACAGACCGTAACATCTTCATACATAACATTTTCGGACAAATCTTTAACATAGTATCATTCTTTTAATTAACATTGTAAAGCTTAGCATTTAACGAGTCCAATTAATAGGTTCATTCAATTATTATTAAATAAAAAAACAATATACATTAAGATCATCCAGCACCAAATACAAACAACATGATTTCTAACCGATTCAACATTGAAATTTTAACAAGAAAGTGGTGAAAGGAATTCGACAAGAACGACGGGAAACAACCCTAGCTTTCAAGATCTTTGAATCATATGAAAGGAAGTTCTCTTTGAGAAATAAGTCCAGGAGGGAAACCCATACCTTATTTAGAACATAATTTACGAAGACCACCTAGAACGAAACCTTGAAGAAACCTTGAAAACGCCTTAGAGAAATCGATAAATTTTCAGCCTTTGTCATACGTTTATTGCTTACTATTTTTCCATCAACTGTTCTGTGAGTATGAACATGATTTTTAGGATTAAGAACTGATATGAATTAAAAAACTTAGCTTTAATAATTTAATTTAATAAACTAATTAACAAATTAACAAAACACCCTCCTAAGTTTACTAAACATAGGAGAACTTAACACTTAGTCAAATTAGAAATCAGTGTTGACTATGGTTTCGGTAAATATTTTGACTTTATATTAATTAAATAAATCCTTAATTAAGTTGATTTATGGATCTAGGGTAAGTACTAAAGTACCTCCTAAGTTATTAGAACTGTAATCAGCCCTTTAGGACCATCATAGATTAAGTACTAGGATGTTTTTTGACTTATACTAGGTTAGTGTAAGGATTTTGTTTTTACCATTAAAAATAATTAATTAAATTTCTAATTAAATTGATTAGGTTACCTAATATAATTAATAAAGTACCCTTAAGTCTTTAGGGTCATAACAAATCCTTTAAACCATCCTAGGTTGTCTTTTTTTGTATTAACCGAAATCTTGAAATTGCTTTGTGATTTCTTTTTTGCCCCTTTAAATTACATTAATAAGTTGATAAATTAATTGATTAAGCATACTACGGTAATTAATATAGCATTCTCAGGTTTTTAGGAGCTTAAATAACTCTTTGGACCATCCTAGGTTAGGTATTAGGTTGTCCCTTTCATATCTTAACCGAAATCTTGAAATTTCCTTTGTAGTTTCTGTTTTAGCCCTTTTAAACTAATTAATTAAGTTGCTAAGTTAATTAATTAGTTAACCTATGGGTATTTCTAATGTACCCCTAAGTTATTAGGACCATAACTAACCTTTTAGACCATCCTAGGTTAGCTACTAGGTTGTCTCTTCAACTAGTAGTAGGTTAGTGTCAACCTGGTTTAGTCCTAGGTTGTCGGGTGCACTAATTAAATTATTTGTTTTTTTCCTAGGTTAGTTGGTTATTTAAGGCAGTAGGTTAGAGTCTAAAATTGTTTAGGAATTTAAGCCTCACATAGAGTGGTCCTTTGTGCACATTTTTCCCCATAACTACCCTAACCAAATTCGGTTAGGGTGGTCCCCTCCTTTGGCAGCTTCTTCACATGTCTTGCAGATGTTCTTGGACATTGGTTGGTCAACTTTTCTATCTAACTATTATTAATTGTTCCTTTGGGAATGATTACTCATTGTCCCATGGATCCTCACTATGTCCTTGGGCTCTGTTTAATGTACCTAATCCTTTTAAATGGTCATGTGTTATGGTACTAGGCTTGAATCTTGGATGCCTAGTAGTTAATGTGATATGTAAAGACAACTTTTTAATTATCTTAGTACATTCATTACACAAACTCATAGATACTTGAAAATTTGGCTAACACTCTCTAATTCAACATTTTCTACTATGCCCATAATTATCTAATATGCCCAATATTTCTAAATATTGGGCATCTGGATGCCTATTTACCTCTAATACGCATTCTTAAGAACCTATTGGGATTTTCATTAAACGTATGATTTTCTTGGAATGTTACTTGATCCCCCCCCTAGGAACATTTGTTCCCGAATGACACTTACACATCATTTAAACAAATAGGGTGACTTTCGAAAGTTACTTTGCCATATTTAAACGTTTCTCTTTTGTTAATATCGAATTCACACTAATTTGTATGATGCATATCTTTCAAGCTTGTTTGAAGCTTTATATTTGAGATTGATGAATTTCCTTGTCAATCACACTTAACTTAACGCACATCACAAATCATGCAACACAGAAAACATGCCTATGCTACACAAAAACAGCAACATAAATGCAACTTAACTTTGTTTTAACTCACATAGTGCTATTATAAGACATACTATTATGGACTTGCCACACCAAATCCACTAAATCACTTAAACATAGAGTTTCTTAATATAAACAAGACTTAGGAAGAGTATATCTAACCTCTTTGATAACATCTTATTGGCCTTATCATTTGAACCTAATAATGCTCAACTTAATTTCAAAGGGACTTGTGAGTATGCCATCTAATTCTCTACATACCCCATTGTCCTTAACACTGTCTTCTATGTGAGTACTAACTAGAAACGGTTCATGTAAGATCTCAGAAAGTAAGTCAAATTGATTAGCCACAAAAAGAGTATCATAGACAAGGTATATCCTAGATTAGATAATGCATAAACAGAAAAGCAGAAGACAAGCAAGCTACCATTATCCACATACGTGAATTTGTCTTGTTACTCTCTTCCTTTCAACTCATAGAACCGGTTTCTCTTGGTAGGTTCGGCTTCAACATTTGGCCGAGGCTGAGCATCTGCCTTGGCCTGTTGGATTTGAACCACGCCCTTCTCATTTTTGCCCAACATATTTGGAAACTCAAGTCTTATTACTCTGTTTCTATAGTCTATTATAGCCTAACACTTATGAAGGAAATACATGTCTAAGCCATATTCTTGAGTTGGTATGTAGCAAACTTATCCTTCTCCTCCTCATCAATATTCATAGCAGGCTTTTAGACATTACTATGCATTCACCACCATTGTGAACAACCACACTCACCACACGTCTTTCATTCACGTTGGACATTTCCTTTATAGCCCCTTCCTGGGAAGACCTGATCTTGAGTCTGGCGCCTTAGACCACTTGACCATCCTAATTATTGTGTCTATTATTCTTCGCATTTACACAAGAAAGGAAGTTAGATACTTATATTGACACAAAGTGTCAAAGCTCTAGATAGCACGATATAGAGTACAAGAAGGGAGAATTTTTTATCGTCGCGTAGTCTCTAAGTTATGATTGTGGCGCACTTCAAAATCATAAGTAAGAAACTACGTAACGTGTTTGTGTTGAGATTTAGTTCCTATGTACTTTAACCTCATGCTCTGATACCAAGTTTTTCATGAACCAAATTCTTGAATTTGAATCACCACCGGCGTCCTTGACCTCTCAGAGGTCGAGGCAAGCCTCATCTTGCATTCATCACATTCATATGGTTAATTTTAGCGATAAATTTAAAACTTTTGGACTAATCAAGTATACATTGACTTCATATAGTTATTTCATGAATTCATCATATACTAAGCTAAACATAAATGTAACAACCATCTATCATAAGAATCCTTTCGAAACAAAATAAGAATATATCATAAATACATTTGCCAAACACGACCTTATTACAAAAGCTTCAAAATGAAAGTCCAAAAGAAACGCTAGGGACAACATCAACTAGCTTTGTCTAAAACTAAGGATATACTAAAATTGTAGCATCCTCGAAATCAAGAGGACCTACCACTGATGTCCAAACCATTAAAAGCGTCGTGAATCTGTCCCTTAACCTTCATCCATAAAATAGTAAATAGTAGGGGTTAGTACACCACTTATACTAAGTATGGGTGTATGCACATATACACATAAAGATATGCATGATCAAGGAAAGCTCTACCTAAACGATATGCTATTTCTGAAAAGTCTAGTCACTAGGCTTTTTTTAATTCATTGGTTGTGAATTGTGGTATGAATATATGTATTTTGATGCATTCAAACCACACAATTCATTTTGTATATGATTACAAGACATTAGTATCATCAACATAATTTTAGAAAAACTTGGGCGTAGATTTGGGATTTTGATCCTCTTAAGCCTAGAGCTACTCTTTGTACATTTAGATTATTTTTCAGTCTTTTTTTCTTCTTGTTATGTAGTTCAATAACTCTTTTGGTCCTATTTTTTACTTGAACAAGTGCAATGATTCATTGTAGTCCCATACCTACAATGAATCAAGCAAGCAATTCAAGAGATTAAGAAAATCACTTGCTACAATTTGGGTTATGAATATATTTGTAAGTTAATACTTATTGACAGTACTCATTCTTTAGTTGATTTCATAATGTGCATAGTTCTTGGGGAATATCATTAAAGCTTATAATATTTCTTACTTTGGGCATGAATTCTTTATAAGCCAATCTTTATTGGATAAATACATTAGTTTATCATTTTTGATAAGCATATTTAAATTCATTACTGTCTTTAATATTTTCCAAATAAAGGAAGTCATTATAAGATAATTTTATTTGGCTTTGTTCATTTTTATAACATGAAGATTTATTATTTGATATGCCCTTTACTTATTGTAAACTTCATTGGATATGCATTGACTATTCTTTTATCAAGTCATTCATTACACTATATATTCACTAAATGTCATAATCCATTCTTTATTGATCATTCCATTGATTCCATTGCTTTGATGTTAGGGAAGTTATGGGTTATTTAGTTGACGTTTTCATGTTTTATATATTATACATTACATATCTACAAGACATTGGAATTGAGGAGGTAGCATTAAGACATCTCAAGTGAGGGGCCCACCATATAGGACCTCAACCCGAGAGCCTTTTTTAGCAAACACTGAGTCTGCTTCATTCGTTCATTTGTACTTAACATTATTCATTTCATTAATTAGTAGGCTTATGTAAACACCAGCTATACGTAGGATGAAGTTTAAGACTCTTATCGGGATCAGTAAGTGCAATGACCATGAATGACCTAAGGTCATTACTTGAATCAGATTTCACCTCCTGATTGTCTTGCACAAACACCTTTGGTATCGTTCATTTCATTATCTTTCATACTTTAAGGAACTCCAAACTTAACTTACATATTCATGTGAGCATCATGATATCCAGTGTCTTCCCCACACCGAAAAGAGGTGGAGTCACTAGCCAAGGTAAAACCAAAACATGCTAGCGTATATAGGGAATTAAAACAAGCTAGAACCCTATATTGGTAGCATAGGTTAAAAGACTAGGAGATATAAGAATGCCCATACCCGCCTAAATGGACAGTCTAATCTCATGATATTTACACGAACCTCTGCATTCCCGAAAGAACGAATCGCGAGTCATAGCTAGCCTATCGGTTCTAAGTATAAAGGTCTATTACATTAATCTGACACATCATAGAAGTTGGCTCCTGGCATGAGGGCGTCATTGCTCTTTAGATGATTTCTCATCTCATCATTAGTATTAAGTGTGAATTTTCCTTGCACATACATATTGAGTATGATTGAGACTTGTCTCCTGATATTCAACACACTCTCAGGTGAGTACTTTTAGTGACCTTTACTTAGGCTTGGTCGAGACTTGTCTCAACATTCATCTTAGCCTCTTATCATGTTCTCATCATTTTCATTAGCATCATAGATTAACATAATTACTCACCTTATTACGTTAATGTTCATTTCTTCTTTATCTTTTAGTGTTGACTCAAGCATTGTTGAGGCTTTCTTATAAATTGAGGTTTACTTACTCTATTGATGAATGGTCATCCTTACTTTACATTGATGAAAATGTGAATTTTCCTTACATATCATCCTTTGGTCTTAATGAGACTGGTCTTACACATTCTAACACCTTCATACTTGAGTATTCTTTTAACATAGTAACTTAGGTGTGAGTGAGACTTCACTCACTTCCTTTAACACCTCATTCTGGTCACTTAATTAATTTAGACCCCTTTAATTATGTTATAACTCTCGTTACTTACTTACTTTTGTTTAGTAGATTCATATCATAATTTATGGACGATGAGCACTTCATTCAATGAGTTTCATGAGTTCATATGTCATTCTTTTAGAGTATTTTGGGAGTTGTCTCAATGAATGGCATGCCCTTAGTTATGGATTCATAGAATTGCTTTATATGTGCTTATTTATTTGGCATTCAAACATTTTAGTCATATAAGATAGTATAGGGTATGTTGGGACTTGTCCCATTGATTGACATACCCTTAGTATGGACTCATTTTGTTCTGTTGGTCATGCTTAATTTGACATTATATTATATTGGGCACATAAGGTTGGTGTAAATTTAGCATTGGCCTAGAAAATTTGGAAATAACTTCATAGACAATATATTGCCACAAGCCTAACATTCATTCAAATATAGTTTCATGAGATTCTCATTTGCAAATTTTTCCATCATTATTTAAAACAAATAATGTAAGACAATTCCATTCAACTATTGGGAAAGACATTGTTAGCCATTTTATTTGCATAACCCAAACATTCATTCAACTTATGATTTTATGGAGATATGTTTAGCGAACCTTATAATATAACTTTAGGCATAACACTTTTAAACATCTTAAGCTGCATCATATTTGCATTTGATGAATATATCACCTTCATAACGTCATATTTACAGCAAGTACGCACAACAAACCTTAACATCTTCATACCTAATATTTTCGAACATATCTTTAACATAGCATCATTCTTTTAATTCACATAATAATACTTAGCATCAAACGAGTCCAATTAATAGGTTCATTCAATCATTATTTAATCAAAAACCATATACATTAAGATCATCACGCACCACATAATAACAACATGATTTCAAACATATTCAACATTGAAACAATAACAAGTATACTAGAGAAAAGAGTTCGACAAGAACGACGGGAAACAACCCTAGTTTTCAAGATCTCTGAATCATTCGAAAGAAAGTTCCCTTGAAGAGAGAAGTCAAGGATATAAACCCATACCTTATATAGAACTAAATCTACGAATACCACCTTGAACTAAACCTTGAAATCGCCCTAGAGAAATCGATAAATTTTCTGCCTTTTCATTCGTTTGTTGCTTACTATTTTTGCATCACCTATTCCATGAGTTTGAACGTGATTTTTAGGATGAAGAACTTATCTTTAATTATAAAACTTATTTTTAATAATTTAATTTAATTAAATAATTAACCAATTATCAAAACACCCCTCTTAATTTGATTAAACATAGGAGAACATAAAACATAGTAAAATCTGGAAATTTGTTTTGAATATGGTTTTGGTCAATATTTTGACTTTATATTAATTAATTAAATCCTTAATTTTATTAATTTAGGTACCTAGGGTAAGTACTAAAGTACCCAAAGTCATTGGTACTATAATCAACCCTTTAGGACCATCCTAGGTTAAGTACTAGGATGTTTATTGAATTATACTAGGTTAGTGTAAGGATTTCATCTTGACCATTAAAAATAATTAATAAAATTTATAATTTAATAAATTAGGTGACCTACGGTAATTTCTAAAGTAACCTTAAGTCGTTAGGATCATAACGAATCCTTTGAACCATCCTAGGTTAGGTACTAGGTTGTCTTTTCCTTGTCTTAACCGAAATCTAGAAATTAGTGTGTGATTTTGGTTTTTCTCTTTTAAATTAATGTATTAAGTTTGTAAATTAATTAATTAAGTATAATATGGTAATTAATAAAATATTCCTAGGTTATTAGGACCTTAACTAACTCTTTGGACCATCCTATGTTAGGTACTAGGTTGTCCCTTTCTTGTCTTAACTGAAATCTTGAAATTTCATTTGTAATTTCTGTTTTATCCCTTTGAAATTAATTAATTAAGTTTATAAATTAATTTATATGTAACCTAGGGGAATTAATAAAGTACTGCTATGTTATTATGACCATAACTAACCTCTTGGACCATCCTAGGTTAGCTACTAGGTTTTCTCTTCAACTAGTACTAGGTTAGTGTCAACCCTGTTTAGTCCTAGGTTGTTAGGTGCACAAATTAGTTTATTTCGTTTGGTCCTAGGTTAGTTAGTTATTTAGGGAATTAGTTTAGAATCTATAATTTCTTAGGAAGTTAGGCCCCACATGGAGTGGTTCCTTGTACATGTTTTTCCCTATAGTTGCCCTAACCAAATTTAGTTAGGGTGGTCCCCTCATTTGGCAGTTTCTTCAGATGTATTGCACATATGCTTGCACATAGGTTGGTTTTAATTTCCTAAATAACTATTATTTTATGGTTTCTTTGGAAATGTTTACTTATTGTCACAAAAATACTCACTATGTCCTTGGGCACTGTTTAATTTACATGATCATTTTAAATGGTCATGTGTTATGGTACTAGGCTTGACACTTGAATGCCTAGTATTTATGCAATTTGTAAAGGCGACTTTAATTAGCTTAGGGTCTTCATTTCAGGTACATTCATTACACAAACTCATAGAAACTTGAAAATTTGTCCTACACTCTGTAAGCCAACATTTTCTACTATGCCTATAATTTTTTAGTATGCCCAATACTTCTAAATATTGGGCCTGGGATGCCCATTTACCCCTGATACGCATTCTTAAGAACCTATTAAGATTTTAATTAAGGGTATGATTTTATGGAATGTTACATTGAGTAAGCATAGAATAAACCTAAGAACAACATTTAACACCTTAGAAACACATAAGATAACGCTTAAGCAATTTATCACATTTTTAAGGAACATTACAGTAAGCTTAGCCAATTTATAGTGAAATACCTTAAACTTTACAGTGAACTATTTTGATGTTACAATGAATCCAATTAAGATGCATCTTTCTCATCAAAGCTATCATAAGACTCACTTATGTAAAACAAAGAGAGACCACCCATACACCCTCTGTAGCAACACCTAAATGATCCTTAAGACCGCCTAAAATAATATACACACACATACAAGAGATCAAACACATAAAACATGAGATCCTCCTACCAAAGGTGATTATAAGTTTCACTTGAATGTGTTGTAAAGAAACTTCTCGTACAATCCCTTCACACACACTTAAGAGATACTTTAGACTACCTAGGATAGAATTATTCTCACTTAATATTACAACATACATGTAATATGACATTCTCCTCCCAAAGCTTATCAAAAGACTTACACAAATTTAGATTATGTCTACTTAATCAACAAATTTCCTAACTAGAGTCATTCTTAAGACTTATCTGGGTAAGGTATGCAGTGACCATTCCTATGCCCCCTTCACACCTTAACTAGACAACCCTTAATTACTTTAGATAAGTACTTATTAATTCAAAATGTTTTTGTAACTTAAGTCATTACATTCATTAATTCATTTAAGAGACATTCATCACATAAGGACATTCATTTAATTGTCTTGGACAAAACCTAGGGACTATCTCTAACATCTTCAAAGCCTATTGTGCAATGTTTAGGTAGCATCTCATACCATCACCTAAACTTCATAGAATTTCTCAAATACTAGTAGGTATCCCATATGATAAAAATAGGCAATAACCGACATAACCCATGGTAGAAAAGCATGGAATACGGAGTTGTAACTTACTTCGATGGAGGGTGTTCCACTTCCCAATGGTAGAACTTGGACACATCCCATGTACGCACATGCTTAAGGAATATGAAAGGTTTATTTGTACTCTAGCCTCATGCCTAACTAGAGCTACTCCCTTTACCATACTCACTCGGTGCTAGCCTTTGTTCTCATAGAATCATTTACACAAAAGATTCATACAAAGAGGTTCCATATCTAGTTCATAACCCAATCATACTCACCCTACCAAAGAGGTCCCTTAGGGATGCCTTAAAATGGCGAAGAGGATACATTAATGACTTTCCTAAGGATGATATGATGTCGTTCCATCTAACCAACCTTATGTCTATCATTCATACAAGAAGGATACCATTATGACTTTCTACTTGAAAGTTCATAACCTTACCACTAGGTCGAAGGTTCCACATAAATACCCTATTATCATTAATCAATGTCACATGTCATACATATAAGACCAAAAAGATTTAGAATCCTTTGTTGACAAGCCTAATTCTAACTATACATGTATCAAGTAAGGGGTACAAGTCTACCAAAACAAGACACAACATACTTCACATATAATATATCATTCTAGAAGCACATGAAGAATCATGCATCAACTCTAAGACTACAGATATAGAGACATAGTCATACTCTAAAACATGATCACCTAACAACATAATAGACGAACACATACATTCTAATATGTAACGCCGACGAGGATACATATTTACAAGTAAAGCACATATCACAGCCACCATAAGTGGACCATACCAATCACAATATAATTAAAGAGCTACTTAACATAAAATAAAGAGAGTTAGGGTAGTGTACCACCTATCCATTCTCACTACTTCAATCCATAGCTAAATCAACCAATACAACACCGAAAGGCCCTTAACCATGGCCATGAACATTAATTCAATATAAAATTCATAATATTGAATGAATATAGATCAATTTAATATAGAATTATCAATTTAAGACAACATGGACATAAATTTAATACAATTCATAGCCCAAAGAAAGCTACACTAGAATTAATAAGCATTAAAACAACTTATATTAACCATAAAGTAGTCAAAAATAGGGTTCATAAATTACATAGGTTCTTAGGTTATATTTTTTAAAATCATCTAATTAACAACAATTCAATCAATATTCAATCATTTAAAACGTCTAATGCAAGAACCCATGGATAGATTTCAATTTAGAAAACTTATTTTTTGAGAAGTCATTGAAAATTACTTTGAAGATTGGATCCTTGAATAGGAGAGTTTCAAGGATGAAAAATCATACCTCAATAATTTTAATTCAAGAAATTGATGAAGAATCACCACCCAAATATCCAATCCAAGCTCTTCCTTGATCTTTTGTTTCAATGGAGTTCTAGAGAATTTCTAAGATATTTTAGGTTTTCATTTTAGAGAATGAATTCATCTAGGTATTTTTGACTTATAAACCCAATTAAAGTACCTACAACACCCTTAATTAACCTCCCAAACTATTATTTCGACGTTGGGTGAATTTAATAATTCACCCTAGCAACTTATAGTGAACTGCGCTAGAAACAAGTCCAACCCACGACTGTCCATCGACGGGTTCAGAGACTTAAAAATGGGAGTTTCATATCTCTAGTCTATGTCTTGGCCCATGAATCGAATTGATGTGGTGTCGACTGGACAACGAGCCGTCGTTTGCCTCCATCGTTTGGGACTGCCCTAGACAGCCTTTGGCTTTAGGAAGGGTCCTTCCTCAAGGACCCTTGGTTTCTCCTTAGGGATGTTCACCTTGACTTTTCCAATCCAAATATGTTTGTATATGTGTTTAGGACCAACCGTATCAATTTCATCCAAAACGAACACATAAAACTCCATGACATATACTAAGACACACAAGGTCATTTCAAGGATTCTTAAAATCATGAAGAATAATCCAACATCAAATAAGGTAACTACAATAACAAAAACTAAGATAAATAGAAAAGTACGAGCAATACAGAAAAAGTTAAAAACCTTATACATAGAATATGAATTATTACCACTTACTAAAATAAGAACTAGTAAAACAAATTTCTTTTGATTTATTTATTTCTTCGTTTTCCTTTGTTATTCTTACCATAGTTGTTAAACTATGTTCTAATTTTGCTGTTTCTTTTTCTAACATTAAATACAAGTTATTGGGGGGTGGAAGCGGAATTCAGAAGAAAAGAGAGTTGATTGAAAAGGATTATTTTATTATGAGGGAAAGCCCTCCTTTAAAAAAAAAAAAAACTTACTGCTTTTGCCAAGTGGCCGACACTACTTTACACGTGGCCTTTTTTATTTCGGCCGACACTAGAAAACAAAAAACTTTTACATAATGACTCTTACTATTTACACATGACCCTTATTATTCACATATGACCTTTCATGAATGACCTTTTCTGTTCATGAATGACTCTTACTATTTACTTTACGACTTTTTCTTTCTTTCTTTTCTTCTCCTTATCTTCTTTATTGTAGCTGTCCACGTCTCTATGTCCTTCTTTTTCTGCTTTCCACGTATCTTTATTCGATTTGGACATCTGGTATGACATTATTTTCTCCCTGACATTTTGAACATATATGGTCTGGGTATTTTTGTCCAATAATTTTGCAATATCTGGTTAATAATTCTTCCGAAATAAACTCTTTCCTTAATGCTCTTTTTGTTAGTTTTTGCTCTGGCTTGAGTAAACTGAGTATCCATTGGCGTATCTCCTCCATATCTTGTTCTCTAACTTCCCTATAATTTGAATATATCATAACTTGCTCCCGTACATAATAGCTCCATACTGAATTTCCTTTTAAATAATTGTTGGTTAGTTCATTTAGAATAGTTGTGATTCCAATAACTCTCTTGTTGGCGTAGAATTCTGGTATCTCAATTCTTTGTATTTCTTGTTGTGTTCGATATCTTCCGGAATTATCATATCTCTGGTCAAACCAATCTTTATAACTTGTATAATTGGCTTTATATTATCAAATAATATCTCTGCTGGTGCTGAATAAGACTTTATATAAAATAATGTTCCTTTATTAATTCTTTAATATTTCATAAAGGCTTTGTATAGCTCCGGTATGGTCGATATTTTATCTCCTGTTTGGGTATAAACTTTGTTGAGTAATCCATAACTATAGCACGTTTTTACTAGATTTGCATTGGTGCCTGGTTGCGCTAATAACTTATTATATCCTTGTAGCTTTTGGGTTATAAAATTAGTATGAGGGTCTTTGGCAGTTGGAGATCTTGGTGTTGAGTTTAAATAATTTTGAATTTTATAAAGGTTTTCAATATATGAGCGGGTTGTGTGGTTGTAGGTCTTTTTATCTTGGTTTAAACTTTCCGAGTAAGTAGTTGTTTGTGGTGGTATAAATAATGGGTCTTTTTGGTTTTTCGGAATAAATGGTTTATCGAAGATTTTGTTCATATTTGAATTCGTATATCTTATTCCATTGACTCCTTTTGTTGTAGGTGTGCTGGCTGTAGCTGCATTTAAACAGACATTGTCATGGGTTTTATGGAGCTTCACAACGTCTCCTTGTAGCTCTGGAATTTTTCTGTCTTCCGATCGACATAGCTCTGCATTTTTATAATAATGCTGCTGACTTATATTTTTCATCTTTTGTAACTCTTTATCCATACTGTCCACTTTTGTAGAAAGTGTAGTAATGGCTTTGAGTATTTCTTCCATTATTTCTTTTTTTGGCTCAGTTTGGGTTCCTTTTTCTTTATAGGTAGTCTGCAATGACATTTTCGTCAGTTTTTATTACCTCAATTGTAAATGTAAAATTTTGTATATTTGATACAAGCCTTGTTATTTCCTTTGTTGTCACTGAGTCTGGTAATTTTCGCGTTATCCACCATTTTACCTGTGTATTATCTGTTCTTACAATAAATTTTTTATAAACAATATATGGCTCAAAAGCTAATAAACATTTATATAATCCAAATAGTTCTTTTCTATTTGTTTCCCATTTTAATTGTGCTTCTGTATAGGATCCTGAGTAATATCTGCAATGATGTTCTATTTTTTCTTTGTCATATTTATATTTTAAGACTCCTTCATAACTGTGATTTCTCGAATCTGTCTCAACAATATAAGTAAATAATTTGTTTTCATTGGGAAAATATAGTTTTGGTAGTTTTTTACATAATTTTTAATATGTCTTATATGTTCTTTATCTTTATTGTCAAAATAATATTCTACATCTTTCTTATGTTTTTTGTGTAATGGTTTTAAGTGTTCTGCTAATTTTGGTATGTATTCTCTTACTTGGTTTACTAACTCTAAGAAGGATTGTAATTTCTTCTTTGTATCTATGTTCTCATCAAGGGTGATTATTTTCTGTACTATGTGGGTTTGCATCTTTATCCCATTTTTTTCTATTTGTATTCCTTGAAATTCTATCTGAGGTTTTATAATTTCTGCTTTCTTTTTACTTAGGCTTATACCAGAATTTTTAATTATGTGTATAAATTTTTCTAATAACCGTATATGTTCATCTTGTGTTTTTTAGTATAATAATATATCATCTATATAGACAATATAATTTTCTAATTGATTAAAATATTTATCCATAAAATGTTGATATCTTCCTGGTGCATTTTTATATCCAAATGGTAGAACATTCCGTTCATAAAATCCTTGTAGTACAGTAAATGATGTTAGCTGTTTAGATTCTTCTTCTAGTTTCAAGTGATAAAATCTTGATTTACAATCGAATTTACTGAAATAGTTATATCCTTGTATCTGACTTATATTTAGTATCTTATTTAATATTGGGTAATATATGTTTTAGTTTTAGAATTTAAGTTGCGATAATCTATGACCATTCTACTTTTACCTCGTTTTTGTTCACTATGTTTATTAACTATAAATGTTGGACTTGTATGTTTACTATTGATTTCCTGTATATGATTATTCTTCAATAGTTCATCTATATGCATTTTGAATTCTTCTAAATCATCAAAATTATATTTTAATGGTTTTTGTGTTATTATACTATTTTCATCTATTAATTCAATTTTTACCTTCATCTTATGCTTTTCCCATCCTTGTAATGGACTTTCACTATAAAATAATTCTAGTTGTTCGTTAATTATTTTATCTTTATCTATTATAAATATGATAATTTCTAATTGTGTTATTTGATTTATACTTATATTTTTTCATTTCCTGGTTTTTTTTTTTACTTCCTTTTATCCAATCTGTGGGTTCACATTGCTTGTTATTTACTCTTTTTGCTCTTATTTTGTTTTCGCATGGTGTAGTATATCACCAATGTGTTTTTGTTATAATATGTGGGTAAAATCTTTCTAAAAAAGGCATTCCTAATAACATATCTTTTGTTGTAAATTCAAAATTGTACATTTCTTCCATTGTTAGTATTTTATCCCATATTTATATTTTTATATTTTTTGCTTTATATGTAATCAAACTACCTTCATTATTAAATCATGTCACTACCATAGGTGTTTTTAATTTTTCCCATTTATCTTCTGGTAAACAATTATATTTACATATATTTTCTTCTGCTCCTGTATCTATCATGGTCGTATAATATCTGTTGTGGTAACCTTCTACAATAATTTTTGCAAGTATATATATTTTCATAATTCATTTTGTTCTTTTGATAATTATTTTCTTATTTTTGTAAGTTATTGTTAATTGTTCATTCTCTATATTATATGGTTTAACTTTTTCTAACCATTTTATTCCTAGGGTAATATTCTGGCTTCCTTAGTAGATTTTAAATGGTATTACTAATGGTATTCCTCCTATAATTATTTCTTTTTCTGTTATTTCTTCGTTTGTGGTTACTATCTCACTAGGTAATCCGGGGCATAAATGTCCTGTTTTTATAATTTCTATTTCTGGTACTAATTCTCTCGTTATATAATTCTCTTCTTGTCCTGTGTTTATTAAAATTTTATATCTTCTTTGGTCTATTATTCCTGTTACAAAATAGTGGTATGGTGTTATTTCTTCTGTATTTAACGAATTTTGCGAAATTTCATAGTTTCTTTTAGATGTGTTCATTCTTGATGAGGTAGTTCTAGTTAATGTATTTGGTACATTTGAAGTACTCAATCTTTATTTTACAATTTCTAACTCTTCTTCTATGTCAGTTTCTTTGTAGCTATAGTCATTATTGTCTATTATAGTAATTACTTTTTTAAAAGGATTTTCTATTTTTTTTCTATCAATTTTATTTCTTGGCGTTACTTTATGTTTTGTTGTTAGTATATATAGGTTTTTACATCTTGCTGTAAATATTTGGTGCCTGGTGCTAGTTCTATTCCAGACATTTTTCAATATAGAGCTAATGATTTATCTATATTTCTATCTGTTAATGCTACTGAGTAGTTGACACTTATTATAAATTTAAATTTTTGGTATATTAAGTTTCCTTTTACTGCACTAATTACGCTTTTTTCTATAGGGTATATAATTCTATCATCTGCTAAATATATTTCAATAGGTGTATTTATTCCTTCTCTAAAACAAGCTTTTATCATTATTTCTGTTCCTCCCTAGTGTACGTATTTTATGGGTGTTTTAGCTTTTATATCTTGCATTTCATTATTTATTATCCTCTTATTTAGTATAGGTATTTGTGCCTTTCCTTTTGTATATTTACAATCTATGATGTGTTCTTTTTTGCTAAATACTTAGTATTCATCTTTTTATCTTTTGAACTAATTCCTTAAGGTAGGTATTTCAAGTATTTTTTCAACACTTAAATCTAATTCTTTTCCTTTTATTTGTTCAAAGATTGTATTATCCAATATAATTTTTTGTTCTGATAATTCTTCATTTTGATAGTCTTCTTTTGATATTATTTTTATGTCATCCTCAGACATTAGATTTCTTCTTCATTATCTAGATCAATATTTGTTTCTTCATTTTCTATTTCATTTTCTATATCTGATACTTCATATATACTATCATTTTCTCTTAATTCATAGTCTATGTAATCTATTTGTATCTATTCGTCATTGTCTATAATTAGTTCTGCAATTTGTTTTCCTTTTGAATTTTTAGGTAACTTACAATTTCTAGCTAAATGTCCTATCTTTCCGCAGTTGTAACAAGTACATTCTGATAGTTTTTTCTTCGGTCTATATGGTCTTTTTATTTTATAATTTTTTACATAATATCTTTGTCTTGTTTTTTTGTATTCATATCTAGTTTTGGTTTTTCTATAATTTTTGTGTCGTTTAGGTCTTTGTTTTTTATAATATTGAGCTGTGCAACCAAACTGTGATGTTATTTTATCTTTACAACATGCTAGATTTTTAATTAATACTTTTTCCATTTTTCTTTTTTCTTTTTGGTTTTCACATAATTATACAACCATTGATGTAAAAATTTTATTCTAACTCCTAAAGTATCTGTTAATCCTTCATTATTCCAATCTGTAATTATTTTTGTACTAAATGGTTCTGGTAATTTTGAAAAATATTGTTGTCTTATTTCTTTTGCTTCATTTATATCATATCTTGCTTTGTAATATTATTCTTTAAATTCATATGTGTATTCTTTTATATAACACATTTTACATATAGCTAATTTTGTCATAAGTTATCTATTTATTATTTTTTTCTCTATTTTGTTCTTTTATTTCTGTGGTCATGCCACCAAATTCATTTCATATTGCTAATTCATATTTATCTAGTATATCTATATTTGTTGTTGATGGAGATCCATCTATTTTCTTATCACTTCTAAGTGTTTCTAGGCTTTCTGGGGGTAAATTTCCTATCCATAATTTCGTTGTTCCAACAAATGATCTTTCTATATATCTTGACGTTTCTTTTGTTCTTATTTTGTTATCGATTAGTTGTTTAGATATATTTCCTAGCCATAGTAAGATTGCTTTATTTATATCCATAACACAATCTAGATCTAAAAAGTTATATTGTTCAGTTATTGGTCTAGGCGTCTATTTTTATTTAATCTACTATTCCATATTGCATTTGTTCTATCTGATCGTTCGTAATTATCTGTATAATAAGTTGGTGTTGTCCATCTAGGACTACTCCTAGGACTATTATCCGAGGTTTAACTCTTGATGTGCTAGGTTAATTTATATCTCCTGTATATATTTCTAATGTTTTCGGCTTATTTACTTGTTCTAGAATTTCTGTGTATGTTTCACTTATATCACTTATTTCTGATTTTTTTATCGTTCATTGTATCTGATTCATTTATTTCGTCTATTTCGTCTATTTCAAGTTTTTCATTTAATTTTTGTATCATCTTATTTATTTCATTAGTTAATTCAAGTTCTTTATCTTTTTCTATCTGTTTCTCTTTTTGTTTAGTTTCATATACTAATTTTATCTTAGCTAATTCTTTTTCTAATTCACTTATTTTTGTAATTTTTAGTTCTTCTAGATGTTGTACTTCCTGGTTTGCTTGTGTTTTTATTTTTTCAATATATTTTGATTTATTTATTTCTTCGTTTTCCTTTGTTATTATTACCATAGCTGTTAAACTATCTTCTAATTTTGCTGTTTCTTTTTCTAACATTAAATACAAGTTATTTCCTATTTTTTTATATCGTCTTCCTAAATTTGAAAATATTATTTTTATTATTAATCCATCTTCATTTTCATATGTTTTTTCGTGTACTGCAAATTCTTCTTTATTAATTATAATTCAGTTTATAACTTATATCATGTTGTAATTTATATTTGAGGCAATTTATTTGTATTTCTAGCATAAATATAATTTTTCTTTGTGCTAATATTGATTTATTGCATACTCCTGCTAACATATTTTCTTCTAGTCTTCATTTTCTGTATTTTAACTCTTTTCTTTTTTCAATCATTTTTTCAATTACTCCCCTAAACGGCCTTCTTGCCTATCGGTTTCAATTTTAGGATGGCATAGTCTGGGCATACTTACTCGCAGAATATTTCCGTAGCAAACTTTCTAAAAATTGGTATTATAACATTATTAAAACATGATAAACAATTATAATCAACAAGAAATTATTATGAATAAAACTAATTAGTTACTCATAAATGTAACTGAGTATACCTGTTTCTGTAGGTGTTTATCTCTGATTTGTTTTCCATAGCTTTTAATTTTTTGTTAGCTCCTTGCTCTGATACCAATTGTGGGGGTGGAAGCGGAATTAAGAAGAAAAGAGAGTTGATTGAAAAAAGGCTTATTTACGAATTCAGAAGAAAAGGGAGTTGTCATGAACGTTTTTGGACATTTGACCTATAAACTTCATGAAACATGACAAAATGCCTATAAACACTATAATAACTCATATAAAGACCTCATAATCTCATGAAACACACATATATGAACATAACAACACATGAGACACATAGGTGACTTAGTCGTCGAACGTCTTGGTCGTCTCTTGACGTTTTACTTCCAAAACACCTAAAACTCTTGACACTGCCTCATTACAACATTATAACAATTTTAGTTCTTTAGACCATCATTACAAACATCTTAGTTTTAGAGTTATTATAACATGATAGCATCATGATTCATAAAGTACTTCTAAACAACTAAATGAAAATTTTGATCTTTTATTTATAACATTTCGCTACGAAATACTGCCGCATATTTACATTCACTCCCAAATTTCTGAACTTTTAGTAGGATCTCTGCCACAGATTTACATAAATAAAGCAAAATATTTCTCGCAGGAAGGCATCCAACTCATTTTTCCACATTGCGAGTTGCCAAGTAATATTTTTCTACTCTCTCTTTCTATCTATTTGTTTTCTTTTGAGTTTTATTTTATTTTTTGATGTTGTTTATTAGAACACAATGAATTGCTTGATTAAAATATTCAACTGAGAAATTGGTGGTGCAATTTTGAGAAAGAATTGTTGCTTCTCCTCTTGGCTATTTGGATGCTTTTCGCAAGGACCATTTTGATTGTTTAAGTGATGCACAGTTAGTTCTGTGAGTTATCATGATACTTAACTTTTTGTTTGTTTGAGTAATATAGCCAACTATCATACATCTGAATGTACTTCTGAAGTTGGAAGGTCATATGGAAGTTCTATTGGATGTGTTAAATGATTTTTGATATGTCATTTTACCCCTATTTTCATGAATAAATAACTTAAATTGCATGAAATCTTATTTCTATTAATATGTTCCTTTTTTGCATGTTATTCCATATTCCATACTAAGTACAATGTTTGCACTAACCGTATACTTTTTTGTACTCTGTAGGTATAGGTTGGAGGCAAGTTGAAGGTTTGAAGAAAAGCTTGGGAATCGACTCTCTCAACTCTACGTATGTCCTCATATATTCTAGGGCCTGGTCTTAAATTCTTTAGTTCTTCTTTAATGACTTATTATGTATTTTATTTTTGATGTAAAGGGTCGTGTTCCTTAGAAAATTAAGTAATATCCATAACTTTGCTTGTGACAACGATACTACTCTTTAGTATTTATGAATGATAATTTCTTATTATTATCATTCCGGTGAAATTTTTTAATTTCGCACTGCTTTTCATGTTTTATGTGATGCATGATAGCTAGTAGGTTAGTACAAGACCTCCAAAAGGACATGTACGGAATTATTCTGACCTATGGTATACCCCTCAAATGACTTAGGTGAAGCTAGAGCCTAACATATTTTTCATGATGGTATAAGGTCCTAAAATGGTCTATAATGTTATATTGAGGGAGTGTATAGTTTTTAGGTGATTTTGAAATGAAATGTCAAGGGACAACCAAGACGTTCGACGACTAAGTCACCTATGTACCTCATATATGTTTTATCAGTTTATATATGATTCATAAGGTTAAAAGGTCCTTAAATGAATTTGTATGGTGTTTATATGTAGTGTGTTAAGTTTTGCAAAATTTGGAGGTCAAACTTCCAAGAACGTCCATAACATTCGAAAGGTTTGCTTTGAAATGACCTTGTCTGTCTTGGCTTATTTCATCGAGATTTACGTGTTCGTTTTAGATGAATGTCATGTGAGAGGTCCTAAAATCATATGCAAACTTATTCGGGATTGAAACATCCTAGTGAAAGTCAACAAGGACTATACAAGGGTCGTTGGGGAACAAACCTTCTCAAGAGCAAAGGTTGTCTAGACCAGGACACAAACTACTAAGACAAACGACGGCTTGTGAGACAGTCAACACCCGTCGATGGTTGTTGTGGGTTAATACTTAGCCTAGGTAGCTCAATATCCCAAAGGATAGTCTCTGAACCAAACGACGAGAGGACAAGAATGTCTATTTGTGGACAAACGGTATGTCGACTGCTAATCGTCAATGGTACTAGTTTCATGTGGAGGTTTACCGTTAAGTTAGGGGTGAAGGTGTAAATTTAAACCACTTTCAAATAAGATAAATGAGGTTACTTAGGGGTATTTTGGATATTCTAAATATGTTTATAAGCCTTTAACGCTTAGAGGATTTCACTCTCGAAAATCAAAACACAAATTCCCTTAGAAATTCCACAAAACTCTATTGGAGCAAAAAATCAAGAAAGGGCTTAGAGTTGGATGTTTGAGTGGTTATTGTTCATCAAATTGGAGGATAATCCTTATTGAGGTATGGTTTTTTATCCTTGAAAATCTATTCATCAAGGATCCTAACTTCTAAAGAGTTTTCTAAAGTTTTCAAAGATGAATTATCCAATTTCATGATATCCATGGTCTCTTGCATGAATGGTTTTAATGCATTGTATATTGATCGAATTGTTGCTAGTTAGATGATTTTAACTTAATTATACTATGAACCCATGAAATTGATGAGTCCTAGTTTTTGACTACTTTTTGGGATTAAGTGATTTTGAATTAATGCTTATGAATTCTAGTGTAATTTTCTATGGGCTATTGATTGATGTAATAATTGTATTGAAATGATATCTAGTATGTATTATATTGAAGAATCTATATTAAATTGACCTCATAGAGTATGATAGTTTTTTTATTGAATTGATGTTCATGGCCTTGGGTAAGGGCCTTATGATATTGAATTTGATGATTTAAACATGGACTGTAGTGGAGAGTATGAATTGGTGGTACACTGCCCTAATTATCTTTATTTTATGTTAATTAGATTTTAGTTATATTGTGATTGGTATGGTCCACTTATGGTGGAGGTGTTATGTGTTTTAATTGCAATTGATGTGGCTTTGTCGGCGTTAGTTTATGTATTATTATGATAATGTCCTTTTCGTTACTACTTCAAGTACTATGATGATTTGTGTAGTTGATTTATGTGATGTATGAGAATATCTATCTATATGTGCAGTAATGTGAAAGTATGTGTTCCTTCCATGTTTACTAGGAGATCATGTTAGACTATGACTATGTTTCCATATGTTTAGTCTTAGAGTTGATGCATGATTGTTTCTACTTGACTATATGAGTCTATGATGATTATATTGATTATGTTATAGTGATGTATAGGATGACATAAAGATAATAAGGTTCATTTATAAATGTTTCAAAGAATGGTATGATATATGTGATAAAGTAAAGAATGTTGTGTCTTGTTTTGGAAGACTTGTGTCCCTTACTTGATACATGTATGAATAGTATGTGAATATCAGATGTCTTGACTAAGTCTTAGTGCACCCTTTTCATGTAGGAATGAACGATATGTGAGACCTTCATTGATGTTAAGAAGGTCTTGTACGTGGATCTTCATACCTCGTGGTAAGGTTTTGAATGTTGATGTTGAAGAGCCATAATGGTATTCTTCATGTAAAGAAATGGTGGACAGAGGGTTGATTGGCTGGAACGACATCATATCATACTTTGTAAGTGATAATGATTTATCTTAGTCATCATTGAAAGGTAGCTTTAGTGGACCTCGTTGGTAGGGTGAATTTGACTCGATTATGAACTAGATAAGGAACCTCTTCATGTGATCCTTTAGTGTCAATTACTCTATGAGAACAAAGGTAGATCCGAGTGATTGTATTATGGGAAGTAGCTCTACTCGACAAGGACAATAGAGTATAATATAGCTCTAGTTGAGAATGAGACTAGAGTGCATAAGATCCCGTCATATTTCTTAACCATGTGTCTACATGGGATGTGTCGTAGTTCTACACTTGGCATGTAGAACAAATTTATCGGAGTAGGTTAGAAATCAAGATTCGATGTATAGCTATCATAGTCTTCGTCAGTTATTGCCTATTTTCATCATGTGGGGTACCTACTAGAATTAGAGAAGTTCTATGAAGTTTAGGTTATGGTATGGATGCTATCTAGAAATTGCACAATAGGCTTTGAAGGTGTTAATTAGAGTCCTTAGGTCTTGTCCAAGACCGTTTCTTGAATGTCCTTATGTGATGAATGAGTCTTAAATGAACTGATGTATGAAATGACTAGAGTTAAGAAAGCTTCTTAAACTAATCAGTACTTATATATAATAATTAAGGGTTGTCTAGTTAAGGTTTGAATGGAGCATGGGAATGGTCACTATCAGAACCAGAAATCTAGGCCCTAGATGAGACCGGCGTCGTTGACCTCTTTCAGGTCGCAGAGAAGCCTACAAAAGTCATTCTAACTTCATCTAGGTTAATTTTTCGGAAAATTTGAACTTTTTATTTTGTTATTTCGTGATAAACATTTTGAACTTAACATCATAGGCGTTAACAAATCAACCATCTATTATAGTGATAATGAAATGAAAGAAATAGTTCATAATTGCATTCAAAGTATTTTTGCCAAAACGACATCAATACATAGTCTGAAATAAAAGTGGAAAGAAACACTAGTGGAACATACTCAACTAGCTAAAGCCTATGTGTAAGCTAGATAATCATGGTAGACATCCTGGAAAGCATGAGGACCTACCATGTCCGGATTAAAGCCCCACGTTCGGATAGCTTTATGTCAACCTGTAAACTCTAGCGTCCGTCTGTGCCTGCACCTAAAAATATAGGGTTATGTGGAATTAGTACACACTTGTACTAAGTACAGGTATACGCAAGCCGACACCAAGGACATGCATGAGTAAAAATAACTCTTTCCTTAAACATGATTATGGAAAGTCAAGTTAGTGAACTTGCCAAATTGGGATTACGAAAGTTAGTGAACTTTCCAAATTTATATTAGGAATGTCATGCGATGAGAGTAACATGCATCATCATACTTATCATATTGCACACAACACATAACATCTTACGCATAGCATATATCATATTGCATATAGCGCATAAAATCTTTTATAGCATTCATTCATATGCAATGACATCTTCAAATCATGGAATCAACATTAAGACTTTCAAAAATGAGGGCTCAACATATGGGACCTGAACTATGGAGTCTTCATTAGCAAACATAGATTCTGCTTCCTTCATTCATACGTAGTTGATTTCATTCATTCATAAGCTAGTGTAAACACCATCTATACCTAGGATGAATTTAAGACTCTCATCGGGTTTGCTGTGCAACGACCAAGAATAACATAGTATCATTACTTGAGTCTATCTCACCTCTTGATTGTCCTATCCTAATATCATTGGTATAATTCATTTCATCGTGTACATCATTTAAGGCTGGACTCTTTCATTTATTGAGAACTTTAACATTAACCGACATAGATCACATGAGAATCATGAAATCCAGTGTCTGCCCACAACAAAAAGTGGTGGAATCACCGGCCAAAGTGACCAAAAACATGCTAGCGTACTCTATACTGGCAGTATAGGTTCAAAGACTAGGATATATAAGGAGACCCATATCCGGCATGCCGGACAGTCTCATCTCATGAGATTTATGTGAACCTCCTCCCTTCCCTAAAGAAGGCATCATCACTCATACCTAGTCTATCGGTGCTCAATATAAATTTTGCATTTCATTCAACTGATACGTCATAGAAGCTATCTTCTAGTATGAGGACATCATAGCTCAATAGCTGATTTATCATCTCATAATTATTATAAAGTGTGTTAATCTCAATACTTTCATTAGAGTTTTCATAGAGACTTGTCTCTTCATTAACTTTACACTCTCATAGGTGAGAACATTTTGGTAACATTTACTTAGGCTCATTTAAGATTGTTCCCATATTTTAAATTAGCCTCATATCATGTTGCCACCACATTCATTAATATTAGAACATTTGGTCTTCCTAATTACTCACCCCTTTTTACATGAATGTTCATTTCGTCATATGCTAATGCTCTTGGCCATTTAGTGTGTATCACACTCTTACTTAAACCTTCTCGGGTTTCATCATTTCATTGTTCATTTAATCTTTCACTTAATATTAATCGTATGCCAGAATTATAAATCTATACATACGAGCCATGAGGCTTCATTAATAGTTTTTTAAGTAACTCATAGCTTCCTAAGATTATGTAGTACAAGACTTATGTATCTTGTATGTATGCCAAGATTTAGATTTTGATCTAAGTAGGTGACATTATTCTTGAACATTTAATTTATGTACGATTTATGTATCAGTACGGAAATTTGGGGCAAGGGACCCCAGTCCGAATCCCTTGAACAACACTTATATTTTCCCTTGATTTTCTTTTTAGTCCCCATGAAATTGGGACCTTATATCTAACCCCAACATCAACATTTCTTTTTAGTTCTTTTATTTTCTAGAACATCTCTCCTTTGGCCGAGGGGTTGTGGGTTCGAACCCCCACAACCCGTTTTTTATTTTCCTATCTATTTTCATTGTCCATTTCGGCTTAACCAGGAGGTTGTGGGGTCATATTTGTTTATTTATATCGCTTGGGACTTAGAGGTTGTGGGTTTGAACCCCCACAGCCTCCTTATTTTTTTATTTTCATTTAAAAGTTAACTACTTAAGCGTTGGCAGTGAGCTTGTGGGATCGAGCCCCCCACAACCTCACTATATTTTCTTATTAATTTCTCTCTATGTCACCTCCTTCAGCCAAGAGGCGGTGGGTTTGAATCCCACTCCTCCCATTATTTTTATAAATTTAAAGTTCCCCTCTTACTCTCTTGTTTGGCCGAGAGATTGTGGGTCGAATCCCACAACTCTCATTTATTATTTTTTTTTAGCTTTTGTGTAGTGAGGGCGTGGGTTTAATCCCCACTGACCTCACATGTTTTAAATACAGTTTTAAACCTTTCAACCTCAAGTATTCTGGACGAAAATTCCATCACCAAGTGCTGGAACTTTTATTAAATTTTCTAGCCTTTAATTAACAATATCCATACGTTCGGTTTGAGGTTCTTACACAATTCGTTTAGAACAATTCTTAGGTGTTGATTCATTGTTGCTTTAGCTTAGATTTCTTCGACTTAAGATCAGCCACCTTACACTTCATTTAACATCACAATTTACACACCTTATGCACAATAATTCCAATCATCAAACGAGCCATTTTAGGACTTCAAATGGAGATCAACAACAAACATGTTACATATTGCACCACATCATTTTCGGTTGACATCATTGAACATGCTTACTATTTCCAAATATAAAATCATAAGGAACATCGTATTTAACACTTATCTAGCAGAAACAATACCAACAACATGATTTCTAAGCTAGTTTAAATTGAAATCGGAATGAGAATAGGGACAAGGAGTTCAACAATATAGGGGACAACCCTAGTTTCATACGTTGAATTTTGTTGAAATAAATTTCTCCTGGTGAAAGGATTCCAAGAGATAAAACCCATACCTTGTTGTAGCTCTCCACACCTTCCAAGTGCTGCCCAAAACATCCCCTAAACCTTCAACACAAACCCGTCGAAAAGATGATGCAAAGTTTTTGTTTCTTAATTTAGCTTGCTTTCATTTTTTTTGTAGGTGTTATTATCTTCTGTTTTTGCAGCCAAGCAAAAGAATTTTGACGAGAGAAATAGAGAGAGAGAGATTTAGGCATGAGAGAGAGAGTTTGTGTGAGATAGTGCCTCTTAAAACTACTATTGTTGGCAAGACTTAGTCAATTTAAAAAAAAACTTAAAAAAAAAGTAAATAATAAGTAATAATAAAATCAGATTTCCCTTTTTTAAATCATCATTAATTATTAATTTATTAAATAAATTCACCAACAACAAAAATCACATTAAATCATTGCTCCCACTTAGGTTCAAACCCGGGTGGAGCAAGACTTCATTTCAAGGGCTCAATTTCGGCCCTCTCTCCATAAATTGCCCCTCCACTTTATTAATTATATAATTAATTACCTATTTAGGGTAATTATTATACTACCCTTAGCCAGGAAAAAGACCATTTTACCCCTTGATCCTTCAAACCTATGATTTCTTCTTTTTGAGTCCGATAAAGACACATTTGAGTAAATCTTTGAATTCGAGAGCCCTACATTGTTGTACCCAACCTTTCCAAGCTCAAATAACATCCCAAGTTAGTTGTCTTTGATTTAGCAAGGGTTCCAAGGTATAGTTCTACGCGCATCAATCCGTGTGAACCTTGGTCTAATAGTAGACATTCTTGACACATAAAGCATTTATTCTTTTATCAATTTTTAGGGTTGTTACAATCACTTCGTATATATCCTAGATAAGTCTTAACAATGACTCTAGTTAAATAAGATATTTTATTATGTGTACATGATCTAAGCCTTTGGTAGCCTTAAGGATTATTTAGTTAATCTTGAAAAGGTCATTCATGGATGTTATCTTCTTGATTTATTTAAGTAAATCTTTTGATAGCCTTTTGAAAGGGAATGTCAAAATATCTACGAGTTGATGTATTAAGTGAGAATGATTCTATCTTAGGTAGTCTATGGGGTCGATTAAGTGTGTGTGTGTAACGTATTGTATGGGCGGTCGCTTCACAACTCACTAAAGTGAGAATAAGAATCACCTATGGTAGGAGGATCTCATGTTCATGTGATTGGTGTCTTGTAAGTGTGTCTTCATATCCTTATAGGTGGTCTTAATGATCATTTAGGTGTGTCTAGAGAGGTTGTATGGGCAATTTCTTTTTTATCTTACTTAAGTTAGTCTTAGGATAAATTATTGTGAGAGGATTGCATCCTACGAAGAGATCCTTGTGAAGTTGAGAAAAACATCTCTATAACCTTAAGGAATAGTCGCTGTAATGTGGCATAGTTCACTGTAACGATTTCTATAAATGTTCTAAAGTGATTTAGTGATTTTTTATGTGTTTCTAAGGTTTTAAATGTTATTGTTATGATTAAATTGTGATGTCTAAACTAAAAAGATGCATATTTCTAATAAATGTCCGTTTCATATTTTTTATGCATTATGCCATACTTAGTACATGTGGTTGTAGTAATTCAATGCTTTTATGTATCTCTATAGTGGTTGGTAGGTGAGGAGCATTTGGGAAGCAAGACTTGGATCATATCACAATTCAAGTGAAGTTGAAGTATGTCGTCATTTGACTTGAGGGCGTAGATGTCTTTTATTTAAGTATTATTATAGGCTAAGTATTTCTATATTCGTATTTTATAGGTAGTTTCCCAAAGTATTCTAGTGTCTAAGATCAGATGAAATGAGACTTAGTACTTATGAGTTTTATATGAAATATATATTAAAGACTATGCAAATGTTTGTTAAAAGTTTTAATTCTGCACTACTTTGCATATGTTTATATGCGATGAGTGAAACGGAAGGGCTTGTACAAGACCTCCGAGAGGTCATGTGCGCCGCTTGCACTCCATGAGTGATATATATTCTACGGTATGGTAAGGGGATGTGACAAGCTTGGTATCAGAGATTAAGTTATGAAATAGGTCTCAGGATGATGAATACGAAGAGGACACTGTCTAGTAGAGGTTAGGAGAATTAAGTGAATGAGGATATTCCTCCTCCAATTGAGAAAGATCCTAAAGATGCTCAAGGTTTTCAAGGAGATCAAGTCCCTATTGTGGGTTGAGGTAATAATGCTCCGGTTGTTCCCCCAAAATTGACTAATGGAGAGATTAGAAAGGTTTTGCTTGCCTTATCCTGAGTCGTGATTACTCTAGTGAATTTGAGTATGGAGTCTAGAGTGAATGTTGTGGAGAGCACTATGACATATATATTGAGAGATTTTGTGATGATGAATCCTCTAATCTTTCTTGGCTCTAAGGTGGGAGAGAATCCCAAGAGTTTATTCATGAGGTGTATAAGATAATGCATGCTCTGGGAGTGACTTCTAAGAAGAAAGAGGAGTCGGATTCTTATCAATACAAAGATGTTGCTCTAGTGTGGTACACAAAATGGACAGGCAATAGGCCGGTTGACTGGGGTCCTATTAAATGAGAAGAATTTAAGAAAGCTTTTCTTTGAAAGTACTTTCCCCGTTAAAGGAGGGAGGTTAAGGTAGAGGAGTTTATTAATTTCCAGCACGGAAATATGAGTGTTTGAGGAATACTCTTTGAAGTTCTATATGTTTTCTAAACATGCTCTATCCCTTGTGTCTAACCCTATGAATAAGATGAGTAGGTTTGTGATGGGTGTCTCTTATCTATTGAGGGAATAATGTCGTACGACCATGCTATATGATTATATGACCCTATCTAAACTCATGGTGTATGCTCAATCGACAGAGGATTCCAAACTTAAAATGATGTCTAGAAACATAAAAAGTAGTGGTTCAAGTGATCAAGATCAACCTAGGTTATGAAAGAGGGATCTAACTCAAGAAGAACCTAGGAGTGCTAAGGTGAAATTTGAGAAGGGAGGTGGTTCTCAAAAAGAAAAGCCTGCATGTGTAACTTTTTGAAAGAAGCACTGTGGGAAATGTCTAGCCTGTACTAGTGGTTGATTTGGTTGTTGTATTGATGATCATAACGTGATAGATTGTGCTACCATTCCGGCTAGAGGAAGAGAGGGTAAGCAAGCTTCTCCTAATGTTCCAAAGGATGATGATCCAAATAAGAGGTGTTTCTATGCACTCTGGACTAGAGGATCAAAGACGGATGATAAGGATTATTATTATTTTAAGTTCTTGTGTTTCTTTGGTGGAATGAGTTCCTTTTAAGTGGGGAGTTTGGTTAGTAGATGGTATAGAAAGTCATAGAACCATGTTGCATGTGTATTGTGTTTTGAGGTCTTGTTGAAATTAAATTTCATTGATTCCTTGCATTGTGCAATTATGAATTTATGATTATGTTGTAAGATGTGTTTATGTTTTTCTACATTGCATAGTAGCATGTTTCCATCATGAATTGCCTACAAGTTACATTTTTGAAAAATGTTGAAAAATTCACTATAGCATTGTCTGCTCACTGTAAAAATTTTGAGAAATTAACTAATTAATTGTTTGATAAAAAATTGTTTGCATGTAGTTAGAATTTATGTATATGAGCATGACAATGAATATAAAATGAGTATTTGTTATTTGGAATAGAGGATTTGTGTTTTATAGCATGATGAGTTGTAAAAATCTATTCTAGTTTCTTGTTTTGTTGTGATTCTCTTAATGTCCTGAAATTGATGTTTCATTTAGATGTTTGTACTTTATAAGGTGTTATGTGGTATGGTCCTGAGCTTCTAGTTGAATCTCTATTCTTGGAAGTGTTCGGAGAGTCGTAAGGTGTCATTCAAGGACGAATGTTGTCCAAGTGGGGGAGATTATAACACCCCTCAAATGATTTAGGTGAAGTTAGATACTAACATAGTTTTCATGATTGCATAAGGTCCAAAAATGGTCTATTATTTGGTATTGATTCAGTGTATAGAGTTTTAGGTGATTTGAAAGTGAATCTTTAAGGGATGACCAAAACGTTCGACGACAAAGTCACCTATGTCCCTCATACGTTTTTTATGTGTTTATGTGTGATTCATGAGGCTACAAAGTTTGTAAATGATTTATTATGGGAAATGTTTCATGTGTTGTGAAGTTTGGATGTCAAACGTCCATGATGTTTGAAAGGTTGGCTTTTAAACGACCTTGTGTGTCTTGGCATGTTTCTAAAGTTATATGTGTTTGTTTTGGATTAAATTCATGTGAGAGGTCCTAAACTCGTATACAAACACATTCAAGTTCGAAACATCGGGGTAGAATTCCCCAAGGACCATTCAAGGGACCTTGAGGAAGTACCCTTCTCAAGAGCCAAGGATGTCTAACCAGGCCCCAAATGACTGAGGCAAACAACGGATCATGGTCCAGTAGACGACCCGTCAATGGTTTCATGGGTCAATAAATTTTAAAAAATGTATATTTCCAATATATATCAATTTTCATAATTTTTATGCATTACGCCATACTTAGTACACGTGGTTGTACTAATTTCATACTTTTATCTATCTCTATAGTTGTTGGTAGGTGAGAAGCATTTGGGAAGTGAGACTTTGATCGTGGCATCATTCATGTGAAGTTGAATTATGTCCTCATATGACTCGAGGTAATATATGTCTTTTATGTATCTTATTGAAGTATGATAATAGACTAAGTATTTCTATATTATTATTGTATGAGCCGTGTACCATAGTATTCTTGTGAAAAGTATTAATTACGCACTACTTTTCATATATTTATATGTGATAAATGATATGGAAGGGCTTTCACAAGACCTCCGAGAGGTCAAGTATGCCGGTTGCACTGCGAGAGTGCCATATCTTCTAGAGTGTGGTCTCAGGATGTGACATAAGGGTTGCCCCATCTTCTAGGGGTATTTGTAGCAACCCTAAAAATGGATATGAGAAGTAATGTTTGATGTCTAGAATACCTACGATTAGACAAGGTTTCATTGGATTGATGCCATGGAACCAAACCTCGGAACCCTTACGACAGCCATGCAACCTAAATTGGGGAGTTAGTTGAGCTAGGAAAGGTTTGGTATACCCATGTAGGGCTCTTGAATACGAAGATTTACTCAAATTAATCTTTATCGGACTTAAAAAGGTAAAATCATAGTTTTGGAGGGTCTAGCGGTAAAATGGTCTTTTTTCAGGCTAAATTTAACATCCTAATTACCCTAATTACATAATTAATTATTTAACTAGAAAATGGAGGGGCATTTTGGGGAGTGAGGGTAAAAAATGTGCTCTTGAAGTTAACTCTTGCTCCACCCGGGTTCAAACCTAGGTGGAAGCAATGAATTGAAGTTCTTTTTATTTATGTTGTTTAATTAATGTAATTAATTAATAATTATTATTCATTATCTGATTTAAAATAAAAGGAAAATTAGATTTTTGTTTAATTAAACCTTATTTGACTATGTCCAAAACTAGACTCCTAAGACTAATAAAACTCCCACTCTCTCACATCTATCTCTCAACTGTCACGTTCAATCTCTCTCTTTTTTTATAAGATTCTCTCTGCCAACTAACTTCAAGAACAGTGGGTAAACCAATGTTATTCACTCTTGAAGAAATCACAAAATAAAATTTTAAACAAACAACTAACCAATCACGTAGGCAAAGAGAAAGTTTTCTGTCAAGTTTGGTGATGAACTTTTTGTGTTGGACGTGTGTTTGGATGATTTATTTGGGCACCTAGTCGAGGTTGGAAAGTCAAAAAGGTATGGGTTCTCTTCTCTCTTGGTCCCTTTCCCAAGAGACCCCTCAAGGTTGAGATGAATCTATTCCAAAAACTGGGGTTGTTCCCCGTTGCATGTGCCTATCACTAGATCCCAATGATTCTTTGGTTGGTTATGTTTGCTGGTAGATATTAGGCGTGTATTGTGTTTTTGTGACGAATATGTCCACGAATGTTTATTTTAAATCGTATGAATAACAACCGATCTTTTCCGAACTATTTGAAAGTGTGTGCAAAATGTGAACTATGGCCCTTAGCCCTCGGGTTTAAGGCTAAAAAAATTATGTACTATGATTGTATTTTTACGTTCACAAACTTATGTAAATCGTGATGTTCATATGAATGTTATGTGGCTGAATTGAGTGAGAAACTCGTGGCTAAACGAATTCATGAAAATGCACCTAAAACGTTAAAAATGAACCATGAAGTTTCCCTAAGAACTAGTCTGTAACTTGTTTAAAAAATGCTGGAAAATTTTACAAAAATTTCCAGACACAATTGATGAATTTTACTCAAGTTAAAATGGTCTAAAATGTTATGAAAAATGAAGTAAAAGAAGTGAGGACACTGAGGGTCGAACCCGTGACCTCACCATGTAAAAAAATAATGAAAATAAAGAAGTAAAAAGTAATGTTGTGAAAGGGATTCGAACCATGGTTTTTGGCTTGAAAATGTTGTATGAAAATAAGAACTGAAGCGTGGGAATTGAACCTACGACCTCTAGGAAGTAAAGGAGAATTACAAGAAAAATAAAGTGAGGCTGTGGGAGTTTGATCCCACAACCTCATGGTCAACTCGAGATGGTCAAGGAAAATAAATAAAAAAAAAAAAAAAGATGTGGGGGTTCGAACCCACAACCCCTCGGCCAAGAAAGAGAATTTTAAAGGATAGAAATAAAAAAGAAGTGTCATGTGGACTGTAATTAAATTTAAAAAAATCTAAAGTTTTGTCCAAGTGATCAGAAACAAGGTTCTCTTTCCCAAATCCTGTATTGATACATAAGTAATATGTAAATTAAATATTCAAGAATAATGTAGACTATTTGGATCGAAATAGATATCTTGCCATACATACAAGATGCATAATTCTTGTGCCACATAATCTTAGGAAAATATGAATCACTCATAAGTCTAGCATACATTTAAAAATAAGTGAACATAAGATGAATGTAATTAAATGATGTAACCCTAGAAGGTTTAAGTAAAATGGTAAAACAAAATAAATGTCAAAGTGCATTGGCACATGATGAAATGAATAATGAAATGATGAAATGAACAATGAAATGATGAAATGAACAATGAAATGATGAAACCCTAGAAGGGTTAAGTAAGAGTGTGAAACACACTAAATGGACAAGTGCATTGGCACATGATGAAATAAATAATGAGATGATGAAATGAACAATGAAATGATGAAATGAACCATGAAACGGTAAAACCCTAGAAGGGTTAAGTAACAGTGTGAAACACACTAAATGGCCAAGTGCATTGGCATATGACGAAATGAACATTCACGTAAAAAGGGGTGAGTAATTATAAAGAGCAAATGTGCTAATGTTAATTAATATGGTGACAACATGATATGAGACATGTAAAAGATGAGAGCAAACTCAAATTTGCGTAAGTAAATGATACAAAAACGTACTCACGTGTGAGAGTGTAAAGCTAATGTAAAGATCATTCTCTATGAAGACTCTAATTAAAGTATTTAGATTAACACACTTAATTATAATGATGAGATGAGAAATTATCTATTGAGATATGATGTCCTTATACTAGAATCCACCTTCCATGATGCATGAGTTGAACATAGGGGAACTTTATACTGACCACCGATTGACTAGCTATGAGCGGTGATGCCTTCTTTCTGGAAGGGCAGAGGTTCACGTAACTCTCATGAGATGAGACTGTCAGGTATTCAAGGTATGGGTCTCCTTATCTCTCCTAGTCTTTTAACCTATACTGCTAATATATGGATCTGGCGGGGTTCAGTTCCCATGTACGCTAGCATTTTTTGTGTCATTTTTGCCGGTGATTCCACCTCTTTTCGGTGTGGGGGAGACACTAGATTTATTGATGCTTACATGATCTATGTCGGTTAAAGTTAAAGTTCCCCATTAATGAATGAGGACAACCTCAAATGATGGACATAATGAAATGAATGATACCAAAGGTGTTAGGATAGGATAATCAAGAGGTGAGGTAGACTTAAGTAATGACACTAGGCCATTCTTGATCATTGCACAAAGAACCCGATGAAAGTCTTAAAGTACATCCTAGGTAGATCTTGTGTTTAAATTATCCTTTGAATGAAATGAACTGATGTGCGTATGAATGAATGAAGCAGACTGTGTGTTTGCTAAAGAAGGCTCCCTAGTTGAGGTCCCATATGTTGAGCCCTCATTTTTGGGAAGTCTTGAGGTCAAGTCCAAGATTCCAAGGTCTCATATCATATGAACGAATGATATGCAAAATATTATGTGCTATATGCATTATGTTATGTGCTATGTGCAGGATGTTCTATGTTGTGTGCAATATGATAAATATGATGATGCATGTTACTATCATTGCTTGACTTTCCTAATCCAAATTTTGAAAGTACACTCACTTTCCTAATCGAAATTTGGAAAAATCACCAACATTCTAATCTCTATTGGGCAAGTCCACTGAGTTGACTTTCCATAATCATGTTGTTACGAAAGAGCTATTCTAACTCATGCATGTCCTTGGTGTGTGTTTGCATATACCCATACTTATTACAAGTGTGTACAAACCCTATACAATTTTACAATTTTAGTTACAAGCATTTGCGTACGTTAGAGCTACAGGTTGACGCTGAAACTATCTGGATGTGGAGCATTCATCTGGACTTTGTAGGACCTCATGCTTTCGGGGATGCTTGCCCATTATATTCTAGATTAGTTATAGGATTGAGCTAGTGGAGTATATTCTACTAGTGTTACTTTCCATTTTCATTTCTGATATTGTATTAGTGCAATTTTGGCAATTATACATTTAATGCAGTATTACACTGTTTCTTTCAGTTTATAATCTTAATGTTAGATGGTTCATAGTGAACATTATGAATGTGAGTATAATGGCCTTTATGCATGATAAGAAACAAAAAGCTTCAATTTTTTTGCTAAAATTAATCTAGATAAAGTAAGAATGACGTATGTAGGCTTGTCTGCGACCTCTGAGAGGTCAATGACGGTGGTCTCGTCTGTGGTCTAGACTTCCGTCATGAAAAAGTTAGTATCAAAGAACTAGGTTAATTTCCGAGTTTAATAAGTTCACATCAACCACATTGAGTAGTTTCTAAGTCATGGTAGTGAAGCGCACCACTATCCTAAATTAGAGAATGCATGATGCATAGGAAAATTTCCCTTCTTCTGATCTCATCGCAACTTTTTCCTAATGTCTTATTAATTGAAGTTATGAGCGTGTCTAACATCAATCCTTGTTGTTTTTCAAAAAATAAGTACTAGGAGAACCATTGTATAGAGGAGAGGAAGAGCAGCTGGGGACAATCAGGTTCCACCCCAGGCTCCATTTGAAGGAGTGATTATGTCGGTTAACCCTTCTGAGTTGACTCATGCTGAGGTGAGGGCATATAACTAGATGGCACAGGTCATTACTATGCAGGCCAATGCCATAAATGACCAGGTCAACCGACAGAATGTTCAGAGGGAGAACCCATCGGTTCATAGTATGGATAAAGCTGGGAGACTTTACGAGTATGAATCCTCCTATTTTCACAGGGACTAAGACTTCGAAGGATACTCAGGAGTTTCAGGATAAGTTGCATAAGATCTTGGTGGCTATGGGGGCCAAAGATACTGAGAAAGCAGAGTTGGCTTCCAATCAACTCAAGGATGTTGCACAGACTAAGTGCAAGATTTGACAAGATAGCCAAGTTTAAGGCGGAGTTCTGATCACTTGGGAGCTGTTTAAGACAACCTTTCTAGAGAGATCTTTCCTAGATACATGAGGGAGGCCAAGGTTGAAAAGTTAATCAACCTTAAGCAGGGATCTATGACAGTCAAGGAGTATTCCCTGAAGTTTTTTAAACTGTCCATGTATGCTGCTTCCCTTGTATTTAACAACAGGGATGAGATGATCAAGTTCCTCACATGAATCAACGAAGATCTGGATGAGGAGTGTCGGTTTGCGATGCTCCATGATAACATGGACCTCTCCAAGTTGATGGTGCAAGTCGACAAGGTAGAGGACAGCCGCAAGAATAGGGGCGTTCATGATGCTAGGAGGCCTAAGCCTCAAGATCAGGTAGGTCCCAGCCATGGAGGCCACCGAAATAATTTTGGCGTCCATGAGCAACACAGGTTCAAAAAGGGGCAACAGAATTAAGGGAACTCTAACTCTCAGAGGAGTACAACACCTAGAGAAGGCAGACCCAAGCCCAGGACGGGCAATGGAGGTGAGATGTGGCTTCCCAAAAAGGACTGTGCTAAGTGTGGCTGTGGTCACACTGGAGAGTGCAGAAAGGACACTAATGCCTGCTTTGGTTGCGGTAAGAGCGTGCACATGCTTAAGGGCTGCCATAGAAAAGAGGTCATGCTGGAGGTAATGCTCAACCTAATCCTAATCCACAGGATGAACCAACAGTCGAGCCTCCTAAAAGGAATAGTTTCTACGTCATGAAGGGTAGGGAGGAGCAGGAGAAGTCTACTGATGTGGCCACAAGTATGGTGCAAGTATTCTCGACTTTTGTTTATGCTTTACTTCATCCAGGGTCTAAGCTTTCCTTTGTAACTCCTTTGCTTGCTCTCACTTTAGAGATATTGCCTGATGTTCTTCATGATCCTATAGTGGTTAGTACACATTTAGGAGAAAATTTAACAACTTATAGAGTATACAAAGATTGCATAATAGTTGTATGTTGTAAAACTATGTATGCTAATTTGGTTGAGTTACCAATGCATGATTTTGATGTAATTCTTGGCATGGACTTCTTCATAGTTGTTATGCTTTCATGGATTGTCATAGTAGGGCTGGGATCGAACCCACGACCTCTCGGCAGTAAACGAGAATTAAAAAATGAAGAGAAAAGAAATGTGAGGCGTTGGAATTGAACCCACGACCTCTAGGAAGTAAAGGAGAATTACAACAAAAAAAAGTGAGGTTGTTGAGGTTCGATCCCATAACCTCATGGACAACTCGAGATAGTCAAGGAAAATAAATAAGAAAATAAGAGGGGTTGTGGGGGTTCAAACCCACAACTCCTCGACCAAGAAAGAATATTTTCAAAGGAGTTAAATAAGAAGGAAGTGTTGATGTTGGGGCTCGATCTAGGGTCCTAATGTCATTTGTACTGAAATTACATAAAAAGAAAAATTTAAAGTGTTGTCCAAGGGATTTGAAACTAGGTTCCATTTCCCTTATTATGTATTGATACATTAGTCATACTTGAATTAAATATTCAAGAATAATGTTGCCTATTTAGATCGAAATTGAAATCTTGTCATACATACAAGATGCATAAGTCAAGTACCACATAATCATAGGAAGATATGTATCACTTAAAGGAACTATGAATGAAGCCTCATGGCTTGTATGTATAGACCCATATATCTAGCATAAAATTAAAAATAAGTGAACCTAAGATGTATGCAATTAAATGATGTAACCCTAAAAAGGGTTAAGTAAGAGTGTAAAACAAACTAAACGGCCAAGTTCATTGGCACATGATTAAATGAAATATGAAATGATAAAATGAAACAATGAAATGATCAAAGCCTAGAAGGGTTAAGTAAGAGTGTGAAACACACTAAATGGCCACGTGCATTTGCATATAATGAAATGAACATTCTCGTTAAAAGGGGTGATTAATTATAAAGAGCAAATGTTCTAATATTAATTAATGTGGTGACAACACTATATAAGGCTAATGTAAAAGGTGAGAGAAATTTCAAATGAGCGTAAGTAATTGTTACCAAAACGTACTCACCTATGAGAATGTAAAGTTAATGAAGACACCACTCTTTATGAACACTCTAATGAAAGTATTTATATTAGCACACTTAATACTAATGATGAGATGAGAAATAATCTATTAGGCTATGATGTCCTCATAATAGAAGCTAGTTTCCATGACGTATGAGTTGAATGTAATGGATATTTATATTGATCACCGATAGACTAGCTATGAGCGCTGATGCCTTCTTTCGGGAAGGGCGGATGTTTACGTAACTCTCATGAGATGAGACTGTACGTTCATGCCGGGTATGGGTTTACTTATATCTCTTAGTCTTTGAACCAATACTGCCAATATAGGGTTCTGGCGGGGTTCAATTGCCATGTATGCTAGGGTGTTTTGGGTAACTTTGGCCGGTGATTCAACCTCTTTTCAGTGTGGAGGATACATTGGATTTCATGATTCTCACATGATCTATGTCTATTAAACTTAATGTTCCCTATGAATGAATGAGTCAAGCCTTAAATGATGCACATAATTAAATAAAATAAACCAAAGGTGTTAGGATAGGATAAGAAAGAGGTAAGCGAGACATAAGTAATGACACTAGATCATTCTTGATCATTGCACATCGAACCCGATGAAAATCTTAAACTACATCCTAGGTACAACTTGTGTTTACCCTAGCTCATGAATGAAATAAAATGAAGTAAGGATGACTGACTGAAGCAAACTCTGTGTTTGCTAAAGAAGGCTCTCTAGTTGATGTCCCATATGTTGATCACTCATTTTTGGGAAGTCTTAATGTAAATTCCATGATTCCAAGGTCTCTAGGCATATGACTAAATGATATGCAAAATGTTATGTGCTATATGCAATATGTTATGTGCTATGTGAAATATGTTATGTGTCATGTGCAATATGATAAGTGTGATGATGCATGATACTCTCATTGCATGACTTTCCCAATCCATATTTGGAAAGTTCACGCACTTTCCTAATCCAAATTCTATAATCTCACCAGCTTTCCTAATCCTTATTTGGCAAGTCCACTAACTCGACTTTCCATAATCATGTTGTTACGATGAGCTATTCTTACTCATGCATGTCCTTGTGTCATTATTGAATATACCCATACTTAGTACATGTGTGTACGAACCCTATACAACTCTACTATTTTAGGTGCAGGCACAGGTGGATGCTAGAGCTACAGGTTGATGTTGAAACTATCTGTACGTGGAGCATTCATCCGTACTTGGTAGGACCCCATACTTATGAGGATGCTTGCCCGATACCTTCTAGCTTAGTTATAGTATTTAGATAGTGGAGTATGTTCCACTAGTGTTTCTTTTCGTTTTTATTTCAAACATTGTATTGGTTCAATTTTTGCAGTCATGCATTTAATGCATTATTGAACATAAGTAGGCTTGTCTGCGACCTCTAAGAGGTCAACGACGCCGGTATCCTCTGGGGTCTAGATTTCGGTCATGACAATGCTCTCAGGTCGTGAAAAATCCCTCGTTAACGCAATAGGTAGAGTCCCTAGAAGAAATATTCCGATCCCTTAACTACTTTCCCCCGTATAACTTAGCTAGTTGATCCATATAGTAGCTATTACGTATGTTTTACCTTGGCAAGTTGAACACCCTTTTCCAGTGTGTGTCTTTATGACACGAGGTTCCATGTAAACTCTCACGGTCGATGGCGGTTATGGTTGATTTACCTAAGTAATAAAGTAATGCATGAAGTATGAACTAGCTTATGATATTCTAATAAGTTTAGTATGTTCAAGTGGGTATATGGGACTTCACTTGTTTCTTGCACTATTAGGTAGGTTAGGGTGTTATCGGGAGTTCTTTGTTGTAATGAAGTAATATGATAATCTGTCTTTTGTATGGATAATATTTGAAGTGAACTTATCCTTATATATCAATAGTTCACATGATGCATGTAATACACTTATGATTATTGGTATGATGAATGTAAATGTAATATGTATGGACAAGATGGTTTTTATGGGAGTGCTTGGTAGGATTAGTAGTATTGGATGCTAACTCTACATTGCACAAGTGGACCCTAGGAAGTCTTAAGGTAATTCCTTTATTGTAGTTTGGACATTGTTGAAGTATTTTATTATATGTTGTCTTGATAATGTAAATGACTTTCAAAACCTCATAAATGCATATTTTACATGTAAATGTTCCTTTATCATATTTTAAAGGGTTTTATGCATTTCTCCATACTCAATGCATAAATTGTACCAACCTGTTTCTCCCTTTTCTTTTATAAGTATAGGTTCCAGCTAATTGGTTGCTCCTTCATCCTTGAAGAAAGCTTGAACTTCTTATCTCCAAGACATGTTGTAGGTCCTGAAAATTTAAGGTCTAATGCACTTGATGCCACTTTACGATTTTCTCTATTTATGTAATAGACTTAGAAATCTCTTGTTATGTACTTTTTTTCTAGAATACTTTTGTGTCTAAAGGTATAAGGAACTTATTTGAACACTTTTATTCCAATCAATAGATTGTGTAAGACTTACAATGCTATTATATTTTTATACTATTTTCTTTATAAAAAGGAATTTGAACTTCTATCGTGAAATTTATTATATTTCTACATTATTTAAAGTTAATTATGCACTAAAGATATGAAAAGGGATTGTATAAGGCCTCTTGAAGATGGAGTACACACGATAACGTCCATAGGGTACTCTCTGATCATTACATAAATCAAGTACAATATTAAAAGAATATGAATACATGTTATGATTATGGTAATCCTATTTTGTTGATTACATAATAATTCTCATGAACACATTATAAACATTACACGAATGGTTTACCTACTACTATAAGTATTATAGGGTTGAAAGACTATTCTCACCTAAAGAATTCATTATCCACCATGATACAAGATGGTTGGAGTGATAGTACTCTTCTATATACATGAATGACAAGCAATAACTAACTATGACTATTAAGAGGGAATTAGGCTTAGTATCGAGTGTATGGTATTGATCTTGAAATCCATCTGCGTTAGGGTCAGCGTTCTTCTAGAATAAATACCATGTTGATGGTATGAGATGGAAACCTGTTGGTTTCACAACCTATGTTATTCTAGACTCAATCTCCCTATCCTAATACCTTTGTGACAACATAGGTTCTTATCACGTGCATCCACATAGACTATAGACATGTTTTCTCTACTTTAGGCATAAACAAAAATAAGCATCCAACTCACCATTTTCCCTCAAGCATTGAGATACTATCCCATCTAAGCAATCCTAAAAACCATTGGACAAGATAACATATTAGAGGAAGATCACATAGAAATATGTTCTATGGTAAGACATAAGAGTAGTGAAGAAAGTGAAACTCTATCATTCTTTAGACTCTTTTTTATAGATGTTCGCCACTAACCACCGATGAACACGATTCTACTAAATGTGGAAATATGAGTCTTTGGACCCGAAAACATCTTTTATAGCCTAGTTGTCATACCACGTTTTTCGCGACCAAGGAGCACTCCTAAAAGTAACATGGCATACTTGTCCTCTCGGTGGTTTTGTACAAGCCCATAGACATCATTCCTTGCATTGTCATTTGAAATTAAGTGGAAAATTTTAAAATTTTCATAGCACGCAATCATCCCTTCATATATATTAAAATAAGTCATAATACGTAACTTTACTCTACGTCTCTTTTTTCATCATAGACTCAACATTAATAGAGTAGAAATGGGACACGACTCTTATCAACACAACATATTAACTAATCTATTACATATACTTTAATTAAGAACAATACATAGAAAATCCTTGAAACATAAGGACACCCTTTGTTGAACTTGGGTAACCTATCAAAGCCCTTCACTTTAAGAGACCTCCATTTGGCATCCATCACCTAAACTTTGTGTAAAAAGATGAAGAAGAATAACATTAGTATAAAAATGCACTAAGTATGACAACCATGCAAAACATGCATTTATAGAGGACATTTGATAAGAAAATCATGCATCATGCCTTTTTGTAAAACGTCATGAAAACTTGATAATATAAGTGCAACATAGCTCATACACTTTACACAGGCATTGACACTATTTAAACATCACATAAGACCATATAATTTGTTAATCTCATTTTACATTTCACAACCGTACCCTTGTTTTACCTTAAGTCCTTTACCCCCATGTAACCCCCTAGTAACATTTGGTGCAATGTATAAATAGTGTCCCATTCCACTATCCACACTCAAGTAATAATCTGAAGGTCACCAAGATACATTCACATAACCTTCATTAACACTAAACACATATACATATACATAAAGACATAGCATATCATGACAATACAAGCTTCACATATAACTCTACATAATGCATGAACCTCATATAAGATTTATTCCATGAAAAAATACAAGACAAGACTTGTAACATCATAATAGTAAGGCAATAGTCAAGATGTACATACTTGGGCTATAACAATCCGAAAAGCTTCTATGCTAAGCCCAACCGAGATTTATATTTTGTAAAAGGTCATATTGAGTGACTCTAAATTTTTATCGGATTTAAGGTAAATTTATTAGTGTGTAAATGATTTTGAGTATCAATTAAGGTCATTAGAATACCATTGTACAATGTAGAGTTCAATATTTCCATAACAATTAAGCTTTGACATAAGATTTTACTTGGTTAAACTTCAGATGCCCATATCTATTATAATATAAATAACCACGTGAGGATAACCGATGATATTATAGGTATATCAATCCTGTTTCCTGTGCCACAAATTTCGCATCAATCCAATTTTTGTGTAAAATGTTATGACAATTTTAGTGACTAGTATAGTGAATTTTCATTTTAGCCGAGGGAAAATATTAAATAAAGTAATATTTAACTCTATTTCCCATTAGGAAAACAAAAAAAGGGATTTCACAAGTCCTATAAAGCCTTAAATAATCCTATCTTAATGTTTTAATACATTATTCTTTTCTCTCTCTAACCCTATGACAAAACCTCAAGAAAAAAGAATCAAAGTAGAAGACTCCATTCAAGAAACACTACAATATTTTAGGCCTACGACTACAATAAATTTGGACAACGCTTGTAAAGTGTTGCCTGAAATACTTTTGGGAACACTTTTAAACTGTAGCCTAAAATTTTTAACTTTTGGCTTCAATAATTTTGACAACACTAGTAAAGAGTAATCTTTAATGATATATGCTACATTTTATAAACGTTGTTGGAGTATGATATAATTGGCAACACTTATTTAAACATAAGACTACACTTTTAAAATGTGTTGTATTTATAATTGTAAAAACAACATATTACAAGTGTAGCCTTAAAATTTTCACTAAAATTTAAATCTCCCTCCAACATTTTAACTCTCCCTCCAATTTTCATGGGCAAAAAATAATAATTCATAAAACATGAAACTATAAAAAAACACACTTTTACCTTTATCTAAGAATGATACACCTTTCTATAGAGAAATAAAGATCGAGCAGAAGAATATCGAGCTAAAGAAGAGCGAGTTGAGGCTATGAACTAAAGATCTAATGAAATGAACAGAAGAGATGATTTCTCCAATACCGGATTTGGTCAAGCGTAAGTACCCGATTCTTGATTTTTGGTTCTTTCGTTTATAACTATGTTTTCACAATTATATGTATAAGGTTTTGTTTAATAATCACCATGGGTTCTTGTACCTTAAAACCTCCAAGATACAATCCCTATTCCCCACAAGAAATTCTTCCCCCACTGCAAACACTAAATGCCACCAAAACCCAAAAAGATAATGAAGCTAAAAGTCACCTCTACTACGGCGAGGTTGTGTAAATACCCTTTTCCTCCTCCTCATCCAGCGAAGCATATTTAACCTTTGATGTTGAGATGAAATGGTAAGGTAAACCTCATATTGCAGCTATTCATGAAAGGAGATGAAACTGAGGGGGCTAACTTGGATAATAATTTTAGGTTTTTTAACCAATTTGCGAGTAAGTAAGTAAATGGGGAGGAAGTGGGTAGAGACAATTTCAGGTATACTTGTTCTGCTATTGTCAAGAAGGTGAGCTAAAGGGTAATAAATTTGTTGCTAATGTCATTGCAACAACCAATGTCTCTTCTTATCGACTCTATTCAGCCCTTAATGCATTGAAGTGTATTTGCGTATTGAATTACCTACAATGTCTTATTGTTAAAGTACATGGTGGGAAAAATTGGTCAGTTTTATGGGTCCATTTTCTTTGAATTAAATTTTTTTAGGGTTTTTAGATTTATTATTTGTATGTCATGATCACCATTATTTTTATGAGTCCATACTCTGAAGATGAAGTTCCTTTTTATTTCCTACTAATTTTTGTTTTGTGTTTAGAAGGAATTGATTACTTTGGGGTTGTTTAAATGGAACAAATCACGAGTTATATATGAAATTCCAATGTGTAGGAAGAAAGTACAAAAAATTGTGATAGTCAAAGTGAGCCCTAGGAATATTCAGAAACCGAGATACATTGAATTACAACTCAAAAGCATTTGAATCTGTTAATATCTATAGTATACATAGTTTGTTATCGTTCTATTCATTAATAGCTTCTTTTAACTTACAGTGAACCTCTTTAAGGTTCATTTTTAGCATTAAAATTTGTTCTATGTCTTGCACTTTCAAAATTGCTTTTCCAATAAATGTTTTTTTGTCAAACAATATGTTATATTGATATCACCAATTGTCTCATCCAGTACTACAGATTTTTTTACGGCTGTTCTTTTGTGAAATAAAAAAAAAACAAGACCTCCCCTGTCCATTCTTTATTTGTACATAACATGATTTTTGATGGTTAGTTCTATTTTTTCTTTTCAATCTTGCATAACTTTCTAGACTAAAATTGTAACATTAAGCATTGGTGCATCTAAAATTTCTTCAGGATTCTATAAGAACAGTTATTACATTTGTATATTTTGGTCTATATGGTCGGTTTGGATTGCTGGGTAAAGGAAAAAATAACTGTAATGCATTATGATATAGCTAACTGAAAGACGGGTATTGAATTATTGTATTTCTAAGACAGAGCAGATGCATATGAATTTTTATGGACAAGTGGGCAATCAGTTCTTGTGATAGTGCTCTAAAAAATGACTTTATACTTTTTGTCTTGTACATAATATTTGAGGATGTCTTTGAGAAACTTATATATATATATAATCCTATTGTATTTTTGTCATTTCTGTATGATTCGAATGTGAAAATGACACAATTTCTGAATATGTAAGCAGAGAAATTATCGTAATTGAATGAAACTTTGGTATAAGGAAAGTATTTTTTCATGGATACATGATTTTGTGTTCCTTTTTTGATCTTGTAACTATTTTGAAGATATTGCACTGAAGTTTAAAAGAAAATTGTATAGTAGAAACTTGGAAATTCCTTTGAGATATTGTTCTATAGTTGTATTTTTGAAAAGTTCATCATATTTTGAATTTTTTTAATTTAAGAACTGGATTTGTCTTTGATTGTTGAGGTAGATTTGAAATTTATTTTAGAGACACCCCAAGAAGTTCTCTCTGAAGGAGTTTCAAAGATTATTCCTGTTCTATGAGTGTCAAAACTATATAGATTTGAATTCAATTATTGAAATATATTGAAGGTTTGTACACTTCGATTACTGAGTGTAGCTGAACTATTTTTAAAAAAAAAATGTTTCACGAGCTCCCTAAAATTTCAATATTACATATCTTGCATTAATTTTATTTCTTACTTCTTTAAAAGAATTGTGTCTATTATTTTATAAGATCAAAGTTCTAAATTTTTTTTACCCTAACTATGATTTTTGGAAAAAAATTCAGCATATGAATTTGAGCTTTTCTTAAACTTTGTTAGGATTTTACTTGGTATCTTTAAACCAAGCACTAATCGTTTGCATTTCATCATGTGTCATTTCTAAACAACCAGATGAAATCATGTAGGTTAATCTTATTTCGCATACCTATAGTGAAACAATTGAAGATTGAGCATAAGTTCAATGGATTAGTAGTTTCCTCTGCATCAAACGTGCATAATCAAATCACAGACAAGCACATACTGATGTCTTAACGTCAGGAGATATAGCAAGATGAAATTTACTGCAGTTTTTCGGTAAATAATTTTCTTTTTTAATATTACTAATGAAGAGTACGATGCACCAAAACCAAAGGGGCATCATAGGTGAATTGAAAATTAAAATAGATATTTGACACAAAAACTACCAACTCAATATTATTTAGATCATTTAATCTAGATATTTCATAAGTGAAGCTCTACTCTTTATTTTTTAATTTGTGCTTCCCAAAAGTTTTCATTGATGAGAACTAAAGTACACTTATCTTTCGTATCACTTTCATAATTGCTTTCAACATTGTCATAAGCCACCTTTCTCAATACACCTTCTTAAAGGGAATGGAATATCTGATGTCTTGTTATTTCATCTTATTGTGTTTGTTTTTTCAGTCTCTGTGTTCGTGGGATCCTCGTAAGAGGCCGACCACAATCGATTCTCTTTAGCATCCTTTCTTCCAGATAGATTTAACTGCTAAATCAGAGGCCTAGAATTCATTGCACTTACCATTTCTTATTTTATTTCTTGATTTTAAATGTGAAAAAACAATTAATCTTTATAGCTACACGCAAAAACTTACCTACTTTATTGTGATGCCGATTCAATTGTTTGTCACTAAAAAACTCTATAAAAGGTGTACAAACAAAGCTTTATACTAATTATTTGTTATGTTTCCCTTAGAAAGAATCATTTCTTATTTTCCCCATCTTACAGACAAGATAAATGTTGGTGCTAGACGTAGCTGTCTTCTCGTGTGCTGATACGTTCAGAAATGTTTGCCTTATTATTGAGTGCTGGTTGGAAGTAGGAGATACCCTTGTCAGTATAAAGGTTCATACAAGCTAGCCTCAGTACCGTTGTGAAAAAGAAAAAGAAATCGATCCAACTTTATAAGAGAAGCATCAATGATCTTAAAAGAAACTCATTAAGACTCATTTTCAGAGATGAACAAAACAAGAACTAAAAACAATATAAGTCAATGATATTCTAACTAGATATTAATATATACAAGAACACAGAAATAAACCAGAACACAGAACAACACCTCAATTCCAAAAAAGTTGGGGTTGATTATATGAATTAAAAGACTCATTTTCTTTGTATTTCATATGAAAATATATATACTACTCTAGGAGCATGTGTATCATCAATATTTACGGAAACCTTGCCTTTTTTGTTTTTCTTATGAACTGAACTAAAGGATTTGAAATCGAATAAGTGAAGTTGTACTTGATTTTTATATGTTGGGAAAAATTCTTACAACCTATGGCTATGGTCCCCAGAGTTTGAGTCAGGGATTTACACTTCTTGGAGTGATGTTTATTGTTTTTGTGTGGTGATGCTGGAACTCTTAACAGGCAGACTATTATATGACTGGTAAATTTATTTGCATCTCATTGAATAAATTTCTTTGTGTTGTTTTATCCTAGCTTTATCATTACCTATATATAATATTTAGTACTTCAAGTTGAGGAGAGCAATTCTTGGAAAGGCAGGCAATCCCTAAGCTACATGATACTGATACCTTGACAAGAATGGTTGATCGTTCTGTCACAGGAAAATACCCACTAAAGTCATTATCATATTTTGGTGACATTATTTCGTGATGTTTTTTATTTGTGAGTGAACTAAAATTTCAGGTAACACTATGATATGTTCAAGATTTTCTCAAGTAAACAGTCATATTATAGTGTTTATTCTCTATGATATGAAGGTGAGGTGACCAGATAATGGTAGCAAAACATTGAGTGAACTTCAATTTCAGGTAACACAACTATGTTCATATGAAATCACTAAGCTCATACTTTTTCTCGACATTTGGTATTGACTTGTTTTTTGCCCTCAGATAACTGATCTTATAATAATTTTTTTTCTTTGAATTTCGAAATTAATAGGGGTACATTATGAAAGTAGCTTGTTGGTGTCGGGAACTTGCTAATGTCTTGACATCCCAAGAAACATTTGGTGGTTATCTTTCAAGTTACTTACTTTTGTTCCTCATTATATATACGTTTCTCGCCTTCCTTTCTAGTAACATACCAGGTGTTTTTTTTTGAAATGGCAAAACTAATAATACATTTATATATATTGAACCAGCAAACTAAAATGGATCAGTCTGGTCTAGCTTGTGGTGTACTAGGGATAAGGATGGAGATTCCTAGTAGCTCAGTGGATGACCAAAAAGAGACAATAGGGTGCAAGAATGTGATATTTCACTTTTAATTGTCAAGTTTCTGAAAAAGAGAAGGTTTATCATGTGTCAAAAAAGAATAATAATTACTTGGATCTAACTTTTTTGAATTATCATACGAAACTTTTCATTGTAAGGTTTGCAAAGCTAAAAAGTTACTCATAGCTTCACTTACTCCATACAAAAGAGTAAAACTCTCATTTTATAACTTAGCTAGGTCAAAGTGAGAGTTTTTGTGGGATAAAGGAAGTTGTTGTCCAGAACTCTTGTATTCCATATATGTTTGGAGATTTGCTGTATCACAATGTCCAACTTTTTAGTTTTAGTGATTGGATGTCATTTATAAAAGGTTTTTCTCCTTAAAAATACCGAATTGTTTCTTTTTAAGTTTTGGTTATACAGTCTCATCTGACATGACATTAGTATGTGGCATGTAGCTTATTTATCTTCCACACAGTGCGACCAAAGTAGTAGTCGGTCTATTCTTGAAGAATGCTATGCTCAAGTCAATTTGATCTCATTGAAATGGATGATAAAGAGTTTTTTTTTACTATTTTAGAAGTTTGAATTCATTATATTTGATTTTGTTAAATATATTCATTTCTAGAATATATTGAACTATCATAAGAGTACTTTTTGTACCATTGTGTACACATATGTAGAATATTGTATTATAAATATGTGTATGTACACAAGGAATACTATATTTAAAACTCCATTGAAAATTTATAAATTTTATTTACTTATTAGCCAATTTAATGCTTAAGGCTATTTATTGCAAATTAATATTGGAGTATTTTAATTAGATATTGTGGCATATAAATATTTTATAACAAAAATAGTATTACCACACCTAAAATTGTAGCTATAGGGCTTCTAATTGTGGTATGAACATGGGCAAGGACTACTGTTCAAAGTGTTGTCATACTTTAGATAAAAAAGGCAACACTTTAAAATTGTTTTCATATCTTAGATAAAAAAGACGACACTTTAAAATCGTTGTCATACATTAAATAGAAAAGGCAACACTTTAAAATTGTGGGCAATAAGGAAGCAAAGGTCACACTTGAATGTGTAGTTGTATGAGATAAAAATGTTGCTATATGAGGTACATTAAATCATTTCCATTTTGCCTTTTAGGCTACTCTTATAAGTGTACCTATACTCTAAGGTTACGATTCTTTTGGGAACCCCTAGAAAAGTGTTGCCTAAAGTCCAAAAGTGTTTCCTTTTATCAAAGGAAACACTTTTTTATAGTTTAGGTTACACTTTATTGGGGTGGTCGTAGGCCTAAAATGGTGTAGTGAAAGTTCAAGATGTATCAATATTCATTTAATAGAGAAAGGTTGAAGTTAGGATTGAAGTTCTTCATTGATATCATCAACAAATTACCTTGTTATGATCTTATGAGAAACACATACACCCTAGTTACTCTATCCTTTATAAAAACAAAGTTTAAATCTTTTTTACAGTCATCTAACAAGATGAAATCATTTGTTGCACAAACCTGCTCTCTTTACTTACTTCTCTCGGGACTAACTTGGCTAAACAAATATAATACTGAGTTATTTTTATCCCAAACTTTTTTCCTCTTTGCATCAACCTTAACCTATAAGTTGGGTTTTTTAGTTGATAACTCACTGTGGGTCATGCGATAGTCACTATCTGAAATTTTCTTTTTTTAGTTCTAATATGTTTGCAAGTGTTTTTTTAGATGGTATTGGTACTAATTCTTTCTCTAAAGGTACAATGGCCCTGTAGAAAGATATGGCCATTAAGGGTAGGTCCAATTCAAAGGCACCAACCCACAAAATAATTTATGAAGACACAAATTTGTAAAAAGACCCCGAGTATATCCCCACCACATACAGGATATCACCCACATCACCCCGGATACTAGGAATCAATCTTATAAGGTTAAACCCGACGTAGCAACTTCCTCACAGTCTTATGAACATGAGAACAATGATTGGGTAACTTGTTTTATCTGTTTGTTGTTCTAAGTGCACCTTCGCTGATGGGCCGGCCTCTAGATCTTCCATACCCTTATGTGTATAGTGGTATGCTGCCTTGTATGATAAAGCTACTAGTTTTGGAGAAGTGTCAGTGCAACAAAATACCAAACCTCTTTCGATGGCTGAGATGACAAGCCGGTTGTGGGTTGAGGCTTAATGGAAAAACTTCCAGGATTGCAAAATGTTGAAAGAAAAAGAGAAGATGGAACAACTTATTATAGGGGAGCACATATTCCTCATTGGGAGCTTACACACTATTCCCGAAATACATTATATTTTAATCTTTACAAATACAATTGTATGGATCTAAGCCACAAAACATATGCACTACAAATTCTGCAGGAGATCTATGCCTACTATCATACAACTCTCCACAGTTCTATAAAAAAAAACTAGTATCCAAAAGGCCAAGACCCTTTACTTCTACTATGGTCTGAGTCGTTCCAATGGACTTATCAAAGGACACCATCAACTGATTTCTCTAGAACACATGAACCAATTGGGCACTAAATACCACAAAATTAGAGTACGAGTGGGATATTGTGAGGAGTGGCGCGTTCTAGAAGAATGTGGATCAAATGGAGGCTGTATTTCTTTGGTTTACTAGGTATATCACGGTTGATGGACAACATGCATAATGGGTCAACATAACATCCTTAGGAATTCAGAAGACCAACTTTCATTTGGTTGCAAAGTTCTTCTTTCTACTAATAAGGAAAATTGTTTAACCCACTATGGATGAAACATGCACTTACTTGGGGTTCATCAGTGATAATTTTGATGTTTGTAGAATTGTTCCAAATCGACTTTCCCTGGTTGATATTAATAGAAATTCATTAGGGGGATTTCAAAATCTCTACTACTTAACTTTTTCCTTGCCTCTTCATTCATTTATGTAAGGACTCTGTAGTGCCGATATCGCATTGTGACAAGTTGATATAGGCAATATGAACCTTGCACATAGGCCTATTTCTTCATAAGGTAAATGCGGTTGAGACACAGAGAGAGAAAAAGTCAATGTAACTCCACTTTGAGTGGATTTAGTAGATGTTGTGGAGAAAATTTATTGTGATTTCCCTACCCTTTGACCCCACACTAGTAATGGCCTAATGTCTCTATCTCATACCACGAGTTGGGTCACTAGCACATCAAGATCCATACGGTCTTCCGGATCTGCTGTTCTTCCCTTGGCTAGATTGAAGCAATTAGCCACATAAATGGCAATGCTTTTCCATCATGTGAAGGAATGGATGTGGATTTCCATTTCTTTGTATGACATAAGAACTTAGTGAATTATGGATACTATGATGAACCAAAAGTTCAAGGCTGTTCATAAGCACCTGGATTTTTCCTTTTGAGGGTCCTTGCACGCCCAACCCTTAACACTATCTCTCTTCTATTTGGATCATGAGATAGAGTCTCCAGGCCAACTTTGGTACCATAGTTGCTAAACCCAGAGATTATTGTTAACACATTATTTAGTGCGAATATAGTTGAGTTATAGACCACATGCACCTGACTTATGAGGCACCGATCTAGCCACATCTATGAGGCCGCTGAAGATGCTAGGGAAAAGAAGAGGGAGCACAAGTATCCTGCGCCGGCTAGGAGGTGTTCTATAGTAGATAAGGAGTTGCGCAAGTATAGGGTGACTTAGAGTGCTGTTGCTATGGATCAAGGGGTTTTCTAAAGAGGTTCACACACTCACAATGTAGGCTACAAAAGAAGTATATATCAAACGGGTTCACACTATTTCAAGGTTGTCTGAGATCATATAATGAGATCATATCACTTAGTCACTCGGACCAATGGGGAAAATTCTAGGTGTCATCGTGTATGGTTCATTGTAAGCTCATTACACAAGGAATGGACACCGAAGTAACACTGGTCACTACACTTTCTATAGTATGCAATGCTCATATTGTGTATGAAACTTCATTTTGCAAAAATGTAGACAAACATTCATGTTCATTAGATTGCGAGCTGTATTCAAGTCATAAGTAATTATCAAAACATAGACTCAAATTTGCCAACGAAAAGCCTCATTTAAATGCATACAAGATGTGGGAAAAAAAATTAAATGGGTCAAAATAATTTTTAATGAAAATATACAGAGCCACAAGCTCAAAAATCCACAAAAAAGTATATAATAAAATTTTAAGCCTGACGAACCAAATGTATCAACTATTCATAGTACATGAATACTCACACTATGTGGTTGGCCTCACCTAACAACAAATAACTATTATTTGTATTGACATTCAAATGAAAAATAAGAATCTATAAATAAGTGAAAGATGGAGTAAAAGAGGAGATCATGTTTAATCAGTCGTTCTATTAGTCTAGGCATCAATACCTTGTGAATCTTATTGATCATACGAATCAGTGCCCGATGTAGCATTATAGCTATAAATTCAACTGGGGACGACAAAAGGTGTACCCGTTAGGGAAGCCATGATCTCTTCAGTCTCAATCAGGCAATCATATGCAACTTCCTTAGTTACATCATGCTTCTCCTCATCAATTTCTACGTAGGACTCATTATCAAATATTTTTGTAACTCTTACCTCATCTCTGATGGTAGTTAGAGGGATTTGATACATATCTGGAATTTCCACCTCCCCGAAGACCATGGACATATTGGCGGATTTCATTTGATTCACATCCTCCCACTATAGAACTTTAGTGGCCTTTCAGGTTGTAACTTCCTCGGTGGCCCCTTTTCTACTCTTGTACTCCACTATTCTTTCCATAATAAAATCATAACATCGCTTAACGGTAACTTGACCTCGGTCAAGGCGGTCTGTCCAATCCATAGTAATGATGACTTGGTGATTGTATTTTGGGATAAAACGGAAACCACATTTATATGTGGTAAGGAAGAAGAAGAAAACCTGGGATGTGAAAAGGATAGCAGTACCAATCAATATAGCTGAAGGTTGAATTTCAAAAGAGGGTAGAATTTCCTTTGCTTGAATGGCTTTTGTGGGCCTCTTGGGAAGTATTCACATGGCTTTCATTTTCTTCTTTTGTTCCTAATCTATAAGATATTAAGTTTTTATTTCCCTAATATCAGTGGAGGATGTGGGCATTACTTCCATATCCTTCTTTGTATCCCTAGGAACTGGAGAACGCTTTTATAGTGCGTTGATCAATAGCTCGAGGGGAAGCAAAGTCTTGCGCCGTCTTGCATTATTAAGTATCTCGTAAGCAATAATGGTGTGCAGCATGAATCATTTTGAGATGGAATGATCGTACTACCAATGAGAACAAACTAATATCTTGCTGCCACATTCAAGTCCTTCTTTTTAATAGCATTGAAAGTTTTGAGCCACTTGGGAGTGACACTTTATGAGGTCAGAAATGCTAATAACTTTGTCATTTTTACTATTCGTTTTGTTGTAATCATGTGGTGGAATATGTCCTCAATGTCAGTGACATGTTGAATGATATCCTCAATAATATCATTGTCACACTTGACCCATTTTCTTCGGACGACTATATATCCACCGGTTTGAATGTTGTTGCGTGCTTCTACTTTTGTCGTATCAAGTATCCATAAAAGGTATAGAACTCCTAAACCAAATTAGTAATATATGGGAAACTAGGCGTGAAGAAAATCATAGAATCATTGTACTAGAGGAAACTCTTGATCTCTTGATACCTATCAATCACTCCTCAAATGATAAATGTTTTTTCTTAATGATTTTCAAGAACACCTCAGTCTTTAATTTTTTCATTGACTTAGGAGAGGAACCCTGAACCTTTTGTCTTAGCACGACTGATAGTGATGGAACTATAGGAGGAGAAGTTGCATGTTTATGATATTTGATCCAAGACGGATCATTTGTCTTTTTGAATCATAGCTCGACCATTTGTGTAGCTATAATCTATTCATTTTTCAATGGAATATGAGGTTCTTAGTGCTCAGCCTCGCTCTTAGAACTTGTGAGGTGTGTAGCATAAATGTTGTCACTATTAGAACTTTGCTTTGGTGATGCAAGTGAGTTTTCCTAACCCTTTCCTTTGAACATGAAGTGCGGAGTTTCGCTGCATTAGCCTAGGATGCAGCTACATTCTCATTCATTGTAATGTTTTGATTTCCTTTGGGTGCCATTTCTTCTTGAGACATTGGGTCAAGACATGTCTGCAACTCGGCTTTTTGCCCAATCTCTTTGGTGAGCTTAATAGGGATCTCCGAAATTATTATCTAAAATGTTATCAAAAATTCACCAAGTAAGGGTCCGTTTAGTTGATCGCAAATACCTTTCGACAAGCAAGGTCCAGTCCGCCGAAAGTTAAAGTGCGAAAATATTTCAGGTGCATACCAAAAGGCAATAAAAAAGACTTTCATCGATTTTCCAAGAACTATTAGAGACTCCAACTCTATCGTTGGAATTTACAGAGTAAACGAAATATAAAATGCAAAATTAACCACGAGATGAGGGCATTAGGCGAAACAATTAGTGGTTCATTGAGCTAGGCCCGGCACACCAAAATGATCTAATATCCCTATTCTAAAAGCATCTTTAAAATTCAACCCCGCAACCTCTAAAAACAAAATCATACAATACACTATTAAAATTTTTTCAAGACACACGACACCCATTCCACCGCGATAATAACATTTCTTCTTATACAAAAACTAAACAAGCAATAACGACCAACAAATTTATAATTAATTTTAGAACACAAAAGTATGGGACCCCATCAATCAAAACACCACATGTAAGATATTGTAATTAAAAAGAATCAAGCAATAACTTAATTATATTATATAGGCATATCAAATGCCTTATAATGATCTCATTTGCAAAAATGAATCAAGATTATAGATATCATATGGGGGATTGGAAAACAAACCTTTTATGTCGATTAATATAAGATTTAAATTCTAGGCAATAATGAAATCAAAATCTCTGCAAAAGATCGACGACCTGTATTCTAGAAAAATACAAAATAAAGTTAGGAAACAAAAAGGATTTGAAATACCAAAATATTTTGTCCTTAAAAATCATTTGACTTTTTTCTCATTAACTGATATCTTTTCACATAGTTTTACAGGACCTCCAATAAAATGAAAGGTTGAAACGGCGGGAGGGATCGTTGTTACATAACTAGTCAGCCACTAGACTAGTATATCCATATGAAAACTATGATTATATACCCATACCAACATTTCCATTCTGTTAAATGGAGATTCAAATTGGAGTCATTGACCTGTTCGATAACATCTGGACTTGAATTTTATTGCGTGTTATACCCTCAAAATGAACTAAGGCGGTTAGAGCCTCACATGTTCCTAAAAAGTTTAATAAAATGTTTTTAAGTATTTTATAGTATGCATATTTGATTTGATGTCATTTGGAGGTAAAACGTCCAAGACGTCCGAAAATTAGTCTTTTAACGTGCTAGTGAGTCCTTGTATGTTAGCCTCATTTTTGTGTGTTTTTTGTAGTTGAAAATAGTGTAGTTGACCTTATTATCTTAATAAATATTTTAAGGATAAAAACGTTCATGTATGACTCCTCGGGGACAACCCAAAGCCCCCCCAAGGAGGACAAAAACATTGGAAAAGGAGGCTGCCCAAGGCAGCAAGAAGAATCACGATTTGAACTTGCATGTGCGACACGCACCTAGCACGCAGCTCACTGCCACAAAAATTATTTGGTGCAAAATTCAGAGGTTTCCTCGCAACACGTATCAACTTCCAAGATCCGCTTGCGTCGTTTTTAAGTGAAATTTGACAAGTGTAAAACTCCCAATGAGTATGGGGGTGTTTTGGTAACTTAGGGGGGACATTTATTAACTGTTTCAAAGACCCTTTTAAACCCTTCCCAAGCAAAAACCTCAATACGCATTAAAAAATCTGAATCCCCAAAGCTGTCTTCTCTTCCAAAACCCCCAAAATCTCCATTGAAGACCAAACTTAACAATAAGAAATGGAGGTGATTGTTCAAACTTTCTTCTCAGATTTTCATGGTTTTTTTAATGTATAAGGTATGGTGATTCATTATCCCTAGGTAACCATTCATATAAGGAGTCCAATTAATGATTTCAAAAGTGATTCAAAAACCAAATTCCAAATTTTCAATCTAGTCATGGGTTCATTCTCAAATTGATTTCAAAAGAATTCTAATGATGAATATAAGTTTATATATTTATTTTATGATGAATTTCAATCAAATTTTATGTAGAACTCATGATCCTCCTAATTTCTCAAAGTTAGCCTATATAGTGGGTCTTGTTATCTTGATGTTATGTTTATAGAATTGTGAATAGATCGTATGGAATTATTATTGCTATTACTATTTATGTCAATTGATTATGAATTGTTGAGGGATGATCAATGATGATCATAACTTGGAGATTCGGTAAGTTGACGTATTTTATCTAATTATCTTAGAATGTATATTGAATTGTGTTTATTGGTATAGTCAACTTATGGTGGCGGTGCTTACATTCTTGTGCATGATTATGTATAATTATCATGGAGTTTAAGGTATTAGAGGAAACATTAATTAATATGATGATTTACATGTTTCAGAAATTGAAGGATTTAGCCTTGATTCTAATATCATGTTCTAAGTGAATTGATGTTATGTGATCTATATGAATAATCCTCACAACTAGTTGTATGACCTAGGTGTGGGGATGATTTTATATGTATATGTGCGATGATCATATTAGGTTTATGTGTGGTATGCATGGATAATGATGATGAATACTCTTGTAGCATGACCCGTACCTAACAAACCCCTATATGAATGTGCGATCAAAGTGTGCCAAAAGTGTTTTATTGTAATTTTGAATGTAATCTTGTCTATTATGAAGATATGTGAGTGTGTGTAGTCTATAGTCTTTTATAATCTATATGTGTGTATGAATTGAGAGATGAAAATGGTTTACATTGGTTGTGATCTGAGGGTTGTTTCCTCAATGGTATGTGTAAAGCCATTATATGATCATGTTGACCAATGTACACACACATTTCATGCATGACTTTGAATAGTATAAATTCATGATGATCAAGGAAAGGGTATTTTTGCTATGCATTATTGCCTATTTCTATGCATGTAAAGTATACAATTAATAAAGTTATGAACATGCGTTCCAAATGGTGTTTATGTGAAGGTAGATGTCTCATATATGTACATACACACAAGCATGTATGAATGATGTATTTTAATGTTAGTCTACTGAATAAGCTAGTCTCTTGAAAGGTATAAGTCAATTATACTCTAAAATAGACTCTATTATGAATATTATATGATGTAAGGACATTGTCATCTTAGATACCTTTGAGCTATATGATATATGAGGGAGTAATTCCATAATGTTCAATCTACATGAACTAAATTTATCTAAAGTCTTAATGATGTTTAATGAGGGAGTTTAAGCTTAGCATTGAGTGGCCATGACAAATGAGAGTGGGAGCTTCAGGTTCGTTAGTCCGGCTTCCCACAAAGAGGACCTTCAAGTTTAGTAAGTCAGGTTTCCTAACGTAGATATTGTCTTATGAGATTGAAATCTCCTAGGCAGTAAGTAAAGGTTTCTAGAAGCAATATCCTTGTTCCATAACTATGTTACCCCGTAGGTTTTAGCAATGTGGATCCACTAGAATAGCTATTTTTTATGAAGTTCATACCTCGGCAAGTAGTACCCTCTCTTTTTATTGTGGGAGTCGAACACCGGATTCCAAGTAGCTAACATGGTCTATGTCGTTTATAGCTATGTCTCTTGAAGGTTAATAAATGGACTAAGATAAGAATATAAATTTGAATATAAATTCCTTGAGAAGTGTACTTAGTTTTGGGAGGACTATGAACCCTACCTATACATTGCACTAGAAGAATTCAAGAAAGGATAAAATTGGAGCACTTATGAAGTGAAGACTTATGTTATGTATGAATGCATGTAAGTGACTTTGATATGTCAAGGTATGAATTATGATTATGCGTGTGCATTTTACTTATGGCTTCTAAGTAAGTTTACTTAGTACATGTGAAGGTATAGGACTCCTTGTGTACCTTTCACAAGTAAGATTCTGAAGGGGTTATGAGAGTGGTTTACCTATGATACAAACTAAATGAGTTATGACTAAGGTTGTAGTAAAGAAAAGTGTCTTTATATGACACTATAAAGCATGTGGCCTTATGTCTTGTGATGAATGAAAGTGTTATGACTTGTTAGGTTTGTTATACCTAGTCTAGGGTGACTTCGTAAGTACACTTTGTGAAAGTAGTATCATGGGATACTACCTACACATTGCACTAGTGTTACGTAGAGGTTGTCTAAGGTGATGGTCCTTATGTGAAGTTGATGTCTATGGTGTTTTTATGACTTTTGAATATATGTGTTTGGGTCTATGAATGTGTATGGAACACTATTGTAAGGTGACCTCAAGGTGATACATTGTAGTAAGTACACTTGAGGGTTACTTAAGGAAAGAAGTAAGATTAAATAAAGGTAATGAATTGTATGTATAGAATATGTCTCAAAGTATGAGAAATGACTTTTGTGAGCTATTATGAGTATTGTCCACGTCTATATGATTTATGTGAACTACATTGAGCTTATATGTGCCTATGTTCATAAAGTTTACTAAAAAAGCATGTTGCGTGATTTGAAATGAAATGTCCTCTTTAAATTATTTTTTTTGCATGGTTGTCATACTGAGTGTATTCTTGTACTCATACCATTCTTCTTCATCTTTTACACAAATTGTACGTGGTGATGGCTAGAGGATGTCTCCTATGTGAAGAGTTTTGATAGATCTCCTATGTTCAAGTAAAGTAGCACTTCTGATTGAAGAGTTGTGTATATCAAGATGTTCTATATGTTCATATAATAGTTTAGACATATATTATATGTTATTAAGGGGTTTGTCCATATTCAATTGTATTGAGTTGTGTTTTAAGATGGCAAAGAGACTTAGAGTCTACTTATGTATTTATGATATTATATATATATATATATATATATATATATAATATATATATATATATATATATATATATATATATTTGAAGTGATAATTCTAGAATATGATGTGGTATGAAAAGTTTTAGATTTTTTGCTATTCTTACAATTATGCAATGAAAGATGCCTAAGGGCTTGTCGTAGACCAACGAGAGTTCGAGACGCCGTGTGGCGATGTAAGAGTGCTCTAACTTCTATGAAGCACTTTGTGTTGTAACAATTCAGCAACCTGCAATTTCTACACACTTTTCACTCAAACCTGCACAATCAAAAAGTTTTTTTAAAACAAGAGTAAATCAGAAAAACGGTTCTTGGGTTTCCTCCCGAGAATCGCATTATTTAAGATCGCGACATGACGCAAGTCTACACTCAAGTGTATTACGGGGTTTTCTTGATCATTGTATCAGAATTTCTCAAGGCATAAACTTATATTTTGACTTCTAGCCATGAGTTCTTGGATAAAATGGTTTGAACCAATGATTTATGCTATAATTGATGTTTATTGAATGATTTTAGGTGAATAATTTGAACTTATGAAATTCGTGAAATCCTAAATTTTTCTCTAATATGAAAGATTTGATTATGACTTGAATCTATTGGATTATTGTATAGATTAGTTTAGGCTATGGAATTATGTAAAGATCATGTTAGGATTGTATATTGGCTTCCTTTATTTGATAATTTTTATATTTTATCTTGATGGATCATGGTATGATTTGATTATTTGTTTTGGTTGGTGTATATGGCTATTCGTAAAAGCCTTTGTGAATTGAATTGTTTGCAATGGCGAAGGATTGGAGGTGTTGATGATGGAATGGCTGTAAGATGACCTAATATCCTTATATTGTGTAGTATAGGTATTGAATTGTGTTTTTTGGTATGGTCCACTTATGTTTGTGGTGCTTATGTGTTATAGATGTGAAGAACATTGCCTTTTCGGCATTACTTTACTAATTGTGATATTATTATGTTACAGCTTGTAAAGGTGATCAATGTTAAGACTTATATGGTATATGTTTATTGATGATGTGAAAGCATGTTGTGTCCTAATTTGTTTTAAGTGATCATGATAGACTATGTTCATTCCTTTATATATGTATACTTGATTTTAAAGTATGATTCTTCTAATTAACTATATGAGAATATTGATGGACTATGTTGATGTTTCTATAGGGATGTATTGGATGAATTATCATAGACTTAGTTATACATATGTGTTACTTGAATGTGGTTGTACATGAGATAAGATTGTGATGTGTGTGTCTTGTTTTGGTTGACCTATGTCCCTAAACATGATACATGAATAATGTGAATGTGTATTTTTCACTTTGTAGGTTTAAGAAGCTTTGTCATTTATGTGTATGTTTGATTGAAATATGACCTTGAATATGGTTAAGAGGGTCATTATTTTTGAACCAACAAATTAGAAAGAAGGTTATGTTATCTTTAAAATTTAAAGACATGATTGTATCCTTCTTGTGTGAATGAATAAAGTAGGGGTAGGTTTGCCAAAACATCATCAAGCCATGTCTAGGAATGCCATTTAACTATCCTACTTAACCATTGAGTGGTATCCCTAGTGTACATCTCCTCGATGAGGTGTATTATTATTTGGTAGTGACTAAAATATGGTACCTCTTCAGATACCCTTGTGATTGAACTTACTCTATGGGAACTTAGGCTAGCACCGAGTGAGTAGTCTTGGGGAGTGACTCTACTTAAGTTGATACCAGAGTAAAAATAAACCTTTGATATTCCTTAAGAATGTACCTACATGGGATGTGTCCTAGTTCTACCCTTTGCATATAGAACACCCTCTATTGGAATAATGTTGACTTTTGATTCCATGCCTAGCTAGTATGGTTTATGTAATTTAATGCCTATTCTAATTATATGTAAAACATTATGGTGTTTTAGATCTTCTACAATGTTTAGGTGGTGGAATGGGACGTTATCTAGGCGTGTCACGAGTAGGCTTTGAAGAAGCTAGTATGTAGATTCCGTAGGTCTTTTTAAAGACCATCATGTGAAGTCCTCTAAATGATAAGTTGAATCTAAGTTGACTTAAAGAATGATTACGGGTTATGTTTATATAAGTTGAATAGAATGATCCCTATCTAGGGTAGCTTTGAGGATTGCTTACTTAGGCTTGAAGAGGGTGTATGGTCTGTCTCTTCTTGTTTTACTGAAGCAAATCTTCGAGTAAGCTTAGGTGATGAGTGGAATGTTAAAAAGGGAATAATCTTATCTTAGGTAGTCTTAATTATTATTTAAGTGTGCTAGAAGAGGGTGTATGGGCTGTCTATTCTTATCTTTCGTAAATAAGTATTAGGATAACCTTCGGTAGGATGGTTATATGCTTATATGTTTGAAGTGATGTGTATGTTATAATCTGAATTACTTGGAATATATCTTATATATGTTTATGTTGACTTGAAAGTGGTTTCTCATACTTATGTTATGTGGTTTCTCCAAAAAGAGCATGAAAGCATATTTTAAAGTAAATGTCCATTTAGCATGAGTTTATTGCATTACACCATACTTAGTAAATTTTTTTAATGTACTAATTCCATACATTTTCTTAACTCTAAAGGTTTAGTTGAAAAATGAGGGGATTCATTTAAAATAAAGCTTGGATATTAGCATCCTTTTAAGCAAGTTGAGGTATGTTGTCAATTCACTTGAGCAGATAACTATGATTCGATATTTATTTTAAAATACATTGTAATAGACTTTTTTATTTCATTTTGTTCATGTTTGGGTTGTGACCATAGATATTCGTGTGTATAAGATGGTGAAAAGATATTCAACATTCCCTATGTTTTTTTATGAAGAGATTTTTAATACTGCTATGAAAAATCTGAATTCCACACTTCTTTATATATATATATATATATACATATATGAGATAAATGATGTGAAAGTGCTCACTAGTAACACTATATCAAAGAAAAGCAATGTTCTCCACCAAAATCGCACTTACTATACTTGGCATAGAGTTGAGCATTGTGGATGACTTGTAAAACTATCATCAAATTGTTCACATAGTCACCTTTATATAAAGATGTCATCAATAAAGACAATCAAAAAAAAATTATGATAGTTTCTAAAAACATTATTCATAAGGTCCATGAAAGCCGTCGGGGCATTTGTTAGACTAAAAGAGATGACTCGAAATTCAAAATTACCATAACTAGTTCGAAAAGCCGTTTTAGGTATGACAACTTGCCTAACTCTTAATTGATTATTTCCCGACCTCAAGAACATTTTTGTAAAGTAGCTTGCCCTTGGCGTTGGTCAAACAAATCGTCAATCCTAGGGAGAGGGTACTTGTTCTTTATGGTGACCTTATTTAGTTGTTGGTAATAGATTATAATCCTAAAGGACCAATCCTTCTTTTTAACATAAAACAACGGGGCACCCCATTGTAAAATAATTGGTTGTATGAAACCTTTGTATATAAAATCTTTGAGTTGAACCTTTAACTCCTTCAACAATGCCTGGGCAACCCAGTAAGGAGGTATTGAAATAGGTGTGAATCAGACAATCAGTCTATGTTGAAGTTAATTTCCCTCTTAGGAGAAATTTCAGGCAAGTCATCTGGGAAGACATTCGGAAACTCCATCACTATGGGGACAAACTAAAAAGTAGGTGTCTCTGATATTAGAGCCTTGATCCTCAATATATTAGAGAGAAAACCTTTCGCAATATACTTACAATCTTTATGACATGAAATGATTCGAATCTTTGGAGATTGGTTTCCCCACATTTAATCTACAAAGGGTTCATTTGGAAATTGAAAAATTACTACCCGTGTTCTACAATCAATGGAAGCAAAACAAGAATGTAGCAAATCCGTTGACATTATAACATGAGAGTCCAACATATTAAGTTTTACGAAGTCAACAAATATGACTCTATAGGGAAATGAAACGGGACAGCCCGTGTAAACACTTTTAACAAGTACAAAATCACCCATGGGGATAGAAACATAAAAAGGTTCATGAAAAATATCGGGAAGTATATCATAATTCATGGCCATTAAAGGGATTACAAATGATAAAGTTGAACTGGGATATAATAAATCATAGACTTTTATGGAAAACACTTGTAACATAACAGAATGACAAAGGGAGGCTCCTCTTGAACACTTTTAGAGTGGAAAGCGTAGAAGCGATTATTCTTATGAGAATCGAGGTTTGGAGTGTTAGTTGGAGCTTGGAAACATTCTCTCCCTTTGTCCGGCCTTACAGTTTGGACAATCCTTCTATTTGTGACCACTCTTTCCACATCCATAGGAAACACCAATACCGTCTGTCTCGACCTAGATTTAGGAATCCGGATCGAGATCGACGTCGTTGACATCTCTGAGTTTATAGACAAGCCTCCTCTTGCATTCATCACATTCATATTGTTAATTTTAGCGGAAAATTTAAATTTTTTTAAATGTATGAAGTATACATAAAATTCATATAGATATCTCATATTTACATCATATAACTAAGCTAAACATAAATGTAACAATCATTTATAATAAGAATAAAATCGAAAAAGGATAAAAATGAATCATAAATACGTTTGCCAACCACGAACTTATTATAAAAGCTTCAAAATAAAAGTACGAACAAAATGGTAAGGACAACATATACTAGCTATGTCTAAAACTAAGGCTAGAATAAAATTGTAGCATCCACAAAATCAAGAGGACCTACAGATTTATATGGAGAAATGCTGATTTTCAAACCGTTGCAAGAGTCGTCAATCTTGCATTTTCACCTGGATCAATAAAATAGTTAATAGTATGGATCAGTACACCACTTGTACTAAGCATGGGTGTATTCAAACATACACATGAAGTTATGCATGACCAATGAAAGACGTTCCTAAACAACATGCAATTTCTAGAAGTCTGGTCATTAGACAATCGTAATTTGTTAGTTGTGAATTGTGGTATGAATATGATGTATATTAATTCATACAAAGCAAACAACTAATTTCCTATATGATTACACGCCATTAGAATCATCAACATAATTTTAGGACAACTCAGGCGAAAATTTGAGATTTTAATCCTCTTAGGACTAGAGCTCCCCTTTGAACACTTACTTTATTTTACAGCTTTTTCTTCTTATTATTATAGTGTAATTCAGTGATTCCTTTGGTCTTATTTTTTACTTACAAGTGAAATGGTTCTTTTTAGTATCATTCCCACAATTAATCGATGTGAGTAACCCAAGGACAAAGGAATATTTTCCCTACCATATAGTGAGTCATTCTTTACAGTATATATTCATTACATTTCATAGGCCATTCTCTATTTATCATACAATTTATTTCATCACTTTCATATTTGGGAAGTTATGGGGGTTTTAGATGTTATGTTTCTACTCCCCTTTATTGGCCTCATAAAACAAGACATTATACTCCATTCCTTTTTAGCTTTGTCCATTATTTGCTGAAACTTCATGAGTGTGATATTGGAAAATGACATTCTTAAGCTCTTCTACATAGCTCAATTTGAACATATGTTCCATTATCATTCTATCTTAATTTCATAGAGACATACTTAGGAATTAGATCATGCGAGTAAAAATAAAGTCCATTGTAATCCCCACATTGAGAAGAGGTGATTCACCAATTCAAATGATTATAGATCATGTAAGCTGTTCATGAAATCCAGTGTCTGCACCTTACCAAAAAGGGGTGATTCCCAGCAATGCTGAATCAATCTCAGGTGTTCACTCCACAATGAAATGAGTGGATCACGTCTATAGTGAACCAAGAACATGTTTTGTAAATTATAAATATCATATTTATGATATTTTGTAATCGTAGATGTAGCATGAAGACATCTCAAGTGAGGGCCCAACATATGGGACCTCAACCCGAGGTTCTACTTTAGCAACTACAGAGTCTGCTTCATTCATTTATTTGTACTTCATATTATTCGTTTCATTCATTTGTAGGCTGATGTAAATATCACTTATACCAAGGAGGATGTTTAAGACACTCATTTGGATCGTGAAGTGCAATGATCGAGAATGATCTAATGTAATTACTTATATTTTGTTTCACCCCTGATTGTCTTGCACAAAAACCTTTGGTATCGTTTATTTCATTATCTTTCATACATTGACGAACACCAACCTTAAACGACATAGATCGTATGAGCATTATAAAATCCTGTGTCTACCCCACGCCGAAAAGAGGTGGAATCACTTGCAAAACATATCAAAAACATGCTAGCATACATGGGAATTGAACCGCACCAGATCCCTATATTGACAGTACAAGTCCAAAGACTAGGAGATATAAGGAGACCATACCCGGAACGCTGGTCACTCTCATCTCATGCTAGTTACGTGAACCTCTGCCCTTCCCGAAATAAGGCATCACCGCTAATTGATAGCCTACTGGTGCTCAGTATAAATTTCCATTTCATTCAACTCATACGTCATGGAAGCTAGCTTCTAGTATGAGGACATCATAGCTCAATAGATGATATCTCATCTAATCATTAGTATTAAGGATACATAAGTCTCAATACTTTCATTAGAGTGTACATAGAGACTGGTCTCTTCATTATCTTTACACTCTCATTGGTGAGTTCATTTTTGTAACATTTACATAGGCTCATTTGAGATTGCTCTTATCTTTCACAGTAGTATCTTATTATAATATAACCACATTCATTAGCGTTAGCACATTTGCTTTTCATAATTACTCATCCCTTTTACATGAATGTTGATTTCATCATATGCCAATGCACTTGGCCATTTAGTGTATTTCACAGTCTTACTTAACCCTTGTAGCGGTTTCATCATTTCATTATGTACATCTTTGATACTCATCCATTTTTATGTGAATGTTCATTTCATCATCTTTTAGTGTTGAGTCAAGCATTATGGAGGCTTGATTCTAGGTTGAGATTTAGTTACTCTATTAATGATTGGTCATCCTTTTTTTACATTAATGAAATGTGAATTGTTCTTTCATATCATCCTTAATTTACATTGGTGAATGTGAATTGTCGTTATATATCATCCTTAGGTGTTTATGCGAGTAGTTTCACACATTTTAACACCTTCATTTGTAAGTTTTCTTTTAACAAATTAGCTTTGGTGAAACTAAGACTTGTCTCACTTCCTTTAACACCCCATTATGGTCACACACTTAATTTATACACCTTTAATTATGTTATAACTCACGTTACATACTAGTCTCTTCATATCTATGTTTATGGACGATGAGCACTTCATTCAATGAGTTTTATGTGTTCGTAGTTAATTCTTGTTGAGCATGTTCGGAGTTGTCCCAATGAATGTAATGACCTTGGTTATGGATTCATTGATATTTCTATATAAGTGCTTCATATATTTTTTATACTCGTACTACACAAGAATTGACATATGATTAGTATTAGCCCATGATTGGGATGTTAGACTAGCAAATTAATCCTTTTTGGCATAAGCCAATATTTATGTGTGTTCATATTCAAATTTTCATATGTATGAAACCTTACTAAATCTTTTAATCATTTAAATAACTTCCTAGCCATTAGCATATATTCATTTTGATCAAATAGAGTTAGCCAACATTGTTGGAACGAGATAGCCCATTTATTCGAGATATAATTTCGTAGATGTCTTTGAGTCAATTCTTATTTTATGGATTTTAGTGTAAAATTTTAAGCACATATTGTACCTCATTATATTAAAATTTGATGGCTTTAACATCTTTATAAAATCACAACAACAGCAAGTCAACATTCATCCAAAAACACATATTTATTTTAACACATCACAGACTTAACTTAGCATATTATCGATCCTTAATTATCATGATAAGATTATACATGTTAAGAACAGCCAGCACCACATACAAACAACATGATTTCAAACTTATTCAACATTGAAATAGAAAACGAAACTGGGGAAGAGAAGTTTGACAAGAACGAAGGGAACAAGCCTAGTTTTCAAGATCTTGTTAATCGTTTGAAGGAAAATACTCTTGAAAAAATAATTCTAGGAAATAAACTCATAACCTAAGCAGAACTTAATCTACGAGGACCACCTTGAACTAACGTTGAAGAAACCTTGAAAATCTTCATAGAAATTTTCTATTTTTTTCTTGGTTTTGTTCAATGTTTTTCTCACGCTTGTTTTCTAGTTTTAGTCGTGTATTTTTTTGATTTTGAACGTGGTTTTTAGGTTTAGTAACTGACCTAGACTTATTCAACTTAGGGTTTAATAAGTTAATTAAAAAAATTAATTAACTAATTACCAAAAAAAACCTCCTAAGTTAACTAAACATTGGAGAATGTTGATTTGACCTGAAATCTGATATTTTGGTGTTGATTATGGTTTAGGTCAACATTTTGATTTTATATTAATTATTTAAATCCTTAATTTAATTAATTTAGCTACCTAGGATAAGTACTAAAGTACTCCAAAGTCATTGGAACCATAATAAATCCTTTAAGACCATGATAGGTTAAGTATTAGGATGTTTTTTGAATTATACTAGGTTACCAGAAGAATTTTTGTTTGACCCCTTTAATTTAATTAATTAAATTTCGAATTTAACAAATTAAGTGATCTAAGAAAATTATTACAGTACCCTTAAGTCTTTATAACCATGACTAATCCTTTGGACCATCTTAGGTTAAATACTAGGTTGTCTTTTTCTTGCCTAAACCAAATCTAGAAACTTCTTTTTTATTTCGGTTTTGACCCATTAAATTAATTAATTAATCTGCTATATTTATTAGTTAAGTAGACTAGTGTACTTAATAAAATATCCCTAAGTTTGTAGGACCTTCATTAACTCTTTGGACCATCCTAGAATAGGGACTAGGTTGTCCCTTTCTTGTTTTAACCAAAATCTTAAAATTTCCTTTTTATTTTTGGTTTTTGCCCGTTTAAATTAATTAATTAATTTGATTAAGGTAACCTAGGGGAATTACTATGGTATCCCTAAGTTTATAGGACCATAACTAACCTTTTTGACCATCTTAGGTTAGGTACTAGGTTGTCTCTTTAACTAGTACTAGGTTAGTGTCAACCCGGTTTTTGTCGTAGGTTGTCAGGTGCACTAGTGCATCCATTTCGGTTAGTACTAGGTTATTTAGCTATTTGGAGTAGTAGATTAGAGTATAACATTTGTTAGGAAGTTAGGCCCTATATGGACTTGTACCTTTTGTAGGTTTTGGCCCCCTTAACTTCCTAACCAAATTCAGTTAAGGTGGTCCCCTTCTTTGTTTCTTCTTCACATGTCCTGCACATGTGCTTGAACATGGGTTGGTTGTAATTTCATAACTAACTATTATTTACGGTTCCTTTGGGAATTTTACTTATTGTCCCAAGGATCGTTATTATGTCCTTGGGCACTACTTAATCTACATAATAATTTTAATTGATCATGTGACATGTATCTAGGCTTGACACTTGGATGCCTCATACCTTTTTCTGATAAAGGAAAAAACATTTTAGTTTAGGGTGTTCATTGCAGGTACAATTTTTGAACAATCTCATTAATATTTCATATATGACTACCACCCTTTAAGCCTACATTTTCTAATATGCACAATATTTTTCTTATTTGGGTATTATATAGAAATTGCCTAACACCTCTTAGCCATTATTCTACACTATACCCAGTAGTTTCAATATTAGCATTGGAATTCCTATGTACTCCCAATACGTTACTTAAAGACCTATTGGGCTCTTCGCTAAACATAAAATTTTCTTTAATGTTACATTCCCCCTCCTTAGGAACATTTGTCCCCGAATGACACTACATATAATTTTAAACAATAGAGGTGATTTTTGAAAATACTTTAACACACTTGAAACTTTACTCTTTGTGAGTATTTGAATCACACTTATTTTGATGATGCATAAAATTCAAGCTTATCTAAGACGTAATATTTATGATCGAGGAACTTCCTTCTAAATAACACTTAACTTAATGCACAACACAAATCATGCAACACATAAAATATGACTATGCTACAATAAAATAACAACATAGAATGCAACATAACTTCGTTTTAACTAACATGGTTCTACTATAGGACATACGATTAGGGAATTACCACAACAAATCCACTAAAGAACTTAAACTTAGAGTTTCTTACAGATAAACCAGCATCTTGAAGAGTATATGTAACCTCATAAATAACATTTGGTTGGCCTTAATATTTGAACGTAATGACACCCAACTTAATTTCAAAATTACATTCCACTATACCATCAACTTCCATACATACCCCTTCGGCCATAACACTCTCTCCGATGGGAATAATAACTAGAAATGGTTCATGTAAGATCTTAGGAAGTAAGTCAAATCGATTAGCCAACAAAGGAGTAACCATAGACAAGGTAGATCCGGGATATAATAATGCATAAACATAGGAGGATAAAACAAGAAGTTACCATTATCCACATCCACAGAATTCTGTTGTTCCTCTCTTCCATTCAACTCATAAAACCGGTTTCTTTTGGGTGGTTCGGCTACAACATTGGCTGAGCATCTTCCCTTACCTGTTGTATTTGATCCATGCCCTTCTCATTTTAAGACAACTTATTTTGAAATTGAAGCCTTACTACCCTATTTTTATAATCTATTATGGCATAACAACTAATAAGCAAATCCATGTCTATGACATATTATTCAGTTAATATGTAGCCAACTTATCGTTCTCCTCCTCAACAATACTCATATAAGGATTTTATACATTACCGTGTATTCACCTCCATGCAAAGAACCACACTCACCACACGTCTTTAGTCCACGTTGGGCATTTCAATTTTGACCCTTTCTTGGGAAGGATAAATCTTGATTATGGCGCCTTAGACAAGTTCGCCATCCTAATTATTGTGTGTATACCTATACGTGCTAAGACAAGAAGGAAGTTAGATACTTAGAATGAGACAAAGTGTCATAGCTATAGATAGCACAATAAAGAGTAGAAGAATGGAGAATTTTCTATCATCACGTAGTCTCTAAGTCATAATTGTGGCGCGTTTCACAGCCATAAAATAGAAACTATGTAACTTGGTTTTGTTGAGCTTTAGATCCTAGTTTATTTGACCTTCTTCACTCATACCGAGTTTGTCATGACCCTGATTCTAGAATCCGAATTGATCCTCTTAGGCCTAGAGCTCCCCTTTGAACACTTAGTTTATTTTTCATTTTTTTAAATATTGTTGTGTAGTTCATTAATTCCCTTGGTCTTATGTTTTACTTAAAAGTGCAATGGTTCATTGTACTCCCATTTCCACAATGATTCGATGTAAGTAATCCAAGGGTTAAGGAATAATTTTCCTACGGTATAGTGAGTCATTCTTAACACTATATATTTATTACATTTCATAAGCCATTATTTATTGATCATACCATTTATTTCATTACTTTCATATTAGGGAAGTTATGAGGTTTTAGTTGTTATGTTTCTATTCCCCTTTATTGGCATCATTAAACAAGTCATTATAATTAATTTCTATTTGGCTTTGCCCATTATTTCCTGAAACTTCAATAGTGTGATATTTGCAAATGACATTCTTACGCTTTCCTTTGTAGCTCACTTTGAACATATGTTTCATAATCATTATTTCTTAGTTTTATAGATACATACTTAGGAATAATGTCATGCGAGCCTACATGAAATCCAGTGTCTTCCCCACACTAACATGAGGTGATTCACCGGTTAAAATAAATATAGATCATGTGAGATACTCATGAAATCTATTGTTTGCCCCACACCAAAAAAGGGTGATTGCCAGCAATGGTGAATCCATCTCAAGTGTTCACTCCACACCGAATGGAGTTTCTCACGGATATATTGACCCAAGAACATGTTTTATATATTATACATTTCATATTTACGAGACCTTCGAATCATAGATGTAGCATCAAGACATCTGAAGTAAGCGCCTAACATATGGGACTTCAACCAGAGGTCCTGCTTTAGCAAACACGTTGTCTGTTTCATTCATTTATTCGTACTTCACATTATTCATTTCATTCATTAGTAGGCTGATGTAAACACCAGCTATACCTAGAAGGAATATTAAGACTTTCATCGGGATCGTGAAGTGCAATGATTAAGAATGACTTCATGTCATTACTTGAATCGTGTTTTACCTCCTTATTATCGTGCACAAACACCTTCGGTATCGTTCATTTTATTATCTTTCATACTTTGAGGAACTGCAACATAATTGACATAGATCATGTGAGCATTACGAAATCCAGTGTCTACCTCGCACCGAAAAGAGGTGGAATCATCGGCCAAAGTGACCTAAACCATGCTAGCGTACATGGGGATTGAACCCTGCTAGATCCCTATTGAAGTATAGGTTCGAAGATTAGGAAATATAAGGAGACCCATACCGGGCATGCCAAACAGTATCATATCAGGAGAGTTATGTGAACCTCTGCCCCTTCCTGAAAGAAGGCATCACCGCTCATAGCTAGCCTATTAGTGCTCAGTATAAAAATCCATTTCATTAAACTCATACGTTATGGAAGTTGGCTTCTTGTATGAGGGCATCATAGCTAAAAATATATATGATTTCTCATGTCATAATTAGCATAGAGTATTTAGTCTCAATACTTTCATTAGGTTGTACATAGAGACTTGTCTATTCATCATCTTTACACTCTCATAGGTGACTATGTTTTGCTGAGATTTACTTATGATCATTTAAGATTGCTCTCATCTTTCACATTATCCTCTTATCATATTGTCACAACATTCTTTAGCATTACCACATTTGCTTTTCTTAATTACTCATTCCTTTTACGTGAATGTTCATTTAATCATATGTCAATGCAATTATCTATTTAGTGTGTTTCACAATTTTACTTAAACGTTCTAGGCTTTCAACATTTCATAAAATACATCTTAGTTACTGATCCCTTTTTACGTGAATATCCATTTCATAATCTTTTAGTGTTGACTCAAGCATTATCGAGGCTTGCTTCTAGATAGAGATTTACATTCTCTATTGATGACTGGTCATCTTTACTTTACATTGATGAAATGTGAATTGTTCTTTCATAACATCCTTAATTTACCTTGATGAATGTTAATTGTCCTTACTTATCATCCATAGGTGTTAATGAGACTAACTTCACACATTCTAACACCTTTTCGTTTATATTCATTAAACAAATTAGCTTTGGTGTAAGCAAGAGTTGTCTCAGTGCCTTTAACGCCCCATTCTGGTCACTTACTTAATTTAGACCCCTTTAATTATGTTATAAGTCACGTTACTTACTTACTTTAGTGTAGTAGCTTCATATCACTGCTTATGGACGATGAGCACTTCATTCAATGAGTGTCATGTGTTCACAGTTCATTCTTGTGGAGCATGTTGGGAGTTATCCGAATGAAAGTCACGCCCTTGGTTGTGGATTCGTTGATATTACTTTAGAAATGCTTAATTATATTTGATAGTCTTACTATGCAAGAATTGGCATCTAATTAGTACTGACTCATGATTTGGGATATTAGACTAGCAAATTCATCCTTTTTGGCATAATCCAATTTTCACGTATATGCAAATTTAAATAAGTTCCTATCCACTAGAATATATTCATTTCGACCAAATAGAGTTAGCAAACTTTATTGGAACCAAATAGCAAATATATTCATAATATTATTTCATAGATGTTTATGGCTTTTAGTGTAATGTTTTAAGAACATATTGGACAGCATTATATTAACATTGTATTGCTTTAACATCATTATAATATCACAACAATAGCAAGTAAACATACCGCCAAAGAAACATATTCACATAACACATCACAAACTTAACTTAGCATATGATCGATCCTTAATTATCATGATGAGATTATGCATGTGAAGAACAGCCAGCACCATATACCAACAACATGATCTCTAACATATTCAACATTTAAATCAAAAAGGATACTAGGGAAGGGACGTTCGACGAGAAAAACGTGAACAACTTTAAAGATCATGTGAATCATCCGTAGAAAAATACAATTGGAGAAAAATTTCCAAGAGAGAAACTCATACCTTTAGTATAACTTAATCCACCAATACCACCTTGAACTAACCTTGAAGAATCCTTGAAGAATGTTTGAAAATCGTCTATGAAATTTTATGTTTTTTTTCTTTATTTGTTCACTATTTTTCTCATGCTTGTTTTCACGTTTTAGTCGTGTATTTTTTTGATTTTAAACGTGGTTTATAGATTTAGAAACTGACCTTGAATTATTCGTCTTAGGGTTTAATAATTTAATTAAATAAATTAATTAACTAATTACAAAAAAAATTCTAAGTTGAGTAAACATAGGAGAATGTTGACTTGACCTAAAATCTGAAAATTTTGTGTTGACTATGGTTTAGGTCATTATTTTTACTTTAAATTAATTAATTAAATGCTTAATTTAATTAATTTAGGTACCTACGTTAAGTACTAAAGTATCCCTAAGTAATTGGAACCATAATCAACCCTTTAAGACAATTCTAGGTTAAGTACTAGGATGATTCTTTAATTATACTAGCTTACCATAAAAAACTCGGTTTGACCTCTTTAATTTAATTAATTAAATGGATAATTTAACAAATTAAGTTACCTAAGGTAATTAATACAGTACCCTTTAGTATTTAAAACCATAACTAATCATTTGGACCATCCTAGGTTAAATAGTAGGTTGTCTTTTTCTCGTCTCAACTGAAATCTGGAAACTTCTTTGTGATTTCGGTTTTTATCAATTAAATTAATATATTAAGCTACTACATTAATTAGTTATGTATCCTATGATAAGTATGCCTAAGGTTTTAGGACCTTAACTAACTCTTTGGACCATCCTAGGTTATGTACTAAGTTGTCCCTTTCTTGTTTTTACCAAAATCTGAAAACTTTCCTTTGTAGTTTTTGTTTTAGCCCTTCAAAATTAATTAATTAATTTTTTAAATTAATTAATTAGATAACCTAGGGGAATTACTAAATTACCTATAAGTTTATAGGACCATAACTAACCTATTGGACCATCCTTTGTTAGGTACTAGGTTGTCTCTTTAACTAGTACTAGGTTAGTGTTAACCCGGTTTTGGTCCGAGTATGTCGGGTACACTAGTGGATCCATTTCGGTTCGTAGTAGGTTAGGTAGATATTTGGGGGAGTATGATAGAGTCTAAAATTTGTTAGGAAGTTAGGCCGCACATGGAGTGGTCCCATATGCACGTATTCGCCCCCTTAAATACCCTAACGGAATTCAGTTAGGGTGGTCCCCTTCTTTAGTGTTTCTTCACATGTCTTGCACATTTTCTTGCACATGGGTTGGTTGTAATTTCAAAACTAAATATTATTTATGGTTCCTTTGGGAATGTTTACTTATTGTCCCAAGGATCTTCACTATGTCCTTGAGCACCACTTAATCTACATGATCATTTTAATTTATAATGTGACATGGTATCTAGGCTTGACACGTGTATGCGTCATATCTTTTTGGGAGTTAATAGGAAAGGAATATTAGTTCAGCGTCTTCATTGGAGGTACAACTCCTAAACAAGATAATTAATACATACATATATGTCTAACACCTTTTAAGCCAATATTTTCTAATATACCCAATATTTGCTTATTTAGGTATCATATAGAAATTGGCTAACACCCCTTAGCCATTTTTCTATACTATCTTTTTGTGAGTTAATAGTAAAAACATTTTAGTTCAGGGTTGTCATTGTAGGTACAACTCCTAAACAAGCTTATTAATACATACATATATGGCTTACACCTTTTAAGCCAATATTTTCTAATATACCCAATATTTGCTTATTTAGGTATTATATAGAAATTGGCAAACACCCCTTAGCAAATTTTCTATACTATGCCCAATGTTTTCAATATTAGCAATGAATGCCTATGTATCCCCAATACGCATTCTTAAAGTCCTATTGGGCTTTTTACTATACATAAAATTTTCAGGAATGTTACATTACTCCCCTTGGGAACATTCGTCCACGAATGAAACTACATATCATTTTAAAACTAAAGGGGGTGATTTTCGAAAACACTTTAACTTGCTTGAAACTTTACTCTTTGTGAATATATGAATCACACTTATTTGGATGATGCATAACATTCAAGCATATCGGAAACTTCATATTTAAGATCGAGGAAATTACTTCTAAATCACACTTAACTTAATGCACATCACAAGTCATGCAACAGAGAAAACATGCCTATGCTACAATAAAACAATAACATAAAATACAACATAATTTCGTTTTAACTCACATGGTTCTATTATAAGGCATATGATTTGGGACTTACCATAAGAAATCACTAAAGCACTTAAACATAGAGTTTCTTACACATAAAGCAGAATTAAGAAGAGTGCATCTAACCTCTTAAATAACATTTGGTTAGCCTTAAGATTTGAACGTAATGACACCCAACTTAATATCAGATGGACTTTCAACTATGCCATCAACATCTATACATACCCCTTCAGCCATAACACTATCTCCTATGGCAGTACTAACTACAAACGGTTCATGTAAGATCTTAGAAAGTAAGTCTAATCGATTAGTCAACAAAGGAGTAAAAATAGACAAGGTAGATCCTTGATCTAATAATGCATAAACATAGGAGGATAAGACAAGAAGTTACCAGTATCCACATCCGCAGAATTCTGTTGTTCCTCTCTTCCTTTCAACGCATAGAACCTGTTTCTTTTGAGGTGTTCTGTTAAAATATTTGGTCGAGGTTGAGCATTTGCCTTGATATGTTGGATTTGAACCACGCCCTTCTCATTTTAATTCAACTTATTTAGAAACAGAAGACTTACTACCCTATTTCTATAATCTATTATAATATAATAGTTAAGAAGCATATCCATGTGTAAGCCATATTTTTCAGTTGGTATGTAGCCAACTTATCCTTCTCCACCTCATCAATACTCATAGGATTCTTTTAGACATTACCATGCATTCACCTCCATGCTTTAGTGATGAAGTTCGATTAAAATGTATGTTGTGAGTAGATTAAGTGGATGTTGGTGTAAAGTTGCAGTTGAAATGCCTTGATTATTTGAATTGTGAGATTATGGTTTATATGTAATCATATAATGTTGCTTATGAATTAACTAGGTGCCTTATTATGATATGATGATGATATTGTGTTAACCTCATATATGAGGGTTGTATTCAAATGAATTTATCAGGTAATTCCTAATGATAATGATATAGACTTCAAGACATTTAAAAAAGGGACATTAGTTTAGCACTTATTGAACTAGTTATGAGAGGTGTTTCTTCCCAATATGGGAAGGTAGGTTCAAAAGACACTCATGAAATAGAGATAACAATGCAATGGTACATAAACAGGTTCTCAAGTATGTCTTCTAGATCTTGATGTATGTCGCTGATACAAGAATACTAGCTAGTAGATCCACCTAAAATGCTATGTTAATGTTTTATCATTACCTTGTCAAGTAGTCCACCTTCTTTCATTGTTGGGTTTTATGACACTTGATTCCACATTTAGCTCATATTGTCTATGTCGGTAAAGGCAACTTTTCTTGAACGGAAAATTGATATAATAATGTGAACTCTAACAAGGATGACATAAGGGATTCATATTAGTGTATTTATGGGTATGGGACTCTACCTATGCATTGCACTAGTTGTCCTTAATGGAAGTCTAAGGAGGATGTTCTTATGCTTTCATTAGTCTGATGATATGCTAATGATGAACCTACATGTTGAGGATCCTATATGATGTTGATTTCACTTATGAACATGTTTTTGTCTATATATTTAAATACAATGACTACTACTCAGGATACTATGTTATATGACGTTAGACATTGCTTGTGGTCTTTCATTGGGATTACTTAGTTATGTGGTGTTATGGGACATCACTTGATCATTCCTCATGTAAGATTTGTAATGGGTTATGATTAAGGGTCTTGCACATATTGTAATTTTATGAACTCCTATAACTGGTTTGTTGATATATGACAATATGTTGGAACAGTTTGGTTATGTGCTCTAATGCGCTACTATACATGTTGACTTGACTTTACTTGATGATGTTTGTTTTATATTGTATATGGTCTTATATTGATGAATATGTGCTCATTGGTTTATATGTATTCTTGAATGTGCACAAAGGCTTTTTAAAATAAATTAGTGTGGTTTTGAATAGATGTCCTTTTAAGCATGTTTACAATGTTTTATGTGCATATGTTTCCATATATAGTACAAGTGGTGTACAAACCTATTTCCCTACATTTTCTACAAATATGTAGGTTTAGGTTGTTGAAGTTAGAAGTCCATTTGCTAGACTACTTGGATATTCCCCAAGTGTTTTGTAGGTCATCATCATTCGATGATGATTCCACTATATAGCTACATGAAGTTGTTATTGTCTAAAGTTATTTAGTTTCTTTCTCTTTCATATCGACACTATTATTGTATAATCATATATGTGGCTTTTGTTTTAAAAAAAGTATGATCTATGCCTGATGGTTCTACTCATTTTAGATGCTTCAATATGAGATGCAAAATAAGACTAATTTTATGTATCTTATATTGTCTAAATGAGAAGCCTATGTATGCTTCATATGCGAAGAGTAAAAATTAACTCCATAAGTAGTAAAAACTTTTAATTTTCCGCACTTTTTAACCTATGAAATGTAATGACAAATGCTAAGAGGCTACTCTTAGTCCTCTTAGTAGACGACGATACCGGTTACCTCAAGGTGATGTTGCTGTGTCGTGACAAATTTCGTATTAGAGAATGAGGTTAAAGAAATCGCACTATTCAAGTGCCACTCCAAAAGTAAAAGACCTAATATAGATCCTCACATGAGTGTCTAATAGTTGTACAAATATTTGAAGGTTAATAATAATATATAAAATTCATTTAAGAAGTTTTAGATTCAAAACGTTATGGAATGTCCATGACGTCCGGAGACTAGTACAAAAAGATGCTAGGGTAACTTAGCTTATTTCAAAGGGTTTTAGGAGTAGAAATTTTACAAAGACGTTTCTAAATCATATTAGATTAGTTTTAGGGTCAAAACTTCTCAGTACGACTTTTCAAGGACCACCCTAAAGGTCCTTGAGGAGGACACATCATTTTGACCCAAAGATGCTAAATGGTGAGTGCAAGCAATGTCCACCTATTCCTGCCATCAATGGGGCATAGGTGAGATGAAGGAGCGTATATGCCTCTATAATTTAATTCTAATTCATATTAGGAAAATTTCAAAGTGAACAGGTCTCTCAAATTATTGATAGACCTGTAGGACGGTTTGTCCCAACGCCCGTCGACTAACCTATGGACCTTAGGTTTGGATCTCTTAGGTTAAGCCTGCAATTTTCTGGTGAGGATTAATGTGTTTATTAAATTGTTAGTCTATTAAGGAGGTTAATTAGGTATTAGGGGGTGGTGAATTAATTTAGCTAAGTCAATATATAAACTACCCTAAACCTAAACCCAACTTAACACCCCTAATTCCCAAAACACAAATTGCTCTTCCTTCTCTTTACTTTCTCTCTCCTGAAGAAGAAATCCATTGGAGGGATAGGTCATGTTCATTAGTTAAGAAAGAACGGTTCTTTTGTCTATCAATGTTCAACAAGTAACGACCTGTTTAGTCGTTTTGAGCAGTACAGTATTTTCTGGTAATAACTGTCTGAGTCGACGGATCACACGACGGACCGTCATGGGCACGACGGAACGTCGAGGGTGTTCCGTTCCAAAACACTTAGAATTCTGAAATTTGGGTACTGAGATCGACTCTCTAAACTTCGTGATGAAATGACAGGACGGACCGTCGTATGCACAACGGACCGTCACAGGGTCTTAAATAAAAAGTGAGTCTCTGAACTCTGTGACGACTCAGCAGGACAGACTGTCGCAGGCACGACGGCCCGTCACAGGCAACGTAACCGTGACTGGGTCGGATATCTGTTAAATGTTTTACGGGGAGTTTTGGACTATTCCTGCTTATAATTATAAAGTTAGTGGGTAATACTAATAATTCAATTACTTGGGGGTTAAAGGAGATAACCTTGAATTAATTAGTGGGTTACTTTTGTCATCTTTTATACTTAATTATATGCTAATTAGGGTAAAAGAAAAAGGGTTTGAATAAGAAAAATAGAATGAACAGAGAGGGGGAGAAACGTTCGATCAAGAGGAGGAAACGAAGAGGAAAGCAAGGCATTGGAAAAGTAGATTTCTTGACTTCAATTCATCGGTAGAGGTAGGTTATGGTTTATGCTATTCGTAGTAAACTCTTAATAGCGAATGATATGTATTGGGTAGTGTTGTAAACCCTTCTATATGCTTAATTGTATGCTTGCATGAATGTGATTATATAATTGTGATGAAATAAGCATGATGAAGCTATTGAATCCTAAATCTTGAAAAACCCTAATCTACTTTGTTAATGATGGTGCCTTAGTATTTTTTGAAGGCTTGATGAACGAAAGTAGTGAGATTAGGGGATCGGGTGTCACGTTCCGACACCAGGATAGTATATGGATCGGGTGCCACGTTCCGGTACCAGGATAGTATGATGAGGATCGGGTGCCACGTTCCAGTACCAGGATAGTATGATGAGGATCGGGTGCCACGTTCCGGCACCAGGATAATATGATGAGGATCGGGTGTCACGTTCCGACACCAGGATAGTATATGGATCGGGTGCCACGTTTCGGTACCAGGATAGTATGATGAGGATCGGGTGCCACGTTCCGGTACCAGGATAGTATATGAGGATCGGAGTGTCACGTTCCGGCACCAGGATAGTAGATGGAGCGGAGTGTCACGTACCGACACGAGAGAAATAAAGATAATGAATCTTGAAAGATGTTAATATACTCAATTTAATGAACCTAATTCCCAAATGAGTATGATGGGGAGGTGTGAGTCCTCATTGATGTTCTTGGTGTTGTGACCAAGGGTTATTGTAATTGTAAATGCCGCATGTTGAGTATTGTAGTTGATTTTATGATATTATCTGATATATACTGTTTTCTATTTCTAGTTGGCCGATGATATCTACTCAGTACTTGTGTTTCAATTGACCCCTACTTGTATGTTTCTTTCTTTGTTATTTGTGGAGTACAGCGAACGTACCGTCGTCTTCAACTCAACTGCAACTCTAGCCAGTCTCCATTACACCAGATTTCAGGGTGAGCTAACGCTTCTATCTTGGACTGGATCTTCTTCTTCATGTCTTTATGCCTTGAAGTTCCGGCATGGACAAGCTTTTTATTTATTCTCGCTTTCTAAATACTCTTAGAATTAGTAATTTGAGGATAGATGTTCTTGTGATGATGACTTCCAGATTTTGGGGATAATGATAAGTTTGAGTTTAGAAGTTCATTATTGATTTCGATAATGAGTTTTAAGTCTTCCGCATTATTTTTATGTTTATTATGTTTGAAATGTTGGGGTTTAGATTGGTTGGTTCGCTCACATAGTAGGATAAGTGTGGGTGCCACTCGCGGCTCGTTTTGGGTCGTGACAAACATGGTATCATAGCATTAGGTTCGTTGGTCTCATCACACAAGAACGAGTCTAGTATAGTCTTAAGGAACAGTAGGGGGACGCCTTTACTTTTCTTTGAGAGGCTATAAGACTTTAGGAAAATTCCATTCTTTCTTTCTTTCGTGCTATTACTTGAATCCAATTGGTATCTAGGTGATACAAATTGGTATCTGACCATCTTCACTCTATTTCGCAGATGGTTAGAACTAGAGCAACAACTGCGCCAACACCAAAATCAGCAAGACAAGATGTGTCTGAGCCAGCCAATGGGGCTGTAGCTCGAAGAGGAGCGGAGACAAAGGGTCGTGGTAGAGGTTGTGGGAGGACGTCCTCTAGAGGAAGAGGACAAACACCTGTCCCATCTAGTACTAGGGCGGTGACTCCTCCACCGACTAAGGAAGTAGTAAGAGAGGGTGAGGAAGGGGAAAATGAGCAAGTGCAAAATGTGGAATTACCACTCCAACCTACCCTAGAGATGATCAATCAGGTTCTTGCCTATCTTAGCGGATTATCTGATCAAGGCCAGACACCTCCAGTGTTTTCTGCACCAGCACCCCAAGTTCCGGAGGTACAACCTGCAGCTACTGTGGCTCCCCGCATGGATGCCTCATTGGAAATAGGCACGTTTCCTTGTTTGTCTACAGGGCCTATAATGACAAGCGATCAGCATGAACTTTTCAGTAAGTTCTTGAAATTGAATCCTCCAGTCTTCAAGGGTGCTGAATCTGAGGATGCCTACGATTTTCTGGTTGATTGTCATGAGTTACTACATAAAATGGGCATAGTGGAACGGCGTTGAGTTTGTAACCTATCAGTTTCAGGGAAATGCCAAAATGTGGTGGCGGTCACATGTTGAGTGTCAACCCGCACAGGCACCACCTATGACTTGGGCGTCGTTCTCTACCCTATTTATGGAGAAGTATATCCCCCGGACCTTGAGGGATAGGAGGAGAGATGAGTTCTTGAGCCTAGAGCAAGGCAAGATGTCGGTGACTGCGTATGAGGCTAAGTTCCGTGCATTATCCAGGTATGCCACCCAACTTTGCTTCAGTCCACAAGAGCGGATTAGCCGTTTTGTGAAGGGGTTGAGGTCAGATTTGTGGATTTCAGTCTTACAGGTAGCGGCTACAGCAAAATCCTTTCAGGAAGTGGTAGACTTCGTGATAGAGGTGGAGGGAGTGAATCCAGATGACTCACCATGGCATCGACATCTAAAAGGTTTCGTAAGGGAGGTGAGTTTAATGGTTCTTACTCAAGAGGGCAGGGTTCAGGATGTTATCCAGCCCGACCTATTTAGTCTTCACTGCAGACTGTAGTTGGGGGTCCACCGCAGACCAGTCAACATTTCTCTGAGTTTGGAGGTTATCCCCAGACTCCGTCGTTCTCACAGAGACCTATGCTTGACTCCAGAGAGTGTTATGTATGTGGGGAGACTAGACACATTGAGAGGTATTGTCCAAAACAGAGTTACAGACCTCAAATAGTTAGAGGTAGAAGTGGTCATGGAAGAGGCCGTCATTCTGGAGGGCGTGATGGCCGAGGTAATGGTGGTCACCAAAATGGCCGGGGTGACGGACAAATGGGAACTACTGCAGCGCAACCTGGTAGAGGCAACTGACAAATAGGTGATAGGGCCCATTGTTACGCTATCCTCGGGCGGTCGGAAGCGGAGGCATCAGATGCTGTAATCATAGGTAATCTTTTGGTTTGTGATTGCATGCCTTCCGTATTATTTGATCCTGGATCCACATTTTCATATGTATCTTCCTCATTTGCTACTGGTCTTAATTTACATTGTGAATTGCTTGACATGCCTATTCGTGTTTCTACTCCGGTGGGTGAGTTTGTGATAGTTGAAATGGTGTATAGGTCTTGTCTTGTAACGTTTGTGGGGAGCAATACTCATGTAGACTTGGTTATCTTAGAAATGGTTGACTTCGATGTAATTCTGGGTACGACTTGGCTTTCTCCAAACTTCACAATCTTAGATTGCAATGCCCAAACTGTGACATTGGCCAAGCCTGAGACAGATCCGTTAGTGTGGGAGGGTGACTACACTTCCCCTCCAGTTCGTATCATCTCCTTCATTCGTGCTAAGAGAATGGTTAGAAAGGTTTGTTTAGCTTACTTGGAACACCTCAGGGATGATACTACCCAAGTAACCTCCATTGAGTCGGTTCCGGTAGTCCGTGAGTTTCTGGATGTGTTTCCTGCAGACCTTCCTAGTATGCCACCGGATAGAGATATTGACTTTTGCATTGATCTAGAGCCGGGTACTCGCCCCATTTCCATACCTCCTTATAGAATGGCTTCAGCGGAGTTAAGGGAGTTAAAGGCCCAACTTTAAGAGTTGTTAAGTAAAGGTTTCATTAGACCAAGTGCATCCCCTTGGGGTGCTCCGGTGTTATTTGTGAAGAAGAAGGATGGGAGTTTTCGGATGTGCATAGACTACCGGCAGTTGAACAAGGTAACTATTAAGAACAAGTATCCCATTCCTCGCATTGATGACTTCTTCGACCAGTTAGAAGGTTCTTGTGTATTCTCTAAGATTGACTTGAGATCCGGTTATCATCAATTGAAAATACGGGCAACGGATGTGCCAAAGACTGCTTTTCGAACCAGGTATGGGCATTACGAATTTGTAGTAATGTCTTTTGGTCTTACGAATGCCCCTGCTGCTTTCATGAGCTTGATGAACGAGATTTTTAAGCCATATCTGGATCTCTTTGTGATCGTATTTATTGATGATATACTGCTATACTCCAAGAGTAAGAAGGAACATGAGGAGCATTTGAGAATTGTGTTGGAAGTGTTAAGGGATAAAAGTCTTTATGCCAAATTCTCCAAGTGTGAGTTTTGGCTAGATTTAGTGTCCTTTTTGGGAAACGTGGTTTCTAAAGATGGGGTGATGGTCGATCCTTCTAAGATTGAAACAGTGAGAAATTGGGTAAGACCTACTAATGTGTCAGAAATAAGGAGCTTTGTTTGTTTAGCCAGCTACTACCATCGAATTATCAAGGGAATTTCTTCTATTGCTTTCCAATTGACAAACTTGACTAATCAGAATGTTCCATTTGTATGGTCGGATGAATGTGAAGAAAGCTTTCAGAAACTCAAGACTTTGTTGACTACTGCACCTATCCTTACCTTGCCTGTAGAGGGTAAGAACTTCATTATTTATTGTGATGCATCCTATTCTGGTTTGGGTGCAGTGCTAATGCAAGTGCAGAATGTAATTGCTTATGCTTCGAGGCATTCAAGGTGCATGAACGTAACTATCCGACCCACGATTTGGAATTGGCCGCAGTTGTGTTTGCATTAAAACAATGGAGACATTATCTATATGGGGTCAAGTGTGAAGTCTATACGGATCATCGTAGCCTACAGTATGTCTTTACTCAGAGGGATTTGAATCTGAGACAGAGGAGGTGGATGGAACTACTGAAGGATTATGATGTTACAATCTTGTATCACCCAGGAAAGGCTAATGTTGTGGCAGACGCCTTAAGTAGAAAAGCAAGGAGCATGGATAGTTTAGCCCACTTACAAGTTTCTAGACGCCCATTGGCTAGAGAGGTTAAGACTCTGGCTAACGACTTTATGAGGTTAGAAGTAAATGAGAATGGAGGATTTTTGGCCAGTGTGGAGGCGAGATCTTCTTGTCTTGACAAGATCAAGGGAAAACAATTTGATTATGGGAAACTAAGCCGAATTCGGGATATGGTGTTGCGAGGAGAGGCTAAAGAAGCAATAATGGATGAGGAAGGTGTATTGAGAATTAAGGGAAGGGTATGTATGCCCCGTGTTGATGATTTGATCAACACTATTCTTACAGAGGCTCATAGTTACGGATATTCTATACATCCTGGTGCAACCAAGATGTACCGTGACCTAAAGCAACACTTTTGGTGGAGTATAATGAAGTGCGACATTGTTGATTTTGTTGCTAAATGTCCAAATTGTCATCAAGTAAAGTATGAACACCAGTGGCCCGGAGGAACACTTCAGAGAATGCCCATTCCTGAATGGAAGTGGGAGAGAATTGAAATGGATTTCGTGGTTGGTCTTCCAAAGACATTGGGTAAGTATGACTCCATTTGGGTAATTGTTGATAGGTTAACTAAGTCTGCTCATTTCATTCCAGTCAAGGTGACTTATAATGCAGAGAAGTTAGCCAAATTTTACATCTCAGAAATTGTTCGATTGCATGGAGTTCTATATTCCATCATATCAGATACAGGTACGCAGTTTACTTCTAAGTTTTGGAGAACATTGCATGCTGAATTAGGTACTAAGTTGGACCTTAGTACTGCATTTCATTCTCAGACCGATGGTCAGTCGGAGCGAACGATTCAAGTTTTGGAGGATATGCTTCGTGCATGTGTGATAGAATTTGGTGGCCATAGGGACAACTTCCTACCCTTAGCAGATTTTCATACAAAAATAGCTATCACTCAAGTATCGATATGGCCCCATTTGAGGCACTGTATGGGAGAAGGTGTAGATTTCCCATTGGGTGGTTTGATGCATTTGAGGTTAGACCTTTGGGTACTGACCTTCAGAGGGAATCGTTAGATAAAGTGAAATGCATTCAAGAAAAGCTTTTAGCGGCTCAAAGTAGACAAAAGGAATATGCAGATCGAAAGGTTAGAAACCTGGAATTTACGGAGGGAGAGCAAGTCTTGCTAAAGGTTTCGCCCATCAAAGGGGTGATGCGGTTTGGTAAGCGAGGTAAGCTTAGTCTGAGGTATATTGGTCCATTCAAAATTTTGAAGCGCGCGGGGGAGGTAGCTTATGATTTGGCCTTACACCCAGGACTGCCAGGAGTGCATCCGGTATTTCATGTGTCTATGTTGATAAGATACCATAGGGATGGAAACTACATTATTCGTTGGGATTCAGTCCTGCATGATAAGAATTTGTCTTATAAGGAGGAGCCTGTTGCTATTTTAGATAGAGAAGTCCGCAAGCTGAGGTCAAGAGAGATTACATCCATCAAGGTTCAATGGAAGAATCGGCCGGTTGAAGAATCCACTTGGGAGAAAGAGGCTGATATGCAAGAAAGATACCCACATCTGTTTACTGATTCAGGTACTCCTTTTCGCCCTTGTTTTTCTTCTTGTGATCGTTTGGGGACGAACGATGGGTAAATTGGTATCTATTGTAACGACATGTTTAGTCGTTTTGAGCAGTAGAGTATTTTCTTGTAATAACTGTCTGAGTCAATGGATCCCACGACGGACCTTCATGGGCACGACGGACCGTCGAGGGAGTTTTGTTCCAAAACACTTAGAATTCTGAAATTTGGGTACTGAGATCGACTCTCTGAACTTCGCGACGAAATGACAGGACGGACCGTCGTAGGCACGACGGACCGTCACAAGGTCTTAAATAAAAAGTGAGTCTCTGAACTATGTGACGACTCAGCAGGACGGACCGTCGCAGGCACCACGACCCGTCACAGGCTACGTAACCCTGACTGGGTCAGATTTCTGTTTAATGTTTTAAGGGGCGTTTTGCACTATTCCTACTTATAATTATAAAGTTAGTGGGTAATACTAATAATTCAATTACTTGGGGGTTAAAGGAGATAACCTTTGATTAATTAGTGGGTTACTTTTGTCATCTTTTATACTTAATTATATGCTAATTAGGGTAAAAGAAAAAGGGTTTGAATAAGAAAAATAGAAAGAACAGAGAGGGGGAGAAACGATCGATCAAGAGGAGGAAACGAAGAGGAAAGCAAGGCATTGGAATAGTAGATTTCTTGACTTCAATTCTTCGGTAGAGGTAGGTTATGGTTTATGCTATTCGTAGTAAACTCTTAATAGCGAATCATATGTATTGGGTAGTGTTGTAAACCCTTCTATATGCTTAATTGTATGCTTGCATGAATCTGATTATATAATTGTAATAAAATAAGCATGATGAAGCTATTGAATCCTAAATCTTGAAAAACCCTAATGTACTTTGTTAATGATAATGCCTTGGTATAAAAGAAGGCTTGATGAACGAAAGTAGTGAGATTAGGGGATCGGGTGTCACGTTCCGACACCAGGATAGTATATGGATCGGGTGCCACGTTCCGGTACCAGGATAGTATGATGAGGATCGGGTGCCACATTCCGGTACCAGGATAGTATGATGAGGATCGGGTGCCACGTTCCGGCACCAGGATAGTATGATGAGGATCGGGTGTCACATTTCGACACCAGGATAGTATATGGATCGGGTGCCACGTTCCAGTACCTGGATAGTATGATGAGGATCGGGTGCCACGTTCCGGTACCAGGATAGTATATGAGGATCGGAGTATCACGTTCCGGCACCAGGATAGTATATGGAGCGAAATGTCACGTACCGACACGAGAGAAATAAAGATAATGAATCTTGAAAGATGTTAATATACTCAATTTAATGAACCTAATTCCACTATGAGTATGATGGGGAGGCGTGAGTTCTCATTGATGTGCTTGGTTTTGTGACCAAGGGTTATGGTAATTGTAAATGCCGCATGTTGAGTATTGTAGTTGATTTTATGATATTATCTGATATATACTATTTTCTATTTCGAGTTGGCCGATGATACCTACTCAGTACTTGTGTTTGTACTGACCCCTACTTGTATGTTTCTTTCTTTGTTATTTGTGGAGTACATCGAACGTACCATCATCTTCAACTCAACCGCAACTCTAGCCAATCTTCATTACACCGGATTTTAGGGTGAGCTAACGCTTCTAGCTTGGACTGGATCTTCTTCTTCATGTCTTGATGCCTTGAAGTTCCGGTATGGACTAGCTTTTTAATTATTCTAGCTTTTTAGATACTCTTAGAATTAGTAATTTGAGGATGGATGTTCTTGTGATGATGACTTCCAGATTTTGGGGATAATGATAAGTTTGAGTTAAGAAGTTGATTATTGATTTCGATAATGAGTTTTAAGTCTTCCGCATTATTATTATGTTTATTATGGTTGAAATGTTGGGGTTTAGATTGGTTGGTTCGCTCACATAGTAGGATAAGTGTGGGTGCCACTCGCGGCTCGTTTTGGGCCGTGACAAACCCCCTAGAAGTAACATGGCGTACTTGACCTCTCGGATGTCTTATAAAAGCCAATAGTTTTCATTTATTGCATTGACTTTGTAAGTTTAGCGGAAATTTAATACTTTTAATAGCACATGATATGATAGAAACATAATATCATATATATATATATATATATATATATATATAATATAAGTCATAATACATATTTAGACCCTAAGTCTCTTTGGCATCTTAGACACAATCACTTTAGAGTACATTAGGGACACGATACTTAAAACATAAGACATAACTATACAACTTTTAAACACTTTACAGTAAAGACATTAGTAGGAGCTCCTTGAACCTAAGGATTCTTTTCATTGAGCTTGGGAATAATCTATCAATCTCTTCACCATTCAAATTTTTTTTTAAGCATCCATAATCTACCTTTTGTGTGAAGAATTGAGTTAGTACAAGAATGTACTAAACATAGCAACCATGCAAAAACATACATTTAAAAGGGACTTTTTCTTAAAATCATACTTCATTCCTTTATGAGTAAATCTTCATGATAACCTAATTTAATAGCATTTACATCATTCACATACTTCATATAAATGTATTCAAAGGCCAAACATTTCATAAGATCACTTATAGAATTTGTTAACATTTTAACGTCACATTACAATGAAATATTTATCCCTTAACAGTGAGCCATCTTCCCTTTTATTCATTAATTTCGCAAGTAACTCTCTATTGATACTAGGTGCAATGCATCACCTTAAAGCTACAACGAAACATGCATATCATCTACACGAGACAAACCTTCCATCATAGGATTATAACACAACATAGACATATTTAAGCCAATACCAAAGGACAATTACAGTAGGATACATCTAACTTGCACACATACTTTTACTTCTTTCATATTCCTTATTGTAAGAATTCGTTCATGACCCAAATCATAGTCTACTAGTGCAATGAACATATGGATCCCCATAACCCTAGAATTTTTTAGTAAAAAATTCATGAGACCACAAACCTTTTATATTCAATTCATACCTCAACTAGTAAGTGAATGAAACTTCATTCATGTCAATAATAGGCCTTCATATTATAGTCATTTAGACCAACATAGTGCATATAAAGATAAGACGACATAATATAGACTCATACCATACACATCTTCATAAAATGTATGCCAATACTACAATGTAATGCATATGGACATAAACATAATCATACATAATAGGTCACCTTCGTAGGACTTCCTAGGGAGCTACTTGTGCAATTTTTAGATGGGTTCTTTACTTCCACCTATCCTAAGTAACTTACCTTAAGTTCTTCTAGTTAGGATCCTATTCATTTACTTCCATTGTCTATTTTACTTGAGGGAAACTGTAGCCTTACTTGACACTAAGACCATGGGTGCTAAACGTGGAATTTGGTGTTGTAGAGCCTTACACCAATGAAAGGTGTTCCTGCCTAGCAAAGGTAGAACATTAAAACATATCCTAGCATCCTAAATAATTTCACTTTGGTAGATCCTATGTGGAAAGCATAGTTTATGGAACAAAGTTATAGGTATAATCCATCTACATGCCATTGGGAAATTGGGGCCTCCTCTCATGTGAAAACATGGGTGAATCTGCCTCAAAAGGAAGCCAACATCTCATGTGGATCCATAGGTGAGTATTCCTTCAATGTAACTAAAAACTCTATAAGGAAAAAATAGTTAATCTTCCCCCAAGGGAAGTCAACACTTATAAATGTCAAGTTCACTCGGTGCTAAGCTAAGTTCCTTTCATTGAAAAGCCTTTATCATATTTATTTATAAAACATACGATTAGGATATTCATTGCTCATATCCTTATAGCATATTCAAGCACCTATCTAGTTTTATAGTATTCTTTGGCACACCTTTCATATTCCCCCTATAAACTAGATCATCATTCATATGTGTGTGTGTATTTACATGCGAGCAAACCTTTCACATAACACATAAAGTCACATGTGTTAATTGATAAATGCATTAGTCTATATGTGTATCGATATGAGCAATCCTTTCATATCAACACTCTAATATACTACGAACTTTCATACTTCATCATATCATATACTTTACATCATAGACAACATTTTAGCATGCGTAGTAGTAGATATTACTGAATATGAGAACTATCTTTCATTGAGACACCATGACTTATACTACTTGTAACATGTATATATAGTGAGTGTGTGTGTAGATTGGTCAATATTATCACATAATGTATATAAAGAAAAAAAATTGAGGCAGCCACCGTCTTTAACAATAATACTCTATCAAGCATAAACCACACAACACACAATAGCATAGGAGACAAGTCAATTTCATATAACACTTAAGATACATAACTTGTGTTATTCATGCATTGACGTAGGGGTACATATGTAAGAGATTATTAACCATTTTAAATCATCAATTGCAGCACCTGTATTTTACTGTAACATGGATATGCACATGTTTATACAATAGCCATAAAACCTAGAATATGAAAGTAGGCTTAAACATCACATAGTGTGACATCATAACCACATATTCATATGTTCATCAATTTTCCTTCAAGGACATAATCAACACATATATAATAACAATAAAGTAAACACCTTCACCATAGGTGGACCATACCACACAATGTCATACTAGGCTTCATCAACATTACTATAATGAAATAGAGAAGTAGAAGAGTAGAGGTATTCTTACCAATCCTTTACCTTTGGTCATCATTGACCATTAATAATATTTTATCAATAGGGAAGTATCATAAGTTATCATAATAATACATGAAGTTAAGCATAATCTACAACAAGGTCATGTTACAACTAGTAGAATACATTAACAGACTAACGGGTAGAAGGACATAGACCATCAACAAATTTAACTTGCATGGATTGAAGAGCATATTTCATCAATATTATGAATCTAAGGCAGTAGATAAATATATACTTAATTATATCGAAATAATGCTTACATCCCTATAAGATCAAGATAATATCGTTGGCATTAAACTATCAATTCTATGTAGAGTAGAGAGAATAGGAAATCTTACAAATTATCCCAAAGTATTAATGATCAATTATATTTTATCAATAAAGTACATTCTAGGAAGTAGATAATGAGATAGGAAATCAAGTCTTATTCATAATTAATTCATCTTTGAACATAGATCACATCACATACAGATCATTATCAATTCATAGACTAAATGAATCTAGATCAATTCATGTAACCCTTTCTTTAATTTGATCATCAAGTATTTACACCTAAAATACATCAATAATTCCAACTAAAGGCAGTAGCTACAATGATGCTTTTCATGATCGAAATCATACACAATTGCTATAATAGAAATTCTTTGCAACACATAGAAACATACGCTATTAATAATTAAATCTTCATACATTGATCCTTATGGATCGTTAATAATCAATTTATAATCAATAAACGTAAATAATAGTAGATTTAGGAAATTCAATGTAAGAAAATCACAATTAAACAATTAACAAGCCATGATCACAAAGCCCATGCATGGACAAACTTGATTTAAGGAAGGAGCAGGAGTTCATCATACAATTGGAGTAAAATCACTTCTAATCCAATATATTAACATCAATTCATCATAATTTAGCAATTTAAAACCTTTTGAGAAAGACACCACTGCTAGATTGAAATATTGTATAGATTAATCATAAAATCTTCTTCGAAATCATTGGGAAGAACTCTCCAAGTGAAAGGTTACTTAGAGATGAAGGATCACCATACCTTTATATAGATAAAACCTCTATAATTTTATGATACATCCATGAAAATTAAAGCTCCAATATGTTTTGATCTACACATAAAAATAGTAGTTTCTAGGGAGAATATTTTTGGAGGGAAAGGTTCAATTTCGTGGGAAAGGATTTTGAATTGGTTCTTGACGTGTTTGGTAACTTATATACACCCAAAAGTATATAAATATAACTATTATAGTCAGTATAGGACGTGGTTTTAATTTCCAATTCACACATTTGATTGAACATACATAATACAGTAGCTGCAACCCACCATCGACGGAACCCATCGTCTGGTCGTTGGTCAATCGGCTAGCCGTCATTTGTCTACCGTCTACTAGTCCTTAGAATAATATTTGGTTGATACCATACCAATATAGGTTTCAATTTACGATATCTTTCTAATGTACCATTGGTTGACCATCCGGCCATCGTTTGGTCTGTTGATTGACACTGCACAGGCAGTGTCTCAACCAGCCTTGGGTCCTTCTAGTGGAGCCTTTTGTTGAGCCCTTTAGAAGTCATAGCTAACATTTCCAAAATAAATAAAATCCTTAATAATTTATTGATATCCCACATGATTTCCACCCAAAACGAATACACTTAGCACATCAAAACAGTCTAAGCCCCATCAAGTCATACAGTGAGCGTCTTAAGGGCGATCTTTCGAACGTCTTGGACGTTCTTGATCGTTTAACCTTTAAACTTCTTGAAACTAAATATACCATATTTAGGAATCATTTAAATGATTTTATGACTTCATAAACTCAAATAATACCGTATATAAACACGCTTTGACACATGAGACACATAGGTGGCTAGTCGTCGAATGTTTTGGTCGTCTCTTGACGTTCAACTTTCAAATCACCTCAAACTTTACACACTTCCTATAAACCATATTATAAGTAATTATAGGACCTTAAAACCTTAGGAAAAGCATGTTAGGCCCTAGAAACCCTAATTCATTTTGGGGTCTTACTTTTCATTATCATATATAAACATGAAAAGAAGAAATACCTTTAATCAATATACCACCTTCCAATAGCCACAATCACCATTAAATAAAATCTCCACCATTTTACACAAAACAATAGAACTTAACCATTATCATTCACATAAGTCAAGACAATAAATTCTTACATATCCATAAATCATCTTAACCCAAGATAGATATCAATACTATAAGGCAAACTGTTAATGATTACAACAACAGACAACATTTAATCGATAGACCATAACTAAGTAATCATGAAGGTAACTTTATTACATCATAATAAATGCACCAAATATTGAGACACAATTAGGAATTTAAGAAATACATGATTTCATAAATTATGATCAAAACACCATAAATAACATTGAATACTTCATAAATCATCAATTTAAACCTTTTTGTGAAAGAGCCAATGCTTAGAGTTCGAAATAGGTTTTTTTAGATCTTTTTAAATTCCTTTGAAATTTGCTCCTTGAATGAGTGTAGAATCAAGGATGAAATCACCAGACCATATTGATGTCATTATCGCACCCCGAGAGCACACCCTAGAAGGTAAGGCACTCTCGTAGTGCGATATGGCATTCTTGACCTCTCAGAGGTCTTGTACAAGACCTTTGAAATAATTTTTTGCATACATGTATGAAAAGTTGTGGAAAACCAAAGATCTTCGCACAAAATATCTTAAAACATCTTTCATATTAATATCGTAGAAAAATACGAACCTCAACATATGTCAATCTTAGACTCAAAAATACCTTGGAGCACGGACCATATGATGTGAATAGAGAAATATTTATTCCATTATAACACTTTTAATAAAATATATCTAAAGATAGTTATTCTCTCAATTCAAGTGAGGACATACTTCACATTGCTTGAAAAAAATCCTAGTTTCCAAGCTTCGCTTCAAGATGCTTCTGACCTTACACCTACACATTTAGATATGATAAAATGTATTGAATTCTTTTTGAGTAAAACTGCAAATTAAAAGTATAAGAACCATATTTAAGTACGAAACATCAATTTTAGAATACATTCCAAGACAAATGCAATTTATATGAAATTATATACTCCTACAGTCAACTTAACTATACATTACAATATAATGCCAATAACACATCTAGAATACATAAACATGTGATTAACCTATTGAAGTTCATTCTAAGGCTCACTTGAGTGAATTATGAAGTGACCGCCCATATAATTCCTTCACACACACCTAAGAGATCCTTTAGAGTACCTAAGATAAGATCATTATCACTACACACATTAACTCATAATATGTCATTCTCCCCCTAATGCTTTCCAATAGACTTACTTAAGTAATTCAAGAAGAGAGTGCCCATACCCTCTCTCAAAAATTACCTAAATAATCATTAAGACTTCCTAAGTTTATATCATGTACCATTTATCAATTTAATTTCCCTATCTATAGCTATTCTTAAGACATCCCTAGGTAAGTCATGAAGTTATCATTCATAGGCCCCCTTCATTCCATTACTAAGCAACCCTTGAACTGCTCTAGGTAAGTACATATTCTTTAACAATCTTTCCCATTTAAGTCATTATATTTATTAGTTAATTAATAACATTCATCACATAAGGACAGTCAAGTAATATTGTTGAGTAAGATCTAAAGACTCACTCACTAAAATCATCAAAGTCTAATCGTTCAATGCCTAGATAGCGTCTTATACCACCACCTCATCTTTATAAACCTTCTCCAATACTAGTAGGTATCCCATATGATGAGAATAGATAATAACTGACACAAACCATACTAGCTATGCATGGAGTCAATAGTCATTAACCTACTCTCATAGAGGGTGTTCTACTTGCCAATCATAGAAATAGTACACATCTCATATAGGCATATTGTTAATGAATATGAAGGGTAACTTTGTACTGTAAAATAATCCCTAACTACAACTACTTCCCAAAGCATACACACTCGGTGCTAGCCTTTATTATCATAGAGTATTTCCATGAAGGATTACATGAAGAGTTTCCATATATAGTTCACAATCCAATCGTATTACACCTTATAAAAGAGGGTCCATTGAGGTTACCTACCATGGTTAATAAGATAGCTCAATGACTTTCCTAAGGATGATTTTATAAGACCCCAAAAATGTCTTTAGGTTAACTAGATCCTAATAGGTTGATCTTGATGGTATATGTCCCTAAATAGTTCTATTATGTGTTAATGAGGTAGTGTCTAAGATTTTAGGTTAATTGGAAGTCAAATGTAAAGGGACGACTAAGACATTTGACGACTAAGTGACCTATGTGCATCATATGTGGTTTTATGTGTTAATACGTAATTCAGGTGGTTTTAAGGTCATTAAATGAGTAATTATACCATATATAGTAAGTGTTTCATGGTTTGTGGAGTTTGGAGGTCAAACATCCATGAACGTCCATTACGTTCGAAAGGTTTGCCTTGTAATGGTCTTTTGTATCTAAGCATGTTTCGTCGAGTTTTACGTGTTTGTTTTGGATGAAATTTATGTGAGAGATAATAAACTCGTATACAATCCTTTTTTGGTTTGAAATATCCGGTAAAACATTCCAATAGTACAGACCATGGGTCCTTTAGGAAGACCCTAACATGGAGTCAAGACTATCCTAGGCGGAATCAACAGCTCGTAGGCCTATCGACGACCCTTCCATGGGTGTCGTTGGTAGGTACATATAACATGAATCGAGTATAACCATGTAATTTCTCTTATCCAACCAACGTAAGGACAGGACGGTCCATTTGTGGATAAACTGTCCATCGACTACCAACCGTTACTGAGCCTGTGTCCTATGTGCAGTTCACTGCCAAGTTAGGCGTGAAGTTGTAATTTCACCCAACATCCAAATAAGTGTTTTTCTGTTATTTAGGGGTTTTTTTGGGTATTATAAATTTGTTTATAATCCTAAAACTCGAAGAAGACTTCATTCTCTCTATGACTCCATTGAAGTCAGAAGTCAAGGAAGAGCTCGGTGTGACGAATTGAATGGATATTATTCATCAAAGTATTTATTTTGATCCTTTAAACTCTATTCATAAAGGATCCCCAATTCTCAAAATGTTTTCTAAAGTTTTCAAGTTGAACTGTCAAATTTCATTATTCTGCAATGGGGTTTTGCATTATAGATTTCTAAGCATTGAATAATTATTTAATTTATATCGTATTAATGATTTTAATCTAAATTACCTATGAACCCATGAATTTGTTGAACCTTATATTTTGAATTTGTTATGGGTTACTTTATATTGACTTAATGATTATGAATTCTAGTGTAGATTTATATGGGCTTCCTAAAAATATTAGAATTGTGTTAAACTGATATCTAGGTTCTATTAAATTAATGAAATACTATTTAATTGACCTAATTTAATTATTTATCATATTTTGTACATTTAATTATTGTTCATGGCCATTGATAAGGTCCTTATGGTATTAAATTTGATGATTTAGCATCGAATCAAGGTATTGAGGATGTTTTGGTGGTAAGATTCCCTATTTCCCCTATTTTTAAGTTTTTTATACTTCAATTATTTTGTGATTGTTATATTCCACTTATGGTGGCGGTGTTATGTGTTTTACTTGAAATTAATGTGGCCTTGTCGGCGTTACTTTATGCAATATGATGACATGACTTTGTCGGCAAACTACATGAAGTAATGTGGCTATTTGTGTAGTTGATTATGTGAGTTATGATGATATCTATCTACATGTTTAGAAAGTAGAATTTATATGTGTTATATTCATGTTCTGTCGGTTATTAGGTTAGTCTATGACTTTGACCTTGTGTGTATAGTCTTAGGGTTGAGTCATGGTTATTCCTACTTGGCTATATGAGTCTGTGTTTGTAAAATTGATGATGTTATGGTAGTATATAATATGAATTGAAAATGATATTTTCATATTTATGTATTTCTAGAATGGCATGGATTATGAGCTTATGTGAAGTATGTTGTGTTTTGTCTTGGTTGATTTGTGTCCCTTTCTTGATGTTTATATGATTATGGATATGTGATGTATTGATTTAGGATTTTAAATCTCTTATTATTTAATGTATGAATGACATGTGACCTTAAATGAAGTTAAGAGGGTCTTTTATGCGAAACCTTGAACCTAGTGGTAAGGTTATGAATGTTAAAGTCATAAGTCGTCATGGTAGCCTTCAAAGGAAATGAATGATGGACTTCAGGTTAATTGGCTTGAACGAAATCATATTCATCCTTAAGAAAGTCATCATGAGCTTCTTGTGGGCATTGTAAGGTAGACTTAATAGGACCTCTTTGGTACGGTAAATCTAAAAGGGTTATGAACATGTAATAGATCCTTTTTCTGTGAAACTTAATTGTGAATTAATCTATGATAACAAATGATAGCACTGAGTGAGTATGGTAAGAGAAGTAATTCTAGTTAAGTATGAGACTAGAATACAAATTATGCCCTTAATATTCTTTAATCATGTGCCTACATGCGATGTGTCTAAGTTCTAACATTGGCAAGTAAAACACCCTCATCGGAGTAGGTTAGAACTTTGAATTCCATGTCTAGCTATCATGGCCTATGTCGATTATTTCCTATTCCCATCACATGGAATAACTATTAGAATTTAAGAAGTTCCATGAAGTTTAGGTGGTGGTATGAGACGCTATCTACACATTGCACAATAGGCTTTGAATTTGTTATTGGGAGTTCCTAGGTCTTGTCCAAGACAATTACATTAATGTCCTTTATGTGTTGGATGTATCCTAAATGAGGTAATGATTGTAATGAATTCAGTTAAGTAAGAATGTATGCTAATGGAATAAGTACTTATCTTGAGTAGTTAAGGGTTGTCTAGTTAAGGTGTAAAGGGGGCATATGAATGGTAACTTCGTATATGACCTAGATGAGTCCTAAGAATGACTCTAGTTAGGTAAGATATTGATTATGTGGACATGATCAAAACATAGGAAGTATTAAGGATTATTTAGGTAGACCTGAAGAGGTTAATCATGGATGTTTTCTTCTTAATCAACTTAATTAAGTATTTTGATAGACTTTGATTAGGAAATGACATATTATCAATATGTCAATATCATTACAAAAATAATCTTTATGAAAGGGAAATCTGGTCCTAAAAAGTAAAAATGTAGTCCAAAATAGTCTATTGCGACAAGGAAATGATAGTCGCCACTCGTCCTAATAGACCTCCTCGCAGAAGGTCAATTGCGACGGTCTCCTTTAGGTAGTCCTTAAATGCTTTTACAGATGATAGAAAAGAGGGTGGCAAAACTAATTTTAGAAACCAGGAATTCTTATTCCAATTAGTGGATTTTATTCTTAAAAACAAGCTTTTTTGTGGTCGCTAATTACCTCTAGCGACTAGAAGCTACTTCGTCATAGATCACTTTTTTGGTGACTAGTAGCTACCACATCATAAATTAACCTTTAGCGAAAAGAAGTTTTATCGTCCTAAATGAAATTTTAGGGAGAGCAATATTTTTGGTCTCTAATTTATCGCCAATGTTGTTACACTTCCCGTTACAAAATTTTAATAAAAAATATCAATAAACATAAGATTTCTACAAAAAAACTCTAAAAAAGAAGGCATTAATATAAATTTTAAAATTGGGTCAAATCCCATGATGTTAACTTCAATATTTTCTTAAAAAAATTCTTTAACTAATCAACATATCAAGCTAGACTAATATATCAAGTCTTGCATAACACCCAAAGAAAAATAATAATATTCTTTTGCTTCATCTAAACATGCATCCTCACTTGTAACATTAATCTTCAAAATTTTCAAGTACAAAATTGTTCAAAAGACCATAAGTAACTATGTGAATAGAGGCAATTACGAAACTATGTGTATAGAGGCAATAAAGAAAGGAACTAGTAGCAGAACAATAGAGGTCTGATTTTAGATAATATTAATCCTACAAAGGGTATTCAGTACAGTTGTTTCTGTAATCTAAAGCTTCCTATATGAACTTTAATGCTTAAAATGTCATATAAAAACTTCAAGTCTAAAATTTCAAATTTGAACCAATTTCGTTCATGATTGCAATTTGTTATGATATCCTCGTAGTTGTAGAGTTTACTATCAGAACTTCAACTGTCAATTTAATAGTGAATCACAATTCTAAATCATCTATAATTTTCAAATTTATAGGTTTTGGTGGAGAAGGTTGGGAGACGAAAATTGATTGCATTCAATAATGTACGAAAAGTCTAAAATGTGTACAGGTGGTATTCATTGTGATCGTATTAAATCCTAGAGAACTATGGAATGCATTCACAAGACCTCCAATAATAATATATGTTGAATTGAATTTTACAAGCTAAACCTTGAAAATATGCCTTAAAAGTGCTCTTATAACAGTATACACAAAGCGTTTCAACAACATTAAGAAAAAAGAATTTCTCTATTCCCATCACGGAAATACACTTACACATGAAAAACAACACACACAAAGAGAAAGAACACAAACTCTGACTACTTTTGTTTGACTAGTTTAAGAAATTAAACAAGACTTTGAAATTTTGTGCAAATAAACGAGATAGGTAGAATGTATCAAAATGTCTTTTAATCCAATAATATGAAATATGTCACGCAGAAAAATTGTAATTAAATAGTTTACAGGAATAAATTATAATGACAATAAATGAAAAAGTGAAATTAAAGATCTGCTAAGAATAAAAACTATCCATAGTATCATTATACAAAACTAAATGTACATGTAGAAAAAAATGACATAGAGGAAAAGAAAATGCATGCTACTGTAGGTGTAGAAAATATCTTTTTGATAATACACGGAAATAAATAATATCTCTAATATGCTTGGTATTAATATGATGAAACATCATATACATAGCTTAGTTTTCTACATTTCTACTATTTCATCAATGTACTAATAATTGAAAGGAAATCCAAATTGATACATGTCCACCCAAAACAATCCATTTGATTTGAAACAAAACTAAGAAATAAAATCTTAAAGACACACACTTAATAGTCTTGTATCTCTGTACTTACAATCTCAATAGTTTTGTAACAAATAAACTTGATTCGACTTATTTAATGTATTCTTATGTTGATTGGTAAATGGAGGAAATGTAGTCTTACATTCATATACGCTATATTAAGAAATATGGAGTTCTTGCGTATCGCTCTCTTTCGTTGTCTAGAAGATGTGATTAGGTTTATAAGTTCATGTTCTCCTCACTTCCTTACGACACCTTGAAAATGGAAAAAGGTGCTCAGACCACAACTCATCAGCAAATAGGTAGAACTCATTCAATATTCTATAAAAACATAATTTAGCTCATTGAGTTGCGAGTGCCTCTGTACTGGAAAATTTCCCTATTCTCTTATTATATAGGAAAAATAAGTTCTTCTATGATTAATCTACTTAATTTTTTGTATCTTATAAGACTACAAATTTAAATCTATTTTAAAATACACAAGCAACTTATCTATGTAAAAACCCTAAAAATGACTATGCTAAGTAATGTCTAACTTATCTAGAATGCCTTGATTAGACCGGTTTCACACGGATTGATGGGCGTAGAAAAAGACCTCTGAACTTCTGCAACAACAAATAAAACTTACTTGGTGAGTTAGTTGAGCTCGTAAAGGTTGGGTCCTGCCATGTAGGGCACCCAAATATACAGATTTACCCGGATGAGTGTTAAACGGACTTAAAAAGGGGTGATCTTATGTTTGGAAGGTCTAGGGGTAAAATTGTCCTTTTTAGGAAAAATGTAGTATCATAATTACCCAAGATATTTAATTAATTATTTATTTAATATGGTGAAGGATCATTTTAGGGTGAAAGTGTTGAAATTGGCTTTTGAGGAAAATCTTGCTCCACCCGACTTCAAACCTAGGTGGGAGCAAAGATTTAATTTAATTATTTAAATTGGTGAATTAATTTAATTAATTAATATTTAAATAATGATTTAAGAAAAAATTAAATTATATTTTTATTATTAATTATTATATATTAACTATTATTTAATCTAATTTGAATAAGTCTTGCCTAAGAGTCCTTGTTCTAAGGGTGCACTGCCCCACATCTCCCTCTTTCACGTTTATCTCCCTCTTTTAGAACACTCACTCACGATTTCACTCTCTTTAAGGTTAAAAAACAGAAAACAAGAAAAAAACAAAATTTCATCATACTTGAAGAACATAGAAAAAAATCCAAACTATAAGATAAGCTAATAAAGCAAAGCAAAAAGGTAACTTTTCATTGGATATGGTGGCACATTGGTTTTTTGGTGGAAATGGCAGAACTTTCAGGGTGTTGAAAGCTAAAAAAAAGTTTAATCTTCTCTCTAGGACCTTTTTATCCAAAAGAATCTCCTTTCCACGAATTCAACAAATTTTGAAACTAGGGTTCTTCCTGTTCTTGTCGATCTCCTTGTCCCTAGTATCCTTCTGATTTCAATATTATTAGAGATCATGTTGTTGGTATATTTTCTGGTATTTTATGTATCAAGTGTATTTTTTGAGATAACATGTTCATGATTATGTGTTTGGAATTGTAAGCATGTAAATTTATGCCAACCGAAAGTATGTAAAAAATGATCTTTGTGGAAATGTTTGTCTAAATCATTATGTGTAAAAGTGGTGTGATGTTGCTTGATTTGATTGTATTTCTTAGATTAATATAACCATGAAAAAAATATACTTAAAGATGCACTAAATGATTAATGAAACGTCGTATGATCTAATGAACAAATGATGATAATAAGGAGCTGAAATAGTGAACAAATTTCCAGCATTTGGTAAGTTGGGTTAGGCCAATAAAAGTGGTATAAAGTTTAATGAAAAATGCATGTAAAACAAGTGAAATAACTAGGGATTTAAACCAAGATATCATTACATGAAAGCTACCAAAATTAATGAATGCTGCCTCGAAAGATCAAAATCAATATCTTGGGATATCTACAACATGCATAAGTCTTGTACCATATAATCTTGGGTAAACAGGAATCACTTAGAGAAACTATAAATGAATCCTCATGGCTTGTATTTGTGGAGCCATAAGTCTAGCGTAAATTTAAAATTATGGGAGCCTAAGATGTATGTGATAAAATGATGTCACGCTAGAAGGGTTAAGTAAGAGTGTGAAACACACTAAATGGCCAAGTGCAATGTCATATGATGAAATAAACATTCACATGAAGGGGTGTGTAATTATTAAAAGCAAATGTGTAAAAGTTAATGAATGAGGTGACAATATGATATGTGGCTAATGTGAAAGATGAGAGCAATCTCGAATGAGCCTAAGTAAATATTAAAAAAAAGTATTAACCTATGAGAGTGTAAAGCTAATGAAGAGACCAGTCTCTATGAACACTCTAATGAAAGTATTGAAGTTGATGCATACTTAGTACTAATGATGAGATGAGAAATCATTTATGAGCTATGATGTCCTTATGCTAGAATCAAACATTCATGATGTATGAGTTGAATGAAATGGAACTTTAACTAAGAACCGATAGGCTAGCTATGAGCGGTGATTCCTTCCTCCGGGAAGGGCGGAGGTTTACGTAACTCTCATGAGATGAGACTTTCCGGAATTCCATGTATGGTTCTCCTTATATCTCCTAGTCTTTGAACCTATAATGCCAATATAGGGACCTAGAAGGGTTCAACTCCCTATATACGCTAGCATGTTTTGGTTCACTTTGGCCGGTGAATCCGCATCTTTTCGGTGTGGGGATTACACACTGAAATTCATGATGCTCACATGATATATGTTGGTTAAGGTTGAAGTTCCCAAAAAAAGAATGAGGTCATCCTCAATAAATACACATAATGAAATGAACGATACCAAAAGCATTAAGATAGGATAATCAAGAGGTGAGCTAGACTCAAGTAATGACACTAGATTATTCTTGGTCACTGCAAATAAAGACGATGGTGGTCTTAAACTACATCCTAGGTATGAATTGTGATTGCACTAGTATATGAATTAAGGAAAACGAAGCACATATGAATGAAGGAAGCAAACACTGTGCTTGCTAAAGAAGGATCCCTAGTTGAGGTATCATATATTGAGCCCTCTTTTTGGGAAGTACTAATGTAAAGTCCATGATTCCAAGGTCTAATGGCATATGAAATAATGATGTGAACTACGTGATATGATATATTTAATACCTTATGTGCTTCTTTCAAAATTATAAGTATGAAGTTGAATGTTAATCTCATGGCATTACTTTCCCAATCAAAATTTGGCAAGTTCACTGACTTCCCTAACCCAATTTGGTAAGTCCATTGACCTGACATTCCATAAATCATGTTGTTAGGAAGGATTTATTCTTACTCATGCATGTGCTTGGTGTTTTCTTGTGTATACCCATACTTAGTATAAGTATGTACTAATCCTATACGATATCTAATTCTAGGTGCAGTCACAGTTAGACGTTAGAGCTTACAGTATGACATTGCAGCTATCTGGACATGGAGAATTCATCCGTATTTGGTAGGCCCTTATGATTTCGATGATGCTTGCCCATTATATTCTAGTTTTGATGTAGGTTTTAGTTAGTGGAGTATGTTCCACTAGCGTTTTTTCTCATCTTATTTCAAACATTTTATTGGTGTAATTTTGGCAAGTACAATTAATGCAGTATGGATCTATTTTTTTTATGATCTTAATATTAGATGGTTGAGTATGAAAATTTATTAGTTTAAGTAGAATGTATTATATGAATGTTAAGTAAGCAAACATTCCAATTTATCACTAAAATTAACCTATATGAAGTAACGATGACGTATATAGGCTTGACTGCGACCTTTGAGAGGTCAATGATGCCAGTCTCATCAGGTGTCTAGACTCAAGTCATGACAAAGTTGCTAATAAAGCATTAGGTTTAATTCCAAGGATAATAAGTTCACGTTTACATCATCAATTATTATCTAAGTCAAGGTAGTGAAGTGCACCACTATCCTTATTTAGAGACTTCATGATGCATATGAAAAATTATCTTCTTCTAATGTTATCGTGCCTTCTTTAATCTCTGATTTCTTAGTGCTAATAAAATATCTAACATCAACTCTTGAGACTCAGAAAGATAAACACGAGGATAAACACAGGCGGAGAGATTAGAAAAGCAGTTGCTGGGGTAAATCAAGTGCCTCCCCAAGATCTAGTTGCTGGAATAGAGATGTATGTTAACCCAACTGAGTTGTCAAATGGAGAAGTGAGGAAAAATATCGAAAAGATGGACCAAGCCATCAATTTATAAGCTCAGACTATGACATCCTAGGTGGATCAACAAGGTGTTCCCAGGGTGAACCCACCTTCCAGCACCGTGGCTAGCAGGTTAAAGGACTTCAGGAGGGTGAATCCTCTCATTTACATTGGATATAATATTGATGATGATATCAAGGAGGAGTGTAGGGCATCTATGCTGCATTATAGCATGGAACTTTTGACTCTTACGGTCCATGCCCAACAAGTGGAGGAAATCAAAAAGAGGGACCAAGTAATGGCAAAATGAGAAGAATTTTTCAAGGAAGAGTAGTACAAAAATCAGGGATAAGACCATGTTTAACAAGGGACTCTCCCACCAAGGGGAGTCAAATTCATCGAAGGGTCGCTATGATTGGGATTCCGAGCCCAAATCTAAGAGATAGAATAAGTAGATACACCTTAGGAGAGATTACCTTGTAGGAAGTGAGGAAAACTTCATGGAGGAGAGTGTAGGAGGGGATCTAATGCTTGTTAAAGGTTATGAAAATAGGGTCACATGAATAAGGATTGTCCACATATTAGAGGTCAAGAAAAAGGGAAGGATAAAGTTCAACCGAATGATTCAAGTGAAGAGGCTCCAAGGAGGCAACGATTCTTCGCACTCAAGTCTAAAAAGGTTGGGGAAGAAACCTCTGGTGATGTCTCTAGTGAGTAGCCTAAATTAATTTTAATCTGTATGGTTTTATGCACTAGTATGAAGTTAATATGTTTGAGTCGTCATGTTTGTTTCTGGATTATGACACTTATATGTTTATTTAGTTTGTATGCTTTGATGAGTCTACTTTAGTAAGAAGTTGCTTATTCTATTAATTTGAAGCTGCTAGTAGGATTCACGGATGTGCACTAACCTACTAATATGTAAAAAAGATATTCACAAATAAAAAAAAACATTGAATAGGATAGGTATGTACTTTCTCCATAAGTGTTATGCTACCAATGACTATCAAACCAGGGTAGTGAGATTTCAGTTGCCAAATGAGATAGGCTATAAATGAGCCGGACGTGGATAAATCCAATAAAGCCATATAATTTCAAACCTTATGGCCAACAAGATATTATCTAAGGGGTTAGATATACTCCTCCTAAGGCTGGTTTTGGTTAACAAACTCTATGTTTTAGTGCAATAGTCGACTTTGTGTTGTTAGTCCAAAAATCGTATGTGTAATAATTGAACAATGTGAGTTAAAATGAATTCATGTTTTCATATCATGTTGCTGTTTTAGTATAGCATGGACATGATTTTTTTTGTGTTACAAAAAAAAATCACTATTAAGAGCTTCATTTCACTAGCTCTTAATAGTGAAATGAAGCTTTAGATAAGCTTGAGTAATATGCATTATCAAGAATAAGTGTGAAACAAAAATTCACAAAGAGTAAAGTCTCATGTATGTTAAGACAATTTTGAAAAACCCTTTTTATTTTAAAATGATTTTTAGTGTCATTCAGGGACAAATGTGCCTACGGGGAGGATAATGTACCAACCTAAAAAATGACTATATTAAGTAATGTCTAACGCATCTAGAATGCCTAGAATAGACCGTGTTCAAATGGATTGGTGCGCGTAGAACCAGACCTCTGAACCTCTGCAACAGCAACGACAACTAACTTGATGTCTTAGTTTAGCTAGGAAAGGTTGGGTCCAGCCATGTAGGGAACAAGAATATGAAGATTTACCCAGATGAGTCTTAATCGGACTTATAAGGGGTTATCATAATTTTGGAGGGTCTAAGGATAAAATTGTCTGTATGAGGATAAGGGTAGTATCTTAATTACCCAAAATATTTAATGAACTATATAATTTACATGGTATAGGGGCATTTTTGGAAGAAATGGCCGATATTGGCCTTTGAGCAAAATCTTGCTCCACCCGGGTTCGAACCTAGGTTGGAGCAATGATTTATTTTGATGAATTTTATTTATTATTATTTAAATGCTGAATTATCAAAAAGGAAAATCATATTTTTATTATTAATTATTATTTATTAAAAATTATTCAATTTAATATGACAAAGTCTTGCCTAAGAGTCCTAGATCTAAAGGAACACTACCTCACATCTCTCTCTTTCACGTCTATCTCTGTCATTTCAAACATTTTCTCACGATTTAACTCTCTTTATGGTTAAAAAAGAGAAAACAAAACAAAAACCAAATGTTCTTCACACTTGATGAACTAAAAAAAAAATACAAACGACAAGATATGTTGAAAACGTAAAGCGAAAAGGTAATTTCTCGTCGTGTAAGGTGGGACGTTTGTTTGTTGGTTAATTTTGCAGCACTTTGAAGATTCTTAAATCTAAAACCTGGTTTGGGTTTTTCTCCTTGAATCCTCTCTCAAAGATAATTTCCTTTCCACGAATTCAACGAATTTTGAAACTAGGGTTGTTTCCAGTCTTGTCGAACTCCTTTTACCTAGTATCCTTCTGATTTCAATCTGAAATAGGTTAAAGATCATGTTGTTGGTATGTTTTCTTGTATTTTAAGTATGAAGTGTTATTTTTGTGATAATGTGTTCATGATTATGGGTTTTTGGAATTGTAAGCCTGTTAATTTACGCCAACTGAAAGTATGTGAAAAGTGATGTTTGTGCAAATGTTTGTGTAAATCGTGATGTGCAAAAGTGTTGTAATATTTTTGGATTTAATGGTAATTCTTGGCTTAATATAACAATATACTTAAAGATGCACCAAATGATTCATGAAACGTCCTAAGATCTAATAAACAATTGATGATCACAACGAGCTGAAATAGGGAACAAATTTCCAGCATTTGGCAGGTTGGGTTTAGACAATAAAGTTGTCATAAAATGCAATGAAATATAAATGTTAAATAAGTGAAATCAGTAAGGATTGAACCAAAGACATCATTACATGAAATATACAAAAAAATAAATAAAAGATTAAGACAAAAATGGATTGGAGGAGATTAAATTTCCAGCTTGCTGAAAATTATAGTATCCGCCAACTTTTAAAAAAATGAACTTCGTTTAAATTTTTTTTAATGTGAGGTCATTGAAGATTAAACCCATGACAACACCGAATGAAAATTTCATAAAAAATTCGCTAGAGAATTCGAGGAGTAATAGATGTGGTGAGTGGAGATTTAACCCACAACCTCTTGAATGTATGAGAGTTAAGAGAAAAATAAAGGAAAAAGCAAATGTGGAGAGTGGGGATTGAACACACAAGCTCTTCAATAGGTGAGATAATTAAGAGATAAATAAAAATAAAAATAATGAGCTTGTGGGGAAATGAACCGACAACCTCCTTGACTTACAACTAAAATGGAGAAGAGAACAAGAAACAAATATTATGAGGTTGATGGGAATCGGACTAGGGTCTCCCAAATTTGAAAAATGCAATTATCAAGTTTAAAATAAGATTAAGTTTAAAGACTATGATATGTATTGTGAAAAATATTTATTCTGCACTACTTTTCACTATGTATATGCGATGAATGATATGTAAGGGCTTGTACAGGACCTCCGAGAGGTTAAGGAAACTAGTTGCAATCCGAGATTGCCCCTAACTTCTAGGGTGTGGTTTCGGGATGTGACATCATTCATGTTGTTCCAGCCAATCAACCCTAAGTCCAACATCACACAAGAAGGATACCATTACGGCATTAAATTTTAAGAATATCATAAACTTCCATCTAGGTTGAAGGTTCCACATAAAGGACCTTCCTAACATTGTTCAAGATCACATACCATTCACACGTAAAACACTAACAAACTTTAGCTAACTAAGTAAAGAATTCATAGTCACATTGTACATGTATCAAGTAAGGGACACAAGTCTACCAAAAAAAGACACATACATACTCCACATATAGCATATCACTCAAGAAGCACATAGGTATAAAAAATATCATCTATAGGTCATCCTACTCACTATTATAGTATGATAAATCTAAGTATCAGAATTATCATATCATCTATTAACAACACCATACTTCAATAACAAGTAATACACCTAATAATTAAACCGTAATCCACTATAACACTACACACATATTAAATTTATTACATGATAAATCCATAATTAATAAAGTAATGTCGACAAGGACGTATTGTTTTATAATTAATAAAGTAATGTCAACACATAATTCACAAGTATAACACATAATCACCGACACCATAACTGGACCATACAAAAATTAATCATCATCTAAGAACTAGACTATACAATATAGAGAAAATTAGGTCAACATACCATTATTCCAACCTCACCACTCCAATCCATAGTGAACTCAACCAATACAATACTCAAAGGCCTTTACCAATATCCTTGATTACAAATTCAACCCAATAATCAAATACATAATGAATCAAAGATAATACAACATGAATTATGAATTTATGGTATATTATTAACAATTCTAAAATAATTCTATCATAATTCAATAGCCCTAATAAAACTACATGTGAATTAAATATCATTAAGGCATAATCAGACCAACCACAAAGTAGTCAAATCTAGGGTTGCATGAATTACAAAGTTTCATAGAGTTTTTAAGTTAAAATCATCAAATGACTATATATTAAATCAATATACAATGATTCAAAACGTTTTATGCAAGAGCCCATGGCTAGATTATAAAATAGACAACTTCATCTTTGAAAGACTTTGGAAATAAATATAAAGATTGACCCCTTGAAAAAAGAGATTCAAATATGAAGGTCATACCTAAATTGATTCTAAATAAATAATTTGATGAAAAATTAATGAAGAATCACAAAATGATCTTTAATCAAAGCTCTATCTTGAGTTTTTATTCCAAGTAGTTTTAGAGAGTTCCTAAAGAATTTGGGTTTTAATTTTTGAAAGTGAATTCATCAAGGTGATAAGACTTTTAATACTATTTATAATATAAAAATTAAATTCAGGAAACCGCCCTTTTATTATTTGTACGCATGGTGAATTTAATTAACCCCTACACTTTTGAGTGAACTGTGCACAGTTGCAGGCACCATCAACTTTTGCCCATCAACGTGATGTATGTCCACAATTAGACTATCCTAGATATCCGTCAATGGGTGCAGGGAATTACCTTTCGGAGATTAATCTTCCTAGGATATGTCAATTGCATACGCCTCCCACCTACGAGGCATTATTTAACCTACTGGGCGTCGATGCCTCCATACGTGACACTGCCCTAGGCAGTTTTTGGTGGAAAATTGGGTCTTTCCTCAAGGACCCTTGGTTTCCCATTGGTGAGTTTTACCCAGACGATTTCAATCCGAATATGTTCATATTTTATATTAATACCATTCACATAAATTGTATCCCAAACAAACACGTAAAACTCAATGAAACACAGTAATGCACAAAAGTTCATTTTAAGGAAAACCTTCTGTACATCATTGACTTTTTTGGATATTTGACCTCCAATCTTCATGAAACTTTAGACACTGCCTCCTAACCTCATTATAAACCATTTTAAAACTTCTAAACACCAAGACACAAGTATAAGGCTATAGGTACACCCATGTCATATTATAGGTGTTACAATCTCCCCCACTTGGACAACATTCGTCCTTTCATGACAATTGCTTATTTTTAGACACTATCGTTAGTTAAGACACTCAATAATAGCGGTATAAAACAATACCACACTATTGAAAATAAAAAATTCGATAGAGAACTAATTTCACATACTCAAGAGACTCAAAACACAAAAAGATGATAGAAACTTATCTACGACTCACTATACAATAAGACTCACATAGTTAATTTAAAATAGCAAGAAATCCTTCTACATTGATTATCATTGTTATATATATAAATTATATACAAATTCAAAAAAATTTAAAGAAAAGAACAATTTAGTCAAAATAAAAATTTCATATATTGAACTTCCAACTTGCAATGAAATATACTCAAATATTCCAAAAATGCAAATTTTAAGCAATTAATGATGAAAGCATAATAATATGAAATATAAAACCATATAGATTCAATTTAAAACATAATAATAACATCATAAAATGCACAATGCAATGAATAACTAAAATTCCATTCAACCAAGACTCCTAAACACAATGCAATATGCAACATAAGACTATGACGTTCTAACTCTCAAGCATGAGTTGAATAGAAGAGATGATAAAATCAATAAAAATTCTACTACTCACCGGAGTCCCCCAATTATAAGGAACTCATAGAAACAAAAGAAATAACTTATAACCTATCGACATCATCTTCATAATACGACTTTGATCCTCTTGCCTAGAGATCATAAAAGTGATTCTTCCTTGGGTACATCATCACCCAGAACACTTGGAGGAACTTGTTAACCTTCCTTTTATCTAGCCACAATCATAGGAAAATCTCTCGCCTTATGACCATCCTTACCACAAACAAAGCAATTCCCAGTACAAACTACACATTTCCTATAGTGCTTCTTCCCACAAGTAACTCATGTAGGCTTTCAATTTTGAGAACAAATACCATTCTCATGTTTGACCTTAGGATCCATAGCACAATCATGGTTTGGATGTTTCTTCTTGAACCTAGGTTGGTTATACTTACTTGGTCCACTCCTCTTAAAGTTTCTATAAATTTTACTAAGCTTGGACATCTCAATATATTGAGAATAAACCATGAGCCTCGACAAGTTCATATCATTGTGCATGGATTTATGACACTCTTCTTTCACTAGGTCGGGAACACATATCACAAACCTACTCATATAAACTCTAGGATTAGACACTAGTGATGGAGCATACCTAGGAAAGATAGTTAATTTCAAGGAATACTCGTCAACATTCATATTGCGTTGCTTGAGGTTAATGAACTCTTCAACCTTCACCTCCCTCCTCTCATGGGGAAAATAATTTCCTACGATAGACACCTTAAGATACTCCACACTATAGAACCCGACACAACCGGACTATTATCTTTCCATTAAATGTACAACACTTGAGCAACTTCCCTCAATTGATACGAATCGAACTCTGCCTTCTCCTAGAATTTACCAACATGGAACTCAACACCTTATATACACTATCTACAAACTCTTGGGGATAGTCTATAACCATACAACCAAGTATGATAGGAGGATTCGTCCACACAAAGTCTCTAAATCTAGTGGTCATAGTTCTCTCCACAACATTCACTCTAGGTTCAATACCCTATATACATGGGTAGTCATGGCTCGGGCTAAAGTAAGTAAAGCCACTATAATTTTTCCATTAGTCATGTCCAGGGGAACAACCAGAACCTCATTACCTTTACCTCCAAAAGAGACTTGAACACCTTAGGGAGGCACTTGAGCATCTTGAAGATCTTTAACTCCTTGTGGAGCTAGTCCACCTTGAGGAACTTCCTCTTGCACCCTTCCCTCTTCAAACCTTTTAGAGGCCATTCTTCTTGTAGTCATACTCCTATAAAAAACAAAATTATATATTAGGAATAGACACTTATAAACTAAACTCTATAGGAATAACAAAAGATTTATGAAGAAAAGGGAAACACTATCGTCCTATATCCTCTCGTCCATAGATATTTCGCAACTAAAACTGATGATCGACATTCTGGTAGACGTGGATCTTTAATATCTTTTTATTCCTAGGACAACTTTCATAACTTTTTAACTCATACCAACTCTGTCACACCCTGAGAGCACACCCTAGAATGTACCGCACAATAAGAGTGCGATACGGAGTACTTGACCTCTCGGAGGTCTTGTACAAGCCTTTTGACGTCATTCATTGCATAAATGTATGAAAACTAGTGTAGAATTAATACTTTTTAAACGAAATATCTTAAAATATCTTTCATATTCTAGTCATAGGAAAATACTAAGTCTCAACATATGTCATTCTTAGACTCAAGAATCTGTGGATCACGGCCCATACAATACAAATATCGAAATACTTAGTCTATTAGAATAGTTTGAATAAAAGAAATTTAAAAATAGCTATGCCTTCGAGTAAAGTGAGGACATACTTCACATTGCTTGAATGAATCATACTTTCCAAGCTTCCCTTCAACACACTTCTTATCTTCCACCTACACATTTAGATATAATAAAATATATGGAAATAGTACACAGAATGTAATAAAAATTTATTAATGTATAAAAACCTAACAAATGGACATTTATGAGGGCACTGAATCGTGCAAAATTCCAGGAACCATTGATGGTTTCCCATCAACAGGACGTAGGCCCACAAACAGATTGTTCTGGTTGTCCATCGATAGGTTCAAAGAATTTTCTTTGGAATGTTAAGATCCCTAGTCCAGGTCCTGACCTATGTCTCCTACCTACGGGGAGTCATTTCACCCACTGGGCACTTATGCCCTTCGTAGGTAAGACTGCCCTAGGATGTTTTGGCTCACAAGTTGCGTCATTCCTCAACGACCCTTGTTTTGTCCTTATGGAATATTACCATAATCTTTCCAACCCGAATATATTTACACACGATTTTAAGACCTCTCACATCAATTCATCAAAAACGAAGACATAAAGCTTAACGAAGTACACTAATCCACGCATGGTCGTTTGAAGGAAAACCTTTCGAACATCATTGATGTTCTTGGACGTTTCACCTCTAAACTAAATGAAAATTTTGACGCTGCCTCTTAACCTCATTATAACTTACTTTAATACTTCAAAAACGTCAAGAACAAAGTATTAGTCTCTAGTAAAATCTATATTATTTTATAGGTATTACTGTTCTATCCATGAATGTTGGATTGAAAACTTGGTGAATTGAGATTTTTCATAGCTCTTGAAGATTATTGAATTGAGGATTTTTTGTAGAGAGGGAATTTTAGACAAGTGAGAGAAATAGGGTTTTTTATTTGTAGATTTTTTTTGATATGTGAATAGGTTTAAAATAACTAAAAACCATTTATATAAATCCCCAAAGTACCAAAAACACAACTACAAATGTTGGACATTTTAATTAATGTCTAACATGACTTTAAAATGACGCAACAAAATGTGAGACATAGTTGTGCGTCACGAAGGCACTTCCAAATATTGTTTGTGATAGTCAATTTGAGGCATAAATTTTTGTGACGAGCCTGCGATACAAAATCAAAATTTTCTCTTAAAGTGTTGGGTGTGTGACGCGTGAGAACCTTTAAAAAAGGGTGTTGTCTGCTCACTTCCATTGCATCCTCTTGGACAAAAGCTTGGGTCTTCCTTAAGAACCGTTTGGTTGGTGTTGGGGATTTGAATTTGGGTTTTTGAAACTTAAATCGATTATTAAGACACTACGGTAACCCACTTATTTTAGACTGCAATAACCACATAAAAACACATAAAACACGCAAGGACACACTAGCACAAAAAGAGTACTTGCATTTTGAGGGTAGTTCAAAAACTATTCTTCATTATTTTATTAAAGTTATTATCTCAAGAAAATCATGTTAAACTGTAATTTATCCTATTTCATTTTGAGGGTAGTTACAATCTTCCCCAATTTAGCATTCGTCCTCAAATGACACGTGGAACGCTTAAAACACTTCCACTAGGTAAATACTCAAGACTAACAACCGATCATCATTCATTAAAAAGTTTAATTCATTATATTATGCTAGAATAAACACCAATTTAACATATATAGACTCAAATTGAACAAGGTAGGAACAACATCTACAAACACACTGTTCATTAAAACTCAACATTTACTCATTTCACTTGTGGAGGGACTTCCTTCTCCACATTATATCATGTAATTACAACATTTTTAAGTACCTCATGCCAATTTCTCATAAAATAACATTTTACTCATCATTTTAATGAATTCAATTTTAATATGCTCACAAGTCTACTCAACCATCATTTATGCAATTTACTATCGCGACATAAAAACATGACCGAAAAAGTCAACAAAGCTCATTTTACCATTAAAACATAAACTCATGAAAATGTAAAAAGCCATAGGGGAACATGAAAATCACTTTCACCAGAGACTCCCAAAAGATTCAACATGCGGCTAGGAAATTCTAAATCTCAAGCTTTAATATGATCGCATAAAATAAAAAAAAATCCATCATCCCTACAACATTACAATGCTCCCGTACTTTGAAGTAACCGAACATAACACAAAAAAGGGAAATTATAATTTACCGGCAACTTAATCCAAATTCACTCCTTGTTAGCTGGAAGAGCATATAAATAATTCTTATTTTTTAACAAACAACCGAGCCATTATAGAGAGCTTGCATGAAATCTCTTCCTATAGTAGCAATAGTAGGAGAATATCTCACCTTGTGATCATTCTTTCCACATCCATAACATCCACTAGTACCAGATAGACACTTCCCAAAGTGCTTCTTTCCACAAGCAGACCAAGTAGGCTTAAAATTTTTAGAACCATAACCTCCCTCATTGATGACCTTAGAAGCATTAGAGTCATGTTGGTTTGGTGCATTTTTTTAACAACTAGGTAAAATATCTAATCGGATCTACCTTTGTTAAAAATTTTCATCATTCTTCTAATCATGGACTAATCAATTGATTGAGCATACACTATGAGTCTAGAGAGGTTCATGTCATTATGGAGCATGGTTGTACGAAACTCTTCCTTCAAAAGGTCTGAAACACCGGTAAAGAACCGACTCATATCATATCAATGGTTAGGCACCAAAGATGGAGAATATTTAGACAATAATGTAAACTTCAAAAGATACTCCTCCACACTCGTATTTCCTAGCCTACAATTTATAAACTCCTTAGTATTAACCTATTTTTTCTCACAGGGAAAAATTACTTCCCTAAGAATGTTTTCTTAAAATACTCCCATTCTATAGGACTCTATTCAACCAGCCGATTCACTGTCTACTATATGAACTACACTTCAGAACTACCCTCAATAGGAATGCATTTAGCTCCACCTTAACCTTAGATGTCACCCCCATCTAACTTAACACCTTATAAACACCATCTATTAATTGTTGTGGAAGCACTCTCACCTTTGAGACAAGAAAGGTACGATGATTGATCCTCATAAAGTCCATCAACCTAAAGGTCATGGTACTCTCAAGGTCATTCATCCTAGGCCCGACATCTCAATTTTCTTGAGCCGTCAAGGGTCTGACTAAGTAAAGAAGAGCATGTCTAACCTCATCATTAGTCATGTCTAGGAAACCACCTAAACCTTACACACTTGATGAGCTGAGGGGATTTTTTAATCTCGAGGAACATTGTTATCTTGGGGAGGAATTCTATTATTCATTACTCCTTAATCCACTCATCTTGCGGGTGTCCTTCTTGTATTCTAATCCTATAAACATAAGCGAAGGTATTACAAAAAGATATTTATAGAACATAAATTTATGGCAGGATATAAAAGTGATGAAAAAAGTGAATGTTTTATTGTCTAGTAGCCTCTTTCTCATTGATGTGTTATGACTCACATTGATAAAAAAGACTCTAATAGATGTTCTGCGTTGAGATTTTATTTAACCTTAAAGACCATTTCATAACCTTGTGCTCTGATATTAAGTTTTTAATGACCCGTGAGAATACCGTAGGCATCATACGAATTACTCGATCTCTAGGAGCTCTTATGCAAATACTTAGAGTTCATTGAATCCATTGTCATAAAGTAGTGTGAAAATTGAAATATTTTCTCAAAAATGTCAATAAGAAAAGTCTTTTACAAAACATAAGAAGAAATAACTCAAATAACAATCCACCTTAGACGCATCTCATTATCATAGGATCACAACCCTTAAATAGAAAAGAAACTTATGTCTAATACAAAATCTATAACAAAAGAAAATTAGAAACATAGTCAATGTTCTAGAAAATAGGAAGACGTACCAAGTCTTTAGAGAATTGTATTTCTTAAGCTTCAACTCTAGATGTCCGCACTGACCACCACCTTCACCTGTAAGAATAGGGAAGAATATGTAGTTAGTACAATTAAGCACAAAGTATGACGACCATGAAAGAAATCATGTAAAAGGGGGTTATTAAGTTAAAATATGATTTTCATGCTATTTTTATAAAATCTCATAAACTAAGTATAAAATCCATCACTAAAGTCCATCATCAGCCGCATAAGATAATAATCGCATAATCTTGAAGATTAGGCCATAATCATTAAGTAACCCATTTTGTCATTTAGACCCTCTTCATAAGGTTATCCTAAAACTCAGGTAAGTAAGACATGAAGTGGATGCCCATACGATCCATTCTGCAGACCTAGATGATCCTCAAGACTTCCCTAAGCAAAGATATTTCCTTTGCAACACAACACAACAAATTATCATTTATTATTATAAATCCTAAAAAAGAAATTTATGCATTTAAAGGACTCCACATAATGGTCTTGGAAGACCTAGGGAACTCGCTTTAGCTTCATCAAAGGCTACTCGTGTCATATGTTTATAGCGTCTCATACAACTACCTATGCATTTTAGAACCTAAATAATAACTAGAGTGAACATCCCACGTGATGAGAATAGGAATTAACCATCATAGACCACACTAGAAAAGTATGTAATTCGGGGTCATAAGACTCCACATCGTGCAAGCTCTTCCACTCAGAAGGGGGAACTATTACGCTCTACCACGTCAATGCTTCATTATTAACCTTCTTTTGTTACTCATGGTTCCATAGTCGACTTTCAAAGAAGAGTACCTACTTTAGGTCTACCAATCCTAGAGTTTAATTTATTCACTCATTCTGTGCGATTCAATTACCAAAACAAGATAGAGCATCATTCTACTAAGATTTTTTTTAGTCCTTTATCATATGATATCAACCTGAAAAAAATAAATACATTCAATCATCTAATTATAACACCTATAGAAGATCATATAGAAATCATATCAGTACCGTCACCTTATATATTAATATAAACGATATGATCTTTCACATTGTACACCTATATAGGCCATAACATAATGATACAATAATTCACCTAATAATACCGACAAAGCAATGTTCACAATGTTTATATAAACTAAGCACCAACACCATAAGTGAACTAAACTAATCAATACCAATTGGATATAAATTATACAGTAAATAAGGGAATTATGTCAACTTACCACCTTCCTATAGCCAAAATCATTATTGTATAACATCTCCAACAATTTTCACATAAAAATATAACTTACCCAATACCATGCCTATATGGTTAAAATACAAATTCATCCATATCAATAATTCATATTAACCCAAAATTTATATCAATACTATAAGACAAACTATGAACAATTCGAACAATAGAAAATATTTAATTCAATATCCCATCACAATCGAATAATGAATCTAACATCATTATGTTACTATCAATACACCCACTTTAGAGAAAAAAATTAGGAATAAAAGTAATATATGTGTTCGCGGAGTTTTTGATCATAAAACAATCAATTAATATTGAATACTTCATAAACATAAATATAAAACTATTAATGCAGGAATCCTTAAAATTCAAAATAGAGTTTTAAGGGTTCTTGAGATATTTCGAAGATCCTTTGATATTGGATCCTTGAATGAGAAAAGAATCAATGATGAAATAACCATACCTTATTGTAGTCCTATACATAAAATTTGTATTGAAAACTTTTAAAATTGACCTTTCTCCTTGGAGCTTGAAGGTTCTTTAATGGAGGATTTGTGTTGAGAGAGAATTGTAGAGAGAAATGAGAGAAATTGAGTTTTAATTAGGGGATTTATTTTTGTGTTTTAGTGGGTGTAAATGACTCAAAAATCATTTATAACAAATTCACTAGGTATCCAATATACTCAAACACTATTTCTACCTTTTTAATTAAGTCTAACTTGACTTATAAACGACGCGACCAAATCGTGGACATGGTTTCTCTTCGCGGAGGAACTTTCTAATGTTCTTTCTGATAGTAGATTTGATATTGAATGATTCGTGATGATCCCTCGACATAAAATAAGCTTCTGGAATTTAGGTGTTTGATGTGCACACTTGAGCACCTCCCAAAAGGGTCCTTCTAGCACGCTGCCCTGGCAGCCTCTTGGCCAAATATCAGGTGCCCCTCAAGGACTGGTTAGTTTCTCCTTGGGTAGTCATACCCGATGTTTTTGACTATAAACTCAATTATTAAAACATTAGTGTAACCTCCACTGATTTTAGACTCAAAACAGTACAAAAAAATGCATACAACATGCAAGGATACTCTAGCATTTAGGAGACTAGTTTCTGAACGGCTTGATTATTCCCTTATGTTTGTCTTCCAATCTATTTAAAATGCACCACAAAAGATATTTTCATTAATTTATTAAGTTACTAAATCTAGAAACTGATGTGAAGCTCTAATTTATCATAGTTCATTTTGTAGATCTTTACAATATAAGAACAAAAGGTGTTTTGGAATGGTTATAGGTTTAACGTCTAGTAGGATCTTGTTGATAATTTGAAGTGTGCCGCATAATGAATTGGAGACTATTGATTGATAATAACGTTTCACTTTTTTATTATTCAAATCATGCCATAGAGTTTTTCTATATAATATCTTTCTCTTATTCCTTTTGTGATGGTTAGAGTATGACAACTCCAAGAGGTGTTGGCGCAGGGTTTGAGGGAGAGAAAAGGTTGGTTGTGATGTATTTTATGGTTTTGTGTCTTTATAGTTGTGAGGTGAAAGATTGTAAAGATAATTGGAGGTTGAATGTGTGACTTATTATCATGAGTATTGTTGTATAACCCAACTTAGAAAGATTAATAAAATATGGTGTTCTCAAGAGACCCCTTAAGATTCAGTCAAATCTAATCCGAAAACTAGGATTCTTCCCGTTTCATGTCCCTCTCACTAGATCTCGCTGATTCATATATTAGATATGTTTGCTGGTAGATATTAGGCAATTAATGTGTTTTTTTGTTGAATATGTTCGAGAATGTTTTTTTGAATCGTATGAATGACAACCTATGTTTTTCCGAAAAGGTTTTTATGTGTGTACAATGTAGCTGTGATTCCTTCGGTTTGAGGTTCAAAAATAACATATTATGGTTGTGTTCATACGTGCACAACCATATATAAATTGTGATGTTCATATGTGATGTAAATATTCTTATCTGAGTGCAATTCTTTATCGAATTAAATCTTCAAAATGCTCCTAATGAACATACTAAAAAACTACTTAAAATTTCTAAAGATTTAATGTGAAAGATGTGAGCAAATGGGATGCAAAAATTTCCAGAAGCTTGTCAATGAGTTTCGGCCAAGCTAAAGAGAATTGCATGATATGAAAATATGAATTAAAATATGTCAGATCAATGAGAATTGACCCCGTGACCTCACCATGTTAAAAAAAATGAAATACGTTGAGAAAAAGGGAATATGGCATGTGGGAATCGAACGTATGACCTTGGATTGAAAATTAAAAGTTAAAAGAAAAGAAATGAGGGGAGTCGGATTCAAACACACAACCATTTAGATAGTAAAGGAGAAAGGAAAAAAATGAAAAAGAAAAGAAATGAAAGGTGTATGATTCAAACCCACAACCTCTCAGATAGTAAAGGAGAAAGGAAAAATGAAACAAAAAGGAATGTGATGCGTGGAATTCGAACCCACGACCTCTTAGGAAAATCTAAGGAGAATAAAAAATTTGAATAAAATAAATTCGGTGCGTGGAAATTGAACCCACGACATCTAGGAAGTAGAGGAGAATTACATCATTGTCAATGCGAGATAGTCAAGGAGAAATAAGTAAAAAATTAAAGGGGCTGTGGGGGTTTGAACCCACAACCCCTCGGTCAAAGAGAGATCTTAACGAAAAAGAAATTAAATAAAAATGAAGTTATGCGGGTTCAATCTTACATCCTCTCAATCCCATTGAGCATAAAATGAAGATAAAAACTAAGGGAAAAAATAAAATGAAGGTTTTTGGTTCGATCTTGGGCCCAATATCATGTGGACTATAAATAAAATCAATGAAAAATGCAAGTGTTGTCCAAGGGATTGGTACTTGGTTTCTCTTGCCCAAATTTCCGTATTGATACTTAAATCATACGTGAATTACATGTTCAAAGAATAATACCAAATACTTAGATCAAAATCGATATCTTGACATACATACAAGATACATAAGTCTTGTACTACATAATCTTAGAAACATATGAGTAATTTAACAAACTATAAATGAAGCCTCATGGATTGTATGTATAGACCCATACGTCTTGCATACGATTAAAAATTAGTGAACGGAATATGTATGTAATATAATGATGACATGAACAATGAAATGATGAAACCCTAGAAGGGTTAAATAAGAGTGTGAAACACACTAAAAGGCCAAGTGCATTGGCATATGACGAAATGAACAATGGAATGATGAAACCCTAGAAGGGTTAAGAGTGTGAAAGATATTAAATGGCCAAGGGCATTGGCATAGGATGAAATGAACATTCATGTAAAAAAAGGAGTGAGTAATTATGCAGAGAAAATATGCTAATGTTAATGAATGTGGTAACAACATGATATGAGGCTCATGTAAAAGATGATAGCAATCTCAAATGACCCTAAGTAAATGTTATTAAAACGTACTTACCAATGAGAGTGTAAAGTTAATGAAGAGACAAGTCTCTATGAACACTGTAATGAAGTATTGAGATTAACACACTTAATACTAATGATGACATGAGAAATAATCTATTGAGCTATGATGTCCTCATACTAAACGCCAACTTCTATGACGTATGAGTTGAATGTAATAGAATTTTATATTACGCACCGATGGACTGGCTATGACGGGTGATGCATTCTTTAAGAAGGGCGGATGTTCACGTAACTCTCATGAGATGAGACTGTCTGGCATGACGAGTATGGTTCTCCTTATATCTTCTAGTATTCAAACATATAATGCCAATTTAGGGATCTGGCGGGGATTAATTCCCATGTACGCTAGCATTTTGGGTAAATTTTGATGGTGATTCCACCCCTTTTTTGGTATGCGGTTTCATAAAACTAGATTTAATGATTATCACAAGATTTATGTCGGTTAAAGTTAAAGTTGCCAATGAATGAATGAGGCAAACCTCAAGTGATTCACATAATTAAACGAATGATGTCAGAGGTGTTAGGATAGAATAATCTAGAGGAGAGTTAGATTTAAGTGATGATATTAGATCATTCGTGGTCATTGCGCAACGAATCCGATGAAAGTATTAAATTACAACTTAAGTATAGCTGGTGTTTATAGTGGCCCATTAATGAAATTAAATGAAGTACGTATGAATGAATGAAGTAGACTCTGTGATTGCTAAAGAAGACTCTCTAGTTGAGGTTCCATATGTTCAGCCCTTATTTTTTGGATGTCAAAATGTCAAGTCCATGATTCATAGGCCTCATGGCATACAAATGAATGATATGAACAACATTATGTGTTTTTTAAATTATGATATGTGCTTTGTGAAATATAGTATGTGTTGTTTGCAAAATGATAAGTTTTATATTGCATGTTACACTCATGGAATGACTTTCAAAATAAAAATTAGCCAGGTCCATTAACTTTTTTGATCAAAATTTGGCAAGTACAGTGACTTCACATTCCATAAATCATATTGTTAGGAAAGAGCTATTCTTTATCATGCATGTTCTTGGTTCGTTCTTGAGTATATCCATACTTGGTATGAGTCTGTACTAATTCCATACAAATATATTTTAGGTGCAGGCACAATTTAAAGTTCGATCTTACAGTACGACGTTGCAGCTATCCGGACGTGGAGCTTTCATCTGGACTTGGTAGGCCCTTATGGTTTTGAGGCTGTCTACTGTTATTATCTAGATTTGATGTTGTCTTTAGCTAGTGGAGCATGTCCCACTAGTATTTCATTTCCCTTTTCATTTTAGGGTTTTTATTGGTGTCGTTTAGGCAAGAACACATTTAATGAAGCTACGAATTATTTCTTTCAGTTGATGTTCTTAATGTTAAATCGTTGATGGTGATCAATTATACATGTAATAGAATGTTTAGTAAGAATGTTAGCAAAAAAAAGTTTCAAATTTTCCGCTAAAATTAATCTAGATAAAGTAAGAATGACGTATGTAGGCTTGTCAGCGACCTCTGAGAGGTCAACGACGCCGGTGTCATCTAGGGTCTGAATTCCGATCGTGTCAACTAGTTAGCTTTAAGGGAAGTTTGAGGAAGATGTTCTTATATATGTATATTCTTAAAAATGTAAATGATATGCATATGATGATCTTAAATGTTCATGACACTATGTGATTTTAATTACTCTTATGAAAAAGTATTTGGTCTATTATGTTAAAGTATGACATTATGTAATCTTAATGTTATGTTATGTGAGGTTGTACATTTTCTTATGGTTGTAGATAGTTTACTTGATTAAGAAAGGTTATGAAACTTTATTTTAGTTATTGCACAAGTTGACTTAAAGAGGGTCATGAGTGATGGTCTTGCTTCGGTTATGTTGAAATGTACTCTTATTCATGCTTGTTGATGTTATACATTAATTATAGGATGGTATTGATTATAGATGCAAGTATGTTTATAAGTTCATTGACTTCACTATGATTTGTATTGTTTGTCATCTTATGTAAGTGCCTTTAACATAATGAATATATATTATTGATTGGTATGGTCTTGTTAAATACGCATACAAGTTTTTAAAGTAAATTGCATGCTTAATTAAATGTCCCTTTTTAGCATTATTTGATATTATATGTGCATATGATCTCATACTTAGTACAAGTAGTGTTTTTACCCCATTTCTTCCTTTTCCACAACATTTTAGGTTCCCATTGTTGAAGGACGTTTGGAGACAACTTTTAAGAAGGCTTGGAAATTCATGTTAATCAAAGTTGGGTAGGTCCTCTTTTTGAGGCCTATGCCACTATCAAGCCTATGATACTGCTTTAGTGTTCAGGACTCTTATGTTTCTTAACTTTTAATTTGGATACTAAACATTGTATGACCTCTATGTGGTCTTGTTATATTGATGTATTTCCTAGGCACAAATTTCTATACTCTTAATAGATGGTTATGAGATGAGAAGACTATTTTAGACTATGTTATATTCTATATATCTATGTGCAATAAAAGTACAACACTAAGTAAGCTTCTAGAAAAATGAATCTATTAATGTAACAACCCTTACATGAACTAGGTTTAACTAGAGCTTTCACTTGTGTTTATGGTCTATTAACTACCTCATTTAATGCATGATGTTGACTATGCATGATGATTTTTTATATCAAGCAAGACATTACTTATGGTTCCTTTTCTGGCAAACTTTATTATGTGGGGTTATTGGTCTTCACATGAGCATTAAACATGTAGCCTTGGAAAAAGAATGTTTGTAAGGGTCGTGTATGCTTATGATATGAACTATTGAACATGAAATTCTGATATGGCTCTAAGATTATGTTATCCTTGCTTATATGAACATGTCTTGATAGTGAAGTGACAATTTACTTCTGTCTGCTCTCTTGTGTGAGAATGAAGGCTTTGAAAATGACTTAGTAGGTTTCATAAGAAATGATCTTTTTATCCATGTCTTCAAATGGTTTTATGAGCATATGTTTCCATACTATGGACAACTGGTTGTACTAACTCATATTAATTATATTTTTACTAATATGTCGGTTCGGGCCCGTTGAAGTGATAAAGGTCTATTTGCAAGAAGACTTGGACGTCATTACCTAGTTGGTGAGTCCTCATTGTTTGACTATGGTGCCATTTTCTATATTAGTAGGATTGTTTTGCTTAAAGAGAATTGTTTCTTTCCCTAATTCTTGAGACTATTGTTGTATGCATATAATGGCATATTTTACTTGTGTATGGGATTAAGCAAATCTATGTATTAATATTAAGATGGTTCTATGTAAATGAATGTTTAGTCTATAAAGATGTCTATGAATACTTCCTCAAAAAGGAGTTTTGTGTAAATTTCCTATATGATATGTGAGAAGTCTAAGTAGACTTAATTATTTAAAAGTGTAACACTTCGGAAGTTCATGACTTTGTCTTGGGCCTCACATGATGAACCAAGCCTTAATACAACATTTATAAGCCTAATTTAATGTATTGAAACTAAGTAGGAAGTGGCACAACCAAAATGTCAAAGAAAGACCTTGACATCCAAAAACTAGTGAAATTAAAATAGTAGACATTCCTATATTTCATAAAGGTTTGGGAGTATCATATGAAGTATAAAACTTGTAAAAAGACATTAAATAGGTAAAATAATGTGTATAGGGTATAAACATCCAGTAATGACTCCTCAAGAATCTCCCAAAGGGTCTTTTAGGAGGACCCAAACATTGGCATGGAGGCTTCTAAAGCAGACGCAAACAGCCATGATATGAAAGTCCTTGAGCGTCGCACAACCATAACTTGGTGGGAAAATTTTTCTTCACGAGGCTCACTTCCTCAACTAAGATTTCAGAAAACAGATTTGAATTGCCCCCCGCGATGTGCAACCACTTACCAGATTCATTCGCGTTGTTTTTAAGTTAATTTGACTTCCTAAAAAGACCCGATTAAGTGATGGTTCTTTTGGCTAATATAGGGGATCAATATATATTTAATAAGGGTCAGTTCTAACACATCATTAACCACCTAAACAAATTTTCTCAATCTCTGTCATTCTCTCTAAATTATTTTTCAACTAAAGTACCATTGAACAGAAGTAGAAGTTGGGAGAAAAAGGCGAAGTTCTAATATTTTTTCTTCAAATTCGTGGGAAATCATAAAATAAGGTATGGGCATATTTATTCAAGGATTAGTTTCTTGTTGAAGAACTTCAAAAAGATGAAATTTTGAATTCTACTTTAAGGGCAAAAACCAGGGCTTGCGATCAATTGATGATTTGGATTGTGAAAAGTTGTCATGACCGTAATCTAGACCCAAATGAGACCGGCGTTGTTGAACTCTCCGAGGTCGCAGACAAGCCTATATACGTCATATTTACATCATCTAGGTTAAATTTTGAGAAAAATTTGAACTTTTTTTTATTTAACATTCGTATAAGATATTCAACTTAAATTCATTAATGTTCACATTCAACCATCTAACATTATGATCATCAAATGAAAGTGATAGTTCATAGCTGAATTAAATGTGTAATTTCCAAAACGATACCAATAAAAAATCTGAAATGAAGTAGGAAATGGAACACTAGTGGAACAGTCTCCACTATCTAAGGCCTACATCTAAGCTAGATAATAACAGTAGACAGCCTCAAAAGCATGAGGGCCTACTAATTTCGGATGAAAGCTCCCCGCCCGGATATCTGTAACGTTGTACCATACAATCTAACGTCCACTTGTGCCTCTACTTTAAAATAGATTATGGTATGGAATTAGTACACACTTGTACTAAGTATACGTATATTCAATCACACACCGAGGACATGCATGACAAAGAATAGCTCTTTCTAAACAACATGATTTATCAAAAGTCAAGTTAGTGGACTTGCCAAATTTGGAGCAGGAAAGTCAATGGACATGCCAAATTTTGATTTGGAATGTTATGCCATGAGTGTAACATGCATCATAAAACATATCATTTTGCAAGAAACACATAACATATTTAACATATCATATCACGTAGTTCATATCATTCTTTCATATGCAATGAGACCTTGGGATCATGGACTTGACGTTAGGACTTCCTATAATGAGGGATCAACATATGGGACCGCAACTAGGGAGCCTTCTTTAGAAAACACAAAGTCTGCTTCATTCATTCATACGTACTTCATTTTTCATTCTTTCATATACTAGTTCAGTCACAAGTAATACCTAGATGTAATTTAAGATTCTGATGGTGTTTGTTGTGCAATGACGAAGAATAACCTAGCGTCATTACATAAGTCTATCTATCATCTTGATTATCCTATCCTTATACCTTCGGTATCATTCATTTCCTTATGTGTATAATTTGAGGCTGGCCTCATTCATTCACTCATTGTGAACTTAAACTTTCATCGACATAGATCATGTGAGCATCATTAAATCGAGTGTGAAGAAACGCCAAATCTAAAACAGGTGGAATCACCGGCCAAAGTGACCCAAAACATGCTAGCCTACATGGAACTGAACCCCGCCAGATCTTTATATTGGCAGTATGGGTTCAAAGACTTAGAGATATAAGGAGACTAATACCCAGTATGCCATATAGTCTCAGCTGATGAGAGTGACGTGAACCTCCGCCCTTCCATAAAAGAGGGCATCACCACTCATACATAGCCTATCGGTTCAAAGTATAAAGTTCCTATACATTAACCTCATATGTCATGGAAGCTGGCTCCTAGTATCAGGACATCATATTTCAATAGATGATTTCTTATCTCATCATTAGTAATAAGTGTGTGAATCTCAATACTTTCATTAGAGTGTTCATAGAGACTATTTTCTTCATTAGCTTTACACTGTCATAGTTGAGTATGTTTTGGTAACATTTACATATGATCATTTGAGATTTCTCTCATCTATTACATTAGAATCATATCATGTTGTCATCACATTCATTATTATTAGCATATTTTTTATTCATAATTACTCTCCCCTTTTTACGTGAAAGTTCGATTCATCATATGCCAATGCACTTGGCCATTTGTTTGTTTAGCACTCTTACTTAACCCTTCTAAGGTTTCATCATTTCATTACATAATATTTGTTTCATCATATGCCTATGCACTTGGACATTTAGTGTGTTTTACACTCTTACTTAACCCTTCTAGGGTTACATCATTACATTATATACATCTTAAGTTCACATATATTTTTCAAACGTATGTTAGACTTATGGATCTATACATATAATCCATGAGACTTCATTAATAGTTCTTTTAAGTGATTCATATCTTCCTAAGATTATGTGGTACAAGACTTACACATCTTGTATGCATGCCAAGATCTCAATTTCAATCTAAGTAGGCATTATTATTCTCGAACATTTATTTCATGTATGACTTACGTATCAATACAAAATATGTGCAAAGAAACCTTCTTTTCAAAACCCCTGAACAACACTAACATGTTTTTATTCATTTTGGTTTGCTCCATACGGCTTGGGGACCCAAGTTCGAGCTCCAATGCCTTCATTTTATTTTTCACTGAAATCAGAGGATTTGGGATCCGACCCCCACAACCTCATTTACTTTTTATTTTAATTTCATTTAAATTTATCTCCTTTGGCCAAGGGGTTGTGTGTTTGAACCACCACAAACTCTCTTTAATTTCTTTTAATTTTTCACCTTAAATTTACCGAGGAGGTCGTGGTTCGATTCCCAAACCTCACATATCTTTAGTTCATTTTCGTTTACTCTCCTACACTTCCTAGAGGTCGTGGGTTCTAATCCCACGCCTCACATTTCTTTTCTTCAATATTCTTTACTCTCCTTCACTGCTTAGAGGTCGTGGGTTCGATTCCCATGCCTCAATTTTTTTTCTTTTAATCTTCCTTAAATCTGATTGAGATGTGGTGGGTTCGAATCCCACTCCTCTCTTTTCTTATATTTTCTTTTAAGTTAAATTTTACAGCCAATAACATGGTTCGAATCCCCTTCACCACATTTATTTTTAATTCTTCATTTTCATGGATTTTAACATGGTGAGGTCACGGGTTAACTCCTCCATGACCACACTTGTTTTAGTTCTTTTGTTTCAACATTTTAACTCTCTTTGCTTACAAAAATTCATCACTAGAAGCTGGAAATTTTCTTTTAAGTTTTTAGCATCCTTTCATCAAGTTACACCTTAGTTCTTAGGGGAATTTTGTAGTGCATTTAGGAATTTTTAGGTGTGTCTTCATGTATTCGTTTAGCCAAGACATTATCAGTCAAAAAAGCCAAATTTCAACTCAATTGAACATCAAATTTACCTCAACATGTGTACATAAATATTAAGAACTATTATCCTATTTCAAGTCCTAAACCATGAACAATAGCCACGACAACACACACATACACGTAGTAACATTTTCAGACACATCAATATAATTAAAATAATTCAAAACATACATAAAAAAACATAATCAAAACGAGAACACGTTTAATCCCTTGTTTTATGCCAGAAAACATAACCAACCTTTGATTCAATGGGAGCTAGTGACAAAGACATTCAACGGGGTACAATCCTAGTTTGCGAAATGAATATTCTGAACCTTAAGGGTCCTCTTGGGAAAGGTACTAAGACATAAGAGAAATCATACCTTTTTGACATTAAAACCTTGAGTTGATGACCATAAAATTCACTAAGAACACGTTTAAGCCTCCCCAATAGAAACTCCACTCGAATGACAACCTCCCTTAGCCTAGTGTGCGATTAACGTTTATTTTCTTGCGATTTCGTATGAGTTCTTCAAGTGTGAACAACATGGTTTATTTTTCTTATTTTGTATCTTATTTTTGCATAGAAAATACATTAGAAAGAACAAGAGAGATTGAGCATGATAGTTGAGAGATAAACATGAGACAGTGGGAGTTGTTGGAGGCTTTGGAGTCTAGTTTTAGGACTTAGTCAAAAAGGTTTTGTTAATTTAATAAAAATCTCATTTTTATTTTATTTTAAATCAGATAATGAATACTAATTATTAATTATTAACATTAATTCAATATCTTAAATAAAAATTACTTCAATTTATTGCTTTCACCTAGGTTTGAACCTGGGCAGAGCAAGACTTCACTTGAAAAGCCCAATTTCGGCCCTCTCTCCCCAAAATACCCCTCCATCTTATTTATTAAATAATTAATAATATATTTACGGTAATTACAATACTACCCTTATCCTTAAGAAAGACCATTTTACCCTATGACCCACCAAACCTAAGATTTTCCCTTTTTAAGTCTTGTAAAGACTCCTTCACGTAAGTCTTCGTATTCGAGCGCCCTACATGGTTGGACTCAACCTTTCCAATCTCAAATAACTCTCCAAGTTAGTTGGCTTGGTTGTATCAAGAGTTTTGAGGTCTAGTTCTACGCGTATCAATCCGTGTGAACCCTGATCTATTCATAGGCATTCTTCACACATTAAGCATTTCTTATTTTATCTATTTTTAGGGTTGTTACATTATTACACCCTTAGGAACATTTGTCCCCCAATGATACTAATCTTTACTAACAATAAGTAAGTCATCTACAGAATATACACATGCATAGGTAATCAAATACTCCCTATTGGTGAATATCTGATTCACATATTAACATGATGGTGCACATCCTTCAAACCTACTTGTAGTTTCATATTAATAGACTAAGGAACTCTTTCCTAAACTAGTGTCATTAAAGCATACAACATAAGTAAACATATAAATCATACAAATCAGAAACCAACATCATGACTCAAACATATTAACCTCATGCTAGTGCATACACCCCGTACACAGTCAAATACTTGAAGGACTAATTAAGGCTACTCACATGAGACTTCATAAGAGTGGCCTTCCCCTACACCCCTGGATTTGATTGCAAAGAATCGTTGCCTCCTTGGAGCCTTTTCACTTGGACCATTAGACTGAGCTTTCTCTTTCCCTTGTTCTTGACTTCTACTAATTGGACAATCCTTCACCATGTGACCCGGTTTTCCACAACTGTAACTAGCGTTAGTGCCCATCATACACTTTCTTCCATGTAGTTTTCCATACATTTTTGTGTGCTAACTGAGAAATAAAGTACAAAAAAATTAATAATAATAAAATGTAAGGCGCGGGAATCGAACCCATGATCTCAATGAAGCGAGTTGAAGCAAAGGAAAAATAAAAGAAAAGGAATATGAGGCGTGGGAATAAAACCGACAACCTCAAAACTATGAAGGAGAGCAAAGGCGAAAAAAAAAGGTGAGGTGTGGGAATCGAACCCAAGACCTCTTAGGCATATTTGAGGAGGACAACAAAAGAAAAATAAACGAGGAGGCGTGTGGAATTCAAACCCACGACCTTTTAGGCAGATATAAGAAGGAGAATAACAGAAAAATAAAGGGGGAGGCTTGTGGTAAGCGAACCCATGGCGTCTTAGGCAGATTTAAGGAGGAGAATAAAAGAAAAAAGAAGAGAGGCTGTGGGGGTTTGATTTGACAACCTCATAGCCATCAAGAAATAGACAAGGACAAATAGATAAAAAAAAGGGATTATTGGGGTTCGATCCTACAACCCCTCGGCCAAGTAAGAAGTAATTCGAAGGAAAAAAATAAAGAGGAAAAGTAGATGTTGGGGCTCGATCTAGGGTCATAATGTTATGTGTACCAAAATACAATAAATGAAAAAAATGTAAGTATTGTCTAAGGTATTCTAAACTTGGTGACCTTGCCCAAGTTCCATATTGATACATACGTCATTTGTGAATTAAATGTTCAAGAATAATGCAACAGACATAGATTAAAATCGAGATCTTGGCTTACATACAAAATGCATAAGTCTCGTATTACATAAACTTAGGAGATATGAATCATTTGACGAACTGTGAATGAATCCTGATGACTTGTATGTGTAGACCTATAAGTCTAGAATACCTTTATAACAAGTGAACCTAAGTTATGTAATGAAATTATGTAACCCTAGAAGTGTTAAGTAAGAGTGTAAAAAACACTTAAAGGCAAACTGCATTGGCAAAAGATGAAATTAATAGGATGTAAAGAAATGATGAAACCCTAGAAGGGCAAAGTAAGAGTGTGAAACACACAAATGGCCTAGTGCATTTGCATATGATGAAATCAACATTCACGTAACAAGGGGTGAGCAATTTTGAAGAGAAAATATGCTAATGTTAATGAATGTCATGACAACATGATATGAGGCTATTGTAAAAGATAAGAGCAATCTCAAATGAGTCTAAGTAAATGTTACCAAAATGTACTCACCTATGAGAGTGTAAAGTTAATGAAGAAACAAATTTCTATGAACACCTTAATTGACTTACTGAGATTAAAACACTTAATACTAATTATCAGATGAAAAATCATTTATTGACCTATGATGTCCTCATACTTGAAGCCATTTTCCATGAAGTATCAGTTGAATGTAACAAAACTTTATAATGAGCACCGATAGACAAGCTTAAAGCGGCGATGCCTTTTTTAGGAAAGGTCGGAGGTTCACGTAAGTCCCTTGAGATGAGACTGTACAGCATGTCGGGTAGGAGTCTCATTATATCTCCTAGTTATTGAATCTATACTGCCAATATAGGGATCTAGCACGGTTCGACTCTCTATATACGCTAGCATTGGTCGGGTAACTTTCGCTTGTGATTCCACCTCTTTTTTGTGTGGGGTTTAACACTTGATTTAATGACGCTCACATGATCTAAGTCAGTTAAGGTTAACGTTCCTAAAGAAAGAATGAGGGGAGCATCAAATAATACACATATTGAAATTAACGATACCAAAGGTGTTAGTATAGGATAATCAAGAGGTGAGCTAGACTTAAGTAATGACAGTAGGTTATTCTTGGCCATTGCACAACGAACCTGATGAAAGTCTTAATCTACATCCGAAGTATGAATAGTTTTTGCACTAGTATATAAAAGAATGAAAATGAAGTACATTTGAATGAATAAAGAAGACTTTGTGTTTGCTAAATAAGGCTCCCTAATTGAGGTCCCATATGTTGAGCCTTCATTTTAGAAAGTACTAATGTCAATTCCATGATTAAATGTCTCATGGCATATGAAAGAATGATATGAACTATGTGATATGATATGTTTAATATGGTATGTGTTGTTTGCAAAATCATAAATATGACGATGCATGTTACTCTCATGGCATGACTTTCCTAATTTAAATTTGGCAAGTCCACTGACTTGACTTTCAATAATTCTTATCGCTTGGAGAGAGATATTCCTAAGTATGGATGCCGTTTGTGTGTTCTTGCATATACCCATAATTAGTAAAAGTGTGTACTTATCCTATACTACTCTATTCTTTTATGTGCAAATACAGGTGGACTTTACAACTTACAATACCACGCTACAGCTATACGGACGTGTAGCATTCATCAAGACTTGGTCGATCCTCATGCTTTCAAGGAAGCTTGCTCATTATATTCTATCTTAATTATAGGTTTGAGTTAGTAGAGTATATTCCACTAGCGTTTGTTTGTCAATTATTTTCAGACATTGTATTGGTACCATTATGGCAACTTTATATTCTATGCAGACATGACATTTTCATTCAGTTGAGTATCTTCATATTAGATGGTTGTTGTGAACGATTATGAACTGATGTAGATAAATCTTGTATGAGTATAACGTATCCTACTATGAAGTCTATGTATACTTCAAGTAACTATAAGTTTAAAATTTTCCGCTAAAATTAACCTAGATGATGTAATGATGATGTATGTAGGCTTGTCTATGACCTTTGAGAGGTCAACCACGCCGGTATCGTCTAGGGTCTAGACTCTAGTCGTGACATAGCTTAAATAAAAATGACTTTAATTCATTGCATCAACCTAGGTTCGAAACCGGGTAGAGCAAGACTTCACTTCAAGAGCCCAACTTCAGCCCTCTCTCCCAAAAACACCCCTCCACCTTATTAGTTAAATGATTAATTATATATTTAGGTTAATTATGATTCTATCCCTTATCCTTTAAAAAGACAATTTTACCCCTAGACTCTCCAAACTTATGATTCTCCCTTTTTAAGTCTGGTAAAGACTTTTTCAAGTAAATCTTAATATTCAAGGGCAATACATGGTTGGACCCAACCTTTTCAAGGTCAACTAAATCCCCACGATAGTTGGTTTGGCAGTAGCAAGGGTTCCGAGGTCTGGTTCTACACGCTTCAATCCGTGCAAACCCTAGTCTAATCATAGGCATTCTTTACACATTAAGCATTTTTTATCTTATTCATTTTTAGGGTTTTTACATTATCCCCCCTTTAGGAACATTCGTACCTGAATGACACTACTCTTTGCTAACAATAAGTAAGTCATCTATAGAATGTACGCATGCATAGATAATCCAATACTCCCCATTGGTTACTATCTGATTCTCATATTAACATGATAATGCACATCCTTGAAACCTACTAGTTGTTTCACATTAATAGTCTTAGGAACTCTTTCCTATACTAGTCTAATCAAAGCATACAACTTAAGAAAATATATAAATCATAGAAATCATCAACCAAGATGATGACTCAAACATATTAACCTCATACTAGTGCATACATACCATACATAGTGAAATACCTGAATGTCCTACTAAGGCAACTCACCTGTGACTTCACTAGAGGTGCCTTCCTCTGCGCCCTTAATCTTAAGTGAGAAGAATCGTTGACTCCTTGGAGCCTCTTCACTTGGACCATTGCACTGAACTCTCTCCTTCCCTTGTTCTTTACTTCAGCTAATTGGACAATCTTTCACCATGTGACCCGATTTGCCACAACTATAAGAAGTGTTAGTGTACATTATACACTCTTCTCCATGTAGTTTGCCATACTTCCGTGATGGTGGTCTCTCCTAAGGTGTATCTACTTAATGGTTTCTCTTAAATTTTTACTTAGAATTCCTATCATAGAGACCCTTGGATGATCTTGACTCCTCTTGGTGGAAGATCCCCTTCTTAATCCTGGGTTTATCCCTGATTTCAATACTACTCTTCCTTGAATAATTCTTCTAAGCTTGACTTGACCAGTTCCCTGCCCTAGTGTGCTTTCTCATCTCGTTTTCCTTCACTTGCTGGACATGGACCATAAGAATGGAAAGGTCTATTTTGATATGCAGCATAACTTCCCTACACTCTACCTCGAGATCCTCAGCAATCGCTCTCACAAATCTACTCATCTTGTCTCTGTAGTTAGACACAAATGAAGTGGCATACTTGGATAATTTCACAAACTATAAGAAATACTCCCTAACTATCATCGATCCCTTTTTGAGGTTGATAAACTCCTCAAACTTTGCCTCTCTTTTCTCCCTGGGGAAAAATGTCTCTAGGAAGGCTGTCTTAAACAGATCCCACGTGACTGGAACTCCTCCCAAAGCTCGTCTATCATGGCACATCTTTTACCAACTCTGTGCAACATCCGTGAGCTAATAGGAAGCCAGCTGAGCCTTCTAAGTATATGTGGCCCCCACGTCCATAAAAATCTTGTGTACCTCATCTATGAATTCTTGCAGATCCTCTGAAGTCTTGGACCCTTTGAAAATAGGAGGAATCATCTTTGTGAAGTCTCGTAGCGTGTATAGCCTCATATGAAGATGAAAGTCTTAGAACACTTTTTCAAGATCTAAAATAATGTATTTGAATCGTTAAGGAGGCTTTACAGTCAAAACTTTGAGAAACGACCAGGACACCTGGTGAGTTGGTAACTTTTACTAGTGTTGGTCTAGGATGGTTTCAAGAAATTCCTAAAGGGTTATTCATGGTAAGGTTATAGGAGTGGAACTAGGTTCCTAAGAAGGGGTTTAAGGAAGCAAGGTTAAGGGAGTAGTGCAAAACATCAAGGGCAACCCAAATCCAAAAGTCCAAGGCTGCCCAAGAAGGGAGGCTGTTGCCTCAACCTTCATGAGCATGACCACAGCTTGTGATCATGACCAATGCCAAGTGCGAACTCGTGAGGATTCCTTGGCCAAAGGGGTAGGTGACATGAAGGGACAACTACTTTCTAAGACATGAAGAACCACTTCACGACTCATGGTGCACTTGACGAAGGAAGGGGGCAGTCATGAACCTAACTTATCCTTTTAGTGGAAAATTTGTAGGGTGTTCGTTATCTTCTAACTAAGAGCACCACGATCCACTTAACGGGCTTCGGTGCATGTTCACTGAAACAGGCAAGGGGTCATAAAGATGTCTTAGTGAAAAATAGAGGTGGCTTGTTTGGGAAGTCACTTCCTCACCATCCACGCCCACTACTAAGGTCCATCAAGTCCTTCACGGACCATTATGTCGGGCGTGAAGGTTAGTGGGGATCTATAGTTAATGTTAATTTGGACTCCATTTTTCAAAGTCCAACATAATGGAGGGTATTTAGGGTGTTTTGAGGATGGACTATATATTTATTCTATGTTAGTTAACATCCATTACCCACGGCAAAACTGAAACACAAATTGAAACAGAATTTCTCCTACTTCTCTTTGCATTCTGTATCTATCTCATCCTCCTTTGAAGAATCCAAAAAGCTTTAGGAAGATGACAAAGTCTCCAATATTATTAAACAAATTTTTTGGATAAGCTCCTCAAGGTATGTATTCTTTCACTCAAATGATTACATTCCCCAAGAGGTCAATTCAGAGTTCATTTCTAAAAAACCCAATTCCGAGTGTTTTTCCTCTACAAATGGGTTTTCTTCTATAGTTCAAATTGATGTTTGATCATCACGATTTTTTGTTATCTAACGCTTAATAAGTGTATATTATTGGTTAGTTGAAGTTGATTAATTGCAATTTCATCTGATTCATTTTCTTTTTCTAAATTTTTCAAATCTTTGATCTTACTTATGAATTAATGGGAATTGAGGAATATTTTGACTTTAGACTTGTTTCAACTTTATAATTCATTTCTGGATTGCTTGTTGTTATATGTTTTTGGAATTGAATGTAGTCTTGAATAATTCATGATGAAGCCTATTCCTACAATATTAGGTCATGGATTGATGTTTATTTTGTTAGTGATTATATAATTGACTTATTCTTGTGTTGATAAATATGGTGTATTGATATTAAGCATATTGATGGATATATATTGTTGGTTTTGCGGCAATACAACTATAGAAGGCATTGAACGTGAGTTGTTACGATTTTTGGATCTTGATCCTTACTTCAATTATGATGCCTTATACTTGATGATGATTTTCATTTGAAGTATTACATTCGATTAGATCAAGTAGGTGATGGAATGATGAATGTAATTGAAATGTCTTGACTATATGAATTGTGAGATTATTATTAAGGTATGATGATATAAGATTTATTATCAATCACATATGTACCTTACTATGATATGACGACGACGGTGTGTAATATCATATATAAAGGATTGTAATGAAAGGATATTCTCAATCAATAGTTAATGATCTAATGACTATGATTTACAAGGTCTGATTCTCGTATGACTTAAATTATGTTATGATGATTAACAATGACTTAATGACATTTCAAAAAGGGACTTTAACTTAGAAGCGAGTGAACTATTTACGAAAGGTGTCCCTTCCCAATGCGGGAATGTAGGTTCACAATGGTTCTCATGAGATAGCAATTACAATGCCATTGTGCATAACGAGAATCTCAAGATTATATCCTAATTCTTGAAATATGTTGCCCCCATAGGAATACTAGCTAGCGGATCAACCTAGAATGTTATGTTCATGTTTCTACCCTTCCTTGGAAAGTAGACCACCTTCTTTCATTGAAGGGCATCATGACACCGGATTCCATAATTATCTTACATGGTCTATGTCTGTTAAGGCAATTGTTATTCTAAACTAAAATAAAAGTAATAAACTGAATCTCTTCCAAGTTGATGTACTAACCGATATCTTTCTCTTTGCCCAAAAAAAGTACGTTCGGGTTCTTGAGGTATCAACACAAAATTGTATGATCACTTGGACATCTTTTCAAAGTTGATTGGTGAGTCCTCAATGATAGAGGATGATGCCTTCTATCAAGCTTAGTCGGATTTTCTATAGTCATAAGATGCTCATTCTTTCCTATCATTTTAGATATTGTTGTAATACCTATGTGGCAATTACAATTTTTTTAGGGCTATGCGCTAATTGTCTACTCATTTTATATTGTTTAATGTGAGACAATATATTTGACTAAGTTTTTATATGTTATCTATATTGTCTAAACGAGAAGCCTATGTAAGCCTCTCATACGAGGACTCTTAGTAAACTCCCTATGTAGTATGTGAGAAGTCTATGCAAACTCATTATATAAAAGTTCTAGTGTTTCTGCATTTTTACTGATTATATGTCATGACTATAAGAGGTAACTGTTAGTACTTTCTGAGGACGACGACGCCGGTTATGTGTAGGGGGTTCCCTGGTGGTGACCAATAAGGGACTTTACTCAAATGAACTTTCTTACATTCAACGGGTCTATGATTGATGAAGACCCTCAAGAATTAATGGATGATGTCTACAAGATACTATATTGTGTGGGTGTGTCTTCATGTGAGAAGGACGAGTTTGCCACATACCAACTCAAGGATGTGGCTCAAACATTCTAACAACCCAAAAACGACTATGCTAAGTAAGACCTTAGCATAACTAGAATGCATAGGTTAGACCGGGTTCACACGGCTTGATGCACGTGGAACCATACCCCTGTATCGATACACAAGCCATGTGAACAAACTTGGTGAGTTTGTTGAGCTAGGAAGGGTTGGTTCAAGAAATGTTAGGTCCTCGATCAATAGGATTCACCCGTGTGGGTCTTAACCGGACATACAGGGTTAGTCTTAGGTTTTACAGGTTCTTGGGGTAAAGAGGTAATTTCGGGTCTAGGGGTAGTATTGTAATTAACCTAGGTTTAAATTTGATTAATTTATTAAGATTTTAATTAGTGAAAATAGGTCAAAGCTCGGTGGTCAAATCCAAGTTTTACCAGATATCCACACTCGGGTTCGAGATGAGTTGGAGGCACTAAAGGGGAGATTTAAATTATTTAAAAATAGACAAAAATCAGAAGGGGCATAATAGTAATTTAATAAGTACATTATAATCTTATTTTATCATTTAAATTGTGTTGAAAAAGTCAACAAAAAACTCCCAAGGAAAGAGGCGCACGATTCCCAATAGGAGTGTACTCATTTTGTACTCTTAATTCATTATCTCTTCATCATTTTTCATCTTTACTTTGTAAATTAAAAACAGAAAAATAAACATCCAATAATAAAGAGTTCTTGACTTCATTCATAAAAAATGAAAAAAATTGTATGCCTATGTGCTTTAATAAATCATGTAGAGAACTTCACTTGTGACCAAGAATCAAGGCTCGAAAGAGAGGTTTGTGCGTGGTTTAGGACATGTGGTTTTTGCTAGTTGTCAGAGTTTAAATAGTTATTCTCTCTTGGTCCCTTTCCCAAGAACTCCCTAAGGTTCAGTAGGTATTTCAATCGCAAAACTAAGGTTGCCCTCGTTGCATGCCTGTCATTACATCCTCCGAAAAGTTCATGTATGTGCATGTTTGTTGGTAGAAAATGTTAGGAACGTTTGTGATTGTGTCAATGTGATGTTTTCTGACAACGTATGATCATTTTATGTGTGTCTGATTATATGTATGTTTTATGTTCACGATAATGCTAATAATGTGAGATGTATATTACAGATTGTTTTCAAGAACGTGGTGAATTATGGTCTCTGAAATTGCTGTGTTATTAACATATGGTGATGAAACCGTGATGTTCATGAAAAGTAAGTGAAAGTCATTATCTAAAATTAAATACTAACTGCCGAATTAAAATGAGTCTAAGACTCTAGGTCATGTACATCAATGCACAAAGAAATGATACGGATATATGGACATAAGTTTAGGCTGAAGTATTGGTTAAAGTTGATATAAAAATCCATACCAAATTGTCTAGACTTAAATGTAAGAAAATTAACTGAAGGACCTAATGCTTATTCAGATGACTAGGCTAAATTCAAATAAAGAAAATGCTACATCTACGATTCCAACCCGAAACCTCAAGGTTGTAAAACTAGATGAAGAGGTCTTGAGTAAATTAAAAGGAAATACTATTATGTGTAGTATGGGAATCGAACCCGGCTTTAAGGCCAAATGTGTGAGATGCATAAGTATCATATATATTAAGAAATATATGTTTCCTAAGGGATTCAAACACGGATCCCCTTTACCGAAATTGTGAACCACATAATTCTAACATATATTAAAATGACAGGCATCCACTAGGGATCAAACAAGGGTTTCTTGGTTGAATGTAGAAGATGTATAAGTCTTGCCAAATATGCACTTAATGAAAGTAATCCTTATATATGATATAACCCAAAAGAGTTACTACCATATGTGTCAATTCACAATTAATACGTCAAAAGGAGATGATAAATCATCTAATAAGCCATGACTAACTCATTCTACAATCAATCTTCGATGATGTATGTGTCGAATGTAAATATGAACTTTATACTAAGCATCGATAGGCTAGATATGAGTGGTGAGGCATTCTTTACGAAAGAGCAGAGGTTCACATAAGTCTCATGAGATAAGACTGTCCAGCAAGGTGGGTCTGGTTCTCCTCAAATCTCCTAGTCTTTCAACTGTGTTAAGAACATAGGGAACTAACTTGTTTCGAACCTCTAAAGCTAGCATGATTTTGGTTTTACTTTGGCTACTGACTCCAACTCTTTTTGGTGTGGGGGAGACAACGGATTTAATGAAGCTCACATGATCTATGTTGGTTAAGGTTAAAGCTCATCAAAGTATGCAAGATAATGAAATGAAAGGTACCGGCGGTGTTTGTGCCAGACAATCAATAGGTAAAACCGGACTCAAGTAATGACATTAGGTCATTCTTGGTCATTGCATTTTGTGATCGCAATGAGAGTCTTAAAATTAGTCTTAGGTATAGCTGGTGTTTACATCATCTTATGAATAAATGAAATAAATTTTATGAAGTACTAATGAATGAATAAAGCAGACTATGTGTTTGCTAAAAGAGGGAATCGGGTTGAGGTCCAATATGTTGGGACCTCACTTGAGATGTCATAATTTTACACCCATGATATAAAGTTCGCGTTCGTACGAAATGTATGATATATAAAACATGAGATGTATGTTTTGTAAACCTATGTATGACGTGTGACATATTCATGGTATGACTTTTTATTAAATATTAGGCCAGTCAAGAGACTTGATCTTCTAAAAAAACATATTGATTAGGAAGAGTCATTCTTGTTCATTCATTACCTTTATGTGTTCCTTCATATAACCATAGTTATTACAAGTGTGTACTAATTCCATACAATATTTCTATTTTATTGGTGCAGGTCAGGGGATAGATTAAGACTCTTGAAGCGGTTTGTACATTAGCGTTCTCCAAACCATTTGGTAGATCCTCTTTATTTTGAGGATGCTACAGTCTCAGGTTTTAGTCTACTATAAGTTTAAGATATAGCTAGTGGATGTTATTTCTAGCGTTTCTTTTGTACTTTCATTTCAAATCATTGTAAAAAGGTCGTGTTTTGCAAACTATTTATGATATATTTTGAATTGATTCTTATGATAGATTATGTTTGTGAAGTGCGCCATAATCATGACTTAGAGACTACGCGATGGTTGGAAATCTTCCCTTTTTCTACTATTTATCTTGCTAACTAGAGCTTTGATACTTTGTTTAATTTTAAGTATCTAAATTCCGTCATGTGTGAATGCATAGGAGAATACACACAAGAATTAGAATGGTTGTGGCAGAATAATCTAAGGCACTAGACTAAAAATCTTGTCTTCCAAAGAAGGGGCCATAATGGAAATGCCCAGCATGAACAAAAGACGTGTAGTGAGTTTGGATGTTCGTATGGAGGTGAATGCATGGTATGTTATAAAGCCTTTTATGAGTACTAATGAAGAGATAAATGCTAAGGTGGATGCACACCAACTCAAGGATATGGCTAAGGTATGAATTTACTTCATAAGTGTTATGATACAATACACTCTAGAAAAGGGGTAGTAAGGTTTCAGTTGCTAAAATGAGTTAGAGTTTAGATTGAAAGGGCGTGGTTCAATTCCATCAAGCCAAATAGTTCCAATATGAAAACCAATAAGATGTTATATACGAGGTAATTGTATCACTTAGTTAGAATCAATTATGTAGATCAAGAAGTTCGTTCCATATACTCTGTGTTAATAATGAATGAGTTCCCAGATGTCTTTCTGGAAGATTTACCAGGAATCCCTCATGAACGTTAGATTGCCTTTGGTGTTGATTTAGATCCCAACACCAAACCAATTTCTATTCCTCCATATATAATGGCACCAACTGAACTCAAAAGTTGAAGTTGCGGGTAAAAGGTATACTTGATAAGAGTTTCATCCAACCGAGCACATCTCCTTAAGGTGCTCCACTTTCGTACTTAAAGAAAAGGATGGAACCCTTAGGATGTGCATCAATCATCGGCAACTCAATAATGTCTACAAAGAATAAGTACCATCTTCCCAGAATAAACAATCTACTTGACCAACTTAAAGGTTAGTGTTTTTTCTCCAAAATAGATCTTCGGTAAGTTTATCATCAACTTAGAGTGAGGCAGGAAAACATCCCTAGGTTGCCTTTTCATATTAGATATTGGCATTATTAATTTCTTGTCATGTCATTTGGTCTCTATAGTTCACATTGCGCGTTTTTAGAACTTATGAATAGAGTCTTCTGTGAGTACCTTGATTACATAGTATTCATAAATGACATCCTCATATATTCTAAAGTCTATAGAAGATCATGAAGTACACTTAAGAAAAACATTGCAAGTACTTAGAGAACATCAATTTACGCAAAGTTCAGCAAATGTGAATTCTGGTTGATATCAGTGACATTCCTTGGTCATGTTGTGACTGACCTGGGTGTAGAAGTTGATACTAAAAAGGCTGAGGAATCGAAGAAATTGGTAGAGACCCCTTACTCCTACTGATATTAAATGTTTTCTAGATTTGGCCAATTACTATCGCAGGTTTGTGGAAGGCTTTTCCACTACAGCTGCTCCATTGTCAGCCGTGACAAAGAAGAAGCTGAAGATTTAGTGGTATGACAAATGTTAGAAGAATTTCCAAGAGCTCAAAGACCGACTCACCTAAGCCTTAGTTCTCAAGTTGCCAAGGAGTGGTGCAGGATATCTGGTGTACTCTGATGCTTCACGGGTAGGTTTTGGATGTGTTCTCATGCAAGATGGCAAGGTTATAGCATATGCATCAAGACAGTTGAAAATCAATGAAAAGAATTATCCTACTCATTGTCTTGATTTAGCTTATTTGGTGTTTGCATTAAAAGATTAGATACATTATTTATATGGTGTACATGTTTTTGTATATACTGACCATAAAAGTCTTTAGTATGTTTTTACACCGAGGGAATTGAACCTTGGTCAGAGAAGATGGCTAGAATTTCTTAAAGATTATGACATAAGTGTATATTATCACTTGGTTAAGACCAATATAGTTGCTTATGCGTTGAGTCAATTGAGCATGGTCAGGATGTGTCATGTTGATGAGGAGAAGAAGGATTCGGTTAAAGAGGTACACCAATAAGGTAGATTGGGTGTATGGCTTGCAGATGCACTAAGTGGGGGTGTTTCATTTAACTCAAGTTCCGAATACACATTTTTTGTAGATGCTAAAGCCAATAAGCATCTCGACCCAGTACTCGTGGAGTTGAAAGACATAGTATTTAGTAAGTTGAACAAATCATTTTCTTTAAGAGGGTATGTTGTACTCAGGTATTAATATAGTATATGTGTGCCCAATGTTGATGGTTTGAGGTCTAATATTTTTGCATAGTCTCATACTTCCAGGTATTCCATTAATCTAGGTGACACCAAGATGTACTATGACCTTATAGAGATCTATTGGTTGGAAGGCATGAATAGACATATCTTAAAATTAGTGGAGGAGTGTCTGATTTACCAACAGGTTAAGGCCGAACACCTAATGCCTTGTGGTTTCACTCAGATGATTTAGATTCCAACATGAAAGTGTGAGGATACAAATATGGATTTTGTGGTTGGTCTGCTAAAGACTAGGAAACTACATGATTCCATTTGGGTTATTGTTTCCAGAATGACCAAGTCCACTCACTTCATACCTGTGAAGTCTATTTACAATGCTAAAGATTATGCAACGCTTTATATTGATGAGCACAATTTATCATTTTTTTAGAGATCCTTCTAAAAGTGCTTGGGTACACACTGAAGCATAGTACTGCTTTTCAAACTCAAATGGATGGACAAGTAGAGCATACTATCCAGACCCTTGAAGACATGTTTAGAGAATGTGTTACTGACTTCAAGGGGAGTTAGGATGATCACTTGTCGTTGATAGAGTTCTCTTACACTTATAGCTACCATTCCAGTAGAAGAATCGCACCTTTTGAAGCACTACATGGCAAAAGAGGTAGGTCTTCGATTGGGTGATTTGATGTGGGAGAATCTACCATATTTGGCCCTGAGAAGGTGAGAATTATCAAAGGTAGATTGGCTACCGCTTACAGTCGTCAAAAATCCCATGCAAACAACAGAAAAAGAGCTCTAGAATTAGAGGTGTGTGATCAACCCTACTCAAAGATATCACCTAGAAAGAGGCGACGAGGTTTGGTAAGAAAGGTAAGTTAAATTCGTTGTGTATATGTCCTTATGAGGTCTTGTAGCGAGTAGGAAATATTGCCTACAAGTTGAAGTTACCTCAAGATTGTGCTTCTCTCCATCTAGTGTTTCACGTTTCAATGCTCATGAAGTGTCTAGGTGATCCTGCATCCATCCTTCCTTTTAAGGGGTTAGGAGTTGATGAGAACATTTCTTAAGAACTGATTCCAATTGAAATTTTAGATCGTAAATAGAAGCGTCAGAGGAAAAAGGAGGTTGCCACCGTGAATGTTCCATGGCGGAACGAGCTTGTTGAGGGTGTAACATGGGAGGCATAGGCTAATATGAGATCCTTCTATCGTCATTTGTTCAGTTCTTGAGGTTAGATATTCTTCTCCTAATGTCTGGTTTATGTTTACGAACCTCTGAATTATAAGTGTTGTAGGCAACTTGGTGTTATAGGTCGCTAATCGTATGTTTTATAATAGCACTTTATGAGTTGAAATGAAATTCTATTTGCAATTTATGTTGTTTTTTTTCCTGTACCATAAGCATGTTTTCTTGTGTTGCATGATTTGTGATGTGCAATAAATTAAGTGTGATTGAGAAGAAAATTCCTCAAACTCAAGTATGAAGACTTAGATAAGCTTGAATAGTATGCACCACCAAAATAAGTGTGAATCAAATGTTCAAAAAGGAGAAGTATTTAAGTATGATGAAGTAACATTCGAAAGTAACCATCCTTGATTAAATGATTGTAGTTTTATTCTTGAAGGAATGTTCCTTCTTTGGTCTCCGATCCTAGGGACCAAATGAGTCATTTTGTGACGGGAGTGTCGGGGGGCTTACAGGACGAGTTCCAATCGGCCATGCATATGACAACATGAATATTTCCCGTCTTATGCTTTATGCAATAAGGGTTGAGGAGGCAAGGGCTAAGCAAAAAAGAAGAGATGCTAAGATAGCAAGGTCATTTGATGGAGGTTCTTCAAATAATAGGCTTCAAATACAATACAATCCTAGATTTAAGAAGCGGGTTTCTAATTAAGTTCCGTCAAAATTCCCAAGAGCTAGTGGTATAAGGTGTCTAACCGAAAATTTTGAAAAGTAAAAGGTACTATTTCACCAAATGAGAACCACACTTGCGAAAAGTGTGGTAAAATGTAGTATCTTTATTGCCTTTAGGGGACAAATAGTTGCTTTAGTTGTGGAAAGAGTGGTCAAAAGATGAGACATTTCCCAAACATAAAGAGTCAAGAAAAGGGTACTGTCGAAGCTCAAGCAAGTAGTTCTAGTGATGCACAAAAGAAGAATAGCTTCTATGATCTCCATTCTAGGGGATTGTCAAGCGAAGCGTATGATACAAACCCTTGACAATATGCTTAGGGCGTGCATAATTGATTTTAAATGAATTTGGGATAGACATTTACCTTTTGTGGAGTTCGGCTACAACATTTATTTTCGTTAATCCATTTCCATTGCTTCCTATTAAGCCTTGTATGGTAGAAGGTGTAGGTCTCCTATTGGATGGTTTGAAGTGGGTGAACCATCGCTTCATGGAACCGAGTTTATTTACAAGACTTTAGAAATGTTTCACATCATAAGGAACCTATTGCAAACGGCCTATAGTCGGCAAAAATCTCATGCCGATCATAAGAGAAGGGATTTGGAGTTTGAAGAAGGTGATAAGGTGTATTTGAAAATTCCTCCAATGAAAAGGGTGGCTAGATTCCGCAAGAAAGGGAAGTTGATTCTTTGTTATGTGGGTCCCTAAGAAATCTTGCAAAGGGTTGGTAAGGTTTCTTATGAATTCAAATTTCCTAGTGAATTGTCTTCGAATCATCTGGTTTTCCATATTTCTACGTTGAAAAAGTGTATTGGTGATCCCGAGTTCATTCTTCCAATTGAGGGTCTTTGTGTCAAGGACAACCTCTCTTTTGAGGATGTTCCGGTTCAAATTCTTGATAGACAAGTCAAGAAGTTGAGAAACAAAAAGGTGGTTTCCATAAAGGTTATTGAAAAATCATCTAGTTGAGGGTGAAACATAGTAGGTTGATGCCGACATGAAGTCCCGTTACCTTTATCTTTTCGATAATTAAGTTAAGTCATCCTTTTTAATAATATAAAATGACTAGAAGTCAAAGTTAGTTGATTTTTGGGTGGAGTTTTGAACGTTATGTATTTTTGAAGAACTAACAGTGAAGTTACTGTAGTATTTCTCTTAAAAACATGAAATTTGGCTTTTTTCTTTTTTTGAGTTATGTTGTGTATTTTGATATGGTGGTTCTTTATGAAATAATATGTAGCATGTTGTTATTTTGAAATTTGTGCAAATTGACTCATGTAAAGTATGTTAAGCTCATAAGTGTTGTGAGAAGGAAATGCCTCATGATGATGTGTTTTGAGCCTTATATGTGGTGAATTTTGATATTTTCTTTGTTGAAATATTATGATTTATGTGGATTTGATATTGTTGATTGGTAGGGCTGCTAGACTTGAGTGAATTCCTTCCTTCAAAGAGTTTTGGTGTCATTCGGGAAAAATGTTCCTAATAAGGAGATAATGTAAAACCGTGAAAATCGAGGACGTGTCATAAAGCCTACCATAGGTGTCGTATGGTCTAAGTACTTTTTATAATTCCATTTTAATGGATATAGGTTATTTTGGAGGCTTAACAAACAAAACGTCCAAAAACGTCCATGACGTCTGAGAAGTTGGTTCAAAGGGATGTTAGTGTTCCTTAGCGTATTTGACTAACTTTTATGAGTCGAAAATGTAGGAAAATTGTTGGAAAGGTAGATAAAAGTTGTTTGAGTGGTTTCCTGGTTGATTTGTCTAGGTTTGACTCCCAAGGACCAGCCAAGAGCCCTTGAGGAGGAAACTTGTAGTTTGATGCAACACAGCCTGGCAGTGTGCATTGATGGGACAAAAGATGGCTCGTGTGTGGATCCACGGGGCATTAATGCAACCGTCATCCCAACATAAACTGGTGGATAATTCCCCTTCACCATCATGGCCTTTTAACTCATTAATAGAGTGAAGAGGTGCAGGCTACAGTTCGTGAGTGCATCGACGAGGCGTCCATGCAACCGTCGTCCCATACTTAGACCATTGGAGAAAGTCCTTCGCTTTTATAGGCTATGCAAAGATGGCATAGTGAAGGACGGAGGGGGGATGTATGTCAACTCACAGACGGGCCGTAAGCTGGGTCTACCCCTTGCCTCCACAGTCCCTGACCAAGACAACAAAGTGCAGGACAGAGAGGGGTATCGTCTGTGAGGGTCCTAAGTTGCTCACATTTTTTGTTCAGTTTATTTAATTAATTAGATTGTTTAGGGGTTAGTTGGAGATTAACGAGAGATAAATAAACTTGATTTAAGTCCCACTATAATACCCTGGACGCTCATTAACATAAAGACAACTCACAAATAAACTCTCTTCCTTCTATCTTATTTCTCCATTAACATGAACACACCATTGAAGACTAGCAACGTTAAGGTATGGATTCTATTCACCTTTGATCCTCTTTCCTCAAAGGGTTCCTTCAAATAGATTTAAAAAATTATGTTTTCTAATAGGTTTCATCCAATTACGAAATCGATGTTATGATTTGACTTGTGACTGATTTCTTTAGTATATATTGAGTAGATTATCATGTAATTCTACTTGTTTATGGTAATTGTTGATGATTTTGTCTAAATTGAAGAATATGTTCCTCCATCCCTAACCCTAGGTAGTGATTTTGACCTATATTGTATTCTGATCATTCAATTGAGTTGGGTGTTGATTTGATTACTATCCTATGGATTTATTATGATTAAAGTAAGATGAATTATAGTCCAATAATGCTAGTTCTTGAGATGTTATTTAGGTTATGAATTATAGTGAGAAATTAGCCTATGTATCTTGTCTCAAGTTGTGATCTAGATTTGAATTGTGCTATAGAGATGCAATTGGCCTTTTTATTATATTGGTTATCATTATGTGATGATGTTGCTCTCCATGTTGGATTGACCTATGGTTGATGGTAAGACCTTGATGATAAAATATTAGGAAGACTAGGTAAGTCTTACAATCTCTATCTTTACATCCAATTGTGAGTAATTTTTTTATGTCATGATATTACTTTTGAGTATGAATTATAAGAGGATAACATGATTGTATGATGTTGAATTAAAATGTGTTAATTTTGTTTTGCGGTTGATTATGGTGTATGTGATATAAGGATGGTGAAAACTATCAATGTGCCTTAATATTTTGTGAAATGTTAATGTGTTAACCTCACTTATATGAATTGTGATGAAAGGACATATACTCATACAATTCTTATTGAGCTATTAATTATGATGATTATATAAGGGGTAGATCCTATGCCTTAATTAAGCTATAATTGATGATTAAAGGCTTAAATAAATTTCAAAAAGGGTCTCTCGTTTAGCACCGAGTGAACTAGATTGAAAAGTGTCCCTTCCCACATAAGGAAGGTAGGAACACTATATTAATCTTGAGATTGGTGACTATAATTTACGGTGCATAAAGAGGGTCCCAACTATGTATCCTTGTTTTTGAACTATGTTTCCCCCATAGGAATACTATCTAGTGGATCCACATAGTTTCGATGTTTCATGTTTCAATACTACGCTGGCAAGTAGTTCACCTTCTTTCGGTGTAGGGTTTTATGATACCGGATTCCACACTAGCTCATATGGTCTATGTCCGTTAGGGCATAATATCCCCAAAAGGTAAAACGAATTAAAGGACTTGAACAGTAACTTGAATAACCTAAGGGGTCTAGTTTAGTCTAGGTAGGGATATGGTACTCTACTTAAACAATGCATTAGTTAGCCTCGAGGGGAATCTTAGGATGAGGTTCTTATAGATGTTAATGCTATGATAATATATGATGAATGTATAATGCCCAAGACACATTGTCTATACTATGTGTTGATTAGTTCAGTTATGAATATGCCTTGTGTTGTAATGTGAATATATGATGAAATGTAAAGCTAAATGCATGACTAATAAAGTTCGACATTGCTCATGTTTTCTTGTTCAGGAAACTTGATTGGGTAAAATTATGTGGCTTTGATTGGTCATTGCACTTGTTGACTTTTTAAGGACTTGTAAGTAGTTCTCTTGCATATTATGATATGTTTAACTCTTATTCGTTCTTGTGATATTATTCCTTTATGTTAGGGTTGTATTAAATCATGGTTTCAAGTATGTTAGGCTAAGTATTACTTGTTGAGATAGTAATCATGTTTGGTTGGTTGATATGACTTACTTCACTTTGCATTAAGTCCCTAAAAGGGTAATTTCGTATTTTTTGATAAAAAGTCCTTTTTAGCATATTTTGCTTGTGTATGTGAGTAAGATCCCATACTTAGTATATGTGGAGACCTAAGCCCATTTTCTTCCCTTTTCCCAAACATTTTCAGTTCCGGTCGTTCAAGAGTTTTGAAGGTGACATTGTTGAAGGCTTGGATTCTACCTTTTATCCAAATAGGGTATGTCCTCGACTTTTGAGGGCAATATCATCCTCTACCTTACGGATTTTGTTGTAAGAATATTGACTCTTCCATGCCTATCCTTCTTAATTGAATATTGTACTTTTGCATGACATATACATGGTCTTCTAGGATTGATGAAGGGCTATGCCCATATTGTAATATTCATTTAGAGCGTATGAGATGAGACAATCATTGATACTATTTCTATATTTTACGTATATGTATGTGCAATGAAGTAGAAGGCTATGTAACATTCCTATACAAAGGGTCTCTGTATACTCGTATTAATATATGAATGTGTATGTAGAGGTATATGTAAATCTCCAAGTAGTGAGAATGGAAGTGTTGAATTTTTCCGCATTTTTCAACCGATGAATGTAATGACATTATACTAAGAGACTAGTATTTGTCCTTAAAAAGGATGATGACGCCTGTTACGTCTTGGGGGTAAAACCCAAATGTGACATCATGAATGTGGTTATAGTTACAATGATCAAAGAGAAGCCACTTTTAAGCTCTCCGCTCTAGGGGTGAGGAAAACGAATCCCCCGATGTGTCCATCGCTATGTAATTAGTCCTCTCTATTTATGTTTATGCGTTACTTTATCCCGGTGCTACATGATCATTTATAACTCCTATAGTAGCTAAAAAATTTGATGTTCCACTAGTATTTTTATGGAACTATTTTTGGTTACAACCCTGACTGGTGACTCCGTTGTGACTAGAGTGTTTTTATGAGTTGTCCAATATCTTTTCCCAATAGAGTTACGCGGATGGATTTGGTAGATCTAGATATGGTAGATTTCTATGTTATTTTAGGAATTGATATGTTGCATACTTATTGTGCATCCATAGATTGTCGAACAATATTGGTTAAGTTCAATTTTCCTAATGAACTTGTCTTAGAGAGGAACAAAGGTAACTCAATTCCTAGAGGTCGTACCATTTCTTGTCTAAAATCATGTAAAATGATATCTATGGGGTGTATTTACCATATTTTAAGAGTCAATGGTCTTGAGTCCCACGTACCTTTTTTTGAGTTGATCCACGTAGTGAAGTACTTTCTAAAGTCTTTCCCGATGACTTTCCAGGAATTCCTCTGAAGCAGGAAATTGAAATTCATAATTAATTTATACCGAATATGAATCCCATCGAATGATTTAAAGCTTCAACTGAAAGAGTAATTAGATAAAGGGTTTATCCAACCTAGTATTTCACCATGGGGAGCTCCGATGCTGTTTGTTAAGAAGATGAGCATTGATTATCACCAACTCAATAAGGTCACTATTAAGAACAAGTAACCTCTCACTTTCATTGACGACTTGTTTTATCACCTCCAAGGGAATAGGTAAATTTGTATGATCGACTTTAGATCGTGGTATCACCAAATTAGGGTGAGAGGTGAGGATGTACCTGAAAAAACATTTCAAACATGGTATGGTAACTATTATTTCCTAGCAATGTCTTTTGGTCTAAAGAATGCCCCCACGACTTTTATGGACCATATGAATAGGGTGTTCCGAAACTACCTAGATTCCATTGTGATTGTCTTTATTGATGTCATCTTCCTAAATTCGAATAATGAGGGTTATCACATGGACCTTTTGAGGGTAGTATTCCAATATGTTAAGGAAAACAAAATATTTGCAAAGTATAGTAAGTGTGAGTTTTGGATGATATTAGTGGTGTTCCTTGGTCGTATTATCTAAAGTAAGGTTATAAAGGTAATTTCAATGATAACCGATGTAGTTAAGAATTGTCATAGACCATTGATTGCAATTGGCATTAGAAGTTTCTTGAGTTTAGTCGAGTACTATAGGAAGTTTGTGGATGAATTTGCGTCAATGTATTCTCCTTTGACTACCTTAACCCAAAGGAGTGTTAAATTTTACTTGTCGGCGGTATGTGAAAGAATATTCCTAATATTGAATGATAGACTTACAACTTCTACGATGTTTACTTTACAAGAGGGTACCAAGGGTTTTGTGGTTTATTTGATGCATCCCGAGTGGGTTTGGTGTCACATATGCGAATACTTCAAGACCTAACCGGAGTCACTGTACTCTTTGAGGACTAAGACTAGCCTCTTAGCTTACATCATTAAATTTATATGCAAAAATTAGCGGAAATTTAAAACATTTTACTACTTTTATATTGAGGTTTACATACATATTTACATGCACTAATAGATATATATCAAGCATACATAGACCCTTGGTATATGAAGAATACATAGTCTTCTACATTTATTTCACATAAATATATATCGAATATAACATAGACTTAAATAGTTGTCTCATCTCATAACAATCTACTAATAGTATATTAAATTGGGCATAGCCCATATATTAAAGAAACAAGACCACATATAGATCATTCAACGTTTAGTATCTAAATGAAGAGGAAAGAACAAATAAGTCTTACTACTAAAAAAACATTATAGGCTATACAGTGGCATCACCGCGGAAAGTAGTCATTTGCCCTGTTTAAATGATTTAGAAATCAAGGTCCCCATCAAGTTGTTTTCCAAGTTATCTTCAACGACAGGAACCTAAAATGTTTGTGGAAAAAATGGGGATAGTGCACCACTTGTACTAAGTATGAGACCATATGCACACATGTCATGAAAACATGCTAATATAGGACAATTCATTATGTAATAAACTTACTTTGAAAAGATTTATGTACATTCAACAAGACCATACCAAATCAATATGAAATAAAAACTAGTCAAGTAGACATGCATATCATGTAATTTAATACATATAGTCAAAGCAACTCTACCGTCAAGTCATAACCTCAACAACCATGAATAAGAGTTCTTTATAACATAACAAAAGCAAGAAAATTTCCCACAACCCCCTATCATGTGCCCCGTAACCGTACGTAATCATGTAACTTAACAAGAATCGTGAATAACCTCATACTTCACATAGCATATCATTTAACGGTACATCTCATCATACTTTAACAATGTATACTAACACATATTCAAAAGTGACACCAATCAACACATAGTATATGCAATGTGCAAGTTCATTATATACATGTCATATACCATCATAAGCATATTCATACATATTAACACTCTCATAAGACTTCCCTCAAGGCTAACTAGTGCAATGTTTAAGTAGACTCGCACACCCCTACATAGACTAAGATAAGCCCATTATGTTATCCTAGTTAGAGTTCATTCCTTTAAGTCATTTTACCTTTTGGATCCACCAGCTAGTATTCCTATGGGAGAAACATAGTTCAAGAACATGGATATATAGTTGGGATGTTGTGTATGCTACATGCATTGTAGTATCCAATCTCAATAGTACTTAAGTGATATATCTTCCCTATGTGGGAAGGGACACTCCTCACTCAAGTTCATTCAGTGCAACGCTAGAGTCCCTTTTGAAATGTCTTTAATGTTATCATCATAGCTTAATGTAGGTCAAAGGGTATAACCATTGTATAAAAATCATCATCATGTTAGATCCATAATAATTGCATAAGTATTGTCCTTTGAATACAATTCCTATAGGTGACGTTAGCACATTAACTTTTCCATATCATAATAAGGCATATTGGTAAATCATCATCATCCTTATAACATTTACATCTTATAAAACTCCTCCAAAAAAATAATCAAGACATTTCAATTAAACATCATAACAACCATAAATTTCCTAATACGGCATACTCAAATAAAATATCATGACTTAATCACAATTAACAATAATTGAAATAAGGAATAGGGATAGAAGACTTACCAAGTCTTCTTCATGATTCATCACCAAAGTATAACCATAAAACCTTACTCAACATATTTAGGATGTAGTATCATCATATAGCCATAACTAAAATAATAAAACAAACCAATTGAATCAGTATATCAAAATTCATCATTAGTTCATAGCTTACATTAAGATACTTAGGTCAATTCACAACATACTTCATAACGTAGATCAACTCTCAAGAATTATCATGATAGGTCTATAATTTATACTCATGTATTAATGATTGATCCAACAACATAATATTAAATTTATTCAACCAATAATAAATTCAATTTAAAAATCATTACTCAATTTACAACAAGATCACAACCTAGGATGAAAGGGTAAAGGTCATCTTTTACAAACTAGCCCAATTCATCAAGAAAGATCATAGTTATATTAGAATTAGTTTTAATATATTCAAAATATCCAAATAAAATCATAAAAAAATGAATTCTCAACATCAAATTGGTATTGGATAAAAACCCATTTGAAAACACAACTTTTGAAATCAATTTGATGGAACCATTTAAGGAAAAAGCTGTCAAAAGTGAAAGATATCGCATAAAATACTAATTGATGAGCATTGATGGATGAAATTGAATATTTTTCAGACCTTAAACCCTCCCCTAGCTTTGTGTTCAATAGGGAATTATGTTAGTTTTGGTTAGGCTAATTTTGCTTTATATAGGGTTAAGTGACTTAATTATACCTCAACTAACACCTAATTTACTTCATAACTAATGCAACTAATAAATAAAGAAAAACTAAAATGTGTACTGGAAACAGTCCCTCAAAGACACACCATGATCGACGGATCATGGGTCAATCTACGGCCCGTCCCCCTTTCCTGGTGCACATCCGTCATTTGATTCAGAGACTTGTCCAAATGGACCATTATCCAAAATTTATATGTGTTAATCAAATGATGGAATCGAGACCTCGTCGATCAACCTATACTCCGTTGTTTCCCTTTGTAGGTGAACACTGACCAGGCAGTCTTGACCTAAAAAATGCAATGGTCCTCCTTAAAGGCCCTTGGTTAGTCATTGAGGATTCGTGCCTAGATGTTTCGACAATGAAATAAACCTAATACGTGATAGAAACCCTTCATCCATATTTAATCAGTTTTCGACTTTTGAAAGCTACTCAAATTTTCTAAGGCAGGCTAGCACCTCATTGAACTAGTTTGTAGACGTCATTGACTTTTTCAGATGTTTTGGTTTCTAGACTTCCTAAAGGGCTTAGATTCATTATAATATACCTTAAAACATTGTCTACACCACATGATACTTATTTAAGGATCTAGAACACATCTTTAATTTTCGAAGGGTTCCATTATCCCCCCTTCCCCTTAAAAACATTCGTCCCTGAATGACACTAAAAATCTTTGATAGGAAGAAGTAGACTGAAGACTAGCAGCAAAACCAACAACAATGCATTAAAACACCAATCACATAATTAACACAAGCCAATTCAAAACTTCAATTACCACAAATAAGGCTCAATATCACATTAGGAGGAATTTCTTTCTCACAATAATTACATGAGCTCAACATATTATATATGAATCAATTATGCCATATATTAACTTATCAACATGCTACGTATCATTTAATAAAGATACACCATATAAAAATGCACAACATAACTCAAAACAATAAGAATTGCAAATTTTCAAGTACGAATGCACATTTAACTGTAAGTTCACTCCAAGGACTCCAAAACTACACATTTTGCCAGAGTTCATACGAAATCAAGAAACATCAATTGTTATTCATTATTTCATTATTAGTAAAAACAACTAACCATTATTATAAAATAGATTATGGAAACTGAACTTCATGTCTACTTTGTTCTCCCATGTTGGACCCTAAACTAGGTGATTCTTCTATAACACAATTACGGAAGCCACCTCTTTGTTCCACAATTGCTTTACTTGCCTATCAAGGATTTGAACACGAACTTCCTCATAAGAAATGTTATCCTTCACACCAAGACCCATTCTAAGAAGAATAGACTCGGGATCACCGATACATTTCTTAAGCATAGAAATATAAAAATCTAGATGAAACGAAGACAATTCATTAAGGATTTTAAATTAATAGGAAACATTACAAACCCTTTGAAAGATCTCGTAGGGAACCACAGAACGAGGACTCAACTTAATTTTTTTTTCAAATCTAACCACCTCTTTTATAGGTAAAATTTTCAAATATACCTTATCACCTTCTGCAAACTTTAAATCCGTTCACTATGATTGGCATAAAAGTTTTGCCAAATATGGGCTGTTTGCAACCGGTTCCTTATCATATGAACTTTCTCCAAAGTCTTATAAATAAAATCGGGACCAAGAAGCAAAGACTCATTAACTTCAAAACACCCAATAGGAGACTTACACTTACTACTATACAAGGTTTCATAAGAAGCCATGTATATAGATGAATGGAAACTATTATTATAAGCAAACTCCAATGCAGAGGTACTCAAATTTTATCAGTGATCGATTTCTAGGTTTTGTTGTAAACCTAATTGGTTATTTTCAATTACGTAAATCAATATTTCAAACCGCACTCAAAGGTAGGGCATTTCCCATTTTTATACGAACTTCTGTAGCAGAAACAACGGTATCTCCAAATATAGCCCCTCTGGGATGTAAAATATATCTCTTCTAACCATCCCCATAGCAGTTTATGTACCCGCATACAATTTGACTTATCCTGCTCTTGCTACGACATTTGCACATTTAGATGCTACTACCGTACTATCAAGCTAACCCTAGTGAACATTCAAATATCTGTCTGACATTCATTCCTGAAGGTACTCCTAATGGGTTAAAGACCATATCAACGGATCTTCCATCTTGTAAATAAGGCATATCTTTTCTAGGCAAAATTTTGGAAATGATACCTTTATTTTCATGTCTTCCAGCTACTTTATCGCCAACTTTGATTTCACGTTTCTGTGAAATACATACGCGAATCGCTTTCAGATTATAAATAGAACCACTAATGGAAAATTCTTATCCCGATTTCCCTTGAAATAAAAAATAGAATCCCTAAGCATAACCTCAAGGGTTTGAATCGTATGCTCTACTTGACCATCCGTTTGGTTATGAAAAGTTGTGCTTAACTTTACCTTCGTACCTAGACATTGTTGGAATAACCTTTTAATCCTAGATGTTAATTATGCACCCCTATCCTATATGAAGGATAATGGAATACCACCACGATACATAATCTCATGAATGAATATCCTTGCATAATCTTCTGCCGAATAGGTAAAATTGACGGGAATGAGATGAGTAAATTTGGTTAACCTATCCAAAACCACCAATATTGAGTCATATTGTTTTTATGTTGGAGGAAAATCTACAAAAAAATCTATATTGATGTTCCCGCATTTCCAAGTAGGAACATGGATTTTTTGTGGTCAAGAACCTGAGTTTTGATTTTCGGCTTTCACTTGTTGGCAATTTGGACACTTTACACCAAATTCCGCTATGTCCTTTTTAAAACCTCCCCACCAAAACACTTCACTTAGGTCATGATAGATATTAGTTAAACCCAGATGAATTATGTAAAGGAACCCATGAGCTTCCTCAAGAATCCATTTAATTTAACCATCTACATTTGAACAAACAACCTTCCACGATACTCAAGACACCATCCCCACCTAAGGAGAATGACTCATTAAGCTTACAAAGAACCTATTCCTTCAACTCCATCAATTGTTTATCAAGGTTTTTTTTTTAGAATTCACCATAACTACCAAAGATAACTCAGAGATGTGATGGACCATAAAACCACCATTCGGGAATCTTCTAACCTCACACCCAATCTAGCGAACCTATGAAAATCTTTCACTAGGTTCTACTTTGGTTTATCTATATGAGACGCACTAATCATGGATAAACAACTTAGAGCATCTTCAACCACATTGGCCGTGCTGGGGTTCTAGAGAACACTTATGTCGTAATCCTTAAATAATTACAACCATCTTCTTATTCACATATTTAACTCCGTTTCAGTAAACACATATTGGAGATTCTTGTGGTCGTTATTAAAAGAATACCATACAATTAATGCCTCCAGATTTTCAAAGAAAATACTATGGCTGCTAAATCAAGATAATGTGTTTGATCGTGTGTCTCATGCAGCTTAAGTTTTCTAGAACCATAGGCTACCACTTTCCCATATTGCATCAGCACACACCCTAAACCCACTCGGGATGCATCACAATACACAATTAAGCCCTTTGTACCATCTGGTAAAGTCTGCACTAGATCAGAACTAAGCCTATCTTTCAAGATTCGAAAGCTTCTCTCACATGGCTCCGACCACTCAAATTTTCTACTCTTTTGTGTCTAAATAAATATGGGAGATGCAATGGACGCAAAACCATCCACAAAACTTTGATAATAACCCGCTAGACCAATTGTTGAATTCAATGGTCTAGGCCAATTGTTGACAGCCTCAGTTTTCATTGGATCAACCTCAATTCACTCACTAGAAAGGATATGACAAGGAAATGCCACCGACCTCAACCAAAGCTCACAATTTATATACTTGGAAAATAGTTGGTTCTGATTAACTACTTGTAACACCACCCTCAACTGGTACATGTGATCACCCTCATTTTTCATATATGCCAAGATGTGTTAATGAAGACATTGATAAATTAATCTAGGTAAGTACAAACCACCTAATTCATTAGATCCAGGAACGACGTCGGGGCATTAGCGAGACCAAAGGACATTACAAAGAACTTATAGTGACCATATCTAGTCTGAATTTATATACTCAACTCTAACGCTAAGTTTGTGATACCCTGATCTAATGTAAATCTTTCAAAAGTAGGTTGTCAATTTGACTTGATCATAGAGGTTGTTAATCTGAGGGAGATGATACTTGTTCTTAATAATGAATTTATTGAGATGGAGATAATCAATACACATTCTAAGGGACTTGTACTTCTTATTAAAACATAAAATTGGAACACTCCGTGGAGAAATACTAGGTCAAATTAAGCCTTTATCTAATAATTTCTTTAGTTGATCCTTCAACTCTTTCAATTTGTCCTAAGCCATCCGATAAGGAGGAATTTAATTTTTATTTGTATCAAGTAACAATTCAATACAAAAATCAATTTCGTGTTTTGGAGGAGCACCAGGAAAATCATTAGGAAAGACCTTTGGAATTTTCCTCACTACGAGGACCGACTCTATAGGAAGAATTATGTATCCTAAATCTTGGACTCTTACAATATGGTATAAACACCTTTTAGAGATCATTTTAAAAGATTTCAAACAAGAAACTTTACGAACTCTAGGAATTTCATTTCCCCCCTTAAACTCAAAAACGGGCGCATTTGCAAAGTTAATCTTTACCACCCTCGTTCTACAATAAATAGAGGCAAATCAAGAATTCAACCAATTCATACCCAATAAGACATAAAAATCAATCATATAAAGTTCTACTAGTTCAACATACGCAACTCTATTGAGAAACATTATAGTAAATTTTCTATACACCTTCTTTGCAATAACTGACTCACCCACCGGGGTAGAGACCATAAAAAGTTAATTTAGCATGTCTGGTAAGATTTTGAATTTTGTAGGTACCAAGGGAGTAACAAAATATAATATAGCGCCCATATAAAGTAAAGAATACAAATAAAGAGGGAAAACAATCAACATATATGTCACCACATCAGGAGAAGTCTCTTGCACGGAGAGCTTCGGAGCATCATTAAAACAATTTGCTTGCCCACTACCCTTGTGTTGACCCCTCATATTTTGGGAATCCCAAAAATATTGTCCATTTTTACCACAACCAAAACAATTATCTGTCCCTTCAAGAAAATTACCATAGTGCTTCTTGCCACACTTCCCGCAAGTTGGGTTCTCGTTTGTGAACTAGTATCCCTTCAATTTTTAGCCTTAGATAAAGACACCCTATCATCCCTAGCCTTAGGTAACTTGGAATGATCTTGACTCGAAACCCTCTTTTTGAACGTAGGCTTGTCTTGAATCTCAAGCCTACCCTTTAAAGAACCACCATCAAAAGATCTTGCCCTCTTACTATCTCTACTATTCCGCTTAGCCCTTGCCTATTACACTTATTAGGCATGAAGAATGAGACGACAACTGTTCATATTGTCATGTATCATACACAAATGACATTACTCTTGCATGTCATCCAACACTCCCATCACAAAGCTGTTCATTTCATTTCTAGGATCGGAAACAAAAAAAGGATCATACTTTGATAATTTAGTGAATATGAAAGAGTATTCTAGTAAACATATACCTCCTTGACAAAAATTGATGAACTACACCACCTTGGATTCCCTCTTTTCCCTAGGAAATAACCTATCAAGAAAATCATTCTTGAAAACCTCCCAAGTCACCGGTCTACCCCATAACCGCCTATTGTCCATCCATTTGACATACCAATTTTGCGATAAACGTTTGATTTGATAAGAGGCTAACTCCTCCTTCTCATGAGTAGACAACCCCATAACATACATGATCTTATAGATTTCATCAATGAACTCTTGAGGGTTTTCTTAAACCTCGGACCCATATAAAGTAGGAGTATTCATCCTAGTGAAGTCTCTTACACGGGAGGCCATGGTAGAAACTTGTTGGTTTCTCGGGGTACAACCTCTTGATTAGCTTGGGTTGTGATGGCTTAAGCTTCAGTAGTGGTGGCAAGTACTTGAATTGTAATGCCTTGATACATTTGAAATGAGCAGCCTTATAGAATAATCCTGCAAAAGAGGAGGATCAAACGAAGCTTGGTCATCATTAGTGTCACAGCCAGTATGTAGACCCCATACGAGTTTGCGTCGTTGACCTCTCAGAGGTTGCAGACAAGCCTGTATATGTCATTCTTACTTCATCTGCATTAATTTTAGTGGAAAATTAGAATCTTTTGCTCCTTAACATACATGTATAAATACTTCATAACATCGTAGGCGTTCAAAAATCAACCATCTATAAAAAAGATTATCAAACGAAGGAATCAGTTATTAATTTTATCAAACGTAATTTTGCCAAATGACACTAATACAAAGTCTGAAACAATGTTGAAAGAAACACTAGTTAAACATGATCCACTAGCTATAGCCTACGTCTAAGCTATATAATAAGTGTAGACGTCCTTGAAAGCATGAGGGCCTACCAAGTTCGGATTCAAGCTCCACATCTGGATAGCTGCAACATCAACCTATAAGCTCTAGCGTCCACCTGTTTCTGCACCTAAAATTGTATGATTCTATGGGATTATTTTACACTTGTACTATTTATGGGTATATGCAAGCACACACCAAAGACATGCATGAGTAAGAACAACTCTTTCCGGACAATATGATTGTGGAAACACAAGTCGATGGACTTACAAATATGTGATTAGGAAAGTAAGAGAGCTCTCAAAATTTTGAATAGGAAAGTCATCCCATGAGAGTAACATGCATCATTGTACTTATCATACTGCACACAGCGTATAACATCTTCCATATAGGATATATCATTTGGCATATAGCACATAACATCTTTCATATGATTCATTCATTTACCATGAGACCATCGAATCATAGACTTGACATTAAGACTTCCCAAAATGAGGGCTCAACATATGGGATCTCAAGAAGGGAGCCTTTATTAGCAAACAGAAAGTCTGCTTCTTTTATTCATATGTACTTCATTTCATTTTGTTCATAGGCTAGTGTGAACACCAACTATACCTAGGATGTAGTTTAAGATATTCATCGGGTTGGCTGTGCAATGATCAACCATGACCTAATGTTATTACTTAAGTCTAGCTCACCTCTAGATCATCCTATCATAACACCTTTGGTATCATTCATTTAATTGTGTGCATCATTTGAGGCTGGCCTCATTAATTCATTACAAACTTTAACTTCAACCGACAAAAATCATGCGAGCATCATGAAATACATTGTCTCTCCTACACCAAAAATAGGTTGAATCACCAGCCAAAGTGACCCAAAACATGCTAGGGTACATAGTAATTGAACCCAGCACAATCCCAATATTATAAGTGTAGGTTCAAAGACTAGGAGATATAAGGAGACCTATACCGGGCATGCCTGCCATCTCATCTCATGATAGTTAGGTGATTCTCCGCCCTTCCTTAAAGAAGGAATCACCGATTATAGCTAGTCTATTGGTGTTCAATATAAAGTTCCATTACAGTTAACTCATACCTAACGGAAGCTAGCTTCTAGTATGAGGACATCATAGCTCAATAGATGATTTCTCATCTCAACATTAATATTAAGCGTATTATTCTAAATACTTTCATTACAATGTTCATAGAGACTGGTCTTTTCATTAACTTTACACTCTCATAGGTGAGTACGTTTTGGTAACATTAACTTATGATCATTTGAAATTGCTCTCATCTCTTACATTAGCCTCTTATCATATTGTCAGCACATTTATTAACTTTAGCACATTTTCTCTTGATAGATACACACCTACTATTATGTTAATGTTCTCATCATATGTCAATGCACTTTGCCATTTAGTGTCTTTCACACTCTTCCTTAACCCTTCTAAGGTTTCATCATTTCATTGTTCATTTCATCATATGCCAATGAACTTGCAATTTAGTGTGTTTATCACTCATACTTAACCCTTTAATGCTTTCATCATTTAAATTTCTAGTTCATCATTTCATTACATACATCTTAGGTTCACTTACTTCTAAGCGTATGCTAGACTTATGGGTCAATACATGCAAGCCATCATGCTTCATTCATTGTTTGTTTCATTGATTCATATATTCCTATGATTATGTTAAACAAGACTTATGCATGTTGTATGTACGCCAAGATTTCGGTTTCGATCTATTTAGGAAGAAATATTATTGAACATTTATTCACCTATGACTTATGTTTCAATACGAAATTTGGGCAAGGGAACCCGATGTAGAATTATTCTTCATCACTTTTTTTGTTATTTTTCTTTCTTTCTCATTCGCATATCTTGGGACCGAGAGGTTGTGGGATCGATCCCCCACAACCTCATTTATTTTATTTTCTTTTGTTCTTGACTTTTATGAGTTTACCGTCAGGGCGTGGGATAGAATCCACACAACCTCACTTTATTTTTCTTTTTAAATACCCTTTTTTCCACATAGGGGTCGTGGGTTAAATTCCCACACGCCTCAACATTTTTTTATTTATTAGTCTAACCAAGAGGTTGTGGGTTCAAATCCCACTCCTCTCATTTCTTATTTTCATAATTCCATTTTAAAGCCAAGATCACGGTTTGAATCCACCTCACCACATTATTTTTTAACTCACTTATTTTAATGGTTTTTAACATGGTGAGGTCACAGGTTCAATCCTCTATGACCTCACTTGTTTTAATTCATATTTCACAACATTTTGAACTACTTCAATGTGACAGAAATACATCATCTTCTATCTAGAAATTTAATAGTTTTTAATAGTCGAATTAATCACATTACACGTTAGTTCTCAGGGAAATTTCATAGTTCATTTAGAACGTTTTAGGTGAATTTTTAATTATTTGTTAAGTCAAGATCTTCTAATTCAATTTAGCCACATTACAGTTCACATGAACATCACGATTTACATAAGTTTGTGCACATAGCAATACAACCATAACATTACATTTTATAGCCTTAAACTAGAGGGCACATAGTCAAGATTCACATTGCACACACGTACACATATTTTAGGATCACATAGTTGTCACTCATACTATTTCATACATGCATTCATGAACATATTCATTATGAAAACACAACACATGACTAATATCTACCAGCAAACATACCCAACCTACAAATCATTGGGAGCTAGTGACAGGGACATGCAACGGGGAACAATCTAGTTTTCAGATTTGAATATACATAAACTTAAAGTGTCTCTTGGGAAAGGGACCAGGATATAAGAGAATCCATTCCTTTCTGACATTCAAACCTTTAAATGTTGCCCAAAGTTTCTCCTTCAAATTCACGTCCAACACAAAAAACCTTAACCCGATTCGATCGACAACCCTCTGTTTGCCTAACAAGATTGATTAGTTGTGTGTTTTTATCTTTCGTTGTGAATTCTTCAAGTGTGAAGAACATTGGTGAATTTATCTATTGGCAGAGAGAACGCGAAGGAGAGAAGATAGAATGATCATTATGTGAGATATACGTGAGAGAGTGAAACGTGAATGTAGTTTATGCTTAGGTAAGGACTCAGTCAAACTAGGACTCTCCTTAAATTAAAAAAATCTGATTTTAATTTTTATTAAAAATATAATAAATATTAATTAATTAAATTAATTTACCAATTTAGATAAAAACAACTTAAATTATTGCTTCCACCTAAGTTCGAACCCAGGTGGAGCAAGACTTCACCCAAAAAGCCAATTTTCGGCCCTCTGTCCCCAAATTGGCCCTCAACCTTATTAATTAAGTAATTAATTACATATTTAGGGTAATTATGATACTACCCTTAGCTAGGAAAAAGACCATTTTACCCCTAAAGCCTCTAATCCTAAGATTTCACCTTTTTAAGTCTAGTAAAGACTCATCCGGGTAAATATTCTTATTCGGGAGCCCTACTTGGCTTTACCCAACCTTTCCTAGCTCAAATAACTCCCCAAGTTAATTGTGTTGGGTGTCGCAGGGGTTCAAACGTCCTGTTCTACGCACATCGATCCATGTAAACCTGGTCTAATCGTAGGCCATCTAGACACATTAAGCATTACTTATCATATTAATTTTTAGGATCCCCAATTTAGGAACATTCCTCCTTGAATGACCCTACTAACTATAAAGCGTAATGCCATTTAGATCATAACATAGTTACTGTATACAATTAAGCAATAGCAACAAAGAATGGATTGATAGGAAAACTTAGACATACGAGTAGGAAGTCTAACTTCATGGGCTGAAAAGATGATGGTAGGGGTATCTCATATCGGCCTTGGACTCCCACATAGCACCCTAAACAAGATGATTCCTCCACAATACCTTTACTGTGGAAACCTCCTTTTTCATTAGCCACTTCATCTATGTGTCTAAAATCTCAACAAGTACTTCCTCATAGAACCAGTCTTTCTCGACTCCCAACTCTTTAATAGGTAGAATCAATGTTGGATCACCTAGCAACTCCATTAACATAAAGACATTAAAGACTGGATGAACAGAAGATAGCTCGGCAGCAAATGCCCACTTATAAGCCACCTCACTTACACATTGTAGGATCTTGTATGGCCAAACATATCTCGTACTCAACTTCCCCTTCCTGCCAAACCTCATCACCCCCTTCACAGGTGATATCTTCAAATAGACTTGGTCATCAACATCAAACTCTAACATCCATTTTCAGTTGTTTGCATAAGACTTCTTCCAACTGTAACCAGTAAAAGAGAGATTCCTAATCATTCTAACCATCCCTAAGGACTAATGAATAATTTTTGGACAAAAAATGGATGACTCTCCAACCCGAACCACACAACTGGAGACCTACACCTTCTACCATGCAGTGCCACAAACGGTGCCATGCCAATGCAGCAGTAATAACTAATATTATACGAAAAGTTTATCAAGGGTAGATGGTCGTCTCACCTACCCCTGAAGTTAATCACACATGCACTCAACATATCCTCCAATATCTGAGTTGTCTTCTCTGCCTGTCCATTAATCTAAGGACAAAAGGCAGTACTAAGATTTACTTGCGTGCATAAGTTCTTTGGGAGAGCTCTCTTGAAATGTGAAGTGATGATATCTTCTCTATGAAAATGAGAGACAAAGGAACCCCATGCCATCTCAAAATCTAATCAATGTAGAGTCTCCCATAATTCTCAGATTTGTAAGTAGAAAATACAGGGATAAAGTGGGTAGACATTGTCATCCTGTCCAGAATAATGTATATGGAGTCATGCTTTCTCCTAGTGTTTGAAAGACCAAACACGAAGTCTATATTAATTTACTCCCACTTCTACGTCGGAACCTCGATCATCTGAGTAAGACCGCCAGGATTATGATTTTCTTCCTTAACCTGTTGACAATTAGGTTTTTTGGCCACATATTCTACAATGTGCTTCTTCATCAGTCCAACCAATAGACTTGTTTAAGATCATGATACATCTTCGTGGAACCTGGATGTAGGGAATACCTTGAACGATGGGCCTCTAAAATGATCCTTGTCCTTAAATCATCCCATCTTGAAAACATAGCCTGTCCTGGTCCCTAAGTATGTTGTCATCTCCAATAGCAAAATACACATTCATCTTAACAAACATTGATTACTTAAGCTCCATCAACACATGATCAAGATGCTGACCCTCCTTCACTTCCACTATTAAGGATGATTCAGAACTACGATGAACTGAAACACCCCCACTAGTAGAGTAAACTAACCACACACCTGGTCTACCTAGTGTGTGTATATCATTCACCAACTCCTTCTTATCATCCTCAAGGTGGGCTCTACTTCACATGATCATCCCACTCAAAGCATCAACCACAACATTAGTTTAACCTAGGTTTTAGTGGACATTCATGTAATAGTTGTTCAATAGCTCCAACGACCTCCGCTGACGTAGATTCAACTCCATATATGTGAACACGTACTAGAACTTTTTTGGGCTATGAACACATCAGCATGTACTCCATAAAAGTAGTGCCTTAAAAATTTTAGTGCAAATAACACATCTTACAAACTCAAGGTCATGGGTGGGATAATTCTTTTCATTCACCTTAAGTTGTATAGACGCATAAGCTATCACCTTACCACCCTGCATAAGAACACAACCCAAACAAAATCTAGTTGCATCACAATAAAAAGTGTAATTCTCCCTACACTTAGGCAAAGTAAGCACCGAGGCTGAAGTGAGTCTGTCCTTGAGCTCCTTAAAAAACTTTTTACAAGTCTCTGTCCATTAAAACTTGGCCTTATTCTTAGTCAAAGCTGTCATTGAGGTAGCAATGGAAGAAAAATCCTCCACGAACCTCTGCTACAAACAAACCAATCCTAGAAAGATACGGATATCAGTGCGAGAAAGAGGTTTTTGGCAGTTCTTAACAGCCTCAGTCTTAATGGGATGTACCTCCATACGTTTTTCTGACATAACATGTCCTAGGAATGTCATTGATCTAACATCGAATTCACACTTAATTAATTAGGCATAAAACAAATTTTGTCTAAGTATCTACAAGGTTGGTCTTAAATGTTGTTAATACTCGTCCATGGTATTAGAGTAGATGAGAATGTCATCAATGAATACAATGAAAAAATATTTAAGGTATTTGCAGAAGACCGTGTTCATAAGATCCAAAATATAGTGGGTCTATTCTTGAGACCAAATGACATAACTAGGAATTCATAGTGACCATAACGGGTTAGAAAGGTTTTCTTCGGTATATCTCCATCCCTAACCCTGAGTCGATGGTACCCTTAACAAAGTAATCTGCTAGAAGAAACTAGACCCTTTGAGTTGATTTAACAAGTCATATATTCTGGGAAGTCGATACTTATTCTTTATAATGACTTTTTTGATCTGCCAATAATAGATAGATATTCTAAGGGTTCCATCTTTCTTTTTAACAAATAACACTAGAGTGCTCCAAGGGGATATGCTCAGCTGATTGAAACCCTTATCAGTGAGATCTTTTAACTACAACTTCAACTATTTGAGTTCCGTTAGATCCATTCTGTAAGGAGGAATTCAAATTGGTTTAGTATCGGGTTCTAAGTCAATACTAAAGTCATTCTCTCGAAGCGGAGGACTTCTACGCAAATAATCAGGAAATACATCTTGGACCTCATTCACATGAGGCACTGAGTCTATGGAAGGAATGTCATGATCTAAATCATTAACACTCACAAGATGACATAATAACACCTTAGACATAATTTGATTAGCCTTAATATTCGAAATCAAAGGATTAGGACGACTCGAGTTGTACCCCTCCTAGAGCAGCTCTTCTTTATTAGGGAAAGGAAATCTCACAATCCTACTACAACATTGTTACAAGAATGAAAAGTATGAAGAAATTCCATGCAAAGAATAACATCAAAATCATGCATTGGTAACTCAACAAAGTCTAAACACATAGTGTTACAAATAAAAACTATTGCGTCATCCTTGTATACTCTTTAAACTCTTACATTTTCTTCTAATGTTTTACTAACCACTATAAGATCATGTATAATTTCAGGCTATATCTCAAAAGTGAGAGCAAGTAAAGGAGTTAGAAAGGAGAGCGTAGATCATGTATCAAATAAAGCGTAAACAGAAGTAGAGAATACTTGTAGCATATCTGTGACAACATTGGCGGACTTTTCCTGCTCCTCCCTTCCTTTAAGGGCGTAGAACCTTTTCCTCTTAGGAGGCTCGTCTACTGCTGCTTCCTGTGTATTAGAGCCTAGTCTAGGCATTACCTCAAACCCGACACCTTTTCTTTTGGTAGTCCTTAACCATGTGGCCACTCCTACCGCAACCGAAATAGTAATTAGTGCCCTGTTTGCACTATCCATTGCGAGCATGACCCTTCTTGGACTATGATCTTCCTAATATAAGTGTTTTATTCCTCTAATATTTAGAGTTCCCTGAACTCTGTTTCCCCATTTTTAATATGGGCTTCTCACGTATGCCAAAGTCGTTCCTGTTGCCCCTATTGCTAGGACCTGCGTGATCATGAGGCTTTGTCCTCCTATCATCACGGACGCCCCTCTTATTCCTTCTATCCTCTACCTGCTTAAATGAACCATAAACCTAGAGAGGTCTATATTATCGTGGAGCATCACAGACGAACACTCGTCCTCCACATCTTCGGTGATTCTTGTCATGAACCTGCTCATCTCATCCCTACTATTAGATATAAGGGAAGTACCACACCTGGAAAACTTGAAGAACTTCATGGAATACTCCCTAACTGTCATAGATCCCTATTTAAGGTTGATGAACTCCTCAACCTTGGCCTCCCCTATCTCTCTGGGAAAGAATGTCTCAACAAAGGTTGTCTTAAACAACACCCAAGTGACTGGAACACCGCCCAAAACTCGACTATCTTCCCACATCTTGTACCAAATGTATGCAACATCCTTGCGTTGATAGAAAGACAACTCTTATATATCGGTATCTGTGGCTTCCATAGCCACCAAAATTTTTTGAATCTAATCCACAAACTCATGGGGATCCTCCGAAATTCTTAGACCTTGTGAAAATAGGACGATTCATCCTTGTGAAGTCTTTCAGCATGTAAGCCACGCTACAAACCGGTGGGTTCTCCCTCTAAATGTTTTGCCCGTTGACCTAGTCAGTCATGATCCGAGCCTGCATAGTGATGTCCTATGCCATCTGAGCCAGAGATGGCCGCACTCTGCATCAGTCAACCTAGAAGGGTTAACTGGCATAGCTACTACTTCAACTTGAGCTTGGAGTGGAACTTGATTGTCCCTAGTAGCTGGTCCTCCTCTCCTTTGACCAATGCTTCTCCTAGTATTCATTCTCTAAAAAAGAAAAGGATTGATTTTATACGCGCTCATAACATCAAGAAATAAGACATTCGGAAGAGGCACGATGAGATAAGAAAAAGGGAATTTTCCTACGCATCATGTGGTCTCTAATCTAGGATAGTGGTGCACTTCACTACCATAACATAGAAATTACCCAATGTGGTTGATGTGATCTCATTAAACTTGGAATATTACTTAGGGCTATGATACAAACTTGGTCACTATAGGAATCTAGACGTAAGATGCAACGAGCGTCGTTGACCTCTCAAAGGTCGGGGAGAAGCCTACATATGTCATCCTTACTTAATCTAGGTTAATTTTAACCAAAAAAGATGAAACTTTCAGCTTCTAAATACATGTATACATACTAATTAACATAATAGGCGTTCACAAATCAACAATCTAATAAAGAGATAAACAAAAGAAAGAATCAGGTCATAATTTTACTAAACGTATTTTTGCCAAATGGCACCAACACAATGTCTGATCAAAAGTTTAAAGAAACACTAGTGGAATATGCTCCACTAGCTATAGCCTACATATAAGCTAGATAATAAAGATAGACAACCTTGAATGTATTAGGGCCTACTATGTCTAGATGAAAGCTCCACTTCCGGATAGCTGCAACATCAACCTCTAAGCTCTAGCGTCCACCTGTGCCTGTACGTGAAATTATAGAATTGTATGGGATTAGTACACACTTGTACTAAGTATGGGTATATGAAAGCACACACCAAAGACATGCATGAGAAATAATAGCTCTTTCATAACAACATGATTATGGAAAGTCAAATAAGTTGTCTTGCCAAGATGGCATTAAGAATTTTCGTGAGATATCCAATTTTATGTTTAGGATAGTCATGTCATTAGAATAATATGAATCATCATACTTATCATATTGCACACAACATATAACATCTTAGATATACCACATATCATTTTGCATGTAGCACATAACTTCTTTCAGATTATTCATTCATATACCATACCTTGGAATCATGGACTTGACATTAAGACTTCCAAAAATGAGGGATCAACAAATGGAACCTCAACTAGGGAGACTTTGTTAGTAAACAAAGAGTCTTCTTCATTCATTCATTCATGCGTACTTCATTTCATTTCGTTCATAGGGTAGTGCAAACACCAACTATACCTTGTTTGTAGATTAAGACTTTCATCGAGTTTGCTTTGCAATGATCAAGAATGACCTAGTGTTATTACTTATGTCTAGCTCACCATTTTATCATCCTATCCTAACACCTGTGTATCATTCATTTCATTATGTGCATCATTTGACGCTGGCCTCTTTCATTCATTGGGAACATTACCTTAAACCGTCATATATCATGTGAGCATCATGAAATCTAGTGTCTCCCCACACCGAAAATAGGTGGAATCACAAGCCAATGTTACCCTAAACATGCTAGTGTACATCAGAATTTAACCCAGCAAGATCCCTATATTGGCAGTATAGGTTCAAAGAGTAGGAGATATAAGGACACCTATACCCGGCATTGCCAGACAATGTTATCTCATGAGAGTTTCATAAATCTCTGCCCTTCTTGAATGATGGCATCACCGCTCACAGCTAGTCTATCAGTGCTCAGTACAAAGTTCCATTACATTCAATTAATACATCACAAAAGTTTGCTTCTAGTATGAGGACATCATAGCTCAATAGATGATTTCTCATCTCATCATTATTATTAAGTGTATTATTCGCAATATTTTCATTAGACTATTCAAAGAGACTAGTCTCTTCATTAACTTTACACACTCATTGGTGGTGGGTACGTTTTGGTAACATTGACTTAGGTTCATTAGATATTGCTCTCATATTTTACATTATCCTCTTAAATATTCTCACCACATTCATTAACTTTAGCACATATACTCTACGTAGTTACCTACCTCTTATTACGCGAATGTTCATTTATTCAAATGCAAATGAACATGGATATTTAGTGTATTTTACACTCTTACTTAACCATTCTAGGATTTCGTCATTTCATTTTTCATTTCATCATATGTCAATGCACTGTGCCATTTAGTGTGTTTCACAAAGTTACTTAATCCTTCTAGGGTTTCATCATTTCATTGTTCATTTCATCATTTTATTACATAAATCTTAGGTTTACTTACTTCTAAGAGTAAGCTAGACTTATGAGTCCATACATACAGGCCATGAGGCTTCATTCATAGTTCGTTTAAGTGATTCATATCTTCCTAAGATTATATGATACAAGACTTATGCATCTTTTATGTACGCCAAGATCTAGGTTTCGATCTATGTAGGACGCATTATTCATGTATGACTTATGTATAAATACGGAATTTGGTCAAGGGAACCCAATTTCAAATTCCTTGGACAACATTTACATTTTTCTTTTTATTTTATTTTCGTTCAACACAACTTGGGACACGAGATCAAGACCCAACGTCTTCATCTCTTTTTTTTTTACTTCTTTTTCTTTCTTTATCATTGGCTTGTCTTGGGACAGAAAAGATGTGGGTTCGATCCCCCACATCCCCATTTATTATATTTTCTTTTGTTCTTTATTTTTCATAATTGACTGTGAGGTTGTCGAATCGAATCCCCATGACCTCACTTTATTTTTATTTTTAAATTCCCTTTTTCCTCCTAAAGGTCATGGGTTCGATTCCCACACTCCTCAAAAAAAATTTCCAGCTTTGTTCAGACATTGTATTGGTGCTGTTTTGCAAAAATGCATTTAATAAAATTATGAAATAATTCTTTCATTTGATTATCTCTTTATTAGATGGTTTATTTCTGAACGCCTATGAATTTAAGTAGTATGTATACATGTATGTTAAGAAGAAAAAAGTTTCAAATTTTCTGCTAAAAATAACCTTGATTAAGTAAGGATGACATATGCAGGCTTGTCTGCCACTTATGAGAGGTCAATGACGCCATTCTCATCTGGGGTCTAGATTTCGGTTTTGACAATTAGCTTCTTCTTCAAGAGGAGAAACATGATCACCACGGGAGAATCTCCTGCATTGGAAATCTCTTCCTTATGTCTTTTTTCCACATTCCTTCGAGTATTCATTGCCTATGATCACAATTAAAGGATTAGATTCCAAAGCACATAGAGCTAATGTCTAGAGGCACAAGATTGGACTTCCAAGAAAATGAGATTTTCCTAAGCATCACATATATTCACACTTCACAATTATGAATGCAAACCTAAATAAATGTTGTTGAGAGAGTTATTGACTCAAAAATATTTAACCTCACGCTCTGATACCAAGTTTGTCACATTTGCGAATACCCCGTAGACGTAAACGATCATTGTCATCTTGAGGACTAATACTAGCTCACATCATTATATACATAGGTAAAAATTATCATAAATTTAAAACATTTTACAACTTCAATATTGAGGTTACATAGACCTCTACATACTTAATAGAAATATATTGAGTAAACATACACCTTTCGTATATAAAGATTACTTAGTCTTCTACTTTTATTGCACATAAATATATATAGAATATAAATAGTCTCAAATAGTGGTTTCATCTCATAACCATCTACTAAGAGTATATAAGATTGGGCCTAGACCATACATCAACGAATAAAGACCACATATAGGTCATATAACGTTTAGTATCCAAATAAAATGGAAAAAACATTAGAGTCTTAATTCTAAAAACAACATCATAGTCTTGATAGTGAAGTCAACATCAGAAAATGAGGACTTACCCTATGTGGATGATCAAGAAATCCAAGTCATCTAAAAAATCCCATCAACGTTAGTATGATAAAATGTTTGGGTAAAAGGAAGAAATGAGGATAGTACACCACTTGTACTATATATGAGACTATCTACACAAATATCATAAAAACATGCTAATATATAATATTTCATCAAGTATGCAACTTACTTTGAAAAGGTGTCTACACATTAAACAAGACAATACCAAATCAATAAAATATATTAATTAAGTCATATGCACGTACATCACAAGACTAACAACATCAAACTAATAAAGTCCACATGCTTATCTTGTAATTTCATACATATAGTCAAAGTAACTCTTCCATAAAGTCATAACCTCAACAAGCATGAATAAGAGTTAATTATAGCATAACCAAAGCAAGACAATTTCCCACAACCCCCTAATGTGTAAACCAGTGCAATGAACAAGCAAAGCCCCATAACCTTAGTTAATCAAGTAACTAAACAAGAATCTTGAATAACCTAATACTTCACATCTTATAGAATTTAAGAGTAAATCTCATCATACATTTATAATGTACACTAACACATATTCATTAGTGACACCAATCAACACATAGTATATGCAATGTGCAAGTTCATTATATACATGTCATATACCATCATAAGCATATTCATACATAATAACACTCTCCTAAGACTTCCCTCAAGGCAAACTAATGCAACGTTTAGGTAGACTCGTACACCACTACCTTGACTAAGCCCATTATGTTATCCTAGTTAGAGTACATGATGTTATTCTAGTTAGAGTCCATCCATTTAATTCATTTTACCTTTTCGTAACATCTTTACCTAACTTAAATAGACAACAAAAGATAATGTGGAATTCGGTGTCATAGAACCCTACACCAAAAGAAGGAGGACTACTTGCTAGGGTAGTAACAAAACATGAACATAGAAACTATGTGGATCCACTAGCTATTATTCCAATGGGGGAAACATAGTTCAAGAACTAGGAGATATAGTTGGGACTTTCTGTATGCTACATGAATTGTAGTCTCCAATCTCAATAGTACATTAGTTATCCCACCTTCCCTATCTGGGAAGGGACACTCCTAACTCAAGTTCACTCGGTGCTAAGTAACAGTCCCTTTTGAAAGAAACTTACTTTGAAAAGCTTTATGCACATTCAACAAGACCATACCAAATTAATATGACATTTTTATTAAGTCATCGGAATGTACATTACAAGACAAACAACATAAAAACTAGTCAAGTTAACAAGTATATTATGTGATTGCACACATATAGTCAAAGCAACTCTACCATCAAGTAATAACCTCAATAAGAATGAATAAGAGTTCATTAGAACATAACCGAAGTGAATAATGACACACAACCCCTATTAAGTCACAAAGAGAAATAAACTAGAAAATCACCATAAATTTACTCAATCAATTAAATAAACAATAATAATGACCAACCTCCTACTACACATAACATAACATTTAAAAGTACATGTCATCATACTTAAGTAATATAGACCAACACGTATTCATAAGTGGAAGCAATAAACATACAGTATCAACAATGTCAAAATTCATAATATACATATCATATACCATCATAAGCATATTCATACATAAGAACCCTCCTAAGACTTTCCTCACGACTAACTAATGCATTGTTTGGGATAGAGTCCTATACGGCTACCTAGACAAAGTTAAACCCCTTCGATTTTCCTAGTTAGAGTTCATTCCTATAATTAGTTTAACCTTTTTGGAACATCTTTCCCTAACCGACATATACCACATGACCTAATATGGAATCCGGTGTCATTGAACCCTACACCAAAAGAAGGGGAACTACTTGCCAAGGTAGTACGAAAATATAAATATAGAAACGACGTGAAACCACTAGATAGTATTACTATGGGGGAAACTTAGATCAATAATTAGGAGATATAGTCGGAACCCTATTTATTCTACGTGAATTGTAGTCTCCAATCTCAGGAGCACATTAATGAACCTAGCTCCCCTATGTGGAAAGGGACACTCCTCACTCTAGTTCACTCGGTGCTAAGCTAGAGTCTCTTTTGAAATGTCTTTAATGTCTTTATTAATTATCTTAGCTTAGTGTAGGTCATAGGGTCTAACCCTTGTATAAACATCATCTTCATCATAGATCAATAAAAATTACATGAGTATTGTCCTTTCATTTTAATTCATATAGGTGAGGTTAGCACATTAACATTTTCATATCATAATAATGCACATTGGTAAATCATCACCATCCTTATAACATTTACATCTTACGCAACACCTCATCAACCATAGTTAATACAATACAATTAAACATGATACAAACCCTATATATCATAATACAATGTATTTTCCAATACACCATCATGACTTAATCACAATTAATCAAAATTCAAGTAAGTAATAGGGATCACAAAACGTACCAACTTCTTTTCAAAATTCGTCATCAAGGTCTTATCTTAAACACTTACTAATACAATTTAGGGTGTCATACCATCATATAACCGTAACGAATATGATAAAAAAAAGAATTGAATCACTATATCACAATTAATCACTATTTCATATCTTATGATAAGATATCTAGGTCAACTCACAACATACTTCATAACCTAGACCAACTCTCACGAACTATCCTTATAGGACTATAATTAATCCTAATATATTAAGGATCGATACGAAAATATCATTTAATAGTTATTAGACTAAGAACCAGTTGAATTGAACTATCATTACTCAATTCACATCAAGATCACAACCTAGGGTTAACGAGTAATGGTCATCTTCTACAAACTTGCCCAATAAATCAAGATATATCATATTTAAATTAGAATACATTTTAATATATTCCTAATATCCACAAGAAATCATAAACAAATCAATTCTGAACATCAAATACATATTGCATGAAAATCCACTTAAAAACCCAACTTATGAAATCAATTTGATGGAACCCTTTGAGAAAAGAGGTCTCAAAGGTGTAATAGATCCTATAACTTAGTAATTGATGAATATTAATGGAGGAAATTTAATATTTTCAGTGCTTAAATCATCCTTTATCTTGTTTTACAATGGATTTATTCACTATAGAGTGAAAGAAGAGTGAAGGAACATAGTTTTGGGTTTGGGAATTATGTGAAATTTTTTTAGGCTAATTAGGTTGGCGCATAATATAGGGGGTTAAATAAAATAATTATACCTACCCTAACCCATAATAAATTTCCTAACTAAACCAATTGATTATTTAATGTAAGCTAAAACGTGTAGTAGAAGTAGGCCCTCACAGACGACACCACAATCGACGATCGTGGGTAAATGGTTAGCAAGTCCACCCTTCCGTGCTACACATCCGTTAGATTTACATACATGTCCAAATGGAACATTAGCCAAAATTTCTAAATGTTGGTCGACAGATGGCATCAATGCCCCATCGATCGACCTACGCCCTGTCGTTTTCCTCAGTAGGTGAACACTACCTAGGCCGTGTTGACCCTAGAAATGCAGGGGCCCTTTTCAAGTTCCCTTTGTTGGTCTTCGGGGAATCTTTCCCTGATGTTTCAACTATGAAATAATTCTTATACGTGTTAGACACCCATCTACCTATTTTTATTAATTTTCTCACTATTAAAAGTTATTCAAATAGGTTACGGCACGCTAGCACCTCATTGAACTTCTTTCTAAACGTCATGGATGTTCTTGGATGTTTTGGTATATAGACTTGCTAAATTACCTATATTCATTTTTAAATAGTGTCTAAGCCTTATAATAGTTATGTTAGGCACTAGAACACGTCCTGGATTTTTGAAGTGTTATATTTGGGTTGTGATATTATGCAACATGGGAAGGCAATAGTATATGCCTCTAGACAATTCAAGGTGCATGAGACTAATAATCGAAACAATAATCTTGAATATATATTGTAGGCTTTGAAAATATGGAGGCATTACTCGTATGATGTTCATGTGGATGTTTATAATGACCACAACAAACTTCAATATGTGTTCTCTACCAACCCGTCAAGTCAAATGTGATGGGGGATGCTTTAAATCGTATGACAATGGGTAGTGTGTCTCACATAGATGAATTAAAGAAAGACATAAACAAAGATGTTCATAGGTTTTCAAGATTAGGTGTTCGGTTGGAAGATTTCACAAATAGTGGTTTTATGGTTCATAATAACTCCATGTAATGTTTAGTAGTTAAAATGAAGTATAAGCAACATAGAAATACGATACTGATGGAATTGATTAAATCGATACTTAGGATGTTGAATGAGTCATTCTCCCAAGGGGGACGGTGTGCTATGGTCCAAAAGTTTATAATGTGTACTGGATGTTGATGATTTAAAGAATAGGGTATTAGAAGAAGATCATGGTTCCCGATATTCTGTTCATCCATGTTCCACAAAAATTTATTGTGACCTTACAGACGTATATGGGAGGGACGACTATAAAAGGGACATAGGAAAGTTTGTATCCCAGTGTCCAAATTGCAAACATGTTTAAGTCGAGCATATTAATCCTAGTGTTCTAATCCATGAAATAAGTGTTCCTGCTTGGAAATGGGAAAATATTAATATGGACTTTGTTTTGGGTTTCCTTGAACCCGTTGGCAAAATTATTAAATTTGGGTAATTGTGGAAAATTTACAAAATCCGCTCACTTTATCCACATCAAGACTCAAGTGAAGCTTAGCAACACCTTTTATCCCCAAACGTATGGTCAAGCGGAATATACTATTCAATCCCTAGACGACATGTTAAGAGCTTGTGTGATAGATACCAAAAGGAGTTTGTACAATCGCCTACTGTAAATTCAGTTCTCCTATAAAAATAGCTACCATTCCATTCTTTCCAGGTGACATTTTGATGAACTCTATAGTAGACGATATAGATCTATGAGTGGGTGGTTTGATCATGGTAAGTCTTCGCTCATCGGGTGTGAAATAGTCTATAATTATTTTGAGAAGGTACGGGTTATAAGGGATCGGTTGAAACAGCTTATAGTTAGCAAAAGTCCTATGCCGACAGTAGAAGAAAAGATCTTTAATTTAGAATGGGGTGATAACGTATATTTGGAGATTTCACTTATGATAGAGGTGATGAGATTTTGAAAGAAGGGAAAGTTAAGTCCCTGGAATTTTGATCTTTATGCGGTTTTGAAATGGGCAAGAACGGATTTATATGAGTTGAGACTACCTAGTGAACTATGTTTGGTTCATGCGGTTTCCCATCTCTTCATGCTTAAAAAGTGCATCGTTGATCTCATGTCCATTCTTTGTGTAACACACAAGAAGTCTAAGACCTAATCTAAAGCCTCCCATATTGAACAAAGACATAGAATAGTGTTTTATGTTCTAATCTAATTTATATAAGTCATCTAGGAATATTTAGAGTTGAAACATCAAGGAACGTCCTTGATGTTTGGTGAATTGTTAAATAGAGAATTGTGTGTCTTGGTCTGTTTCATGGGGTTTTAAGAGTGGAAATTTGATGAAATTTTAAAGAAGGTGTTAATAAATGTATCAGAATACGATTAGGTGCAAAACGTCTAGGTATGACTCCTCAAGGACCCCAGGGGGGTCCTTGTGGAGGACACTTTTAAAATGGCCTAAAGCACTCAAAAGACACAAACCATGTATGATTTCAAAATGACAAGTTGTAACCTAGATGAGAGGACTCGATGCCTCCGTCATTCCTCACTTAGCCTATATTAAATAATGGACAAAAATTAGGTCTTTTACACAACCAACGGATATGCAGGACGGTTGGTGCAAGGAGTCATCGACTGACCTATGAACGGTTGGTCGGGGTCTCGTAGGTCAGGTTTGGTTGTGTTGTGACTATTTAAGTGGCTTCTTTTAAATATTTAGTTGGTTAGTTTGTCAATTATGGTTTAGGAGAGGTCTAATTATGATAAGTATGTTGTCCCGACCCGAAAGTACACCCTAGAATAAAGGAGAACTCTCGAGTCGTAACAAGTTGTACTTGACATTTTGGGGGTCTTGAACAAACCTCTAACTATAGTTTATTATATAAGATATGAAAAGTTGTGCATCATTAAAACATTTTGCAACATTAATAATAATAAGGAAATATCTTTTATATAATACGTATAAGTCTCATTGTCACAATCTAACTTAAACATACAAATTAAATATCTTAGGGATACAGACATTTATATTAAAAGAATATACATAGTAAGTCTTATACAAGTATTAAAAGGGAAGAAAACAATTATAGACTATGTCATCGAATATATGAGGACATACCGAATCTTCAGAGAGTCAACTTCCCATTCTTTCCTTCTCGACATCCCCTTGCTTCCAACCTATACTTATAGAGTATAGAAAAGTATGGGGTTATTACAAACATTGAACTAAGTATGGCATACACAAAAATATGAAAAAGGGGACATTTTTGTAGAAATGAAGCTTTGATGCTAATTGAGTGAAACATTCATTAATATAGAAATAAAATAGCATGTAAATCATCATTTATCACATAAAATAAGACATTGATAATTTTAGCTCCAAATTATACCTTATAATGAACTCACATTCTTTTCATCTTAAAAGGAACTCTTTTTCATTTAAACGTAGAGTGAACTCTGTTCCCTTTAAGTTTACTTAACAAAGGTTATCCTAAGACACACTATGGTAAAACATTAAGCAATCGCCTAAACAATCATTTCAATAGATACCCAATTGATCACCAAGACTATCAATCATAGTCTTACTTTAAAAAGGTAACAATCCCACACTCAACATAAAAGAAACAAAGAACATCATTACATTTAAGGACTTCACATATGTACCCTTCTCCATGGAAACCCGCAAATTACACAAAGTGCAATATGAGAGTGGAACCCCCAACTACTATTCCCGCCAAGTACAGTTTGAAGATTCTTTTATATTAAGCACACCACTTTCATCATTATAATAATTCATTATCCATGACATAAACTTAACATGCACTATTAACATTAGACACTATGTGACATAACTTAATTTACATTGCAGAAGGACCCATACATACATTGATCTATAAACTCACAAAGACTCCCTTCTAATGTCGACTTGTGCAATGAGTACATAGCGTCTAATACCACCCCCTAGCCTAAGTAGTAAACCCCTTTAGATACCTAGTTCATTATTTAACTCTTTGGCGGATAACCTTAATTATCATAGACAATCAAAGAAAGTCATGGAATCTTTGTATTAACCCATACGGTATGAGGGATCCTCACCTTCCTAGGGTGGGTTCATTCTTGAGCTTTCACATGGATTCTCCATTAGCTACTCCTATGTAGGCGCATAGTAAAGCGACAAGGATATCGCTTCCAAGTTACTCATTCTATATTAACGACGAGTACTCATCTCAAGAGGTACATTGGGTAGACCACTCAACTCACGAAGTGTAACAACCCATTTATTATCAAATTTTAGGTTAAAACTAGTGGACATTTATTGCTAAATTTTAGGGTAATACTAGTGGACACCACATCTCAACTAACAAAGAGGTTAAATCCTCTAACCTATCTGATAAAGATCTTGGTAATGGCGAGGTTGCTACTACACACTTTATCTCAACTCACGAATAGTGTCAACCGTGAAATCCCCTATTCACATTTTTAAATTTTAAGTGTTTGTGTGTGAGTACATGTGACACATCTTTCACATGATAACCATAAAATGTTTTCATGCAAAGATCCATGCTTAGAGTCAAGAAAGAAGAAGTTGGGGTTTACACCAGAGACTTCTTCAATAAAACAAAGTTCAAGGATGAACTATAATACCTCAAAGAGAAGAAATCCTCAAAAATATTATCAAGAAACATCCACAGCCTTAACCTTTTGCCCTTTTTTGAGTTCTAGCTTCAATAGGTGTAGGAGTATGAACTAACTTAAAATACCCCTACTACTTAAAAATAATTAGCAATTGTTAATAAAATACATGGGGTTGTTTTAAGAAAACACCCCAAGCGTTGGTAGAACTTTTGACAAATATACAATGACCATAAATGGACCCCTATCTAAGGGGCATCTCCTGGTCAATGGCCCATCCTTCTGTGGTGTCTATTGGGTTTTATCTGGTAACATGGAAGTTAAGATCCCACCAGTAAGAGTGTAGCTACTCCTTCATCCTAGTGGCCCTAGGTGAGAGGCATCAATGAGGACAGTGTTGGAAATTTTGTTGCCAAGTCTTGGGACATCTTTTAGGACTCCTTGTAGGTCCTAGATGGAATCGTACCCAAATGTTGAACACATATATGTGGTCATAACTAATCTAGGGTCCCCTCCCATTATTTAAAAAAATACAAACGTATAAAACTTGCAAAAATATATGAGGACACAGAAGCATATTCCAAGACACATCTTTCGAACATCATGGACGTTCTTGGACGTTTGACGTCTAAACATCTTCAAAATTTAGACACTTTCTCACAAAATCATTATTAATAGTTCTAAAAGATAATTAACTCATTATATACACGTGAAGCTCTAGTTTCACCTAGTTTATTTTGGTGATGTTATATTAACCCCAACTTGAAACAACTTTCATCCTCGACTAACACGAAACACTTTTAAGGACATCAAGGAATATAAAACATCACATTATGGTTAACAAATTTAAATACAATGAAACAATCTCACAAGGACTACTGACTTCATATCATCAGTCATTCTAAATTAACATAACCAATTTAGGAACAACATCCACAATACAAACTGCAGACCAGCTGAATCATTTTTTATTTTATTTATGGAAGAACTACTTTCTCAAATATTAGGCATGCTCATATACATCATCTCTAAACACATTGAAACCATTCATCGTGAAAATTCAATCAGTGAACACCCAACCTTCACAGTGAAGCATGATAATAACTCAAAAGTTTAAATTCTCAGAAATTTATAAAAATGGAATTACAATATGAGAGGCAATACCATATAAAATCATCATATAACATAAACATAACAACTAAAAAGAAACAAAACATACTAGGAACTTCATTCCAGATTAGTTTTCTCCTCCTGACCCAAGTGCATAGAAATGATTCCATTTTGGATCATTGGGATCTAGACAACCTTGAGGATCTTGGTTGACCTATATACCTTTTTTCTTGAGGTTAGGGAAATCTCTAATCTTGTGTCTCTTTTTAACACACTATAAGTAACCATCCGTACCGGCAAGACTCTTACCAATGTGTTTCTTCCCAAAAGTAGCACACCTAGACCTATAAAAGGAATGGCCACCTCTTTAGGAAATTTTGGTGGAAACCATATCCTTCTTCCCTATGGAAGACTCTTGGTGCTAGATCCTGTTCTTAGGTTTGGGTTGACTTTGTTCATCAATCCTAGGCATCTTTCCATCTTTATTCCTCTCTTTAAGCTTGGAATCCTAAATTTGTTAAGCATACACCATGAGCCTAAAGATATCCATATAATTCAGGAGTATTGTTATACGACACTTTTTCCATCAACCTAGACAACCCCATCACAAATTTTTTAATCCTAGACCAAGGGTCGGCTACCAAGGTCGGGGCATACTTAAGGATGTGGGTGAATTTGAGAGAGTACTTCTTCACACTCATATTCCCTTGGAGAGGGATCATGAATTCCAAAGAAGTTTATATTCCTCAAACCTAAGGGGAAAATCTATCAAGAAAAGCCAACATGAACACTTCCAAATCTACCAAACCTTCCTCTAAGTGTATCTCATCCTTCCATTGCTCAAGACACACTTGAGTAAGATCTTTGAGTTTATAAGTGGATAGCTACGGTCCTGCCCGATGAGTCACACCCATTGCATCCACCACATTTAACAGCTTATCTAAGAAGAGTTGTGGTTGTTCATCCACCTCGGTAACATGGAAGTATGAGGGTTAATCCTCATCAAATCCCTAGATCTAAAAGCGGGAGTAGTTGCATTTGGTGGAGGTCCAACCCCTAGGTTATCTTTGGAAGCCATATGATTAGTGACAACTTGACCTTGAGTCGTCATTAGTTTAGTTAAAACGCTAAGGGAAGACCTTATCTCCGAATAAATCAGGCACCGTTCCACATATCGAGCTTGAGGACCTTGGGAAATTAGACAAAATCGAGGCACTTGAGTTCCTTTAGGTTCTTGAAGGGGAACCGCTTCATTCATAAATTCTTGACAACATATAGGACTTGCTCAAAATAGGGAGGTATCCTCTAATTATCTAGTCCTTCCTCCTACCTTCTAGTGGGTGTCCTCCTTGTATTCATGTCCTATAAACTAAAAATAAGAGGTTGAAAAACATATCTTATAGATTTTAAATCTATGGCACGACACTAGTACAAAAAACAAAATAAAAATTTTATATTCTTATCTCCTTCCGCTCATAGATATATCGCGACTAAGACCATTGAACAAGACTCTACTAGTCATGGTTTGTGACACTTAGGACCCTAAGCTTTTCCCAAAACTTTATTCTCTAATACAAAGTTTGTCATGACACGTAAGAACACCTTATAAGAAAGGAGCACTCTTTAGTCGTAACAAGGCATATTTGACCTTTCGTGGTCTTGTACAAAACTCTTAACTATCATTCAACACATAATAAATGAAAAGTACTTTGGAATTAAAACGTTTCATGACATTTATAATAATGAGGAAATATCTTTTTATAAATGTTATCCTAAGAATAACTAAGCTATGATATGAAGAAACTGCCAATACAATCCCTTCAATACACACCCAAGTTATCATGAAGACTCCAATCATAGTCTTACTTCACAGGGGTAAAAGCCCACACTCAACATCAAAGATACTAAGGAACATACTTACATTTAACTACTACACATAAGTACCCTATCAACGGATACCCCAAGTTACACATAGTGCAATGTAAGAGTCGCATTCCATACTACTTCTCGCACCAAGTACTCCTTGAAGACTTTGTTAGATTACGCTCAACACATTAATCATTCATAACCTTCTTCTGTCATGACATAACATTAAATTACATTGTTAACATTCGACACTATGTTACATAAATTAATGTACAACTCATAAGGATCCATTCATACATTCATCTAAACACTCCCTCCTAATGTCTACTTGTGAAATAAGTAGATAGCGTCCCATACCACTTCCTACCCTAATAGAAGACCTAGTTTATTAATTAATTTGTGGGGGATACCTTTAACTTAAATAGACTGAGATCGAGACATAAAATCTCGATATTAACCCCTATAGGATGAAGTATCCCCACTGGCCTAGGGTGGGGTTAGTCTTAAACTTTTACAAGAATTGTCCATTAGCTACTCCAATGTCGGCACATAGTTAAGGTATGAGGAAATTGTTTCTAAGTTACCCATTCTATACTAACGAGGAGTAATCATCTCAAGAGGTACATCGGGTACGCGTCTCAATCTTTAAGTTTAACCACCCCTTCTTCAAATCCTCTCGGTGCTAAGCATAACTCCCCCAGAGAGTCTTAAAAGTTCATTACTAAAGGTCAAGTGATATCTAGTTGACACAACACTGCAATTTATTAAGAGTGTCCTTCGTCTAGCCTATCTTAGAAAGATTTAGAGAATGGTGAGTTTTCCAATAAGTTCATCTCAACAAACGAGCAGTGTCCACCCTAAAACTCCCATTTCTTCTTACTATAAGACTAATAGGGATGGTCTATACACTTCTTCTCTACTCACTGAAAGTGTCCACCCTAAAATCACCCAGTCAAGTTCATTAACTTCATTCATTAATTCAAAGTTGTTGTGTGAGTACATGAGACCACACCTTTCACATTATCACCATTTTCATAACATTGATTCCGAAATATACTCATACCCTAATTCATCATACATCACATACTAGAATGCTTCACATATTTATATACTTCACTTAGACATAATATATACAAGATATACAATTCAATCTTCACAAAGCATATCGACATTTCACATCATCATTATCACCTTACTTCTCATATTAAGCCTTCAAGACCATACTCAAAATTCACATGTAAATACATATTCATGTACTTGAAGTAAACACATACACAAAAGGTAGACCGTAAACCTCAAGAATCATTTCAATGGAAATTAAAAAAGATAGAACAACTTACCCTTCATCAACGCTCTTACAACAATTTATCAATATTTCATAAAAATATAACATAAGAAACTAAACTCTAACATTATCTAAATAGTAGCAACTAACCTACTTGATGAGCCAAAGTTTATAATAAGCACAAGCATGGTTTCATTGAATTTCTGACATTAAAACACCAACCAATACTAAAAAAACCATATTTAAATCCTTAAAACATTTTCATTCAAAGACCTATGGTTAGAATCATTAATAGAAGAAGTTGAGGTATAAAACCCTTTTTGAAATATATTTTACGTGAATCCTTGAATTAACAAAATTTCAAGTGTTAACTACCACGAATCACGAGAGGAAACACAAGAAATTTTGATGAACAAAACGTCCAGAACCTTCATCTTTTTCCTTTCTTGTGAGAGGGATTTTGAATATTTGAAATGAAGTTTAACCTGGGTCTAGGACTATAAACTAACTTAGAATACCACCAAGAACCTAAAATATTCAGACGTGGTTCACAAAATACTTGGGGTGAACTTACAAAACACCACAACCCTTGTCAAAAACTTTTTATAGCTTTACAATGACCATCAGTGGATTTCTATCGATGGGGCGTCGCTCGTTTGATAATCCATCATGATGGGGCTTTCATTGATTCTTCGTTTGGTAACATGGTGGTTATGATGCAACCACTAACGGCATAACTACGCCCCGAACGAAGGGGCTACATTCTGCCTACTTGTTTTAGGTTAAGGGCATCGATTGAGCTAGTCTTGGAAGTTTTATTGCTAAGTCTTGGGTCCTCTTTCAGGACCCCTTGTGGGTCCTAGGTCCAGTTATATCTGCACGTTTAACCCCGATACATGGTCATCCATGACGTAGGATCCTCTCGTATCATTTTTAATCGAAATGAAAACGTAAAACTTGCAAAAACCTATAAGGACACAGAAGCAAATTCCATGACACATCGTTCAAACGTCATAGAGTTTCTTTGATGTTTGTCATTTACTCATTATTAATATGTAGACACTTCCTCAAAACATCATTACCAATAATATTAATACATAATTAACTCATGAGACAAATCTGAATATCAAGGCACACCTTGTTCATTTTACGGACATTACAAAAGTTACTATATAAGGACATAAACCTAACTAAACTAACCCAACACTTCTAATTCCCAAACTCACATCTATATGACATCTCTCTAGCCTTTCTCTTTCTTGAAATTCAACCTTCATTGACGAATTCTAGGAATCAAATTCAAGGACGAATTCAATATGGGTTTCATCTCAAATTCATTGAAAGATCATTACAAAGGTATGTATTATTTCACTCTTGGGATTCCTTTACCCAAGAGGCCCTTCCAAAGATGATTTTCGACTTCCCCAAAACTATGGTTTTCATCTAGACATGGGTCATTTCTTAAAAACAAAACTTTTAATCGATTATGATGAATTATATTTTTTATAATTGTTTAACTAAGTATTAGTTGTCAATTAATGAACATCACTCAAGATTGATCCTTTGAATCCTTATTTATTCCCTATACTAATTGTGTCTTGTAATTCTATAGTTATTTTGAAGGATGACGATTATATGAATGTTTATAGTAGTAGTTGTTGTTTATTACTTCTTGGATTTACCTTTTTATGCAATAACTACGTAATTATTGCTAGCTGAAGTATAAAGGCAATGAATGAGCAATATGGAAGGAAGATTGATTCTTCCTGAATTCGACTATAAATAAAGATTTACATTGATTGTAATGCCTCTATATCTAATGTCTGGTTCTTATGTTGATATCAAGTACTCCTTATTCTTTACCCTAGACTGATGAATATGTTATGAAGTATGCAAGTATGTTATGGTATGAGTATTATATTATTTAAAGTAGTTTCTCATGAATATAATAAAGTGTTGACTTAAAGATTTACTCACATGTATATGGTTAATAAAGTGAAGGGATAGTTCTCACTTATAAATACCGATGAGCTATTATGGTTAGATGTTCACATAAGGGTCTAGAAAAGATATATCTGATCTTGTACGATGAGTATGATGATTACTAAAGGGAATAAATTTTAGCAATGAAGGAGCATGAAAATGAGATGGAGGTCTCACATTTAGTATGTCCGTTCTCCCACATAGGTTTTTTTAAGTTTAGTAAGTCCGATTCCCAAGATATGTGTTGTTTCATTAGATGGAAACCTCAACGTTAGTATGTCAAAATTTCTAGTAAAAGTCACCTTATCCATTAACTATGTTCCCACTTATGAGTATAGCTTAAAAGATCCACCTATATTGCTGTGTAAATTTGTTACACCTTAGGCAAGTGTTAATCCTCTCTTTTCATTATTGTAGGAAAACACCGGATTCCATGTAGCTCACATGGTCTCATGTCGGTTATTGCATTATTTTACCTAATATAATTAGGTGAATGAATACGTCAAGTATTTAAACTATTGTCAAGGTTTTTTCGAGGTTTACTACATAGGGTGAGGGAGGGTATGTTACTTCTATTATTTATAGCACAGTTGGAATCCTAAGGTATGATTCTACTAGTTGTTTGTATGATCATGTCATTTTACATGTTAATATTTTCATGACCTAATGAATTAAGTATGTTATGACTAATTATGATATTATATGTATGCATCTTTTAAGTTACTTAGTGTTATGCTTAGCTTTTAATGGGGTTATACAAGTTCCATTCTTGACATTGCACAAGTATTGTCATATATTAATAATATGTTAAGTTAATATCATGTTGGGTTGAGTTAATATCATGTTGGGTTGAGTTATAATGTTTAATATATATGTATTATTGTGTTATTCAACATAAAGCGTAGTTTTGACTAAATTGTGTCTTTTCTCATGCATTAATGATTTTTATGCATAGGAACCATACTTAGTACATGTATTTTTTACTAACCCATATTTATCCCCTATTTCCCAACATTGTACGTTATAACCATTGATTTACTAGAAGGTCAATTGAAGAAGATTTGGATTCTTTTCTCAAAGTGTTAGTAGGTCCTCATTGTATCCTAATGAATAGGGTATTTCAAAGTTACCTAGATTCTTTTGTCATTCTGTTTATTGACTACATCTTTGTACATTTGAAAAATGAGAGTGATCACATGAACCATTTGAGGGTAGTGTTGCAAGTACTTAAAGAACATCAACTGTTTGCCAAGTATAGAAAATATGAGTTTTTGTTGCGGTCGGTGACATTTCTTGGTCATATCATCACTAGTGAAGGAGTTATGGTTGAACCAAGGAAAACGGAAGCGGTGAAAAATTTGCATAAACCATTGACTCTAAACAATATTAGGATTTTCTTGGGTTTAGCGGGTTATTATCACAGTTATGTGGAACGTATTGTGTCAATTGCATATCCCTTGACTATTTTGACCCAAACGTGTAAGAAATTTTAGTGGTAGGAGACATGTGATAGAAGCTTCAAATTGTTGAAGGATAGGTTTAATTCCTCTATGGTGTTGACTTTATAAGAGGGTACAAAGGGTTTTGTTGTGTATTGTGATGCATATCGAATTGGTTTAGGGTTTGTTCTTATGAAACATGGGAAGATGATCTCCTATGCATCTAGGCAACATAAGGTTCAAGAGAGAAACTATCAAACACATGACCTTGAGTTACGAGCCGTGGTATTTGCCTTTGAAAATATAGAGGCAATATTATATGATTTCCATGTTGATTACTATACCGACAATAAGAGTCTCCAATATGTTTTTACTTGAAAACAGTTGAATCTCGGACAAAGAAGTTGGCCACAATTGTTGAATGATTACGACATGAGTGATTTCTATCACCCGACAAGGCCAATATTGTTGCAGATGCTCTATGTTTTAGGACTATGGGTAGCGTGTCTCACATAGATAAAGCCAAGAAAGACCTAGTGAAATATGTTCATAGGTTAGCTAGATTTGGTGTGAGATTGGATGATTCTTCTAATGGTGGTTTCATAGTCCATCAAAACTCCGAGTCATCATTGTTATTTGAGGTGGAGTCCAAACAATACCTTTATAAGTTATTCATGTAGTTGAAGGAATAGGTCCTTGGCAAGCTTAATGAGGCATTCTCTTTAGGAGTGATGTGTTTTAAGATACCAAGGAAGATTGTGTTTTCCCAAGGTAGATGACTTGATTAACCGGATCCATAATGAAGCCCATTGTTCCCGCTAATCCATTCATCCGGGTTCGACAAAAATGTACCATGACATTTGAGAATTATTTTGGTTGGATGGTATGAAGAAGGACATAGCGGAATTAGCTGCTAAGTGTCCAAATTTCCAACAAGTGAAAGTCTAATATAAAAATCAGGGTGGCTTACAGAAGAAATCCAATTTCCAACCTGGAAGTGGGAAGATATCAATATGGATTTTAAAGTGGGTTTAGAAGACTTAAAATCAATACGACTCTATATGGGTGGTTTTGTATTGGTTAAACAAGTCCACTCGCTTTTTTCCCATCAAGTTTACCTATTCGATGGAAGATTATACTAGAATCTTCATAGATGAGATTGTGTGGCGCTATAGTATTATGTTATCCATCATATCGGATCGGGGTGCACAATTTATATTTAGGTTTTAGAAGTCATTCGAAGAAGGGTTGGGTACTAAGGTGAATTTAACTACCTCTTTCCTACCCCAGAAGGATAATCAAGCAGAGTGTACTATTCAAACCCTTGAGTATATTCTTAGGGATTGTATTATTAATTTAATGGTATATTGGGATAAGCATTTGCCTTTTGTTGAGTTTGCATAGAGTAATAGTTTTCATTCATCAATGTCCATGGCTCCCTATGAAGCCTTGTATGGTAGGAGGTGTGGACTCCTGTATGATATTTTTAAGTGGGTCAGCCTTCGCTTCATGGTCCCAATTTTATTGATAAGTCTGTAGGGAAAGTTCATATCATAAGGAAACGGTTGCAAATGACCTATAGTCAGCAAAACTCTTTTGCCGATAATAGTAGAATTGATTTATTATTTTTAGAAGGAGATAAAGTGTAGTTAAAAATTTCACCTATGAAAGGAGTGGTTGGATTGGGAAATAAATGGATGTTTAGTCCTCGTAATGCGGATCCCTATAAAAATTTGCAAAGGGTTTGTAAGATGGACTAAGAATTAAAAATTCCTAGTGAATTCGCTTTGATTCATTCGTTTTCTATGTTTCCAAGCTTAAGAAGTGTATCGGTGATCCCGAGTCTATTCTTCTTATAAAGGGTCCTGGTTTAAAGTTTAACCTCTCTTATGAGGAATTTCCAGTTCAAATTTTTATAGGCAAGTTATGAAATTGAAGAACAAAGAGGTGGCTTCCGTAAAGGTGTTATGAAAAAATCACCTAGTTAAGTGTGAAACATGGGAGGCTGAGGCCAACATAAAGTCTCATTACCATCATCTATTTGATAACTAAGTTTAGTAGTTCTTACTAATACTAAAAATAATGACCAAAAAAATTGAGATTCCTATGGTGTTTTTTGAAGTCCTGAAAAAGGTGCATTTTGAATATATTTACAGCGACTTAGATAAATTTGTACATTTGAACTTCAAAATTTTTCTCTACGGATCGTTTATGTTTACTTATGCATTTTGATATGATTAGTCTTTATGAAATCATATGCAACATGTTGGTGAGTTGAACTTGGCTTAATTGAATTATATAAAGCATTTTGAGATCATGTTGTTGTTGTGATAAGGATATTTCCTCATACTGTAATGTTGAACCTTATATGTGGTAATTGAATTTTGGAATTGCCTTGTGTAATTTATATAATTGATGTTGCTATGTATTATGGTTTGTTGGGCTGCTAGTCTTGAGTCTATTCCTTCCTTAAAAAGATTTTTAGTGTCATTCGGGGACGAATATTCCTAAGAGGGGGATATTGTAAAAAATTGAAATCCAAGACTTTTATTAAAGTCTAATATAGGTTACATGAGTAATATATATTTTTAGGATGTGTTGAAAACCAAAACATCGAAGAACATCCACAACATCCAGAAACTAGTTTTTTGGAGGTATTGGCGTGACTAAGCCTATTATTTTTTAAAAGTCGGAATATGGTGAAAATTTGTGGAAGTGTTTCTAAAATGTGTTTAAGTTAATTTATGGTCGAAACGTCTATGTATGACTCCCCAAGGACAAGCTAAGTACCCTTGAAGAGGACCCTTGCATGTTTGTGCCAACACTGCCTGCGCAGTTTGCACCCACAAGAGCACAATCCACAGGGCATGTATGCAAACCATCGAAAACAAGTTACACAATTATTTGGATTCCTTGAATACACAAGTCTTTGATAGGGACGACGGATGTGCAAAACGGAGGAGGATGCGTTCGTTTACTGACCTATGTTCTGTAGATCGTGCTGTCATCAATGGTACTGCAAGTTCCTCCTAGGAAGTGGATAGATATCAATATGGATATTGTAGAGGGTTTACCTCGGACTAAAAACCAATATGACTCTATATGGGTGGTTGTGTATAGGTTGACCAAGTCCTCTCACTTTATTCCCGTCAATTCTACTTATTTGAAAGAACAATATGCTAGGATTATCATAGATGAGATTGTGTGCTGCAATGGCTTTCTGTTATCAATCATATCGGATTAGGGTGCACAATTCATATCTAGGTATTGGAGGTCATTCTAAGAAGGTATGGGTACTAAGGTGAAGTTGACTATAACATTTCACCCCCCAAATGGATGGTCAAGTTGAGCGCACTATTCAAACAATTAACGATATGCTTAGGGCTTGTATTACTGATTTCAATGAAAATTGGGATATGCATTCATTTGGTAGATTTTGCTTACAGCAAAATTGTGCTTTGAAATTTTGCTCTTTGACTTTTTTGAGTTATCTTGTTCATTCTGATATGATTATTCTTTATGAAATGATATGCAGCATGTTTGTAAGTTTAACCATTGCTTAATTAACTCATGTAATACATTTTGAGATCATGTTATTGTTTTAAGAAGGATATTAACTCATAATGTAATGTTGAGCCTTATGAGTGGTAATTGAAGTTTTTAAATGCATTATGTAAGTGATATGGTTGATGTTGATATGAATTGTTGTTGGTGGGGATTGTAGTCTTAATTTATTAATTCCTTCTAATGATTTTTAGTGTCATTTGGGGATGAATGTTCCTAAGAAGGGATTATGTAATAATTTTAAAATCTAAGACATGTCTTATAGCCTAACATAGATGTAATGAGTTGTAGAAACTTTTCTAAGGTCCTATTTTAACGTTTATAAGTAATTTAGGGAGTCTTGAAACTCAAAACTTCCATGACGTCCGAAAACTAGCTACAGGGAGGCACTAGTGTTCCTAAGCCAATTTTTTGCCTAGATTTTATGAGTATGAAAATGGTAAAAATATGTGGAAGGGTTTATAACACGTGTTTCAGTTATTTCATGGTTGAAATCTCCGGGTACGACTCCCCAAGGACCAACCAAAAGCCGTTTAAAAGGACCCTTGTACGTTGGTGTCCATACTGCCTGGGATGTGTGCACCCATGAGAGTGCATTTGACGGGGTGTGGATGCCAACCGTCGAACAACACATATCCAATTCTTTGGAGCCCAGGACTGCAAAAGTCTTTCACAGGTACGATGGATGTGGAGCACCGAGGAGGGCTGGTCCGTCGACTGAACCACGGTCCATAGATCGTGGTGTCATCAATGGTATATTAATTTCTTGCACAATTTAATTTATGTCATAAATAATTAATTATGTTGTTTGGTTGTTACTTGGTGTATTAGGTAATTCTAATTACTCAATTAACCCCCCATATAAAGACCCCAAAATTATTAGTTTAGTTACAACTCTCAAAACAAACTCTCTTCCTTCTCTCTTCTTTCTCTCTCTATTGGAAGACACTAATGAAGAATAGCTAGGGGTGGGATTCTGGGTCTTTAATGGGAATATTTCACTTTTTAATCTTCATCAAACTTAAAGGTATGTGATTTTATTCACCTTTGAGACCTCTTTCGTCAAAGCATTCATTTAAAATTTATTTCCAAAGTTAAGTTTTCAAGTGGGTTTCCATCCAATAAAAAATTGATGTTATGAATTGATTTTTTTATAGTTTATTTTGGATAATATGTATTGATTAACATGTACTCTATCCTAATATTGATGTATATCTTTACGGTTTGGTCTAGTTTGTGGAAAATGATACTTTACTCTTAACATTAGATTTTATTTTGATATATAAATTAGGGTTTATTTGATTCAATTAACCTTATTATTGATTGAATTACTATTAGATGATATTTTTATGTTAATAATTAACATATTAGAGTGAATTATAGTCTTTCATGCTAGTTCTTTAGAAGATGATCTATGTTAGGAAGTTAATTGACCTATGTATCTTGTCTTAAGGTATAATCTAGTATTGAATTGTGATATCGTTACCGTTCTAGTTTTGTTATCATGATGATTACTAATTTAAGATGATGTATACACACTAGTGGATTGAATGAGGGTTTATGGTATGGCCTTGATGAGGAATTATAAAGGAGACTTGATAAGTGTTATGATCTCTATCCTTTATTTCAAATTATGGTTAATCATGATAAAGTCATGACGTTGGGTTGGAGTATGTCTTTTAGTAGGATTGATAAGGTGGTATGATGTTCAATTAAAATGTCTTATTATAATTGTAGGATTTAATAAGATGTAAATGTTATAAGTATGGTGATGATCACCAATGTGCCTTATCATGATATGAAATGTTAATGTTCTAACCTCACCTGGATGAATTGTAATAAAAGGACTTATACTCATGCAATTCTTATTAAGCTATGATGATGATGATGTTATACAAGGGTTAGACCCTATAAGCTAAACTAAGTTATGATGATTAATAAACACATCAAAGACATTTCAATAAAGGGACTTAGCTTAGAACCGAGTTAACTCGACTCCTAAAAGAGGGATAATCATCAAATGAATTCCCATGAGAAGAGGCCCCGATTGCCAAGAGGTATGTAGAGGGAGAATACCTACCTCTTAGCTCTTGAACTATATTGCTCCCATAGGAAGACTAGCTAGTAGATCCACCTAGAAAGCTATGTTTATGTTTGGTTTCACATTGGCTAGTAGACCACCTTCCATCGGTGTAAGGTTCTACAACACCGGATTCAACACTTAGATCGTGTGGTCTATGTCAGTTAAGGCAAGTGTTCCCTAAACTAAAATGAACAAATGAAGATAATTAAACTAAGGTGACTTGAGAGGATTGACTTAGCCATGGTAGGGGTATGTGACTCTACCTAAGCCTTTCACTATTTTGCATTGATGGAAACTTTAGAAGGTTATCTACCACATCTGATGGATTGAGTTGTATGTTTCAAGTTGCAGAACTCTCTATTACATATTTCACTCCATTAATTTTTTTTTATATCTCTTATTTGGGGAAACGCTAAATTTAGTTTAAAATAGTTGTTTTGATGAGTGATAATGTTGTGAAGAATATTTCAATGAATCTAAGTGTGTGATTGTTGTTTGGCGTGACTCTTGTTTCTTGAATGCATTTACTAATTTGCCTCTTAATCTTCTGTAAATAGAAAATTCTCCATGATTCATGTTACATGTTGATATTTGTCATGTGAAATAAAAACTACACATGCTACATGGAACTTTAAAAGTAAGATATACTTAGATAATTGTAACTCTTCTATTAAGTAGGAGAGGTGATACTTACAAACATATGCATTGTATCTGTAAGGTCCATATATTTTCAACATAGGTTACTAAGCAAGAGAAATATGAGCGTGTGATATATGATGCTACGTCAAATTAAAGGAGGAAGCATCATGATGAACCTTAAAAAGAACAAATTTGATTTATTTGGCTTTACAATTTAATTCTATATGAATTTTCGGCGGCATATAACTACAAGTGAGGTACTTTTTCTTGTCCATAATGTTTTTAGTATGAATTTGTGGGGCTAATAAATCCATGTGGTTCTAGAGATTAAGTACTCCAAAAAGTATAGGAAACTTTGTAACTTGTAGAGAAGAATAAGGATAACATTCTCTTTTCTGATTGCTCCTATAGGTTGTAACATATAATTCTTATGGAATATAGTTTATCTAAGTTTTTTAGTTCTTTCTTTCTAACATTAGACTTCTATCCTATTATGTTTATCAAATCAAAAGAAGTTATTTGCATCTTAATATCTCTGTTATTCTTTATCTTTTTAAAATATTTTGTATGTAATTACTCTTAAAAGCAATGGCATAGAGTAAGCAATGGCTGAAACTGTAGGTTCATCCAATCATACAATGGTACGTAAGAAAAATTTGCGAAATCAACAATTGGAAAGAAGTTGTTTCACTTAAAATTGGACAAAATTTGAAATAAATTTTTTACAATAAGTGAACGGTGGGCACAAATAGCAATCTATTTTCAAGATATTTGGGAAATATTATTCGTTATAATAACATTTCTTCCTTAGGAGTATAATCGTGGTATGATATTAAGCATTAAATGGCGTATCACATGTGGGAAACTATTGAGGTAAAAAATGTTATCTAATATGTTGTGTGTTCAGTTCATGTAGGTGTTGTTCGTTATATTAGAAGTCCATGTACAATGTCTAATACTTATGATCAATTGTAACATATAGAGAATATATAATCAACTAACTTATAGTGTTTTGAATATTTGGAAAATAATTATTGTAAAATATAGATAAGTCTTGTAGATAATAACACAAGTTTTTGTTATTGTAGCATAAATTTGAGAGTGTTGATATGAATGACCATCGTGATCATTTCTTTTTATGGATGAATGAGTTATGGAACAAATGGAGAGTACACTAGCATGAAAATATTGTGGAGGATAAGACAATTCAAAAATTGTTTTAGAGTGTCCAAATGAGAGTAGACAAAAAAATTGGGAACGATTAGTAAAGGAGAATTTTCTTCTCAAAGTTTTCAGGTATAACTACTTTGCTACTCTTTTTTACAATTTCATTTCCTTCCTTATAACCTTATATATCTGGAAATAAAACCAAAGTATAGAACATGTATCCAACACAGTATCGTCGTAGAATGCAAAAACTTTCATTTTTCCAATAGAAGAAACATTCAAAATTATAATTTTTTTGGTCAGCATTTGTTTAGGGAAAAGACAGCCTATGTACTTCATAGAGATAAGATAGTCACTTTTTATTTTATTATGTTGATATTTCGCATCAAAAATGAATGTATGATTACAATAAGTATACTTACTTTAAACGTGAAAAGGAAATTTTCTCGGTCAAGCAAGAAATATAGAATAACATAATTGTTTCCTGTAGCGTTAATTATATAGTAGAATAACATTAAATATATTCAATGGAACTTGGTCACATCTATTGATGTAACATCCTATAAACTTTTGATTAGATTTTATTATTGTTTAAGTACATGCATTGATCTTACTTTATGTAAGGATTGTTTCTTGTCATCTTTAAAAGGCAATGAGTTCTTGATGTACTATAGTCCTCAAGATAGTTTGAGTTTTAGTCGATAGTTCAATAACTTTATCGATTTGTGCCTCATGAAATTTGTATTTTTCTATCTTACTTTATGCTGGAATCTTGTTTCTATTCATTGCATGTCCTTATCTTTCAGTCTATCCAGATCCTCTATACAGTCTTAAGAAGTACATTTACTGGAGATATTCTAACAATTTCATCTTATGTTTCCAGTTCAACCTATTCCATGGGTTTTTTTATAACCATATCTTCAAGCTAGCAACATAAAGTTCAAAACATGGTGGATAAATTATAATGACAATGTTTCTCTACCTTTAGTTTTTATATGCTGCAAGGTTTGAAATCGTGTTATGTTTTTGACCTGCATATTTGTGCTCTTATAGCACGGCCAAACCCCTAGAGATGGATCTTGAATATGTAATCACAATTTGATAGAAAATGGGGGGAAAAGGTATAAAAGTCAACTATGAATTGAAAAAATAGAAGTGATTTAATTAGACGACAAGTTTATACTCGAAAATCATTTCGGCTTGAACTGCAGGAACTTATGTCGAAAGACATGTCTCACTACTAAAGAAAAAAAGTTAAGAGACGAACACAATCCATCACTTGTCAAGATTAGTGACATAGTGAGGGATTACAACAGAGTATTTATTATTTCTATAACACTCGTTAGTAAGCTCTTAGTGACAAAAAGTGAGTTCCGTCAAAAGTTTAGCGGCATCTTAGTGACGAATCATTTCCATCGCAACATGATAGCGATTCACTTAGTCGTAAATTATATTTATATAATTTTTTTATAATTTCATAATTATAAAACGAAAATTGAGTTCGGTCACAAATTTAGCGACGTCTTAGAGCCGAAACATTTCAATCGCAACATATTAGTAACAGAATTATTCGTCATTATATTTATATAGTTTTGTTTTTAATTTATAATTCATTACTTCATTTTTGATAAATTTGCAGCAAATTACCGTCACAATATTCAACATATTAGGCCTTCAATAATTCATCGTTGATCCATCCTAACACTCTTTTCATAACAACGACCAAACATTCATATAATATTATACTCACAGAAAATTAATAATATATAAATAAAAAACTTCAAAACCACATATTTGTTTGTTAAATATATTATATTAAATACTCTCAATGAACCTATGTTCATAAAAATATTACTATGCAATTTGTACTTCCCAAAAAGTATGACTCTATCAAAAACTAAAATTGTTGGAGACTAAGGGATACCATCTTCACATTAAATTGAGGTATAAACCTCGTTCACATTAGTACCAGCAAGCACTATGGGTATCACAATGGATTGATTACAGGATGGAGTAACCGATGCTTGCACCTGCTCAACAATAATAAAGACAAGTTGATTAGTTAGTGCAAACATTATTTGACTTACCAAGTCATCCATATTTGTTATTGGTGTTGATTGAAAAAATCGAGGTGGTAATGATGATGAGCCACAAAAAATCTGCCCCTAGTATTTTTTTGCATCTAATCAAAGACCCTATATTCTTCTTTTGTTTTCTCTTCCCGCAACTTAATAATATGCTTCACATTGATTAATATCAGTTACATAAACTGTAAGTTTCCATAATATTTCTTCATATTTTCCCAAAAATAACTAGAGAAAATGAGAAAGCATTAAAAATAGGGAACAAAACAATTTTTCAAGAAAAATTTAGAAAACCAGTGAAGCTTTTAAGCTTAAAGGACATGTCTATTGATTTCCCAAGAATGAACTGTGTTGTGACATCAAAATGGGCTATCTTATTTCCATATGCATATAATACTCCAGCGCCTAGTATTAGTAGATGATTGTTGCAAGGAAAATTCAATAAAATGAGGACAGTGCAATTTATATTAGTTGGTGTATGAAGTACTATTTATATGTTGAAGTAATTAACTTAGACCAATAATTTTGAATTCGTTTGAATTGAAAAATAAAGATCTTACTTGAACTCACAGATTTCTAGAATAGATGAATCTCGAAGAAACTAATTTTTATTACCAAACAACACTATAAAAACATGAAAATTAGCCAACCAATATAGAATTAGATGAAAACAACTGCACTAAATTCATACAAAAATGACATAAGAATCTTAATAAAAGGCTTGACACAATGTATACTAGTTGATATAGGGTAGTAAAGGGCCTACAATTCTTGCATAATGAAATATCATTGGCTTCTTTTCAAATATCTGAAAGATAACGAATATTTTTCTGCATCAGGAACTTGCTGCCAAATTAGTAATTACAATCTTCCTGTTTTCTTGGATGATATCAGAAAAGTGTGACTACAAACATATGAAAGTTCATGTCATTCTTCTTCTCAGACCAGCAAAAGTAGTTTACATATATAACACAATACAAATTTAAGCATATTTCCATGAGTATTGTCAAACTTCTCCAGTTGGTTATAACCCGAGGTGTGTACAAATAACTGCCTAATGAATGCAGCATAGTATAAATGAATTCTATGAATACTACAATACAATGCACATCCAGAAAACTTCAAAGGCTAAAATTTGCTGATCATTCATTTCTTCGAGATGCAAAAACTATAAAGTTATCTATCAAAACTCAAATAACAAGAATATTATGTATTTATTGGTGCCTATTCATGATTATGAGGTATTACTAATGCAAATTATATACTTATCATTAGAGTTCTGCTCATTAATTTCTTCTTGTTATTTGATGTACTAGTTCAAAGTAAGCATGACAGGAAATGTTGTGAATGTGGTTGATGTAGCAATAGGAAGTTCATGTGCAAGTGAAAATCCTCAAACAACACCTGAATTAAACTGAACATTAACAACAAGTTCTTATTAACACAGGACTAGAGTTGCACCAAAAATACCTGCATTAGACTAACAGTAAGACAATACTAGAATCACACTAAAACAACACTAAAGATTCACCAAAAAGTCCTTAAAACAATAATTGAATTGCGCAAAAAAAGTAGTTGTAGTTCCTGTCTAAAAGAAAACTATAAATGCACCAAAAATAACCCTGCACAAGAGTAGCACAAAATGACACTAGACTCGCATTAAAACAATAGTAAAGTTGCATCGAACAGTCTCAAAAGGTCATTACAATTATACCATACAACAGCCACAGATACACTTTAAGACATGAATGTAATTACACCAGCAAATTTAGTAGGAAAGAACAAAAAACACTTAGACTTACATGGACATTTCGACAACGCTCACCAACAACTGATTTTTAATCATGTCCATGTATATGAACATGCAGATATAAATCACTTGGTGATGGATCTCGAGCTTTTTCAATAGCATAAACAAAAAAAAATTACGTTAAAAATTGAGAAGGTTCTAGCCTATATAAATTTGAAGAGGTAATTAGGTGGGATATCATAAATAAAAATTAAAATAAGTATCTACACAACTCATGAGTTAATCTCAAAGTCCAGAACATCAGATGAACTCATTTTTTCTAGATGCAAAGACAGAAAGTGTTATCGACACCAAAGTAAAAGGATACCCTTACCTTGGATTCATTGAAAACTTGTTATACATATGATACTTACTAATTATGCACATAACTTTAGGTCAAAAAAGAAACATATTAGTTCATTGTTAAAATAGGGTGAAAAACTAATCCAAGTCATTTATAAAAATTAATAGAGAAATATACTCAGCACATTTCCTGTTCCCGGATTGTAGAAAAAATATTCGGAACTGCTCCCACGACATGCATCCAATTCTTGGATTTGTTCGCATCATTTTTATGTTAATTTGACATTACAATAAAACCCAATTAATTGAGGGGCATTTTGGTTACTTTAGGGGTAACTATATATTGTTTTAGGTCCACTATTAAGTCATTATTAACCACCCAAATCTCTCTTAGTTCTCTCTCAATTCTCTCTAACTAATTCTTAATTGAATTGAATTAGAAGCTTTGAGAAAAAGACAAATTTCTCAACTTTTGTTCTCAAATTTTGTGGATTAATTCTTCATTAAGGTTTTGATTCTTACTTGGTATTCCTATACAAAGAGGTCCATTAAAAATTTATTTCTAAATCACCCAATTCCAAGGGTTTTCCTCTACAAATGGGTTTTCTTGTACAATTAAAATTGATGTTGATTAATTATAATTTAGTTTGGTTCATTTCATTCCCCCCATTTCCCCAAATCTTGTTTCTTGCTTAAGAATTGATGGGAATTGATGATTAAACTGATTGTTAAAATTATTTTTACTATTTCAATTAATTCATGCCCTGCTTACGGTAAAGTATGGTTGGGAATGGATATATCTATTAAGGAATTCATGATTGAACCCTTTTTTCCTAACCCTAGGTTATTAATTGATGTCTACTTAATTAGTGATAATACAATTGACTTAGTTCTTGTATAAATTGCTATAGTGTGATGTTGTTATGTATATTGAGGGATTAAAATGGTTGGATTGACGGTATGTTCTTGAAGGAGGCTTATAAAGTCTATGTGGTAAGAAATTGTGATCTTGAGTTGTTTACTTTAATAATGATGATTTATACTTAATAATGGTATTTACTTTAAGTATTATGTCGTATTATATTAAGATGATGATGATATGATGATTATGATGAGACTTGTTCACTATGAGTATTGGGAGCTCATGTTAAGGGTATGGTTATACAAGGTTGAGTGTGAATCACTTGAGTGTCCTAATATGCTATGACAATGATATGATGATCTCACAAATGAAGTGATGTAATTAAAGGACATTATCATCAAATACCTAATGAGCTAATAATATGATATACAAGGGGTTAGTATACTATGGCCTATATTTAGTAATGATGATTAAAAATTACTAAAAGACATTTCAAAAAGGGACTTCAGCTTAGAAAAGAGTGAACTAGTTATGAGCGGTGCCCGTTCTATCTATGGGAAGGTAGGTTCACAATGGTTCTTATAATATGAAGATTACAATGAAATTGTGCGTAAAGAGGGACTTTATTATGTCTCCTACTTCATGAACTTTGTTGCTCCCATAGGAATAAAAGCTAATGGATCTAACTAGAATGTTATTTCATGTTTTGGTCCTACCTTGACAACTAGGCCAGAATTTTCGATGTAGGGTTTCATGAAACCGGAATCCATCTTTAGCACACATGATCTATTGTTGGATTAGGAGATTGTTCTACAATGTAAAATGAATGTAATAAAGTAAACACTCACATGGTTTAATTAAGAGGTTCTACTTACTATAGGTAGTGTTATGCTACTCTACATAGACATGGCACAAGTTGACTTTGACGAAGGTCCTAGGAGGTTATTCTTATGTACTTATTATATGAATGAAAGTTATATGATGACTTTATATGTTGATGATCCTTAATGATTTTAGTTTCATTGATGATCATGTTATTGGTCTAAATTGAAATATATGATGAAGAACATTGATGATAAGAAGATATATGAAATGTTGACATTGCTTATGGACCTTTGATTGGTTTACTATGTTATGTGCATTTATGGGGATTGACATAAGCATTGAACTTGTAAGATTGGTAATGGGTTATGAGTAAGGGTCTTATATGATATGATTCTACGAAAACATGCACATGAATTGTTGTTTTGACATTATGTTGGAGTTATTCATGTTTATGTTATCTTTATATAATGACCTTCAAGTTGTTATGATATTATTTTGATAATATCCCTGTTTACTTGACTATATAATGATGTTGATCTTCTGTTAAATATGAACTTCTCATAATTGATGCTATGACTATTGGCTATTATATGTTTTTAATTGTCAATAAAGGCTTTTAAAAGGTACCAATCATGGTTTTGAACTAAAGGACATTTTGATCATGATTTCAAATGGTTTATTTCATATATGCATACTTTGTAAATGTGATTTTTCTAACACTTATTCTTCCCTTTTCCAAAACAATGTAGGTCTAGGGCGTAGATGTATCAAGGTTACTTTGCAACAAGACTTTTACTTTTAAAAATCTTTGGTAGGTCATCTATTTTAGGGATGGGGACACTTATTCTACCATAGTAGCATTGCTAATGTCTAAAGACATTCTTTTCTTTCCTATTGTTTAAGATATTATTGTAAGTCGTATGTGGTAAATATTAATTTTTATAAGGGTTCTGCCCAAATGTACTAGTTTTTATTAGATGGTTTAATATGAAACGATCTTACTGACAAAATTCTTACTTATCGGTTATTTTGTCAAAACAAGAAAAATATGTAAGATGCATGTGCGATTAGTCTAATTAAAGTCCATATATTATATGTGAGAGGCCTATGCATACCTAAATATATGAAAAAGTTTTAATTTTTCACATTTTGACCTATGATATGTTAGGACAAATGCTAAGGGCTAGTTTAAGTCCTCTATGAGGAAGACAACACTGTAATATCTTGGGGGTGCTCCCTGGTCGTGAAAAAATTTGTATCAGAGCAGGAGGTTGCAGTACTCGTAGTATTAATTTCTCATTAAACCACGTCCACATAGTGTCTTGTTCATGTGTTTGAAGCGCGCCACACTTATGAATGAGACGCTATATAACGCTTGGAAATTCTCACTTATTGGTAATTTGTAAAGCTATTCCTCAAGAGTGGTAATTATATATGTCCATTTTACTTGTAATCCTTTTATTTTGGATATAGGATATATCAACGAGATGGGAAGCCGTAAGGAGAGTAGACAATGATTTTGTTGATGGGGCAGTTTCTCCAAAAGGAAACCAAGATCATCCACAAGGCAATCAAGTTCCTCCGCATGAATAAGCTCTGGTCATTCCTTCACCTATAAAGGATGGAGAGATAATGTTGGAATTTTTTACTTTTGTTTAATCTATTACTTCAAAGGCCAATGTGGTAGCTACTCACACTAAAGCCATGACGTCTTACAAATTGGGAAGTTGGACCTGGTGTTCAACAAATTTATAGTACTATGGATTCTCTCTTGTGGGACTACAGAAGGATGAACTCTCCAATGTTCTTTTAATCTAAAGTGAATGAAGAACCCGAATATATCCTTGATAAGTTCTATAGGATCCTATATGCTATAGGAGTGGGTTCTATAGAGATAGTCGGGTTAGCCTCCTATACACTTAAGGGTGTGGCTCAAACTTGTTAAACACAAAGGAGATATAATATGTATTTGAGAGCAGGCCATTAACTTGGGAGTATGCTTTTATTGGTTGGTTATTTCGAAAGGAGAAAAATGAGCCCAAGTAGAGGAATTCATTAAAATTTGTCTAGGATGTATGAGTGTGCAAGAGTAAACCTTGAAGTTCACTAAATTGTCCAAGTATGCTCTTTTTTTGTAACCAATCCTAGGTATGAGATGAGTTTTTTAGTGACGGGAGTGTCTGATGATATAGTTTAATACTATCATTCGTCGATGCTTCATGATAAAATAGATATTTCTTATTCGATGGTGCATTCTCAACAAGTGGAGGACCCAACACTCAAGAGGAAGAATAGGGAGTTTACTAGGGACATATCTTATGAGGGAGGTACTTCCAAGTGTAGGCTTCAAATTCAAGGAAAGCCTAGGTTAAAAAAGAGAGTTTCCAACAAAATTACTTCTAATTTATCCAAGGCTAATAAGGATAGGGTGTCAAAACCTAATTCCTAAAAGGGATGAAGCAGAATTCACCTAGCAAGAAACCTACTTTTACCATGTGTCGTAAAAAGAATTGAGGTGAGCGTCTAGTTGGCACGATAAATTTCTTTGGGCTTAGAAAGAATAGCAATAAGGTTAGATATTTTCCTAATTTGATAATTCAAGAGAAGGTGTGTGATCAATCTCAAGCAAGTGGTCCTAGTTTCGATGCTCCAATTAGGAACCACTTCTATGCTCTTCGCTCTAAGGGTGAGAAAAATGAATCTCCTGACGTGGTGAATTGTATGTTATATGTTTTCTTTATTGATATTTATGAATTAATAGATTCTAATCAACTCTCTCATTTTTAACTCCTCTTGTAGCAAGAATGTTTAATGTTCTACCTGATGTTTTGATTGAACCTTTTTCGGGTACTACTTTGGTTGGTGACTTCGTTGTGGCTAGAAGTGTCCGTAGGAGTTGTCCTATATCTTTGAAAAATAGGGTTACGTGGGTGAATTTAGTAAAACTTGTTATGGTTTTATTATTTCAGACATGCTTCCATTCGTTCTCGAGCAAGGGTAGTGAACTTCAATCTTCCTAATGAACCCGTCTTCTAGTGGAAGGGGGTAACTCAATTCGTAGAGGTCGTATATTTTTTTTAAAGCTCGTAAAATAATCTGTAACGGGTTTCTTTACCATATTGTTAGGGTTAAAGATCTTGAAGCCAACATTCTTCCTTTAGAGTCGGTCCCTGTAGTTAGGGATTTTACGGAGGTCTTTCCCGATAACTTGGTCGGAATTCCTCCCGAACGGGCAATAGACTTTGGTATTGTCTTAATACTATATATGAATCCCATTTTAATTCCTCCTTATCAGACGGCTCCAACCAAATTGAAAGATCTAACAGCTCAACTCAAAGATTTACTAGACAAAAAATTCATTCAATCTATTATTTCTCCATGGGGTGCTACAATAATGTTTGTGAATAAAAAGGATGGGTGTTTTAGGATATGTATCCATTATAATCAACATCATAAAGTCACCATTAATAACAAGTATCATCTCCCTTGGATTGATGACTTATTAGATCAAATCCAAAGGGAAACTAACTTTTTTAAATTGATTTGAGGTCAAGGTAGCACCAACATAGGATAGAGGTGAGGATATATCTATAATGGTTTTCTGAACTAGTTATGGTCAGTATGAGTTCCTAGTGATAAATTGTGTTTTCACTAATGCCTCTGCGACTTTTATCAGCCTTATGAATAGCGTATTGTGGATTTACTTTTTTTTATTTGTGACAGTTTACATTGACGATATCTTGAAATATTCAAAGAATGAGGGTGAACATATTGACAATTTGAGGGTGGTATTGCAAGTCCTTAAGGAAAACCAACTATTTGCTAATTATAGTACGTGTGAGTTTTTTTGTAGATCGGTGGTGTTTCATGGTCATATTATCTCATGTGAGGGTATAGAGGTCAATCAAAAGGCGATTAAGAATTGTCATACACCATTTACTCCAACCGACATTAGAAGATTCTTTGGTATATATGGGTACTATAGGAGGTTTGTGGATGGGTATGAATCTATTTATTCTCCTTTTACCAACTTGACCCAAAAGAGTTTTAAGTTTGAGTTGTCGGAGGCTTCTGGAAGAAGCTTCCAAATGTTTAAAGATAGGCTCAAAACCTACTGTGAAAACATGTTTTATACCAAGCAAATACAATATACACATGAAGTGATCATAATAATCCAACCAAACAGAATGTTATTCCTACTTATAGACCAACAACACATATGCAATTACAATAATAGAATTTCGTAACCCTATCAAAGGCTAAGCATCAAATCAAGAAATCCACTTCATACCTAGCTTCATAACATAGTACTTCATCATAGCATACTTTATTCACAAGTATTATATATATCTTAATATATAAAATTCACGCTTAACCTAATCATAAAAGAACAACACCAATCTCTTAGGATCCAACATTGGCAAGGTGTAAGACAAGTCGCATGCCCTCCCTCACACTATGTAGAAAAACCCTCAAGAAAAGCCTTAATGAGAGTCTATTCATTTACTCTATTCATTTAATTTTATTTTAGGGATAGAGTTTTAAATAAATGACATTAGACCATGTGAGCTCCATTAAATCTCGGATTCTACTTCAACACCGAAACTAGAGGTTAAATCTTGTCTATGTTGTAACCTTTCGTACCTATATATCTTGGCAGATCCAATAAGCCAGAGTCCTATGTGGGCACATAGAATTGGTTAAAGGAGACTTTTACTATAAACCCTAACTTGTTAAATGTAGGGATTTCCATCTTATGAGTCAACACATTCATTGAGATTCTTGATTATCTAAATCTAAGGAAACCCATGTGGGGATCCGGACATAATAAATGTGAGACCCCCTCTTATTTACATACACTTTTGTTGAAAAGAATATACTCTATTTAATAATCATCTTGAGTAATCGAACAAGTTCACATTAGCTTCTATTATATCCTTATATTAACATATCATTAGAATAGCTTATAGGTGATCATAAATTAGAATACTCCTTTCAATTTAGAAACACTAGCAAATGAGTAAACCTTTCACTTTAAAAATTGCTTATAATCACGAAAACTACCTTTCAATCATATACCTAACCTAATATAACGTACATCCGTATTTTATAGTTAATTCAATAGTATAGGGTTAAGGATGAGGAAATCTTGTCATCAACACAACCACAACATATTCCCTACAACATTATTTCAATTCAAGTAATTGATATTATATATTTGAGTTCAAGAAGAACAATATTCATAACTTCTTTACCTTTCGTGGGACTTCATACTTCAAAAACCCATGAATTCATATTCAATACACAAATTAAGGTTATTCAAGAAACAATTACATAATTTATATCAATGTAGTCAATAAACATATTCATCCACTTCACAATTTACCATATCAATTGAAGAATTTCATGAGATTCGGGGTAGAAAATTGTTCCATTTGAATCTTTAATAATTCGTATTACTAGCCATCAATATGTACTTAAACAATATTAATTTATCGTAATTTATCTCAATTATTAATTTCGGTGTTTTCAAAGAAGACCCATGTGTATAGAGAAACACTAGTTTTGGAGAAGTTTGAAAATCTATCTGAATGGACCTCTTTTTGAAAGGAATCCCTTGAGTGAAAGAAACCATACATTCACAAATATTTTATCCACTAATTTCAGTATACTTGGGAAATTTGTCTTGTTCTTCAAGCTTCAAATCTTCCTCAATGGAGATTGTATAGAGAGAGAATTCAATTTCAATTTGGGTTTTTATTTTGTTGGGTAAATTTGACGAAACACATCTTTAAAATTAATATATAAACCTCCGCTAAAATACCCAATAGACCCCTCGCTTAGTTTGACTTTTTAGTGAAGTGAAACTTTACTTCAAATTTCAAGTGTTTTAATTGGAAAACAAGTCTACGTCGTAGAGTTGTTCCCACCATATTTCAAAAAATAATTTTAGAGACAGTAGAGTTGGCAATGTAGACGAAGATTTCTTGTTCTTGGTGAACCATGTAAGTGACAGGAACTGGTTTCTCTTAACTTCAATAGCCTGCTGGCTTAGGTAGAATTTTGTCCAATCATTGGCTATAAACATGCAAGTATATAATATAATTCATTCTTCATATGTGTAGTTTTTATATGTTATATGTTAAATGTTTCCTCATATATGAACATGTACAATTTATTTCATATGACGAAGCATATATGATAATCTGACAAAGTAGGGTTATTCAAAAGGTATTCTTAATTGTACTCTGAAATAAATATTGCTAGAATATGATATGTCCATGTGAAAGGTTTTCTCACATGACTAAGGTTCATAATATAACAACTTCTAATCTACAACCTATATCTCCTAACGCGATTTTAATTAAGTAAAGTTAATAAGGACTTTTTAATAAAGGGATGTTTGCTTAGCACCGAGGGAAATTGATTATGAAGGGTGGGCCTTCCCAAAGGGAAAACTTGTTCACCATAGTCCTCATAAGGTGAATCGCTATAACGCCTAATAGGCATAAAGAGGGTTTCCATACATAACTCCATGTTTCCCTAACTAGCAAGTGATATCACCTAATATACTATAATGATACTCATGTCTTACCTTGGAAAGTAAGATACCCTCTTTTGGTGTGAGAAGACGGCACTAGATAATGTGTTTGTCTTACATGGTCTTATTGTCCATTTAGGCTAGGACCTTCCTAATGTAAAATAGACAATGGAAGTAAGGTAATGAACCATAACTAGGACAACCTAAAGGAATTTTCTTTGTGTAGGTGAGGGTATGGGACTTTAGCTATGCATTGCACAAATGGATCTTGAAGGGAGTTCTTGGAAGGTGTTCTATATGTGTATATATATGTTGATATCTTATATGCATGACACTATGGCATCAACCTACTTTTAACGATAATATGCGTAGTATGGATCCGATTGAGTCTATATGATGAGGTATTACTTTAGATGTATAAGATTTTTCTTAATTGTCATGTGGTGAAAGGTCTTACTTTATATGTATGTAAATTACTAAAGTAGTCATGTTAATTTATGAGGTAAATGATAATGCTTGTAGTATCTTCGTGAGTTCACTAAGTATGTGTGTGGTTATGGGTCTACACATATACATTGCACTAGTAGCTAAATATTGGGATTATGAGTAAGGACTTATGATGCCTTTATGAAGTGAATTCCAAGTATATTGTTGTTGAGTATGTCTTCTTATGATGTTATTGGTTGTGTTCACTTGAATGTGGTCTTGAAGTGAGTCTTATATGAGGTTCATGCTTTATGTTGAGTTATATGTGAAAGCTTAATTGTAATGATATGATATGCCCCTATGTATATGAATATGTGTATAGTGATAATGAATTATGTGACTGTTCACCTTGGTTACCTTAAGGTTACTCTTCAGTGTGGATGGTGGAATGGGCACAATTCATGCATAGTACCAAGTGTTACTAGAGGGTTACTTGGGGTAATTGAAGTATTGTAAAAGAAAGGTAATACTATGAGATGTTTAATGTGCCTTACATGAATTATGTAGCTTTATGTGGTATTATGAACGATGTTCATGCCAATGTGAATTATACGAGCTATGTTTTATTATTGGTATAAATAATTCACAAATATTTACTAAATGTCCTTACGGATGGTTTCCTAACATAATGACCTCTTTAAATGCATGTTTTGGCATAGTTTCCATACTTAGTGCATTGTTGTACTAACACCATTCTTCTTCATCTTTCTACACGAAGTTTACATCTTTCTAGCATTTGATGTGCTGTAAAATGTTTTAAATTTTTTTCTAAATTTCATATTAAAAGGCAATGAATTATGACTATAGCCTTGTATTATACCTTTGAGAGGAAAAGTAAGCAGCGTTAATTCAAGGGGGTAATCTTCATTCATGACACCCAACTTACTAGATCCTCTCTCAAAGCCCTGTTATCCTTCCATTTAGTATAGCAACTTTGAGGCACATCATTGAGTTTCTAAAAAGCTTACACTCACCCCCATAGCATACAAGATATTTTAAACATCATCAAGAAAGTCTTTGAATTTGTCATTCAACTTAGACCCAAAGAAAGTAGGAGGAGTCATCCTTGTGAAGTCCCTCAAACGAGAATCCATGGTATTAGAATTTTTTTCACACATGATGCAACTTTCCAGATTGCTTAAGCCACCATAGATTGAATAGACATTACTTGAGTCAATATTAGACAAGCCACCCATAACTCTCTGTCCAACATGACCGGAAGAATGACTGGAACATGTCCATCTAGAGGAACTTGCTATTGAGGAGGAGCTCACGCATAAGCAATCTCCTCTTCAACTCTCCTTGTTGCTTCCCTTCAAGTATTCATAACCTATAACCACAAGTAAAGTATTAGAATAAAAAGGACACATATAGTTAAGACACTTAAGGCACGACATAATGATACCAACAAAACGACAATTTTTTGATCATTTACATAGTCTCTAGTTCATAAGTGTGGCGTGCTTCAAAATTATGAACAAGAATCTATGTAGACGTTATATAGTGAGACATAAATAATAGGATTACTCAACCTCATGCACTAATACAACGTTTGTCATGACCAAGGAGCACCCCCTACATGTAAGAGATGTCTTTGTCCGCCTAAAGTCCTTAGACTAGCAATTAGCATACATCATGACATATCATAGGTGGTGAAAATGAGGAAAATTTAAAACACTTACATAAGAAGTGAAGTAAAACTGCTCACTTATTATATATTGAGTTTACATAGACTCCTTGCTTATGAATCTTACATAGAAATTCTAAAATCGTTCTCTAGAAAAGATTCAAATAACTTTGCATTATAAATGCAAAGATATGAAAGTGCTCATATTGGATAAGAGAATACAAGATTTTAAAAGTAGTAAAGTGAAACAATTTTGCATTTTGAAAAGGGTTGACATTTATGAACTTACAATTCTCACGGCAGTCGGTAGAGCAAGTCACGCCCTTCGAGCCACTCTGTGATTTCTTGAGTAGTGTTATGGCTCACCAAGTTTTATAGAATTCCAAAAAAATTGACGATTCAAATAATGATGAATGTCTGGATCAAAAAAATATTTTTTGAGTTGCCGATTGTTCTTTTTCTTTTTTTAGTAATACGAAATTCCCCAGCAAGGTGGGTGATTTAAATAATGGAGCAAATCAGGATTGTCGACCTCTTGAGTGTGTCACCGAATGAACTTTTTTCTCACATAAGTGCCACTCTCAACAATCATTTAATTTTTAATCCTGCACATTCAAAAAGCTTTCTTCAAATAATAAAATTAAAGCAATAATCTTATGGTCCCCTACAAAGAAGTGACATAATTAACACGTAGATGAAGGAGATACCAATTCATACTTCATTTTTGGGATGATCATTATGTTATTACGAAACCCTTTTTCTGGCATTGGACTTATACAAGTATATCATTGTCCTATTTGTGTCTCCATTTAGTTAGTTGAGACTGAGTGAGATGTCACGTCGAATTGAGTGTGAAAATTCACCATCAAATTTAGAGTTGACACATCCTAATTTATCTCTTTCAACACTTTGTCTGGCCCTTCTATCTTATTGAGAATGAGTGTATACTTGTCTTCCATATGGAAGTTCTCTGGGTTAACTCTTTGCTCTTATGATTTTTAGATTTCCTAAAATGGGACATATATTGCCTTTTAACCATCTCTTTTCTTTCAAGTAGCAATACAGTCACACTATTTTCTATCATTATCTGTCCACCCATCATCTTTATTCCAATGGGGATTTTCTCCCTGCCTCATGTAATTTGAATAAAACCCTATTCCTTGATTTGTAAGGAAGTTCACTTCTTCATTGTACATTGCTTCATATTGTTCTTCCTCGTGGTTTGCACCACCAATGCACAAAATATTATTACACTACTCATCCCAGTACCTATCATATTTTTTTCCAATAGATAAAGTTGGTTTATTATGTTAGTACTAATATTTTCTCTCTTTATCTTTCTTAATCTAGTCTTTCTTTATCTTAAAGATAGATGAGAAACCTCGTTCTCACGAATGTACCATGCTTTATTTATCTTGGTTATGTCATCTAGGAGATTAGACTCTACTTCATAAAGTGTTTTCATTATACCTCCTCCAACCTAGCCTTCCTCAATTCCCTTAGGAAAGAACCTATCAAGGTAAGCCAACTTAAAAGTCTCTTACTCTATAGGGCCCGCTCCTATTGGTCTACTATCCTTCCATTTCTCATTCATAGTTTGGGCAACATCTTTCAATTGATAGGCAGCAAACTCCGCCTTTTCATTGGAAGAAAGTCCCATGATATGAAGAACCTTCTATACCTTATCAATTAATCCATTCGAGTCTTCCTCAAATTCTAAGCCATAGAACTCCGGTAGATTCATCCTCAAGAACGCTCTTACACTAGTAGCACCCATTCCTCCTATAGGATTAGCCGGAGCCACCTGTCCTTTATTAGCTTGGATTGTTAAGTCCTTAGACAACAAAGTCATAGAATCCTTCAATTCCTAAAATATAGCATTCGTTATTGGAGGTTCATTAGTAACATTAGGAGAAACTTGCTCTTGGATTTGGGAAGGTACATGTTCTTGCACTTGGGGAGGCACATGTTCTGTCTCCTCACTTCCATCCCCTTCCCATCTAGGATTAGACCTGGTGTTCGACATAACCTACAAAACCATGGAAACCATTATAAAAGGGAATGCAAAAGTGAAACTTTCCAAAGCATTCCATATCCTACTTCTAATAGATTTGTCGCGACTACGATGAATAAGACTGTAATAGACGCGGTTTTGAGACATCCTAAGACCATTTTCTTAACCGTATGCTCTTATACAATGCTTTGTCACGACTGGCATTTACACCCTAGAAGTTAGGGTATTATTAGGTCCATGATGTTGCGTTCATCTTGGGTATAGATTTTGGTAGTGACAAATATTGAATCAGAGGCCTAGGTTAAATTAAGAGAATAATGAGTTCACATCAACCACATTGAGCAGTTTCTATGTCATGGTATTAAATTTCACCACTATCCTTGATTAAAGACTACATGATACATAGGAAAAATCCCTTTATCTGATCTCACCGTGCCTTTTCCTAATGTATGAATTATTGATGTTATGAGCGTGTGCAACATCAATCCTTGTTGTTTTAAAAGAATGAATACTAGGAGAACCATTAGTAAGTGGGGAGGAGGAGCAACTGCTGGGGACAATCAAGGTCTAGCCGATGCTCTAGCTGAAGAGTAGCTACGCCGGTTAACCTAACTGGATTGATCGATGCGGATGTGCAGGCATCTGTTGCCCAGATGGAACATGCCATAACTATATAGGCCTATGCCATGACTCCCCAGGTGAACTAGAAGAATGTTGAGAGGGAGAACCTTTCGGTGCGTAGCATTGATGACAGGATACAAGAATTCACGAGGATTAATCCTCTTATTATCACAGGGTCCAAGACTTTAGAAGATACCCAGGAATTTTTGGACGAGGTACTTAAGATTTTTCTCTCATTGGGGGCCTCTGATATAGTAAAATCTGAGTTGGCTTCGTATCATCTTAAGGATGTTGCACAGACTTGTTGCAAGATGTGGAGGATGGTGAGCGTTGGGAGGTGTTCTGATTACTAGGGAGTTGTATAAGACAAATTTCCTCGAGAGATTTTTCCCCTGGGAGATGAGGGAGACTAAGTTTGAGGAGTTTATGAACCTTAAGAAGGCATCAATGACAGTCAGGGAGTATTCCCTGAAGTTTGTTAAACTATCCAGGTATGCTACATCCGTTGTATCTAACAACAGAGATGAGATGAGAATGTTCCTCACACGAATCACTGGAGATCTGGAGGAGTGTCGACCTGCAAGATCTATGATAACATGGACCTCTCTAGGTTGATAGTGCATGTACAGTAAGTGGAGGATAGTAAGAAGAAGAAAGTTGTCTGTGATGCTAGGAGGCCTAAGCCTCATGATCAGGAAGGCCCTAGCAATGGGGACAACAGGAACAACTTTGGTGTCCATGAGCAGCCCAAATTTAGAAAGGGGGAATACATTATAGGGAACTCTAACTGTTAGAGGAATACAACACCTAGACAAGGTAGACCCGATGCCAGGAAGGGCAATGTACATAAGATGCAGCTTCCCAGTTAGACTATTCTAATTGTGGTCGTGTTGAGAGTGGAGAGTATAGACACGGCACTAATGCATGATTCGGTTGCGGTAAGAGCCGGCACATGGTAAAGGACTACCCACAGAAAAGAGATAATGATAGAGGTAACGCCCAGCCTAGTCTTAATAAACAAGATGCAGACGCAGACGAGCCTTCTAAGAGGAACAAGTCCTACGCCCTTAGGGAAGTGAGGAGAAGGAGAAGTTCATTTTTGTGGTCACACGTATGGTCAAAGTATTCTCAAATTCTATATATGTTACTTGCTCCAGGGTCTACACTTTCCTTTGTAGCTCCTTTGCTTGCTCTCACTTCTGATTTATTTCCTGAAAATCTGGGTGATCCTATAGAGGTTAGTACACGTTTAGGAAAAAAAGTAAGAATTGATCGTGTATACAAGGATTGCCCAATAGTTTTATGTGGTATTACTATGTGTATACACTTGGTTGAGGAACACATGCATGATTTTGATATTATTCTTCCCATGGACTGGCTTCATAGTTTTTAGGCTTGTATGGATTGTCGTAGAAGGGGTGTGAGAATTCGTTTCCCTAATAAAAATGAGCTAGTCAGGGAGTGGTACAATTTGTGTCATCCTAATCCTTTGATTTCGAATGTTAAGGCCAATAAAATGATGTCCAAGGGGTTATATGTCAACTTGTGAGTGTTAATGATTTAGATAATGATGTGCCTTCCATAGACTCAGTGCCTGTAGAGAATGAGTTCCATCATGTATTTCCTTTTGATTTTCCTAGAATTCCTCCTGATCGAGATTTTGACTTTTGTATCAACTTAGAACGCTATACTAAATAAATTTCTATTCCACTTTACTGAATGGCTCCAGCTGAACTCAAAGAATTAAAGCTACAGTTAAAAAATCTCACTGATAAGGGTTTCATTCAGCCGAGCATATCTCCATGAGGGTGCTCCTATGTTGTTTGTGAAAAAGAAAGTTGGAACCCGTAGAATGTGTATCGACTATCAGCATCTCAACAAAGTCACTATCAAGAATAAGGATCCACTGAATAGATGACTTGTTCGACCAACTCCAAGGGTCTAGTTTCTTTTTGAAGATTGATCTTCGTTGAGGGTACCATCAACTAAGGTTAAGGCACGGAGATATCCCAAAGACGGCCTTTTGTTCCCGTTATGGTCACTACGAGTTCCTAGTTATGAAATTTTGTCTCACGAATGCACCTGCTACAATTACGGATCTTACGAACAGGGTCTACCGTGAATTCCTTGACTTTTTCGTCATAGTATTCATTAATAACATTCTCATCCACACTAGGACTAAGGAAGAGGATGAACGATGTTTGAGGCAAACCTTGCAGGTACATAGACAACATCAGTTGTATGCCAAATTCAGAAAGTGTGAATTCTTGCTTAGATCAGTGAACTTCGTAGGTCATATTGAGTCCGACCAAGGTGTGGAGGTAGATCCAAGGAAGACCGATGTAGTTAAGAACATGCAAAAACCTCTTACTCCCAGAAATATTCATAGCTTCTTGGGATTGGATGGTTATTATCGCAGGTTCGTAGAGGTTTTTTCTTCCATAACTTCCTCACTGACATCTTTGACTGAGAATAAGGCTATGTTTAAATGGTGAAGACTTGTTAAAAGAGTTTCCAAGAGCGCAAGGACAGACTACTTTAGCCCCAGTTCTTACTTTTCCTAAGTGTGGTGAGAATTACACTGTTTATTGTGATGCATCTAAGGTTTTTTGGGTTGTGTTCTTATGCAGGGTTGTAAGGTGATAGCTTATGCATCCTGACAGATCAAGCTTCATGAAAAGAATTATCCCGCTTATGACCCGGAGTTGGAAGCTAAGGTGTTTGCTTTGAAATTGTGGACGCACTAGTTGGAGCTTTTGAAGGACTATGACATGAATGTCCACTACCATCCAGGTAAGGCTAATATTGTAGATAATTCTTTTAGTAGGATTAGCATGGGAAGTAAAACCCACAAGTAGGATGATAAGAAGGAGTTGGTGAAAGCTATACACAAACTGGCCAGACTGGGTGTGCAGTTAGTTTAAATCTACTAGTGGGGGTGTTTCAGTTCATCCTAGTTCTGAATTATCCTTAGAAGTTGAAGTCAAGGAGGGTCCGCATCATGATCCTATATTGATGGAGTTGAAGGACACAGTATTGAATAAGATTAATAAAGTCTTTTTCTATTTGAGATGACGACATAGTTATGAACCATGACAGGCTTTGTGTAACAGATGTGGATGATTTACGAACAAAGATCATTGTAGAGGCCCATTTTTGCTGATATTCTATACATCCAGGTTCCACTAAGATGCATCATGATCTTAAGCAGATCTATTGGTGGGATGGAATGAAGAAGGACATTGAAGAATATGTGGTGGACTACCTTAATAGACAACAGGTTAAGGCAAAACATCTTAAGCTTGGTGGTCTTACTTAAATTATTAAGGTTCCGACATAGGAATTGGAGGCCATTAATATGGACTTTGTGTTTAGTCTTCCGAAGACTAGGAGACATCATAACTCCATATGGGTAGTTGTGGACAAGATTACTATGTCTTCCCACATTATCCCTATCAAGTCTACTTACAGAGACGAGGATTATGTGAGACTCTACATTTATGAGATTGTTATATTGCATGGGGTACCTTTGTCTATCATTTCGGATAGAGGAGCTCAATTCACTTCACATTTCTGGAGATCCTTCTAGAAGAGCTTACGCACGAAGGTGAAGCTTAGTATTTCCATTGATCCTCATACTAATGGGTAGGTAGAGTGCACCATTAAAACATTGGAGGACATGTTGAGGGTGTGTGTGATTGACTTCAGGGGTAGTTAACACGACCATATGACTTTGATAGTGTTCTTATATAATAAAAACTATCACTCTTGCATTGGAATGGCATCATTTAAGTCACTATGTGGTAGGAGATGTAGGTCTCCAGTTGGGTGATTCAAGGATGGAGAGTCATCCATATTGGATCCAAAGAACATTTATGAGGCCTTAGAGAAGGTCAGGGCAATAAGGGACATGTTGGCTACTGCTTACAGTTGGCAGAAATCTTATGTAGACAATAGAAAATGACTTTTAAAGTTTGATGTGTGTGACAAGATCTATTTGAAGATATTACCTATGAAGAGGGTGACGAGGTTGCCTATGAATTGGCATTGCCAGCGGAGCTAGCTTATATTCATCCAATTTTTTATGTCCCTATATTAAAGAAGTTCGTAGGCGATCCAACATCGATTTTACCTATTTAAGGTTTGGGGGTCGATGAAGACTTGTCCTAAGAAGAAGGACCTGTTGAGATTTTAGACAGATAGATCAAGCGGCTTAGGAACAAGGAAGTTGCTACAGTAAAGGTATTGTCGAGGATTCATATTTTTGAGGGTGCTACATGGGAGGCCTATGCCGATATGAGATAGTTCTACCCTCATCTTTAAGTCTAAGTTTCCTTATCTCTCCATTCTTTGTTGTTATTGATTTATTGTGTATAGTAAGTATGTTAGGATCTTTCTGGCATTACGCTAGATAGTTAATAGTGTCATTCCGGGAGGAATGTTCATAGGGGGTGGATAATTCAACAACCCTTAAAATTTATATGCTAAGTAATGCTTAATGTGTCTAGAAGGCCTACGAATAGACCGGGTTCACTTGGATTGATGTGCGTAAAACCAGACATCTGAACCTTTGCGACAACAAATCCAACTAACTTGGGGAGTTATTTGAGCTATGAAAGGTTAGGTCCAGCCATGTAGAGCTACCAAATATTAAGATTTACCCGAAAGAGTCTTTTCCGGACTAATAGGGGAAATATTATGTTTGGAGGGTCTAGGGGTAAAATGATCTTTTTCCAGGATAAGGGTAGTATCTTCATTACCCTTAATATATAATTAGTTAATTAATTAATAAGGTGGAATGGAATTTTGGGGAGAGAGGGCCAAAAATTGGCCTTTGAGTGAAGTCTTGCTCCATCGGGTTCGAACCTAGGTGGAAGCAATGGTTTACATTGTTTTTATTTAAATTGGTAAATTAACTCAATTAATTAATATATATTATCTGATTTCATAAAAAGGAAAATCAGTTTTTTCTTGAAAGGGTTGAAAGAGTCCTAGTATGACTATGTCCTTACCTCGACCTAAACGACATTGCACGTTTCACTCTCTCACGCAATACCTCACTTTCACAATCATACTCTCTTCCTTTTCACATTTATCTGCCAAGCAAAAATAATAAAGCATAAAAATTACTAAAGTTCTACACACTTGATAAATTTAATAAATATATAAGGAAAACAAGGTAATAAAAAATTTTAGGCAAAAGGGAGGATTATTTCGTCAATTTGGTGTTGAAGTTGAGGGGATTTAGACATGATTTTTGGAAAAGGTTTTAGGAAGAAAGTCAAGGTTTAAAATACTTATAAGTATGGGTTTTCTTACACTTGGTCCCTTTCCCAAGAGACCCTTAGGACTCATATGAATCTACTCCGAAAACTAGGATTGTGCCCGTTTACATGTTCCCTTTCACTAGCTCGCATCGATTTTTTGGTAGGGTATGTTTGCTGGTTGAAATTAGGGATGTAATGTGTTTTAGTGTTGATTATGTTCATTTATGTATGTTTGGAGTTATTTTAATGTTAAGCATGCTGTCCTAAATTATGTGTTTATGTATGTGCAATGTGTAGCCGTGACATATAATCTTGGTTTGAAGTTCGAAAATGACATGTTATTGTTGTATTCTTACATGCACAAACTATTATAAATCCTGATGTTCATATAATGTATAAAGTGGATGATTTGAATGGAAATTATTAGAGAAATGAATCCATGAAAATGCATCTAAGGATCTGCTAAATTATCCATAAATTACCCTAAAAACTAACACGTAAACATTGATGAAAATGAGATTAAAAGGTATAAAATTTCCAGCATCTAGTTGATGAGTTTGGTAAAGATAACTGATGTAAAAATGCTGATCTGAGTAAAACTCTTTATAGAATGTGATCTTGAAAATGTAACTAAAGAACACACTAAAAACGACTCCAAATGTATAAACATTTAACGTGAAAGAGGTGAGAAAATAGGCTGAAAAAATATGATCAAAATTCAAGAAATTTGATATTAGTTTTGTTCAAGTTAAGTCAACTAAAGTGTTGTGGAAAATGTAGAAAAGTTACTGAGATCACTGAGGACCGAACCCGTAACTTCACCTTGTTAAAAGTCATAACATAATGTAGATTAAAAATATGAGGGCATATTAAATCATGAGAGAGTAGACTCCCCAATCTTCGCCTTGTAGACTTCTTCTTTATTACAAACCTATACTTGTAGAGTATAGAAAAGTATGGGGTTAGTCCTAATAATGTACTAAGTATGGCATATGCAAAAACATCCTAAAATGGAGATTTTAACATCAAGAAACATCATTTACCATCTAGAGAAGGATTTCCATAATTTTAACATAAAGAGGCACTTTATAGTGAACTACCTAAAATATACAGGAAACTAATTTATCACTATGTTCAACCAAATTAACTCTAAAACAGTGAACTCCCAAGGTATTTCCAAGAGGAAGTGAACTACATTCCGTAGGAGTTTCCCTAACAAAGGTTATCCTAAGACTCTCCAAGTTTATACATGAGGGAATATCCAATAAACCTATATCAATGCACACCAAGGAAATCCTTAAGACTACCCATTATAGCCTTACTTCACTCTGGAGAACAAGTCACCACTAAATAACAAGAAATTAGAAGAACACTCAAATAATACACCAAGACTTCCCTTTCGGAATTCGTGCTAAGTGCAACGAGTATATGGCATTCCATTCCACCATTTACACGAAGTAGTACACTCTATTAGAAGTCTTAGAACCAAGACTCAACTTTCAGAAGGTCCACTTACTGCAATGGATAGATAATGTCCCATACCACCACAAACACTATGTAGTACGTTCTTTTAGAACTCTTAGTTCTTTCAATTCATATAAGACTCCCAAAGACTCCCTTTCATAATGCCTACCTAGTGCAATGGATAAATAGCATCACATTCCACTACCTACCCTATGTAGTACACTGTTTTATAAGACTTATCATTTTTATTAATTATGTGGGGGTTCGCTTGACCGACATTGATCATGATAGCTGGACATGGAATCCTAACATTAAACCCTATCGTATGAGGGATCCTCACTTGCCGTGAGTAAGGTCATTCTCTCAGCTTTCACATCACTTTCCTAATATCTACACGTATGCGGGCGCATAGTTAAGGGATAAGGATATTGATACTAAGTAACTCATTCTCTACTAACAAGAAGTACGCATATCAAGAGGTAGATCAGAATACAACATCTCAACTCAAAAAGTGAATCCACCCCTTATTCATATCCTCTAGATGCTACGATAAATAACCAAGGATTTTAAACATTATATACTATGGGTTAAGGATAACTTGTGAATGCCACTACTCAACTCACGAAGGACATTAATCCTCTGACCTATCTTAGAAATCTCATGGGATGTAGTGAGGTTTCTATTAAACACTTCATCTCAACTCACGAAAATGTGCTCACCATAGAACTCCCTTTTTGACTTAAGTTAGTTTGATTCGTTCATTAAAGTGTGAGTGTGTGTACATGTGAGCACACCTTGCACATTAGCATCATTTAATTTAAATATAAATTCTATACATGCTTAGACCTTTATTAATAACATTACACACTTTACATGCTTCACATAATCATATAATTCATTTAAGTATACACTCTAGCCTACTTCCCATAATAGATTGATAAAGTACATTTCATAAGAATAACATAATTATTATCTAACATCACGTAACAAGATTTAATGTCCTTATTCAAATAAACAAGTAACTTCACATTCATATAACTCAAGTAAACATCACCACCAAGAAGGTGGACCATCCCACTCGAGAGCATTCAAAATTAACGTTAAACAACACTACCAACTTACCCTTTTTTTCCTAAGCTTCCACTAACTATATCATTTCACTCGACATATCATCTTGATATGGCCCTTAGGGTAGTATCTAAACAACCATATCAACCATAAGAAACCAAAATTAAAGACTATCAACTCATGCTCATTTAGCCCATTCCTTAAGCCAATATTTGATATAAACCATTAACATATTTTCATTGAATTTTTAGAATTAAAATCATCAAATAATATAAGACACATTATTTTTGAATAATTAGAAATGTTTTCATGCAAGACCCATATTTATAGTTAAAGATTGATGACGTTAGGGTTGAAAACCCCTTTCATAAATTCATTTGAAGGGACTACTTGAATTGAAGAGAGAAAAAGGAAGGAAGGAGTTCTAAGAGAGAGAGAGAGAGGTTTTGGGTATTGGGAAATGAGGTCAAAAATTAGGTCATAGAATTTGAAACACTTTGATATACCTAATAAACCCTAAAATAAACGTCGAATGTCCATAAAAGAATTCTGGTGAATTTACCAACTACCCAAACCCAAGGAAGCCTTCCTACAACTTTTTGGCAGTTTCACTGAGGGGACCAAGCAACAGACCTTTTATCAATAATGGTCTGTTGGTGGTTGTTCGTTGGTTAAGCCAACAACTTTTAAACCTGCACGACTGCAGGTCCAATCAACGGACCAAGTCGACGGGTCGTTAGTTAGACCAGTGACCGTTGATTGATCTCGTTGGTGGACACTGCCTAAGCAGTTTTGGGTCCAAGTCTTTGACCCCTCTCTAGGGCCCCTTATGTGTCCTAGGTGGGGTCGTACTCAGACGTTAAACCTCTAAAAATAGTATTCTAGGTATTAGGAGCATCCCACATCAATTTAAAACAAAACAAACACGTAAAACTCACACAAATACCTCAAGACACATGAACACTTTTTAAGACATACCTTTAAAACAGTCATCCACGTTCTGAGATGTTTGACCTCCAAACTTAACCAAACATTATACATTGCCTAAGAACACTAATGTAACTCACTTTAACACAAAATTAACTCAAGAAACAATCAAGAAGCTCTAATCCATCTTAGTTCATTTTAGGGTGTTACATTCTCCCCTACTTGGAATAACATTCGTCCTCAAATGGCACTATAACTTTAAGACCATCAAGGAATCCATTAGAAACAAAGGAAACATTAAATTCATGGTGAAACATTCCCAATCAAAGAAACAACTAACAATCAACACAAACCGGCGAATCCGCTCTTGTGGACTGAAATAAAGTTGAGTGGCATATCTGGATAGTGCACGAAACTTAGCCTCATATGCATTGACCAACATCCTACCTTGCTCTAGGCTCAAGAACTCGTCTCTTTTTCTATCCCTCAAATTCCGGGGGATATACTTCTCCATAAACAAGCTAGAGAATGAGGCCCAAGTCATAGGTGTTGCCTCTGTCGGTTGACACTCAACATGTGATCGCCACCACATTTTGGCGTTCCCTTGAAACTGATAACTCACGAACTCAACACCAAACCGTTCTACTATACCCATCTTGTGTAGTAGCTCATGACAATCAACCAGAAAATCGTAAGCATCCTCAGATTCAGCACCCTTGAAGACTGGAGGTTTCAATTTCAAGAACTTACTGAAAAGTTCATGCTGATCATTTGTCATTATGGGCCCCATAGTCAGACGTGGAAACGTGCCTATTTCCAATGAGGCATCCATGCGGGGAGCCATAGTAGCCGCATGTTGTACCTCCGGAACCTGAGGTGCTGGTGCAGAAAAAACTGGGGGTGTCTGGCCCTGATCAGATAACCCGCTAAGATAAGCCAGAACCTGATTGATCATCTCTGGGGTAGGTTGGGGTGGCATTTCCTCATTCTGTACTTGCTCATTCACCCCATCCTCCCCCTCTCTTATCACTTCCTCAGTCAGTGGAGGAGCCACCGCCCTAGCATCAGATGGACTAGGTGCTCGTCCTCTTCGTCTAGAGGACGTCCTCCAACGACCTCTACCACGGCCTCTTGCCGTTGTTCTTCCTCGAGCCACCGCCCCAGTGGCTGGCTCAGACGCACCCTGTCCCGCTGGTGCTGGTGTTGGTGTTGGCGTAGTCGTTGCTCTAGTTCTAACCATCTGCGAAATAGAGTGAAGATGGTCAGATACCAATTTGTATCACCTAGATACCAATTGGACCCAAGTAATAGCACGAAAGAAAGAAAGAAGAATGGAATTTTCCTAAGTCTTATAGCCTCTCAAAGAAGAGTAAAGGCGTCCCCCTACCGTTCCTTAAGACTCTACTAGACCTGTTCTTGTGTGATGAGACCAACGAACCTAATGCTCTGATACCAAGTTTGTCACGACCCCAAATCGGGGCCGCGACTGGCACCCACACTTACCCTCCTATGTGAGCGAACCAACCAATCTAACCCTTAACATTTCAACGTATATCAAAAGAAAGTAATGCGGAAGACTTAAACTCATTAATAAAAACAATTCAAAACTATTATTATCATCCCCAAAATCTGGAAGTCATCACCACAAGAACATCTACCTTCAAATTACTAAACTAAGAGTATCTAAGAAAGCAAAAACAAGTAAAAGCTAGTCCATGCCGGAAGTTCATGGCATCAAGACTTGAAGAAGAAGACCCAGTCCAAGCTAGAGCATTAGCTCACCCTGAATATCCGGTATGACGAAGACTGGCTAGAATCACTGTTGAGTTGAAGATGACGAAACGTTTGCTGCACTCCACAGATAACAAGAAGAAAACATAAAAGTAGGGGTCAGTACAAAACACGGGTACTGAGTAGATATCATCGGCCAACTCAAAATAGAAAACAGTATATACCAAGTAATATCATAAACTCAACTATAATACTCAACATGTAGCAACAACAAGTAATATATCATTAACAATTACCGTCAAGTTCACACATGAGGACTCAAGCCTCAATATCATACTCATTTGGGAATTAGATTCATTAGATTGAGTATATTAACATCTTTCAAGATTCATTATTCATATTCCTCTTGTGTCGGTACGTGACACTCCGATCCCCTACTACTATGTGTCGGAACGTGACACTCCGATCCCCTAAATCTACGTGTCAGTTCGTGACACCCGATCCCCTAAATCTACGTGTCGGTTCGTGACACCCGATCCCCTACATCTACGTGTCGGTTCGTGACACCCGATCCCTAATTCTACGTGTCGGTTCGTGACACCCGATCCCTTAATTCTATGTGTCGGAACGTGACACTCCGATCCCCTAATCTCTTTCTATCAATTCATCAAGCCTTCTTTCTCACCAAGGCATCATCAATCTCATTACTTTAGTTCATCAAGACTTCTTTTATACCAAGGCATTATCATTAACAAGAGATTAGGTTTTTATCAAGATTTGGGATTCCATGACTTCATCATGCTTAGTATAATCACAATTATATAATCGCGTTCATGCATGCATACAATTAAGCACATAGCAGGGTTTACAATACTATCAATACATATCATTCTCTATTAAGAGTTTACTATAAAAGCATGAAAACCATAACCTACCTCCACCGAAGAATTGAAATCAAGCAAGTTAATCCTTAAAGCTTGGTGCTTTCCTCTTCTCTCGATCGTTTCTCTCTCTCCCTTCTTGTTCTTTCTATTTTCTTATTCAAACCCTCTTTCTTTAACCCTAATTAGTATATAATTAAGAATAAAAGATGGCAATAATAACCCACTAATTAACTTAAGGTTACCTCTTTTAACCCCCAAGAATTTGAGTTATTAATGTAAACCCACGAAATATATAATTATAGCAGGAATAGTCCAAAACGCCCCTTTAAAACTTAACCAGAAATCCGACTCCAACTGGGATTACGCAAGCTGTGACGGGCCGTCGCGCCTGCGACGGTCCGTCCTGCTGTCCGTCGCATAGATCAGAAACTTGATTTTGAGTGAATGGCTGTGACGGGCCGTCGAGCCTGCGACGGTCCGTCCTGCCACTCCGTCACGAAGTTCAGAGAGTCGATTTTCAGTACCCAATTTCAGATTTTCTAAGTGTTTTGAAACGAGACCCTGCGACGGTCCGTCGTGCCTGCGACGGTCCGTCGTGGGGCCCGTTGTCCTTGCCAGTTTTTCCAGAATCGAAGTCTGCTAGTCAAAACGACTAAACAGGTCGTTACACATACCTGTGATGTATGTACTTTATTGTAGAGTTATATTAGGTTATGTCTTAAAGTATGTTGACAAGTATGATATTTTCTTTGACTTGATGAATATGCCTTCTTGAGTTGTATGTTTTTGTTTTATGATGCATAAAGATTTCAAAGTATAGAATAACATGTTTTGATAAAATCCCTTTTAGCATGATTTGATCCTATATGTGCATATGGTGTCATACTTAGTACAAGTGGCGTACCAAGCCCATTTTCTCCCATTTCCCCAATATTTTAGGTTCCGATCGTTGAAGTGTTTTGGAAGGCGAATTGAGGAAGGCTTGGATCTCTTACTCATCAAAGTAGGGTAGGTCCTCAACTTTCGAGGGCGATGCCAATATCGAGCTTATAAAGTTGTTATGTGTTTAACACTCTTTGATTCTTTCTTTTAAATTTAGTACAATACATTTGTATGACCTATATATGAAATTATTGGATTAATGTATGGGCTAGGCCCAAAATTTGATATACTCTTAGTAGATGGTTATGATATGAGACGCGTATTATGACTATGATAGTTTCTATATATATATTTATGTGTGATAAAAGTAGATGACTAAGTAATCTTCCTAATGAAGAGTCTATGTATATTTGTTACGTATGTGTAGAGGTCAGTGTAAATCTCTAAGTAGAAGTAATGAAAAAGTTTTAAATTTTTTGCTAAATTTGACCTATGAATGTAATGATATTTTCTATGAGGCTAGTCTTAGTCCTAACAGAGGACGACGATGCCGGTTACGTCTAGGGGGTGAATATGGATGTCATAATTAATTTCATAAATAGAATAAAACCCACATGAAAACTCTTCTTTGTGAAATCAATTTGAAGAATCCTTTGGAGAAAGGAATCCCAAATGATGATGGAATCCCAGAGCTTACTAATTTATGATATTTGATGGAGAAAATTTCATCCTTTGCAGCCATAAACCCCCTCCTTTGCTTGGTCTTTAAAGGAGTTTGTTTATCAAAGAGAAAGAAGAAAGAAGGAAGATCAATAGGGTTTTGGGAAATATGGGAGTTAGGTCTAGTTTAATTAGGCTAAGTCTTTTATATAGGGGACCACAATTAACTTCATTGAACATCCTTACCAATTAATTAAGTAACTACCCTTTTACCTAAATAAATTAATTAATTTAAACAAGGCAGCCAAATACTGACCTGACCTACGAGACCTTGACTGACGGGCCGTAGTTGAGTCGACTCCCGTGACCCCTTCCATCCTACACACTCGTTGGTGGGGTCAGAGACTTGTCCATTTGGACCATTAGCCAAAATGGCTAGTGTTGGTCGACGAAGGCATCGACGCCTCGTCAATCAAAGCATGCCTCGTTGACTGCGTTCGTCAATTGACACTGCCTCATGGCAGCTTTGTACAGATTTTCAAGGGTCGTCTTTAAGGGACATTCCTTTTGCTTGAGAAGTCGTACCTAGACATTTCGACTATACACCAACTCTAATACGTGTTAAATACCTTACCACCAAATTTCATTGAATTTTGACTCCTAAAACTTATGGAAATATGTTTTACAAAAAATAAAAGGAAAAAAGAAAAATGTCAAAGTTTATGAAAATCAATTAATTATATGATTTAAAAGAAATCAATTTTCCAAATTGACAGAGTCACCACTTAACTTTTTAGTAAAAATCAAGGAAAAACTTCAAATTATTTTCAAAAGATTTAAATAGATAAAAATCAGTTCAAAAGGGGTTTTGAAGTTCAAATATACATTCCAAAAGGTGTTAGGCCCTCGGAATGCCCGCTAACTCGCAGTTGACCGACTATTTGACTAAAAGACCTTTTCAATAATTTTACAAATTTTAATAAGTGAAGTTATTAAATTTTATTTAGTTACTTATTATTAATTTCTAATTAATTTTTTTTAGGAAAATAGGGAGATGATTTAAAAGGGAATGACCTAAGGGGACAATAAGATTAATAATAGAATAAAAGCTAAGTGACGTGTACAAAATAAATTTTATTTGTTATACATATTTTTCAGAATATAAGAGAAATGTCAATCTTTTAAAATTAATAAAATTCCACAAAAAGCGTTAGTCAATAACAATAATAGCAAATAAATAATAGCAAAGGGAAGAAATATTGGAATTTGGTCCCTTGGCCCATATTCTGAATCTTGAAACATATCATATTCAAAAAAAATGACCATAAGAAAAATGGACCTGCTGCTGAATTACTTGGGCTTTTTGCCCTATTTCTTTTCAAAGAAAACTGTGTATATGTTTTTCGTATACCACCGTATATGTGGTTGTATTCAGTTCTTTTCCTTTTATATTGGATTGTATACTCGACATATATAACCCAATTCAGCTCCACGAACAGGTGTATAGATTTTTAACCTGTGCATTAAAATTTCCTATACTAATGTATATTTCTGTATATCGCAAGTACAGAACAACTTTTCTTAGTCATTTGAGAGGAGAAAATTCATTTTTTTCCTTGTATTGGCCGCAACTTGTTCATCAGATATTTCGAACCCGATAGAAAGTATAATTGAGAGGCCTAACAAACGAAAAAATAGGTTTGGGAATCTCCAATGTCTCGGGGAGAGGCGGTTCATGCATACAAAAAAAATATAAAAAAGAAGATAATGAGTAATAATGGAAAACATTTTAAATTTATATAATGATTCCAAGGCACATAAAAAAAATAAGGCAAAATGCATACACACTATACTTAGAAAATATATACTTAACATTCAACTAATTCTCAGGAAACTATAGAGTAACAACTGTACTACTAGTAAGTGGCCAAAGAAGGAAATGAACTGATGCATGACTATCAAGATCAAAACAAATGCTAAAGAAATAACAATTAACAAAAGATGGAGCAAACTCGTTCACTTGATGTCCTTAAACTCAAAATGCACTATAGAATTAAGCAAAGATAATAGTGAGCCCATGCACCAATTGAATAAACTTTAACCTTTAAAGAAGGACAAATAATTGAGCAACTTAGCCAATATATACGATTGTTTTTTACAATGTTTTGAGCAGCAAAATACTTCCATAAATTTCAACACAAATCTTATCCACCGAGGCATACCTCTAAACAATAATCAGATGAAAAACTCAAATCTTAAGGTTATCAAATTTCCGAAATAAAACTCAACCAAATAAAAAACTTGAATGAAAACAATGTTCCAAATCAAAGTGTTAAGACAAAAAACTAGAACATCAAAAATTAGCAAATGTAAAGACACCAAACGAACTCAAAATAGTTGTCTTTTTTCACTCATTCAACTCGAGAATAAAGAGAAAAGGATGCGACAACATTAGACCTATATTACATCTTCACAACGGCCATAAAAAAACTAAGACAACTGTAACATCTTTGACAGAAAATCAAACAAAAGGGAAACGACAAGAAATGACTTTTGAAGTGCACTCTTGCAATTCATACATATATGCTTGGCATCATATTTGAACGAGAAAATGAAATTCGAGTCCAATCACATGAAGAATTTGTATCCTTGATGAACTATCATGGAAATATCACCCACTAAGAACATATAAAGACTAAATTTAAGAAGAAAACTATGGAAAAGGATCGAGGTTGCATACCTTTTTTGAGGCAGCTCAACTTAGATAAATTAGTAGGAGACAACTTCACCACCTCCGGCGAGCTCTGAGGAGCATAGAAAGAGAAAGAAAAACCAAAATGTTAGACTTAGAGTCCCTGTTGCATCTATTTTGCCGATTTTGTATGTATTTCTATGTTGTATATATATGGTCTCTAATCCTTTCTTTCTTTGTTCTTTTACCCTTTTAAAATCATTCTCTCTATATATTAGTTGACCTTCTATACTTTTCTATATTTTTCCAAACTTAATATCAATTATCTCCAACATTTAGAATGAACAGGGTGAGGTCATTAAATAGAGGAATGTAAGGGTTGATATAAGGGTGAAACTAATTCAATTCAAATTTCATTAAAGGATAAGATTGTCAGCTTAAATTGTAGAAGTTCACATTGGAAAGGGAGGAGATTACTTCACTTAGCACTAGTCATGTACGGAGGGGATGAGGGTGATAGGGAGAATACGACATTAAAGTGGGATTCAGGTCGCGATTGTTTTGAGTTTTAGTTTCTACGTTTGTCCCCTCGAAGAAGAAGAAGAAGAACGTACAAGGGTTTGTGGGTCTATTTTGGCATTGCTGGGAAAATTGATGTTTTGTTGGGCCTTTTAGGGTTAAAATTTGTGTATTTCAATATAATTTGAAATTGAAAGGACATGGGAGTGGGCTGCTGCAAATGTGAGTAAATGGGCCCAAAAAACATGATCTTTATGGGTTGAAGGCGAGGTCAAAGATGGGTTAAATTTTAAAAATAGTAAAATTTAGTTATATCAATAAATTCGGCTAGACCTTAAATAAGAGATTTAACATAAATTAAATAATGAGTTTCTTAATGTCAATGAAATAAACTAATTATCTTACTCATAAAATATTAACTCAAAAATATATACGATTAAATATTTAAACAAAATATTTTTGAGACAATTTTCAAATATCTATAAAATAAACTAATTGTATAAAAACATATTAATGACTAAAAATTATAAAACCGACAAAAATTACTTCAAATACTTGAAATAAATTTCAAAATTTATAAAAACTAGTTATTTTATATCGTTTGAAAGCAAAGAAGCTCGAATTAATTAATTTATATTGTGGAGGGCAAAAATTGGGTGTCAACAAAATAAGCTGGAGGGGTATGTTTGGGAGACATGGCAGAAATTTTACTCTTGAAGTGAAGTCTTGATCCACCCGGGTTCAAACCTGGGTGGAAGGACTGATTTTAGTAAGTTTTAATTGAAGCCATTGAATTAATTTAATAATTAATATTTTTTATTCATTATCTGACATAAAATAAAATAAGAATCAGATTTTTATTCAATAAACAAAAACTTATTCACTAAGTCCTAAAACTAGACTCCTAAGCCTCCTACCACTCCCACTCTCTAACGTTTATCTCTCAAATCTTGTTGACACCCAATTTTGACCTACATTTAACCATTTTTAGGATTGCTATTAGATTAAATACGTATTTTAAAATCTATTTAAAGTTTAGAATTTTAATCGATTTTGCTTGAAATTATATATTCTAGTGGGTTCACTTAATAAAATTATTGTAAATATTATTAAAATATTTTGAAATCATTAATGAATTGAAATTTAATTGATTTTCAATTATATAAAAAATATTTTCTAATATGTACTATTTAATTAAATAGTGATTCCGAAATTTTAATCAAAATCATTTAAATCTTAACCCATTATATTCTAAATTCATTCAATTCTAGCCACCGAATTAAAAAGTTATTACAATCATAGCCACTCTCTTATTTAAATTCTAGCCAATCTCATTGCAATTTAAGCCATTCTGTATCTACTCCAATTTGATTTCAAGACTTCATCTTTTAATCTCACCCATCCATCTTTTATATAAATCCTAGATCAAATCTTAGCCGCTTATCTATATTAATCCTACGATTGTGATTAAATTTCCTATGTATCCCTTTTTCTAATACCCTAAAAGATATAATCCTAAAAAGAAGTTATTCTCTCTTCCTCACCTCCCTCTTCAGCCGCCCCCTTCTCTCCCTACATTTTTTTGGCGACCCCCTCTGTGTCCGGCTCCTCTCCTACTCTCGGACTAGAACCGAGAAAGATGAAGCTTTGAACTCCAGCAAGTGACGCAACTCCATCAGGTATCCATTTGCACGACCAACATCACTGTCAAGCCACCGGCGCAAGCAGCCTCCTTTCTCTTCCCATTTCCTCCTCTCTCACCTCTCTCTCCACAGCCGGCTCCGCTCTCTCCAGCCACGTCTCCTCATCCCTAGCGAAAGCAGCATCAGCTACGGAGAGCTACGCCAGGCGGAGCCGCTTGTTTCTACTATCCCTTCACCCTTCTCCGCCTCCCTCTCCTCCTTTTTCTTCCCCCTCTCACCTCCTTTCCTCTCCAATATCATTCCCTATTCTCTTCGCCCTTATCTCTTCCCCCGTTTCTCCTCCCTCTCTTGTCTCCCTCTCCTTCCCTCTCCGATATTCCCTCCCCTTATTTTCTCTATTTGTAGGTTCAACAACAGCTAGCGAGAAGAAGCTAGAAGGCAGGGACTCTGGTGAGCCCTGCTCCCTTTCTTTTCCTTATTTATAGTCAGCAGTCTCAACCAATTAATGGCGTAGAGTCTCATTATTTCAGTTGATTTTAAGACAGATCTCAACAGATCCATCGGGGTTGGTTTCTCTTTTAAATTATAAATTTTCCTAATGTTATGAATGTTATTGGCTAGAAAAAATAAATTGTTAGTTGCTTGATCTTATGGACTGTTCTTGTTAATTTTCCGAAAATTCCCATAGCATGTGTATATTATATGCTAGTTGGTTTTGTCTCTCAATAAGTCTTAAATGAATTTTTGTGTGGATGATCATGTGATGTTGCATCTGTGTTACTAATTAGCAATTAGCTTATTTTATTGATTTAAAATCGGTCCATGAATTTTTAAATCTAATCTTTGCGCTAGTTTTGAATCTAGCTTGCTTAAGTATAGTATAGATTACTTGATAATGGATTGATATGATTACAAAGTATATTTTCGTATTTGATTTTGTGTTAAATATACAAATAATATTGTAAGTATACTATTATTTATGGCTATCCTTGATTGACTTTTGTGACAAGCTTATATGTGATAAAATATGCTTAAACTTATCTGCTAAAGTTATAGATTAAATCTTTACACATCTGATTAAAAAAGGGTTTCTTACTTACTTGTTTTTTTGGGAGTATATTTACACATTATGAAAATATTGATTTTGAATTTAGTTCTCTTAAAATGAAATAAAATAGTAATGATCTCCTTTTCCTTTGATGTTAGCATAAATTGATTCTTACATATTTATTTATTGTAGTTATGTAAATGTTTGACAATAATTTATTCCCTAGTAATATTTAGTCGCTCATATATATGGTAAAATAATAATCATTATTAAAAAAAGAAATCCATTTTGACTCTTCATTTGTTAAGGAAAAATAATTGTGTTCTTCCGAATTTTTTTTATATTTTGAAGCATGATAATAATTTAATTTTAGTTCTTCTCTATATAAGGGAAAATATGATTATTTTCCTATTTTTTATTCTAACAAGTTTATTTTTCGTAATGAAATATTCTTAGAATTTTCTGATTGGTCTTCTTTTAAAATAAGGAAAATGGTACAATAATTGATTCCTTAATTTATTTATTTCCATTAATTAAGGCACCCCTCCTTTCTATTTAAGTAGACCCTTCTCCCATTTATTGATGCACTAACTCTTGATACAATTTCTCTCATTGCTCATACACACATTCATTCTCTCAACTCATCAATCATTCTTATAATACAAGTTGATAATATTTTCTACATAATTGGTTAGTCCTCTTTATTTATTTTAATTGTATTTTTTCCATAATTATAATATTTGTGTTGAGAAACGAAACAACAAGGAAGCATCCAACTCAGTTTCATTATCTTTTTACATTTTATAATATAACTATGGTTATTCTTTTTATCTTTTTGTGTGTTATTTACATACATATGAGAGTAATTTGTTACTATGAGCATTCTATATTACAACTATTTTCTCATCGTATATGTGTTACATAATCTCTTCTTCAAGGTTATCAACATAGAGTTCAAGATGTTGAAGATTTGCCTAGAAGAAATTATGGACGAATCCTCGTTACTTTTATTGTTATATATATGTTTATTCACTCTTGATTATTACTTTTAATGTTTGTACAACTCTTGAACTATATAAATGTAGAATAAAATATTTTGGGGGAATCACCTAATGGAAGGGGATTTACATGCTAGTTGTTTACCATAATTTTCAAACATATAAATCATGCCTATTGGTGTTATGCGATTGTAAATCATTTAGTCACCTAGAATTCTTGTTTATATGTGTTGTAATCTAATTAATTTTAAACATGCTTAACGCTTTGTTTGTTAATGAGTTTTAAAATAACTAGATTCCAATAATTTTATGAATATTAAAATCAAATCTTAGTAATTTATTAGGCTCATCGGTTAGATGTTAAAAATATGTCATAACATTTTAGCAATATCTTATCGTGTCGAAATCATGCCTAAGCATTTAAAATATTTTTTTTATATCATTTGGATTTACAAAATCATGTCTATAAGTGTTGTTCCATTCTGAACACCTAGAAATCTTGATTATAGGTTTGTAAATATATTTTTAGCATATCCATAATTTAAAAAAAAATTGTGCTTATTTTTTCACCTTTTCAATAAGCTTATATTATTAATTAGTAATCTTATTTGTCCTCTTAATGATTTCCTCACTTATGAATGATTATGTTGTTTTTTTTAAGTAATAATAATAATAAAAAGAAATATTTTGATGCATTTAACAAATTTCTTGTGTTTTAAATACATTTCACAGTAAAATATTTGCATTTAATTTATTGACTACACTAATGATCTCTAGTTCTTTTTTTACAAAGATTTATAACATGCTTTTCGTAGTTATTGTTCAATCCTCCTTTCGAACTATGGATTGATTATGACATTTTAAAAAATATATATATATAAAAAATTATAAGTATTGTCCCCTAAGCTATCGTTAGTGTGAAATTTATAGGAATTATGAGGTCTAATTCAAATGTTTTAAAATAAGCCGACGCGTTCCCGGGAGTACCACCTACGCATGATTTTGAAAAGGGATATATGAGTATTTATATGTAAATATTTATGTGTCTATATGCAAACTAAATCCTTTTTGAATCATCTTCAAAATATAAAATTTTATTAATTCTTTAAGAATGACCTCAAAACAAATTTGTTTCTACGGTGGAGGAGCACGATTAACAATACTGTGGAATCATACATATAAAGAAACGAACATTTTTTAAATAAAATTCTATCCAAAAATTTCTCAATTTTTTAAAATTTATATTTTTTACATATCTTATTCTTGTTTGGTGCGGCATATTAAGTTTAATTGAATTATTTTTATATCTATTTGTGCATTGAATGCCCTTTTTCTTTATCTCTTTATTTAGTGCTTAATATTTTGTCAATATTTATAATCACTTAGATCGTATGATCAAGTTATAGATAATTGAAGTAATCTTAATTTTTTAGTAAATTAATTGGAGTAGCTTACAATAAAAAAAATAAGAAATTTATTGAATTTTCTATTTATCTATTTTTGTCTCCTCGCTTATCTCTATTGATTAGTATTTGTTGTGTTTATTATTTTAATCACATTTTTAGCATGCTTAAATAATCAGTTAAAATAATAATATGAGCTATTTGTTCGACTTGTTATATCATATTGTCCCCTATGCTAAATTAAATAAAAAATTAGTTTAATTATTTATTTATTTCTATCACCTGGCCTTGCATTTTAAATTAACTAAAAATAATATAAAAGTTAATTGCTTAATATTATGTCATCATCTAACAAGAATATTAATAAATAATAATGAACTGACATTGATTGCTACTTGTAATCCCCACATAGCTTGCGTGAGATATGGTCGGGACCTACATTTTTGGACATCGAGGGATGCCTAATACCTTTTCCTCAAGGTAATTTGAACCCTTACCCTGATCTTTGGCTCAATGACTTTATGTAGACTTAGTTAGGTTAAATAGGTGTCGTAACGCGCCTTCCTTCGTTAGGTGGCGACTCCAAACTCAAAATCCAAAAAGGGTTTTTAGGTCGTGCACAAAATCCATTTTTACGAAAATGGGGCGCGGCAGAATGGTGAATCCACTGGGGATATTAAGTTGTTACCATTACATGTTTCATGATTATTTATGTGGAGTTTACTTTATTTTTTTATGTCATTATTTGTTAGGTATTTATCATGTTTAGTTATCATTCTGTTGCCTTATTTACTGTCTTCTTTAAATTTCTCACTCCTTCCCACTTTCTTAATTGTTTATTACCATGTTTCACCTTTTCCCTTTTCCCTTATTTGTTTACGTACATGTTTAATCTCATACCCTCTTTCCTTATTTGCGTGATTTTCAATAATATCCTTATGTGTATACTTTCCTTTATTTGTTTATGCTTTTTTATTTATTGTTAAATAAACTTCCTATATGTTACCGCTTTCCAATTTAAATGCTCAGTGTTTATTACTTTGATAATTGGCATTCAGCTCATACTTCCAATAAATTGGGACCCTATTTTTTTAAAATATGGTTCTCGTGATGTTGTGACTTTGAAAGTCTCGCAACTACTCCATTTTATTTCAAACACCTATTAGAGAGTCGGCATATGCGTGGACGTAATGGATAGTTTTACTACCGCAAAATCACGAGTGTCTCGCATAGAATCCCTCTCAAATACTTATAAGGCCAACTTTTAGAAGTCCTAGTTAGGTCATACATGTTCGATAAGCCCTATGTGGTTCGACCCTTGCTGTCAATCCACATAACTAATAGACACCCTACCGTCTAAAGGTCCCAACACCCTCTAGGCAAATTGCATACTTATGTGTCAATTTGATCATCATATTTAAATCAACTCATTATGTCAAAATGAAGTTAGAATCTTTCTTTGACTCTAAACTTCAAACTGGCAAAGTATAACTTGAATCAATTATGTGACCTTATTCTAATAAATATTTTAACTGTCCCACATTGAGGGTATTGCGTCATTTATTTGAAATTATAATCTTGGTTAAATATATAATTACTAGCTTTTATGTTTGATTTACTTCTTTCACTAAAGGATTTCTAGTATTTGGATTTTGGGCATGACTAAGAAATATGTAATATGACAAAAATCTTCAACCTTCGAAAAAATCACCCCTTTTCTCGTCCAACACAAAGTACCTTTTGGACTATCTCACCTCACCATATTCCTGCTCAAACCCTCTCTAAACAAAGGTCTCCAAAACGCCTCAACTTTGATGCTTTACAATATTAGGGAATAGATGAAAAAATAGAGAAGTCAAAGCTAGATGCACTACAGCGAAAAATGCATGACTTGGAGAAAAAGCTGAATGGAGGACTAAACTAAAAACTTGCTCATGACATGAGGCATTAAAATTTATGTCTACACCTAGGAGTTGAAATTCCATCGGGATTTAAAATTACAAAATTCAACATGTTCGACGGACGTGGGGATCCAATGACACATCTCAATGATTTTCGCAGTAGGCTAGTTGGCCTTGAAAACAATGAACCTCTCCTAATGAAGTTATTTAGTCAGAGCTTTTCAGGAATAACATTCACTTGGTATGTTAAAGAAGACTTTGACAAATGGCTCGCATGGGAAGACATGGCCCGAGACATTGTCAAAAAATACAAGTTTAATAAGAAGGTTGACCCTATAATGTTCAATTTGCTCAAAATGAAAAATTAAGTCATAAATCTTTTGAGGAATATGTCATACGGTGGAGAATGGAATACACTAAGATAAGTCACTTCCCGCATGAAGAGGAGTTGGTCCAAACTCTCATCAGCTCACTTGAGGGTATATACTACAAAACCATGTTCTTCGCTGGTATTCAAAGTTTTGCCAGTCTCACTCGAATTTGAAAGGGGTTAGAATATGGCATTCAGTTTTGAAGAATTGCTGATACACATATTCCTCTTCAAATCTTGAAAGATTATTTAGATGAAAAGAACCCAGACACATAAACATGTATACCTTCAAAACAAAGAAATTATAATATTGAGCAAACTCATGCTATTTTAAGCCTTCCAACCTGTATCTATGTCAACATAATGTAACGAAATCTCGTATCTTTACTCCCGTAAAGGAAACTTTGGCCGACATTTTCCAAAGATTATGGGCTAAAGGACTTTTAAGACAAAGAAATGGATGATTTCCAAACATTATTCTTCAAACTTTGATCTATCCAAAAATTGTGCCTATCATTCAAACATTCAAGGTCATGATACCGAAGAATGTGCAGCAATGAGAACTAAGATTCAGAATATGTTTGAAAAAGGAAAAATTATAGTTCAACAAGGACCACAAAACAACAATTGCAATCCTTCTATGGAAAATACATTCATCGTTCAAAGAGATTCTACAAAGCTGTAAGTTAGGAACTGGACAAGGAAGCGTAAATCACATAAGAAAGATTAATAAGGACAAGACTCTTATGAACAAACTTAGATTTATTATCCTCAGATTATTTTTTGAAGAGAATTTTATCAACTTTCTTTGATGACTGACTGAATATATATTCATGCTCTCCCGCCCTATTATATTAGGACTTTAGTCTCTAGGCTCGTCTGTCTTACAATACGACATTTAGGATCTTCCGCCTTACAATAAGATGTTTAGTCTCTTCCGCCTTACAATAGGATACTTAGTCTCTTCTGCCTTACAATATGATGTTTAGGCTCGTCTGCCTTACAATACGATGTTAACGCTCGTTTCACTTACAATATGATATATATACTCTTCCTCCTTACAATAGGATGTTTCGGCTTTTCTGCCTTACAATATGATGTTTTGGCTATCCTGCCTTACAATATGACATTTAGACTCTTCTGCCTTATAACTGGATGCTTACTTACAACCACCTTACAACCAAACATTCTTGTCTATATTATTTTATTGCTATAATATAAGATCTATTGCAGTTTGACGTTATTTTTCGGAGATGGGTTTCAATCCTTCAAGAAGTTAAGCCAGAGACTATTAAGGCTTGAACTATGTCTCAAAACTGATACGCTTCTTAGCACCTCTTGTCATTTATTAAGAACCCATATTTCATCATTATTTGTCATACTTTATATATTTATAATCTACCATTTTATCTAGTCATACTAGAATTTGCACATATGATCGATCTCCCCTTTATTACAATTAGCATGCTATCATCTATCCCAATGAAGACCCTATAAATCCTTGTCTACTCATACTCCGAATCTTTCTCAAAGGTTTATAACCTCACTCTATCATGCTCTTCTCCCTTCTTTGTCATGCTCTTTTAGCCTCTCAATCTCTCTCTTCTCGCTACTATAATCTTATACATTCAAGATAACATCGTGCCCTCCGATTACTTTATCTTTCTTTTAACCTTTAAGAGTTCCATTTTCTCTTGAAAATAGAACTACACACGACCTCATTCTAGTATAACCAAAGATATGTATGATGCTTAATACCATAATCTCAGTCTTACCCTTTTTTCAACTCTAAATCTCTTCAATTGATCCCACTTACATCTGTCGTCGGTCAGAAAAAAATTGGCTACTATGTCAATGTTCATTGCCTGACAATTAATTCTTTATTATTAATCAACCAAGGGGCAGCTCCATTCGGTCGAATTGTAAGGCGGACGAGCCTAGATGTCGCATTGTAAGGCAGATGAGCCTTGATGTCGCATTGTAAAGCGGACGAGCCTAAATGTCGCGTTTTAAGATGGACGAGGCTAAATGTCGCATTGTAATGTGGACGATCCTAAATGATGAAAAGGTAGGTCATAGTAGAGAGTTGAGTCTTACAATATCTTCATGGTAGCCTGAACGATGGGAGCGTAGCAAAACAATAATGCGAGAATCCAAGAATTTGTCGGAGCCTTTATTTGTAAGAAAGGGAACAACCATTCAGAAGGCAACTATGTCTTTAATCTGCACAGCTATAACTTGTAATATGACCTAAGTAGAGTTATCAGAGCATATGTATTAAAATAATTGGCAATGTAAACATGATGCAATTTCCTATGGCGACCATGATGTTTGCCGTAAGACTAATAAAATGATGACTTACGCTATGATGTCTAGGGCGATGATATGCAAAGTGTATCCTCATTCAATGAAAATGTTGTCTGTAAGCCATGAAAATGACGTCTTTAGAGTATGATATGATTTCTGTAGGACATGAGAACTAAGCCTTTAGACTATGATGCCTTAGGAATATGATAAGCATAAGAAAGAGATGAAGTCCACAAGCCATGAAAGATGATACCTTTGGAATATAAGTTATGAGTAAAGAGAGAGTATCTTTTTTTCTTATCTGTTGATACTTGTGACTTTATTTTATTCGGGCACATGCAAACTTCGACCACGATGCAATCTTGGGCTTATGCAAACTTCGGGCACAATGCAATGATGCATTTATTCGGACACTACATTATCAGGCAAATGCATTGATGCTTTTCTTATGGCACAATGTAATATCAATCACCTGCAATGATGCTTGCTTCGGGTGCATGCAATATCGGGCACATGCAATATGGAACACATGCAACTATGCATTTCTTAGGAAACATGCAATATCGAGCACATGCAATAATGTGTTTCTACAATCTCGAGGATAAAATAATGATGCAGTTCTTTGAGCATAGTACAATATCGGGCTTGGGTGCAAATGATGTGATATCGAGGAAAATGTAATTTGCCAGCACAGTAGTTGTTTAAGCGAGTACAGTAGGTTGGCCGTCTTCCTTATAGGAAGGGTCGAGTGTTTTTTTTCAGGCTAACAAATGTTATGTTAATTGTTGAAGTTTCCTTTGTATATATACCTGTATTTTTTTCTTTCGAAGAAAAATAGTTAGTTTAAAGGGGGGAAGTTGATCTGTATCCACGATTTGGCACAGCGTGCTCCTTCAGAGTCTGATAGATTGTTCTTCAGAGTGTTGTCAAAAATTAAGAGATCCCCTAAAAATTTCTGCCCACTGTAGAAGTTTTGTTATTCAGATCTATTATAGTTGTAGCTTAAGTGTTGAATTTTTTAAAATTCTCTAAAAATCTCTACAAAATTTTGATTCTAGGCAGTTTTGAGATCCTCTACAAATTCTACCCCAGTTGTTGAGAAAAATGCTTTCGATGGAATTCTTGAGTTTACTCAAAAATTATTCCCTAGTATGGATATGTGCGAGAAGAAATCTTGATGTAATTTTTGAGACCCTCTCAAAAATTCATCCCCAGTTATCATTAGAAGTGGTAAATGAAAGTTCATTTTGTGATAAGACCGACCCCCCGTAGGAGTGCCTACGTATCTTCTCTTAAATGGGAATCAGGTTTGACGTAGTTCAAAATTATAAATATAGCATAAGCGAGATATTAAGAACAATCTTGATCAACAAGTTAATCGTAGATTTTGACAAACTTGTTTTGCCCATATGTTCTCATGGGTGTCTAAATGTGAAAAACATTAACTTAAATGATGCAAGCCTTATTTGGGAAACTGGATCAAGTAGACTTTTGTACATTTACATTTGAACTTCCTTTGTTGCAAAGTCCTCCAAGCATATGGCCTTTTTATGAATCAGTTGTTGAATTTTTTCTTTCAGAACACGACATTATTATATTGTATGTCCTTCCATTCGTCAATGATAAGCACAAATCTTGGGTTCAATCCACGATGCACACATTGTCATCCTTATTTCATTGATAGGAGCGATGTTACCAGCGATCCTCAACTTTTCAAAATGTTGGCCTACAGACTCAATAAGAGTAATATAAGATTTAACAAGTCTTTACTAAAACCTTGAAGAGGTTTTTGGGGATATGCGGTTGAGTGATGACATTGGCATTATGGCCAGGATATGTTGGCTATTGATATGTCCGAGGAGGCCTTTGGTACAAAGACATTTGATATGGCATGATTGGAAGTGATATGAGAGGCACATGATGCCAAGGAACTTGGTGTAGTGGTGTTTCATATAGAGGAACTTGTATGACAGGATTCAGTGGGTATGGAGTAAGATGTTGAGGTTTAGGAGCATATGTATGATGTTGATGAGGATATGGGTGATATGGAAAGTTGATGTTCTTCGGAGGCATTTGAATTGAGCTTGGTTTGGCTTTAGAGGTAGAGTAACCTGGAGGAGGATTTTATTGGAGAGTTACTTGACTCTCAAAAGGTGACATATCCACGTTTGTCTCCAAAGTGGGATTGGCGTAGAGTAACAACTTTGCGCACTCGCGCATGTCCAACACCTCTTCTTCTAACTTCTTTATATTCTGCTCAACATTTGATACCAAATCATCTGAAAGACACTTCTTTTCAACAGTTTTGCACATAACCTTAGCATTAGTCACTCTCACTTTTCCTTTGCAATTCTCAGTTGGAAGAGAAGAAAGTAAACTGTTTTATCGCGTGTGGTAAACCATGATCTACAGATCAACCATTGGGAAAGGGTAAATAAAAGAAAAAAGAAAAAGCAAAACAAAGCCCAAGTTAGAATATTCCAATAAATTGGGATATCAAAAAAATTAATTTATGATAAACGCCCTAAAATCAAAGGAGCCTCATTGAGCCAAAGGTAGGACTAAGCGACAGATAAGTGATGCATAATAATTAATCTAAGCCTTATCTTCCAATTGGATTTCAGAATAGAAGAAGCAAAATAACATTCGTTTAGTATAAAATTCAAATAATACTTAAAAACAGAAAGAAACTAAGGGAAAAGGAATAACTTGGGGGAAATCATCCTAAATTCTTAAAATCTTGGAGGTATCAACTCCAAGATCTTGGCTCCAATGGACCTCTTGTAATGGGAGGGACTAGTTGTCTCCTGTTCAACACATTTCATGCCCATATGTTTTCCTTTTCATCGACAAGCCCATGGTATCCTTTTCCATTTGATATTAGGACTTCAGATTCTATCAAGATCCATACACGGTACTCATGCGTGCATAAAGCCTGTCGTGCACCAATAGGAATGGTAAGCACACGCTCCCATCGTCGAACTATGTTGTGGACTTGTGGTTTATCTATTCCAACTCATACTTAAATGTCTCCATGTAAGATCAGAGTGATATTATTTGAGTTTGCCAAATGGGCAAAGTACTCGTTAAGCCATAAAGCTCAATGGAGTATTGACCGTCCCTTATTACTATGACATTAGTTGTGGACAATTAATGAAGATTCCATGGAATTCGGTGGCTCTTAAGCTTGTGGAAGTGATCGATAGACCATAGTTTAAGTAGAAGGTTGCATTTATTAAAGAACATTCTACAATCAACACATGCTGATAGACTCCACATTATCTCCGCTAGGATCATGTGCACTATGGTTTTCCTAGGCTCGCCCCTCTTTGAGTGAAGTCTTGAACCATGTACCTTAGAAATGTACCAATTCTTACCACTGATTTAGGAAAAACCAAGGATCCTAGTAAGGCGAAGGCAAAGGCATCCAGACGATATTTTTCAAATTCTTCAACGGAGCACTGAAATTCATAGTTATAAATTTAGTAGTCGTCATCTCAGTCGAATCGGGAGTATAAGAAGTCTAAATGACTCCACCCAAGGTCTAATGAAATCCAGGTTGGATTATACTTCATCCCATACTTTTTAGAAATTCCCTTGATAATGGCTTATAAGGTACCATCATTTGACACTCGTGGTATGGAAGGTCGATGAAACCACTAATTTCTTCAATTGTTGGTGTCAAGTTGCAATCTTTAAACTTGAACACTGTCATTATATGGTCTAAAACACTACTAACGCCCTAGTCAGGTAAGGGTTTGGTGTTTCAAAAATAAGAAATGTAAGGTCACCCAATAAATTGCCAAATATCCGTTTCCCTATCTCTCCTTATATGCATCCACCAGGTCTTATGTCTCTGACTCACCTCTGTCACCATATGAAGGTTTGGGGGATCATACTCATCCATGGCTCTTTAAATAAAACAATAAACAACTTTTAAACTATGTTTTGGAAAAGTTGGCTTGATTTAGTTGTTATGATCACATTGAAACATAAGTACGTAATATGTTTAAAGGGTGTTAGGGCCCTTTAGAGGAGAGGGTGGCTACTAATTAAGTGGATTGACACAAAGGATCAAACCATCTAGGGCTTATGCATTATGTATGACCTTACCAGGACTGCTAAGAGTTGGCTTGATAAAGAATGGAAAGGGATTATATGTGATAGGCTCATAGTTTCGCGCTAGTTCCTAAAGTAATACACTCTTGCAGGGCCGTATTTTCTTCGTGCTGATCAATGTTGATTCCAATATTGGGTACCCCTGTCATATATTTAATACGACTAATTGTTACGTCCACTCATATGCCGACTCTCTATAATGGGTATTTGAATAGAATTGGAGTAGTTGTGAGAGGTGCAAAGGAACAACTTAACGAGAATAGAATAAGAAAAATGTAAGAGGGTCCCAATTAGGGGAAATATGAGCGGAATGCTTCTTAACAAAGCAAAAAACACTTAGAATTTAAATTGGAAAGTGGTAATATATAGGAAGTTTATACAATAATAAATAAATAAATAAGAATAAATAAATAAGGGAAAGTAAACATATAAAGATATTCAAAAAGTGACACAAATAGGGAACATGGTATGGTATAAAAAATGTAATTAAACAAATAAGGGAAAAGATGAAACATAGTAATGAACAATTAAGGAAGAGGGAAGGGGTGAGACATGGAAATAAGAAAGGAAATAAGGCAAGAAAATAAGTATACATGTTAAACACCTAAGAAATAATGAAATAACAAAAATAAAGTAAACCCCACATAAATAAGCATGAAAAATGCAATGGTAAGAACCTAATATCCCCAGCATAGTTGCCATTTTATCGGGCCCCATTTTTCAGAAAAATATATTTTGTGCACGACTTAAAAGCTCATTTGGGATTTTTATTTTGGAGTCTCCACCTAATGAACTAAGGAGCGTTAGGGAACCTATCTAACCTAATTATGTCTACCTAAGGTAAGGGAGCTAGAGATCAGGGTAATGGTTCACATTACCTTGAGGGATGCCTAACAGCTTCCCCTGAGGTAATTTGAACCATTACCCTGATCTCTAGGTCGCTGGCCTTATCTAGACTTAGTTAGGTTAGATAGGTTCGCTAACACACCTTAATTTGTTAGGTAGCGACTCAAAACAATAAATCCCAAAAGAGTTGTTAGGTCATGCAGAAAACCATTCTTACAAAAAAAATGGGGCTCGACAACTCTCACACTCAATCTCTTTAGATATTTATCACGTTTTTCCTCTCCCAAAATAAGATACAAAAGCAGAAAAATAAACGAAGTTCTTCACCCTTTAAGAACTCACATGAAATCACAAGAAAACAAATGTTAAACGCACACTAGGCTAACAGAGGTTGTCATTCCAGTGGAGTTGATATTTATGAGGTTTAGACGTATTCCTTAGTGAATTTTTTCGGCATAAAGTCAAGATTTTAATGTCAAAAAGGTATAGGTTCGCTTTTGTCTTGGTACCTTTTCCAAGAGACCCCTTAAGGTTCACAATTTTCATTTTCAAAACTAGGATTGTTCCCCGTTGCATGTACCTGTCACTAGCTCCCATTGAATCATAGGTTCGTTATTTTTTTGTATAAAACTAGGGATGATACGTGTTTTCGTTATGATTTTAAGTTTATATGTATTTTTGGAATTATGTTATTTATGTTGATGTCTCCGAAAGTAACTACGTGTGTATGGGTGTAATGTTGTGGCTATTGTTCATGATTTAGAACATAAAATGGCATGATAGTTCTTTATATTTCATGTACACATGTTGATGTAAATGTGATTTCGTATGAGTTGAAATGTGGCTAATTTGAGGGATAATGTCTTCACTATATTAATACATGAAGACTCACCTAAAACATTCTAAATGCACCACTAAATTCCCCTATGAACTACGATGTAACTTGATTAAAGGATGCTGAAAAATTAAAAGAATATTTCCAGCTTCTATTCATGAATTTTGGTCATTAAAGAGGTTTCAAAATGTTGAAAAAGTTAATTAAAACAAGTGAGGTCATGGAGGATTGAACCCGTGACCTCACCATGTTAAGAAAACATGAAAAGAAAGAATTAAAAAGTGGTGAAGGGGATTTGAACCATGGTATTGGCTGTAAAATGTAACTTAAAAGAAAAAAAAAAGTGACAGGAGTGGGATTCGAACCGACCAGCCCTCAATATGATTTACAGAAGATATCCAATAAATTTCATTTAAATGAGACTCAACTATCCATTATATGGATAAACATTACACCTCACATATGACTTCTACCATGTTTCTTATCTTACCTGATGAAGTCAAATGCACACCTAGCATATCAAGATGCAATTTAACATGAGAAAACATGGATTTCTATAAAAAAAAAATTCTTTCATGCACTTTGGAAAATTCATAATAGCTTTAATTTAATGTCAATCAATACATACAAAACATATAAGGTCATGCAATTCATACTTTATGCAAAACTCTTACTCATGAACAAGTTTATCAAGACTTCATCGGATTAACATGGATTTCTATCAAAAAATTTCTTTCATGCACTTTGGAAAATTCAAAATAGCTTTAAGATAATGTAAATCAATACATAAAAAACATATAAGGTCATGCAATACATACTTTATGCAAAACTCTAATTCATGAACAAGTTTATCAAGACTTCATCGGATTCATTTTCAATTAAGAATAGAAGGTCAAGGTAGACAATTTCTACAACCTTACTACTCAATCACCATACTGCTACTCAGGGTAAGACCAATTAAGAGAAACTTAAACCAACCTTAATGGGATCTTAACTAAACAACCTTCATTTTTATCACTTAAAAGTGATTACAAATTTAGAATAAATTTACCGTAAATCAACCAAGGCAAACTCTTACTGCATATCCAATGCAATTTATCCCCAATTATCAAGTTAGGTCATCTTATTCAACCACATAAAGCTTTCATACAAAACAACAAACACCAAAGTCATACACCATTAGGGGAAATAATATAAGAGACTTAGCCTTAAGGACTCTTTCTTGCCTTGAAACATTAAAGTAAGGTAACTTGTAGGTCAAACAAACCCACAACATCACTCTACATAAAAAAGAATACTACCATCAATTCTAGGGAAACATCAATTTCACAACATAAAGGTACTCACAACACAATATAAAGTTAGAAACAATCCAACAACTCATCATGCCATAAGACTCTCATTCTTTATTTCAAATAGAAAAACTCTTTTTTACTTTCAGTATTATGTTATTATATATCAACTCTATACATATTTGGACAACTTCTATTCAAAGAAAAATTTAGTTGATTTCACAACATTTAACAGTGAACTGCCTATCATTACAAAGAGCATGTTTTTAAATTCCAAAAATGAAACATTTAGGCAATTGATGGGAAAGTCATGACAATATGACGTACAAAACTTTGTCACGGCAAGTATATTATCATGACACCTATTATCAAGTTTATGCGAAGGACTCCAATCCATACTAGGCAACTTATCAAGGACCACATGTATACAAAAGGAAACATTGAACACCTTTAGGTACATAATCTTAGGGTAGGATTGATCCTTAGGTAGTCACTAAGCATTTAAATTTCAATTTGTAGCATAAGTCTACCATCATGTAATACAATATGGTAGCACATTATCTTGAAAGAAACTCATGTCAACCATGATAACTTCTAACATACTTTGACTATATCATGGCATATATTTTTCAACATAACATACTATTTCACTTAGTTTTCATATATATCCATAAATGGAATCACATCATCAAAACATCCCAAAATTCACCTTCACACATACTCATTCAAACCATCAAAACCAAGATAAGCAGTTAAACTAACCTTTTCTCCCTCAAGCATAGAGAACAATCTCATCCAAGCAATCATATTTAAAAACCACCAGAGATGAAAACAAAAGAGAGAGATCTTCTAAAGTTTAAGTTCTATGGCATGATATGCGAATGCTGAAGAAGGGAAGCTCTATCGTCCTATAGCCTGTCGTACCATTTGATGTGTCACAACTCAAATCTAATGATAGAAGACTCTACTAGACATGGCAATATAAAACTTTTTGGACCAAAATCAACTTTTAAAAACCTTGTGCTCTGATACCACATTTGTCACATCCGGGGAGCACCCCCTAGAAGTAATGTGTCATACTTGAAATCTCAGAGGTCTTATACTAGCCAATTGTTATCATTCATCGCATAGATATCATAAATTTAGCAGAAAATTTAACACTTTTTATAGCACATCATATGCTATAAACATAACTTCGTATATATATAAAATACATGTAATAAAAAATATTTATACCCTAAGTCTCTATGTCATCCTATACTCAACAACATTAGAATACATAAGGGAAACAACCTTTATGAAATATTACAAAACCGTATGATACTTAATAGACTTTACAATAAACCATAATATAGGAAATCCTTGTACTTATGGATTCCTTTCCTTGTTGTTGAGAATCATCTATCAAGATCATAACCATTCAGGACATCCTTTAAGTATCCATAACCTACACTTTGTGCAAAAAGTAGATAAAAATGGGATTAGTACAAGAATGTACTAAGTATTACAACCATGCAAAAACGTGCATTTAAAAATGGACATTTTTATGAAATCAAACTTCATGCCTTTTTGAGTAAATCTTTATAAAATCGTTACACAATAGTATTTACATAATTTCATACATCATATAATCACAATCAAAGGCCAAACATCATAGATAATCACATATAGAATTTAAGTCCATTTGAGGTCACTTTACAGTGAGCTCAAATAATAGTGAACTATTTTTTTTAAATCATTAGCCTCAAAAGTAACCCTTTAGGGATACTTGGTGAAATGTTCGCCTTAGGACCACAAGGAAAACCATACTGTAATGACCTGTTTAGTCGTTTTGAGCAGCAGATTTTATTTCAGGAAAAACAGGCTGAGGCGACGGACCGTCATAGGGACGACGAACCGTCGCAGGGTCTCGTTTCAAAACTCTTAGAAAATCTGAAATTGGGTACTGAAAATTGACTCTCTGAACATCGTAACGAAATGGCAGGACGGACCGTCACAGGTGTGACGGACCGTCACAGTGTCTTCAGTGGAAATCCACTCTCTGGACCTTGCGATGACCTGCAGGACGGACCGTCGCAGGCACGACGGGCCGTCGCAGGTTGCGCAATCCCAGTCTGGGTCGGATTTCTTTATACGTTTTAAGGGACGTTTTTGACTATTCCTGCTTTAATTATAAAGTTAGTGGGTTAATGTTAATAAGTCTAATTACTTGGGGGTAAAAAAAGGTAACCTTAAGTTAATTAGTGGGTTATTATTGCCATCTTTTATTCTTAATTATATACTAATTAAGGTAAAAGAAAGAGGGTTTGAATAAAGAAAATAGAAAGAACAAAGATAAGGAAAGAGAAATGATAGAGAGAGGATCGAACAAGAGGAAAAACACAAAGCTTGGGAAATTGCTTGCTTGATCACAAATCTTCGGTGGAGGTAGGTTATGGTTTTTATGCTTTCATAGTAAGCTCTTAATAGAGAATGATATGTATTGGGTAGTATTGTAAACCCTTCTATGTGCTTAATTGTATGCATGCATGAATGTGATTATATGATTGTGAAGAAATAGGCATGATGAAGCTATTGAATCCCAAATCTTGATAAAAACCTAATCTCTTGTTAATGATGATGCCTTGGTTTGAAAGAAGGCTTGATGAACTAAAGTAATGATATTTATGATGCCTTGGTATAAAAGAAGGCTTGATGAACTAAAGTAATGAGATTGATGATGCCTTGGTATAAGAGAAGGCTTGATGAATTGATAGAATGAGATTAGGGGATCGGGTCTCACGAACCGACACGTAGATCTAGGGGATCGGGTGTCACGAACCGACACGTAGATTTAGGTGATCGGGTGTCACGAACCGACACGTAGATTTAGGGGATCGGGTGTCACGAACCGACATGTAGATTTAGGGGATCGGGTGTCACGAACCGACACATAGATTTAGGGGATCGGGTGTCACGAACCGACACGTAGAATTAGGGGATCGGAGTGTCACGTTCTGACACATAGTAGTAAGGGAGCGGAGTGTCACGTACCGACACAAGAGGAATAAAGATAATGAATCTTGAAAGATGTTAATATGCTCAATTTAATGAATCTAATTCTTAAATGAGTATGGTATTGAGGCTTGAGTCCTCATGTGTGAACTTGACAGTAATTGTTAATGATATAGTACTTGCTATTGCTACATGTTGAGTATCATAGTTGATTTTATGATATTACTTGGTACATATTGATTTCTATTTTGAGTTGGCCGATGATATCTACTCAGTACCCGTGTTTTGTACTGACCCCCACTTTTACGTTTTCTTCTTGTTTATTTGTGGAGTGCAGCAAACGTGCCGTCATCTTCGACTAAACAGTAACTCTAGCCAGTCTTCATTACTCCGGATATCAGGGTGAGCTAATGCTTCTAGCTTGGACTGGATCTCCCTCTTCACGTCTTGATGCCTTGATGTTCCGGCATGGACTAGCTTTTACTTGTTTTAGATTTTAGAATACTCTTAGTTTATTCATTTGATTATAGATGTTCTTGTGGTGATGACTTCCAGATTTTGGGGAATAATAGATGTTGGATTTTAGAAGTTATTGAATTGGTTTTTATTAATGAGTTAAGTCTTCCACATTACTTTCTGTTTATATTATATTGAAATGTTAAGGTTTAGATGGGTTGGTTCGCTCTAATAGGAGGGTAAGTGTGGGTGCCAGTCGCGATCCGATTTGGGTCGTGACAAACTTGGTATCAGAGCATTAGGTTCGTTGGTCTCATCACACAAGAACGAGTCTAGTAGAGTCTTAAGGAACGGTAGGGGCACGCCTTTACTTTTCTTTGAGAAGCTATAAGACTTTAGGAACATTCCATTCTTTCATTCTTTCTTTCGTGCTATTACTTGGATCCAATTGGTATCTAGGTGATACAAATTGGTATCTGACCATCTTCACTCTATTTCGCAGATGGTTATAACTAGAGCAACGACTGCGCCAACATCAACATCGGCAAGACAAGAAGCGTCTGAGCCAGCCACTGGGGCTGTAGCTCGAGGAAGAGTAACGGAAAGAGGCCGTGGTAGAGGTTGTGGGAGGACGTCCTCTAGAGGATGAGGGCGAGCACCTAGCCCATCTGATACTAGGGCAGTGACTCCTCCACCGACTGAAGAGGTAGTAAGAGAGGGTGAGGAAGGGGAAACTGAACAAGTACAGAATGAGGGATTGCCTCCCCAACCTACCCTAGACATGATCAATCAGGTTCTTGCTTATCTTAGTGGGTTATCTGATCAAGGTCAAGCACCTCCAGTGTTTTCTACACCAGCACCTCAGGGTCCGGAGGTACAACATGCGGCTACTGCGGCTCCACGTATGGATGCCTCATTGGACATAGGCACGTTTCCACGTCTGACTACTGGGCCTATAATGAAAAATGATCAGCATGAACTTTTAAGTAAGTTCTTGAAATTGAAACCTCCAGTCTTCAAGGGTGCTGAATCGTAGGATGCTTACGATTTTCTGGTTGACAGTCATGAGCTACTACACAAGATGGGTATAGTAGAACGGTTTGGTGTTGAGTTCGTGAGTTATCAGTTTCAAGGGAACGCCAAAATGTTGTGGCGGTCACATGTTGAGTGTCAACCAACAGAGGCACCACCTATGACTTGGGCCTCATTCTCTAGCTTGTTTATGGAGAAGTATATCCCCCGGACGTTGAGGGATAGGAAAAGGGATGAGTTCTTGAGCCTAGAGCAAGGTAGGATGTTGGTCAATGCATATGAGGATAAGTTTCGTGCACTATCCAGATATGCCACCCAACTTTGTTTCAGTCAACAATAGCGGATTCGTCGTTTTGTGAAGGGGTTGAGGTCAGAGTTGCGGATTTCAGCCTTACAGGTAGCGGCTACGGCAAAATCCTTCCAAGAAGTGGTAGATTTCGTGGTAGAGGTGGAAGGAGTGAAGCCAAATGAATTCACTATGGCATCGACATCAAAGATGTTTCGAAAGGGAGGTGAGTTTAATGGTTCTTACTCTAGAGGACAGGGTTCCGGAGGTTACTCAGTTCGACCCATTCAGTCTTCACTACAGACTGTATTTGGGGGTCCACCTCAGACCGGTCAACACTCCTCTGAGAGACCAATGCTTGACTCTAGAGAGTGTTATGGATGTGGGGAGACTGGACATATTAGTAGGAATTGTCCCAAACAGAGTTATAGACCCCCAATAGCTAGAGGTAGACGTGGTCATGGTAGAGACCGTTATTCTGGAGGACGTGGTGGTCGAGGTAATGGTAGTCACCAAAACGGCCGGGGTGATGAGAAAACTGGAGCCACTACATCACAACATGGTAGGGAAAACAGACAAACAAACGAAAGGGCCCATTGTTATGCTTTCCCTGGGAGATCGGAGGCGGAGACATCTGATGCTGTCATCACAGGTAATCTTCTGATTTGTGATTGCATGGCTTCTGTATTATTTGATCCTGGATCCACATTTTCTTATGTATCTTCCTCATTTGCTAATGGTCTAAATTTACATTGTGAATTACTTGATATGCCTATTCGTGTTTCTACTCCGGTGGGTGAGTCTGTGGTAGTTGAAAAGGTATATAGGTCTTGTTTGGTGAACTTTGTGGGGAGAAACACTTATGTAGATTTGGTTATCTTAGAAATGGTTGATTTTGATGTAATTCTGGGTATGACTTGGCTTTCTCCGCAATTTGCGATCTTGGATTGTAATGCTAAAACGGTGACGTTAGCCAAGCCTGGGACAGATCCGTTAGTGTGGGAGGGTGACTACACTTCCAATCCGGTGCGTATCATCTCCTTTCTTCGTGCTAAGAAAATGGTTAGTAAAGGGTGTTTAGCTTTCTTGGCACATCTCAAGGATGACACTACCCAAGTGCCTTCGATTGAGTCGGTTTCGGTGGTCCGTGAGTTTCTGGATGTGTTCCCTGCAGATCTTCCTGGTATGCCACCAGATAGGGATATTGACTTCTATATTGATCTTGAACCGGGTACTCGCCCCATTTCTATACCCCTTTATAGAATGGCTCCCGCGGAGTTAAGAGAGTTAAAAGCCCAACATCAAGAGTTGTTGAGCAAAGGCTTCATTAGACCAAGTGCATCTCCTTGGGGTGTTCCGGTTTTGTTTGTAAAGAAGAAGGATGGGAGTTTTCGGATGTGCATAGACTACCGGCAGTTGAACAAGGTAACCATAAAGAACAAGTATCCTCTTCCTCGCATTGATGACTTGTTCGATCAGTTACAAGGTGCTTGTGTCTTCTCTAAGATTGACTTGAGATCCAGTTACCATCAATTGAAAATACGGGCAACGAATGTGCCAAAAACTGCTTTTAGAACCAGGTATGGGCATTACGAATTTGTAGTGATGTCTTTTGGTCTTGCGAATGCCCCTGCTGCGTTCATGAGTTTGATGAACGGGATTTTTAAGCCATATTTGGATCTCTTTGTGATCGTATTTATTGATGATATACTGATATACTCTAAAAGTAAGGAGGAACATGAGGAGCATTTTAGAATGGTATTGGAAATGTTAATGGAAAAAAAGCTTTATGCCAAGTTCTCTAAGTGTGAGTTTTTGCTAGATGCAGTGTCCTTCTTGGGGCACGTGGTTTCTAAGGATGGAGTGATGGTGGATCCTTCTAAGATTGAGACAGTGAAGAATTGGATAAGACCTACTAATGTGTCAGAAATAAGGAGCTTTGTTGGGTTAGTTAGCTACTACCGCCGATTTGTCAAGGGATTCTCTTCTATTGCTTCCCAACTGACGAACTTGACTAAGCAAAATGTTCCATTTGTATGGTCAGACGAGTGTGAGGAAAGCTTTCAGAAGCTCAAGACTCTGTTGACTACTGCACCAATTCTCACCTTGCCAGTGGAAGGTAAGAATTTCATTGTCTATTGTGATGCATCCTATTCGGGTTTGGCTGCAGTGCTAATGCAAGAGAAGAATGTGATTGCTTATGCTTCAAGACAATTAAAAATGCATGAACGTAACTACCCAACTCATGATTTGGAATTGGCCGCGGTAGTGTTTGCACTAAAGCAATGGAGACACTATTTATATGGGGTTAAGTGTGAGGTCTACACGGATCATCGTAGCCTTCATTAAGTCTTTACTCAGAAAGATTTGAACTTGACACAGAGGAGATGGATGGAACTACTGAAGGACTACGACATCACTATTTTGTATCATCCAGGGAAGGCGAATGTTGTAGCGGATGCTTTAAGTAGAAAGGCGGGAAACATGGGAAGTCTAGCTCACTTGCAAGCTTCTAGACGCCCATTGGCTAGAGAAGTTCAGATTCTGGCTAACGACCTTATGAGATTATATGTAAATGAGAAGGGAGGATTTTTAGGTTGTGTGGAGGCAAGATCTTCCTTCCTTGACAAGATTAAGGGAAAGCAGTTTAATGATGAAAAATTGATCCGGATCCGAGATAATGTGTTTCAAGGAGAGGCTAAAGAAGCGACAATCGATGAGGAAGGTGTTTTGAAGATTAAGGGAAGGGTATGTGTACCCCGCGTTGATGATTTGATCAACACTATTCTGACAGAGGCTCATAGTTCAAGGTATTCGATACATCCGGGTGCATCTAAGATGTATCGTGACCTAAAGCAACACTTTTGGTTGAGTAGAATGAAACGTGATATTGTTGAGTTTATTGCCAAATGTCCAAACTGTCAGCAAGTAAAGTATCAACACCAGAAGGCCCGGAGGAACACTTCAGAGAATGCCCATTCCTGAATGGAAGTGGGAAAGGATTGCAATGGATTTCGTGGTTGGTCTTCCAAAGACATTGGGAAAGTTTGATTCTATTTGGGTAATTGTTGATAGGTTAACAAAGTCTGCTCACTTCATTCCGGTCAAGGTGACTTACAATGCCGAGTAGTTAGCCAAACTTTACATCTCGGAAGTTGTGCGATTGCATGCGGTTCCACTCTCCATTATATCAGATAGAGGTACGCAGTTTACTTCTAAGTTTTGGAAAACATTGCATGCGGAATTGGGTACTAGGTTGGACCTTAGTACTGCGTTCTCTCCTCAGACCGATGGTCAGTCTAAGCGAACGATTCAAGTGTTGGAGTATATGCTTCGTGCATGTGTTATAGAATTTGGTGGTCATTGGGATAGCTTCTTACCCTTAGCGGAGTTCTCCTACAACAATAGCTATCACTCAAGCATTAGTATGGCCCCATTTGAGGCACTATATGGGAGAAGATGTAGGTCTCCCATTGGGTGGTTTGATGCATTTGAGGTTAGACCTTGGGGTACTGACCTCTTGAGGGATTCATTAGAGAAAGTGAAATCTATTCAAGAAAAGCTGTTAGCGGCGCAAAGTAGGCAAAAGGAATATGCAGATCGAAAGGTTAGAGACTTGGAGTTCATGGAGGGTGAACAAGTCTTGTTGAAGGTTTCGCCAATGAAAGGGGTGATGCGGTTTGGTAAGCGAGGTAAACTTAGCCCAAAGTATATTGGTCCATTTGAAGTACTTAAGCGAATAGGGGAGGTGGCTTATGAGTTAGCCTTGCCTCCAGGGCTGTCCGGAGTGCATCCGGTATTCCATGTGTCGATGTTGAAAAGATACCATGGGGATGGAAACTAAATTATCCGTTGGGATTTAGTTTTGCTTGATGAGAATTTGTCTTATGAGGAGGAACCTATTGCCATTCTAGATAGAGAAATTCACAAGTTGAGATTAAGGGAGATTGTATCCATCAAAGTTCAATGGAAGAATCGACCCGTTGAAGAAGCCACTTGGGAGAAGGAGGCAGATATGAGAGAAAGATACCCACATCAGTTTACAGATTCAGGTACTCCTTTTCGCCCTTGTTTTCCTTCTTGTGATCGTTCGGGGACGAACGATGGGTAAATTGGTATCTATTGTAACGACCTGTTTAGTCGTTTTGAGCAACAGATTTTATTTCTGGAAAAACAGGCTGAGGCGACGGACCCCACGACGGACCGTCATGGGCACGACGAACCGTCGCAGGGTCTCGTTTGAAAACACTTAGAAAATCTGAAATTGGGTACTGAAAATTGACTCTCTGAACTTTGTAACGAAATGGCAGGACGGACCGTCACAGGTGTGACGGACCGTCACAGATTCTTCAGTGGAAATCCACTCTCTGGACCTTGCGACGACCTGCAGGACGGACCGTCGCAGGCACGACGGGCCGTCGCAGGTTGCCCAATCCCAGTCTGGGTCGGATTTGCTGATACGTTTTAAGGGACGTTTTTGACTATTCCTGCTTTAATTATAAAGTTAGTGGGTTAATGTTAATAAGTCTAATTACTTGGGGGTTAAAAGATGTAACCTTAAGTTAATTAGTGGGTTATTATTGCCATTTTTTATTCTTAATTATATACTAATTAGGGTAAAAGAAAGAGGGTTTGAATAAAGAAAATAGAAAGAACAAAGAGAAGGAAAGAGAAACGATAGAGAGAGGATCGAACGAGAGGAAAAACACAAAGCTTGGGAAATTGCTTGCTTGATCACGAATCTTCGGTGGAGGTAGGTTATGGTTTTTATGCTTTCATAGTAAACTCTTAATAGAGAATGATATGTATTGGGTAGTATTGTAAACCCTTCTATATGCTTAATTGTATGCATGCATGAATGTGATTATATGATTGTGATGAAATAAGTATGATGAATCTATTGAATCCCAAATCTTGATAAAAACCTAATCTCTTGTTAATGATGATGCCTTGGTATGAAAGAAGGCTTGATGAACTAAAGTAATGAGATTGATGATGCCTTGGTATAAAAGAAGGCTTGATGAACTAAAGTAATGAGATTGATGATGCCTTGGTATAAGAGAAGGCTTGATGAATTGATAGAATGAGATTAGGGGATCGGGTGTCACGAACCGACACGTAGATCTAGGGGATCGAGTGTCACGAACCGACACGTAGATTTAGGGGATCGGGTGTCACGAAACTATACGTAGATTTAGGGGATCGGGTGTCACGAACCGACACGTAGATTTAGGAGATCGGGTGTCACGAACCGACACATAGATTTAGGGGATCGGGTGTCACGAACCGACACGTAGAATTAGGGGATCGGAGTGTCACGTTCCGACACATAGTAGTAAGGGAGCGGAGTGTCACGTACCGACACAAGAGGAACAAAGATAATGAATCTTGAAAGATGTTAATATGCTCAATTTAATGAATCTAATTCCCAAATGAGTATGGTATTGAGGCTTGAGTCCTCATGTGTGAACTTGACGGTAATTGTTAATGATATATTACTTGCTGTTGCTACATGTTGAGTATCATAGTTGATTTTATGATATTACTTGGTATATATTGATTTCTATATTGAGTTGGCCGATGATATCTACTCAGTACCCGTGTTTTGTACTGACCCCTACTTTTACGTTTTCTTCTTGTTTATTTGTGGAGTGCAGCAAACGTGCCGTCATCTTCGACTCAACACTAACTCTAGCCAGTCTTCATTACTCCGGATATCAGGGTGAGCTAATGCTTCTAGCTTGGACTGGATCTCCCTCTTCACGTCTTGATGCCTTGATGTTCCGGCATGGACTAGCTTTTACTTGTTTTAGCTTTTAGAATACTCTTAGTTTAGTCATTTGATTATAGATGTTCTTGTGGTGATGACTTCCTGATTTTGGGGAATAATAGATGTTGGATTTTAGAAGTTATTGAATTGGTTTTTATTAATGAGTTAAGTCTTCCACATTACTTTCTGTTGATATTATATTGAAATGTTAAGGTTTAGATGGGTTGGTTCGCTCACATAGGAGGGTAAGTGTGGGTGCCAGTCGCGATCCGATTTGGGTCTTGACACATTCATATTATCTACACAAGACAACACATACCGTCATACAAGTATAGTACAACATAGACATAGTTAAGTCAAGCCTTCATCATATAGTCAACAAGTTGAACATCATGCATAATGAATCATAGCATGCACATCTTCATAACAAATAAACAATTACTACAATGTCATGCATAAGGAACACGTACATAGTGACTTGCATTTAAACACCTTCCTAAAACTTCCTAAGGAGATACTTGTGCAATGTCTAGATGGGTTCATTACTTCCATCTATCCTAAGTAACCTCCCTTAAGTTTTTCTAGTTAAGTTCCTAGTCATTTACTTCCATTGTCAATTTTACTTTAACGAAACTATAGCCTTAACCGACATAGAGCATGTGATGCTAAACATGGAATCCGGTGTCATAGAATCCCACACCAAAACGAGGTAGTCTACCAGCCAAAGTAGAACCAATGTAACATAGCTATTTAGGTGGATCCACTAGCTTGTATCCTATGGTGGCAATATAGTTATGGATCTTTGAGGTACATGTGAAAACCCTCATGAAAGATTAGGCATTGTAGTTACTCAATTATGGAAACCCTATTTATGCCCATTGAGGCATCGTGGTTATCCATCTCAATAGATTTATGGTGACCTACCTTCCTACTATAGGAAGGGACACACACTCATATTCAAGTTTACTCGGACTAAGATAAGTTTCTTTTATTGAAAACCTTTATTATATTTTTGCTTTTTAAAAAGTAGGTTTTGGCGAGTTATCCCCTCATATGCTTAATTCATAGGTCATAGATGAAAGTTCATTAACCTAAATCATGTAATGAATCCTTTCACATAAATGTAGCATATGTAAAGCATCATCTAGTTTAGGGTACACATGAATACACCATTCAAGGCCCCTCTCTTGACTAGGTCTTCATACATGTGTGTGTTTAGATCTATGTAATCAAACCTTTCACATAACACATTTAGACACACATGTTCATATATCCATATTCATATATATAGAAACCAAAACTAGAACTATCCTATCAATGTACACATGTGCAAGACATAGGTAAAGTCCCATACATATGCCCATACTAGTACAGCTATCAAAGCATCCTAACTAAGGAAACACATATCATGCTTTCATAAACATCATCTTAACATTCATAGTAGACACTAGTGAATATGAGAACTACCTTTCATTTAGACACCACGACCTATACTACTTGTAACATGCATGTAAATGAGTTTGAGTACAATTTTCAACATAATCACATAATGTCTATCAACAAAATATTGAGGTATCCACCCTTTTAGACCATAATACTCTTTCAAGCATAAACCACACAACACACAATAGCATAGGATACAAGCGAACTTCATATTACACTTAAGACTCCTTACTTTTGTTGTTAATGCATTCACATAGGGGTACATACCTAAGGGATATTAACAATTTTTAACTAATTAATGGAAGAACCTATACTTTACCCTAATATGGATATACACATTCTAACAAAATAGTCATAAGACCTAAATAACAACTAGAATAGGAAAGTAGGCATAAGATTCACATAGTATCATCAAAAGCACATGTTCATATATTTATCAATTTTCCTTCAAGGTCATGGTAAAAGCATATAAAATGAAAATAAAGTATATACTGCAACCATAAGTGGACCATACCAAACAATGTCATACAAGGCTTAATCAACATTACTATTAAGAAATAGAGAAGTAGAAAAGTAAAGGAATCGTTACCAATCGTTTAGCCTTTGGTCATCATTGACCATTACAACTCTGTTATCAATAAATCAAGTATAGGGCAGTAGATTAAGGTACCATAATCCTCACTAAAGTTCAACATAAGCTACTACAAGGCCATGCTACAACTTGCACAACATATCATTAACATTCTAGAATGTACAAGGACATAAATCATCTACAGAATTAACTTGCAGGATTATAGATCCTATTTCATAAGTAATATTAATCCAGGGAAATAGCTAATCATACACTTAGTCATATCGAAATCATGCTTAAAAAATTTCTATTCATAGATACTATGGTAGGCATTTAACTATTAATTCAATGAAGAGTAGAAACAATAAGCCATCTTATCAATTTTACAAAAGTATTGATCATAAATCATATTTTATCAAGAAAGTACATGCTAGGCAGTAGATAATGAAATCATAGTCTATATGAGACACTACTACAATTGCCATTAAGATCGACACAAACATGCTACATATAAAGAGTTCATGAAAGGTAAGTTACATGGGTTAATCCTATTCAAACTATGATGAATTGACCCATACTATTTTAATTACATATAATTCATCCTCATATTTTTTTATAGGCAGAAGCTATAGACATTAACCATGACCAATTCATAGAACAACTAACCTAACGTCAAGATCACAAATTACAACTTCATAGACTAGAAGAACCTAGATTAATTTAAAAACCAAGACATCTCTACTTTAGTTATAAAATATTTATATCCACAATTCAACTTTGGTATAAACCTAAAATAGTACCTACAAGAACCACAACCTAATCGAAATTTACATAACATCTTTAAGAAGCCAATGTTACAATGAATCATGTAAAATAATCTAAACATGTTCAAATCTTCATACATTGATTCACATAGGTAATTCATCTATTATTCCCCATAAATATACATAATAGATAGTATATATAAGAATATTAACATAATTGAACCAAAAATAGACATGTGTAATATAAAGATCATAAAGACATACATAGGCTAAAATCTAGTTTGTGAAAGAGCATGGGTTCATCATGCTATAGGATTTAATATCATGTACAAATCAGTAGATAATGATCAATACATTCATATTATGCTTTTGAAATCAATTTAAGAAAGAACCCATGGCTAGAATGAAGAAGAAACACTTGATCATATATTTTCTCTTTGAAACCTTTGAGATTAACTCTTTAGATGGAGGATAACTAGAGATGAAGGTCCATCATATTTCTAGTTTAAAACCTATAAAATATAATTTTTCATCCATGGAAAACCCACATCCAATCAGTACTTGAGCTTAAGCAACAATGGTGATTTGAAGGGAAATATATTTGGAGGGAAAGGCTTCAATCGTGTGAGTTGATTTGAGAATAGGGTAATCACGTTTTTGATGACTTTTATACACACAAAATTAGCTAATTGGACCTACAAGATTCAGGTTAGGCCGTGGGGTAAATTTACCATTCACCCATTTATTAAAACGGAAGCAAGCAATAAACTGCAGGCTATCGTCGACATTTATTGGTCGTTGGTCCGTCGACGGGCCGTGCATTGGCATCCATGGTTTGGTACTTGGCCAATTTTTAGCTTAATCACTTCCAAAACTCAGTACCAGTCTATTGTACCTCACTAATGGGCCTTTGATTGACCAACGAGCCGTCCTTTGATCCATCGATTGCCACATTAAAGGCAGTGTCTCGACTAACCTTTGGGCCTTCTTGTGGGGCCTTTTGTGGGGCCGTTTAGAAGTCGTACCCAAACGTTGTCCGAATGTATATAAAACCCGTAACAATTTTTAGTCCTTCGACATAAGATTAACCGTAAACAAAAACTTGCAAGTCATCCAAGCAGGATACGCCCCATCAAGACCCACATTGAACATCTTAAGGGCTATTTTTCGAATGGCTTGGACGTTCTTGGTCGTTTGACCTCAAAATTATTGAAAATACATATAACATAAATAAACATAATTAGAGATAATTTATAGGATTCATAGTCTCATGAAACACAAATATAAGCATACATAGACACATGAGGAACATAGTTGACTAGTCGTCGAAAGTTTTATTCGTCCCTTGACGTTCGACATCCAAATAAATTTAAACATTACACACTTCCTATAAAACATATTATAATATATTTTATGACCATAAAACCTTATGAAAAATATGTTAGTCTCTAGACACCCTCTCTCATTTTAGGGTCTTACATCTAAAACATTGGATATTCATAAGAATGACCTAGTATGAACTATTTTTGAATTGTTATATTAGTTTATGGTCATATTTTGATATAGGGCTCCTTATATTTATTGTCAAGAATTTAATTTTAGTGAAGTATTATTTTCATATTTTGGCTTATACCTTCCTTCATATCGGATGAAAGTAATACAAGTCATTATGTATATAATTACAATAGTTTTGATATATTCTATTAGCTATCCTTAACAAAGTAATATGTTATTGGATCAATGTAACATGGCTTATTTTCCCTTGACATAAACTAAGAGTAGACTCTCCATTTTATTTAGGTATTTATAAATTTATGGAGTGAATAATCAGTCATTATACATGTGTATTGCATTTGTTTTTCTGCAATATCATTGACTGGCTAGTCGAGATACATAGATATGTAAATGCGTAAATGCGACCTCAATTTTGATTTTTAAGATTATTCGAGATACTATAATCTATTTAATGTAATATATATCAATTTCTAAATTAACATTACAAACTCCTTTAATGCAAGTCAAGTATTTATTTCGATGGAGATATGATATAAATTCAAAAACTATTGCATTATATATGTACATGTAAGATGAAATTATTTTCCGTTTCCCGCTTAATAAGAGATGGACAATTAATATATTTTTTCTTGTAACTCTTTAGAGTTTAATCAAATATGTGATCTCTTATTGTAAATGGATGCATGTTTTTTTTCCTGATGAATTTAATATTAAACTATCTCATAAGAGAATATATCTTCTAAATTGAATGAAACTAATCTTCACATCAGCGTCTACGTTATTTATTCTAAATAGAACTTTGAAGTTGGTTCATCAAAAGTGAAGTCAATACCAACATATGATTCATGTTTAAAAACAAAAATCATTAAGATGCATTTATTCTTAAAAAGGAAATAAATATAGTGATAAGTCAAAATTGATCTATTCTGATTTGTCCAGTAAATGATTCTCACAGGAAAAAGGCAATTTGACTATTATGAGATTTTCACAATGTCACACATAAGATGAAAATATATTTTTGATGTTTTATAATTCAAAAGTTCTTAATAAACTCAAAAGATTTTAATCCAAATAAAAATAACATTATGTAAAATATATTAAGTCCTACGGTTTGATTTTATTAATGTATACCTCTTTGCAGAGCTGATGAGCGACTTATCTTACAGAATAATTGCATACGAATAATTTGCACACGAAACACTATAGTAAATTGGTGGAAAAGGGAAAATAAATATGTGACATCCCTAAAATGAAAAAGGTGAAACTAGAGTCAAACATTTGTGTCATCAGTTTATAATGTCTTAAAATGGTTATTAATGTATTAGAAGGTAGTTTGGTGAGCTGGAAGAGAAATTTCTAAGAACCTCAAAGACGTTTGAACTTTATCCTTGGAACGTATTTGTGTATTCTTGTGTGCCTTGGAATGTTTTAAATGTTTGTTGGATTCCATATTGATGCCAGATATTCCTAACATTTAGACGAGCGTATTTGGGGTTCAAATGTCTTGGAAGAATTCCCCTAGGAACACCCTTTGGGTCCTTGAAAAGGACCAAACCTTGACCCAAAATTTCCAAAAATAGCCTCGACCAACACTGCCTAAATGACAAACCGTTGTCCTAGCTATGCCTCGTCGATGGAGGAAGTTGATCCACACTTAGGTGTCTGAGGGAAGACACAAAATGTTTTTGTGCCTAACACAATCAACGGACATGCATGACGGAGCAATGATCCCATCGACGATCCGTCATCTGCAGGTGTCGTTTGGGGCCTACAATCCTGTAGATTCTCGGACAAGAGAGGGGCAATGTGGGAAATTTAACGTAGCATACACATAATATATTGGGAAGTTACAAATGGTGTTTTTGGGTATTATAAGTCACTCCATAAGTTTAGAACCTTTTATTGAGTTCATTATCAAAAATCAAAACCCAAATCCCAAATATAATCTTCTTGAACTCCATTGATGCTAGGAGCAAGGTTGAAGCTAGCAGGTTTATTTATTCACTGAATCTACATAATTTTCGTTGATTATCTTCAATCAAGGTGTGGTTTTTCATCCTTGAATCTTTATTATTCAAGGAGCCATGTTCAAGAGGCTTTTACAAAGACTTTTCAAACATATAGTTTCTTTAAATGAATTCTAGCCATGGCTTTTCCCATAATTGATTTGAAACAATGATTTATGATTGAATTTATGTTATTTGAATGTTTTTAAATAAATACCTCTATGAACCGATACAATTCTAGTTTTCCTTATAAAGTTCTAATATGGGTGATTTGATCATGACTTAATCATATTGAATTCTTATGTAGATTTGTTGGGCTCTTTAAATATGTATGAATTGTGATAGAATTGTATATAGGCTGCTTAATTTTTATGATTTTAATATTGTATCTTGTTAGATCATTGTATGATTTTATTTTTGTTTTGGAATGGTGTATATGACTATTGGTAAGAGCCTTTGTGAATTGAATTGGTTGGAATGGATAAGGATTGGTGTTGTTCCTAATGTAATGGTTGTAAAATAACCTAATAACATTATATTGAGTAGAATAGGAATTTAATTATGTTTATTTGTATGGTAAGCTTATGGTTGCGGTAATTATGTGTTATAATTTTGATGAACATGGACTTGTCGGCATTATTATTATTATTAAGTGAATTATAATGTTATCATGTTATAGCTTATATAGTTGATCAATATGAACTTTAATAATGCATATGTACTTGTCTAAAGTGAAATAATGAGTTCTTCTAATTGGTTATGTGATCATGATATATTTGGCTGATTCCTCTAGTGGTATTTCTAGTGTATCTTGTTAGGTTGACTTGGTTGTTCCTACAATGATATTTGAATGTTGTTTAATATGTGATAAGTTGGTCATGTATGTGTCCTGATTGGTAGATTATGTTCCTCTACTTTGTACATGCTATGTATGTGAATATGAACATATTGACTTGCAGTCTTAAGCACCTTTGTCTTGTATATATATGAATGACGTTGAATGAATCTGTAAGATCCGTAGACCTAAACTAGTACCCTTCTACGTATGACAAGCACATGACCTTGAACAAGTAAAGAAGGTCTATAATTTGGAACCTTCAATACAGAATGAAGGTTATGATATCCTTGTAGTTGAAAGTTGTAACTGTATCCTTCTTGTGTGAATGATGGACTAGGAGGTAGGTTTGCTGGGACAACATGAAACCATATCTATCAAAGACATTGAGCTACCCTTTTAACAATAAAGTGGAAGCTCTAGATCACCCATCTTTGGTTGGGTGTTATGTTTAGGTAACACTAAGAAATGTTTCCTTTTCATATGCCTTATTGTATTGAACTTTCTCTATGAGAACTAATTCTAGCACCGATTGAGTATGCTTGGGAAGTGATTCTATTTAAGTTTGGACAAGGATACAAAGAAACCCTTGATTTTCCTAATTCATGTGCCCACTTGGGTTTCGTCGTACTTGTACCCTTGGCAAGTACAACACCCTAAATTGGAGTAGGGTAGACTCCGAATTCCATGTATAGCTAGTCTGGTGTATGTCGATTATTTCATATTATCATCATGTGTGATGCATTATAGTATTTGAGATGTTTTACAGTGTTTAGGTAGTGGAATGAGACTCTATCTAGGAGTTGTACGAGTAGGCTTTGAAGATGCTACGAAGTTGTTTCCCTACGTCTTCTCGAAGATCATTATATGAGATACACTAAATGATTAATTGAATCACAATTCACTTAATAAATGATTATGACTTAAGTTAGAGTACATTGAATTAAATGATTTCTATATAGGGTAGATTTGAGAATTGCTTATGAATGCTTGAATAGGGTGCATGGGCGGTCACTTCATTTCTTACTCAAGCGGGTCTTGGAGTAACATTGGGTAGAAAGTCTATGTGATAAAAAGGAAAAATCTTAGCATATATAGTTTTAAGGATAATTTAGATGTGATTAAAGAGGGTGTATGGACGATCTCCTCTTGCCGTACTTATGAAAGTCTTAGCATAACCTTTTGTAGGAGGGTTATATGCTCATACTTTTTGATATAGTGTAAAGCTATATTGTGGATTACTTGGAATTTGTTTAATTTGTGAAGTTTGACTTGAAAGTTGTTCTTATATTTGTTTTATGAGGTTTTCTTCTAAAGATCAGAAAAAGAGCATGTATTATATAAATGTATGTTTTTGCATGGTTTTAACGCATGTTATCATACTTAGTTCATTAAATGTTCTCATTCAATATGTAGTTTTATCTCTAAAGGTGTATGTTTCAATTGATAGGTTTCTCTTGAAAGCTTGGGAATAACATTCTTCTAAGCAACTCTTGGTATGCCCTCACACGATTCGAGTACATGATTATGTTTAGCTTTTTTTAAAAAAAAAGATTTTGTAATTGACTTTTGTATTTTCTTTTATGGATGTACATGTTATGAACAAAGATATTAATCTTTTTGAGATTGGTAAGAGCCTTAACATTTCGTATGTTTTCTATAAAAGAGATTTGAACTTGTTTTGAAAAGATTTTATTATGCACTGGTTTTCATATATATATATATATATGTGTGTGATGAATGATTAATAAGGGCTTGTATAAGACCTCAGAGAGGTCGAATACATGGTGCCACAACATTAGAATACTATTTATTCTAGGGTATACTCTCAGGTCATGTTAAGCTTGGTATCATAGCATTAGGTTATTAATTACTATTAAGGAATCCCAAAGACTTATTAAGGCCACGTCTAGTAGATATTGTTAATCGGTATGAGTCACGACACATCTACGAGCGAGGCTATATGAAGATAGAGTTTAGCTTTCTTCATTACTCTTATGTCGTGCCATAGAATTGAGGTTATAAGTGTCTTTTCCTAATCTATTATCTTCTGTTGATAGGGTATGAATATGTGGACACCCACAAAGAGAGTTGATGAGGAAGTGGTAAATGAGGAGTTCCTCACCGGGGTGGACAAAGTCCACAGAGTGTTCAAGTTCGTCATGGTGATGAAGTCCCTATAGTTGGTCAAGGAGAGGATGTTTTAGTGGTTTCCCGGACATGACTAATAGGTATATTTGAGAGGCTATCATTACCATAACCCGATCCATGATGACTAAATAGAATATAGGTATTAGGCCTAGAGTGAATTCTCTTGAGAGTACTACAACCTCTAGATTGAGGGACTTTGTGAGAGTGAATCATCCTATCTTCCTGTATCTAAGGTTTTAGACGATCCTGAAGAATTTCTAGATTGTATGTATATGTTGTTGAGTGCCATGGGGGTGAAATCTAGAATTAATGAAGAGTTTGCATCTTACCAATTAAGGAAAGTTTCTCAACTGTGGTCCACACAATTGATATATAATAGATTTTCCGAGTTTGATCCCATAGAGTGGGAAGATTTTAAGGAAGCTTTCATAGGAAAGTAATTTCCCTTATAGAAGAGAGAGGTGAAGTTTGAAGAGTATATAAACCTAAAAATGTGATATGAATGTTTAACAATATTCATTGATGTTTACCTTGTTGTCTAAGTATGCTCCAACCTTGGTGTATAACCGTAGCTTCTCTATCGGTGCTCAGTATAAAGTACAATTACATTCAACTAAGACGTCATGGAAGATGGCTTCTAGTATCAGGAAATCATAGCTCAATAGATGATTTATAATCTTATCATTATTATTAAGTGTGTTAATCTCAATACTTTCATTAGCGTGTTCATAGAGAGTGGTCTGTTCATTACCTTTACTGTCTCATAGGTGAGTACGTTTTGCTAACATTTACTTAGGCTCATTTGAGATTTCTCTCATCTCTTACATTAGCCTCATATCATGTGGTCACAACTTTAATCAACATTAACACATTTGGTCTTCATAATTACTCACCCCTTTTTACGTGAATGTTCATTTCGTCGTATGCCAATAGACATCGCCATTTGTGTGTTTCACACTCTTATTTAACCCTTATAGGATTTCATAATTTCATTACATAATAATCATTTCATCGTATGGCAATGCACTTTGCCATTTAGAGTGTTTTACACTCGTACTTAACCCTTCTAGGGTTACATCATTTCATTACATACATCTTAGGTTCATTTATTTTTAAACGTATGCTAGACTTATGGGTTATCATACAAGCCATGAGGTTTCATACATAGTTCGTTAAAATGATTCATATCTTCCTAAGATTATGTAGTACAAGACTTATGCATCTTGTATGTATGCCAAGATGTCGATTTCTATTTAAGTAGGCATCATTATTCTTGAAATGCATCTATTTTGAATTTGGGAAAGGGAACCAAATTTCAAGTTCCTTAGACAACACTTACATTTTTTTCATTATTGTATTATGGTCCACATGATATTGGGACCCTAGATCGATCCCCAACATAAAAGTTTCCTCTTTCTTTTTCACTTTTGAATTACCACTTACTTGGCCAAGGCGTTGTGGGAATAAACTCCCACATTCTCTTTATATTTATTCTTTTATTCTTCTCCTTAAAGCTGCCTAAGTGGTCGTGGGTTCGATTCCCAAATGCCTCCCCCTTTATTTTTCTTTTATTCTTCTTCCTAAATCTTGCTAAGAGGTTGTGGGTTCGATTACCACATGCCTGCCCCTTTATTTTTCTTTTGTTCTCATCTTTAAATATAATTGAGAGTTTGTGGGTTCGAATCCCACTCCTCTCATTTCTTATTTTTTTTCTTTTAAGTTACATTTTCTAGCCAATATCATGGTTCGAATATCCTTCACCACATTTCTTTTTAATTCTTTATTTTCATGGTTTTTAAAAATGTGTGGTCACGGGTTTAATCCACCCTGACCTAACTTGTTTTAATAAAATTTTTAAAAACATTTTTAACCCTCTTTGCTGACAAAAATTCATTACTAGAATCTAGAAATTTTGTTTTAATTTTTTAGTATCAGTTCGTCATGTTACACCTTAGTTCTTAGGGGAATATTGTAGTGCATTTAGAACATTTTAGGTGCAATGTAATGGATTCATTTAGACAAGGGATTATCCCCCAAATCAGACATATTTCAATTCATATGAACATCACATTTACATTAACATGCGTGCATGTAATATAAAGAACTATCATGCCATTTCAAGTTCTAAACCATGAAAATAGCCATGGCAACACACACATATACACGTAGTTACATTTTTGGAAACATCTACAAAGGTCACATGATTCCAGACATACATATAAACACATAATCATCACGTAAACACGTTTCATCACTAGTTTTCTACAAGCAAACATAACCAATCTTTGATTCAGGAGCTACCGACAGGGACATGCAACATAGAACAATCTTAATTTTTCGAATAGATTCGTCTGAACCTTAGGGGGTCTATTGGGAAATGTACCAAGAGGTAAGAGAACCCATACCTTTTTTACGTTCAAACCTCGACTTTCATCACAAAGAACTCCTCGAAAAACAGGTCCAACACAAAAAGTTCAATACCAAACTCGACGGAAAACCTTCGCTTTGCCTATGTGATTGATTAACGTTTGTTTTTCTTATATTTTCATGTGAGTTCTTCAAGTGTGAAGAAATTTGGTTCACCTACTATTTTTGGATTTATTTTGGCATAGAAAATGTGAATGAGTGTGATAGAGGCGTGTGAGAGAGATGAGCGTGGGAGTGAAGAGATTTCTTACGCTTAGGAATCTAGGTTGGGACTTAGTCAAATAAGGTTTTATTTAATTATTAAAAATATGATTTTATTTTATTTTAAATCATAATATAACTAATAAATATAAATTAATTACATTAATTTACCCACTTAAATTTAAAACAATTTAATTCATTACTTCAACGTAGGTTCGAATCCGGGTGATGCAAGACTTCACTGCAATAGCCCAATTTCGGTCCTCTCTCCTCCAAATGCCCCTCCATCTCATTAATTAAATAATTAATTATAAGATTAAGGTAAATACGATACTACCTTTATCCTTAAAAACCTCATTTTACCCCTAGACCTTCCAAACCTATGAGTTTCTCTTTTAAAGTCTTGTAAAGACTCCTTCAAGTAAATAATTGTATTTGAGAGCCCTACATGGTTGGACCCAAACATTCCTAGCTCAAATAACTCCCCAAGTTAGTTGGCTTGGATGTAACAAGGGTTATGAGAATTGGTTTTACGCGCATTAATCCGTGTGAACCAGGTCTAATCGTTGGCATTCTAGACACATTAAACATTACTTAGCATATCCATTTTTAGGGTTGTTACATTATCCTTTCTTAAAAACATTCGTCCCTGAATGACACTTCTCTTTACATACAATAAGTAAGCCATCTGTAGAATTTTGCATACATAGGTAATTCAATACTCCTCATTGGTGAATATCTATTTCACAAATTATCATGATGGTGCACATCCTTGAATCCTACTAGTAACTTTACATTAATAGACTAAGATCTCTTTCCTAAACTAGTCTCATCGAAGCATAAAACATAAGTAAACATGTATTTCATACAATGCATCAATCAACATGATTAATCAATCATATTAACTTCATTGTAGTATATAAACACCATATATAGTCAAATACATGAAAGACTAATTAAGGCTACGCACCCGAGACTTCACCAAAGGTGACTTCCCCTGCGCCCATAGACTTTAGTACGAAGAATCATTTCCTCATTGGAGCCTCTTTACTTGGACCATTAGTTTGAACTCTCCTCTTCACTTGTTCTTGACTTCTCCTATTAGGACAATCCTTCACCATGTGACTCGATTTGCTAAAAATCTTGCAAGCATTAGAGCCCCTCATAAAATCTCCTCCAGGAGGTCTGACACACTTCCTACTCTTAACTCTTGGCATGGAATCCCTATCAAAGTGATCCTTTGACGAACTTGACTCCCCCTTGGTTGGAGAGACCCTTCTTATACCAGGGCTTATCCCTAATTTTAGGTCTACTCTTCCTTGAAAGATTCTTTTCAGCTTGTCTTGACCTGTTCCCTACCATTGTATACTTCCTATTTCTATTTTCCTCAACTTGTTGGACAAGGACCATAAGCCATGAAAGATTCTTGTTGTTATGCAATATAGCTGCCCTACACTCCACCTCGATATTCTCAAAAATTATAGATTATGTGTGAATGGGAGGATTAATCCTCGTGAAGTTCCTTAACCTGCTATCCATGGTACTGGCAAGTGGGTTCTTCTTAGGAACATTTTGTTGCTCTACCTTCATTTATCCTCATATTTATCTTTTTGAATCTCGAGAGTTGATGTTGGATACGCTGTTAACACCAACAAATAGACATTAGAGAAGGCACGATATGATCAGAAGACAAGAAATTTTCCTACGGACCATGTAGTCTCTAATTCAGGATAGTGGTGCACCTCACTACCATGACTTAGAAACTACTCGATTTGGTTGATGTGAACTTATTATCCTCGGAATTTAACCCAGTGCGTTGATGCCAACTTTGTCATGACAAGAGTCTAGACACCAGATTAGACCGGCGTTGTTGACTTTTCAGAGGTTGCAGACAAGCGTACTTACATTATTGTTACTTATTCTAGGTTAGTTTTAGCGGAAAATTTGAAACTTTTTGTTTCTTAACATGCTTACTAAAAATTCTAATACATACGTAATTATTTACAATCAAACATCTAACATTTATTTCATCAAATGAAAGAAACAGTTTATCCTAACGATAAATATGTACATGCCAAAATGGCACAGATACAATGTCTAAACAACAAATAGAAAATAAACGCTAGTGGAACATACTCCACAACCTCAATCCTACAACTAATATAGAATGTTAATGGGCAAACATCTTCGAAAGCATGAGGGTCTACCATGTCCGGATCTATGCTTGACGTCCAGATAACTGCAATGTTGAACATCTAGCTCTACCATCCACCTGTGCCTGCACCTAAAAATTTAAAGTTGTATTGAGTTCGTTCACACTTTTTTTAAGTATGGGTATATGCAAGCACACACAAAGGATATGCATGAATAAGAATAGCTTCTTGGTAGCATCATGATTATAACAATTCATGTCTGTGGACTTTCCAAATTGACCTTTGAAAAGTGAGTGGCCTTTCCCAATTTTGATTAGGAAAGTTTATGAGCTTTCCAAATTTGTATTAGGAAAGTTATTCCATGAGAGTAACATGCGTCAGCATACTTAACATTTTGCACACAACACACAACAACGTTGACATACCACATATCATAATTCCTTAAACACATAAGGTTGTTCATATATTTCATTCGTATTCCATGAGACATTGGAATCATGGACTTGACATAAATACATCCCAAATATGAGGGCTCAACATATGGGACATCAACTAGGGAGTATGCTTTAGGAAGTACAGATTCTGCTTAAGGTAATGATACGTACTTGGTTTCTTTTCATTCATGGACCAGTGTAAACACCAACTATACCTAGAATGTAGTTTAAGACTTTCATCGAGTTTGTTGTGCAATGACCAAGAATAACCTATTGTCTTTACTTGAATCTAAGTCACCTCTTGATTATCCTATCCTAACACCTTTGCTATCATTCGTTTTATTATGTGCATCATTTGAAGATGGCCTCATTCATTGATTGGGAACTTTAACTTTAACCGACATATATCATGTGAGAATCATGAAATATAGTGTCATGAAACCCCACACTGAAAAGAGATTGAATCACTTGCCAAAGTATCAAAAACATTCTAGCGTACATGGGAATTGGACCCCGTAAGATCCCTATATTGGCGGTATAGGTTAGAAAACTAGGAGATATAGGGAGACACATACCCGGAATGACAGACATTCTCATCTCATGAGAGTTATGTGAACCCCCACACTTCCCGAAATAAGGCATCACCGTCCATAGTTAGTCTATCGTTGCTCAGTATTAAGTTGCATTACGTTCAACTCATACGTCATGGAAGCTCAATTGATGATTTCTCATCTCATAATAAGTTTGAAGTCTGTTAATCTCAATACTTTCATTAGAGTGTTCATAGAGACTGGTCTATTACATTCAATACTTTCATTAGAGTGTTCATAGAGACTTGTCTAGTCATAACTTTACACTGTCATAGATGAGTATGTTTTGGTAAAATTTACTTAGGCTTATTTGAGATTGTTCTCATCTTTTACATTAGCCTCATATCATTTTGTCACCACATTCCCCAACATTAGCACACTTTCTCTTCATAATTACTCATCTCTTTTTATGTGAATGTTCATTTCATCATATGCCAATGCACTTGGCCATTTACGTGTTTCATACTCTTATTTAACACTTCTAGGGTGTCATCATCTCATTATATTCCAATGCACTTGTCAATTTAGTGTGTTTTACACTCGTACTGAACCATTCTAGGGTTACAAAATTTCATTACATACATCTTAGGTTCACTTATATTTAAACTTATTCTAGACTTATGGGTCTATACATACAAGTCATGAGGATTCATTCATAGTTCGTTTAAGTAAGTCATACCTTACTATGATTATGTAGTACATGACTTATACATCTTGTATGTATTCAAAGATCTCAATTTCGGTCTATGTAGGCAGCATTATTATTGAAGATTTAAATCCCGTAAGTCTTATACCTCTATACGGACTTTGGGAAAGGGAACTCAATTTAAAATCCCTTAGACAACACTTACATTTTTTTCATTTATCGTATTTTGGTCCACATGACATTGGGACTCTAGATCGAGCCCTAGCATTAATGTTTCCTCTTTCTTTTTCTCCTTTGAATTACCACTTACTTGGCCAAGGGGTTGTGGGATCAAACCCCACGACCCCTTTTATTATTTTTTATCTATTTCTCCTTGTCTATTTCGAGTTGACTATGAGGTTGGGGGAACAAACCCCAACATCTCTCTTTATTTTTTAATTTACCCTCCTTAAATCTACCTAAGAAGGCGTGGGTTCGATTCCCACATGCCTCCTCATTGTGAAAAAAGTATAGTAGAATCTTCATCTTTGGATAATCATCACCTCCCATTGTCAAGTTCACTTGGTGCTAAGCTAAGTCGTTTTATTAAAATGTATTTAAGCCTTTAATTATCAATCATAACATAGGGTAGGTTATAGAGTCTACCCCTTGTATAATTATTATTATCAATAGCTCAGTAAGAATTGCATAAGTATAGTCCTTTTATCACAATTCATATAAGTGAGGTTAACACAAACATTGATAGTCTACACCAGCCTTATATCACAAACAACTTACTCAACCTCATAACATAGTGAATACATATCAATTCAACATCATACCACCCTATTGTCGTAACACAAGGCATACTCCAAAATAATATAACGACTTAACAACAATTAATCACAATTGGAAGTAAAGTAGAGATTCCAAGGCTTATCAAGTCTCCTTCATGGTTCATCATTTATGCCTTACGATAAAACGTCAATTCAAGCTAATTTAGATGTGCAACATCATAATTCAATAATAAACATGGTAGCAATACTAAAAGAGTCACACAATATAATTTAATACCAATCAATGCTTAAAACAAGATTACTTAGGCCCATTTCCATATCTAGATCACTTCTCAAGATAAGGATGAAAGACAAAAATTCGCTCTAATTCTTTAATGATTTGTGTAGAAAGATCATCTAATAGTTATTTAATCCATAATAAAGAAAAATAAATCAATCACTGCCGAAATGACAACAAAATCAACCTAGGGGTTATGGATAATAATCTTCAATCGAACCAAACTATCGCTATTGATCATAATCAACTTAAAAAACATGTTGTCCGTTATATCCAAAAGAGAACATAAACAACTCAATTTCGTAACTTTATGAAACCCACATGAAAACTTAACTTTTGAAATCAATTTTGAAGAACCCTTTGACAAAATAGTCTTAAAGGTGAATTAGATCCCATACCTTGTTGCCTCCTATGTGCTAAGGTCCTCCTTATGGGCCCTTGGTTTGTCCTTAGGGATTTGTTCCCAAATGTTCAACCACGAATCATCATTAACACTTGTTATAAACCGTTCCACCTAATTTCATGGACGTAAAAGTTAATCAAATAGGCTATGGAACGCTAGTATCCCTTAGAACTAGTTTTCGAATATCATGGACGTTCATGGACGTTTTGGTTCGTAAAATTCCTAAATGACCTATATTGATTAATATAGGTCTTAAAACAGTGCTTAGACCCCATGGTGCCTATGTTTTTCTCTAAGACTCATCTTAGATTTTCAAAGTTTTACATTATCCCCCCTTAGGAACATTCGTCCTTGAATGACACTAAAAATCTTTTTATGGAAGGAATTGACTCAAGATTAGCAGCCCAACCATTCATCAACATTAAATCAACCTAAATCATATAATTTCAACAAGTAAATTCAAAACTCCAATTATCACACATAAGGCTCAAAACACTTCATCGTGAGGTATTTCCTACTCAAAACACACATGAGCTTAACATACATTACATGAAGAATAAGTAAAAGTTCAGCTTATCAATAGGTAAGGTAACTTTTCAATAAGACTCACCATGTCAAAGTTCACAATATAACTTAAATAAACCAAAAAAAATTATAGTTTCAAAGGTACTACTTCTCTGTAATGCAACCCAAAATGCACATTTTTGCAAGACTTCAACAAAAATCATGAAACTTCAATTTGTAGTCATATTTATACTATTAAAAAGAATTACTAACCTTAATTATCATAAAAGATTAGGTTAATAGGACTTCATGTCAGCTTCGACCTCGCATGATGCACTCTCACCTAGGTGATTCTTCCATAAACCTTTAATGGAAGCCACCTCTTCATTCCTTATCTTCTTGACATGCCTATCAAAAATTTTTACCAGAACTTCCTCATAAGAGAGGTTATCTTTGACATGAAGACCTTTAATAGGATGAATGGACTAGGGATCAGCGATAAACTTCTTCAACATAGAAACATCAAAACGCGGATGAACCGAAGCGAATTCACTAGGAAGTTTCAATTCATGGGCAACCTTACAAACCCTTCGCAAGATTTTACAGGTACCCACATAATAAGGACTTGACTTCCATTTCTTCGCGAATCTAACAGCCCTTTTCATTGGTGAAATTATTATATACACCTCACACCTTCTTCATACTCCTAATCCCTTCTCCTATGATCGGCATAAGACTTATGTCGACAATATGCCATTTGCAACCGGTTCCTTATGATACGAACCTTTTCGAAAGTCTTATAAATCAAAATGAGACAAAGAAGAAAGTCTCTCCCACTTCAAATTATCCTATAGGAGACCTACACCTCCTATGGATGAATGAAAACTTTTATTATAAGCAAACTCAATCAACGACAAATGTTTATCCCAATTTGCTTTTTCAATAATGCAAGCCGTTAGCATATCCACAAGGGTTTGAATAATTTGTTCCACTTGACCATCCATTTGGGGATGAAAAGAGGTACTCAAATACATTTTAGTACCCAATCCTTTTTGAAATGATCTCCAAAACCTTGATGTGAATTGTGCAACCCTATCTAATTTGATGGATAATGGAGTACCATGTCGACACAAAGTATCATATGTGAAGATTGTAGCATAATACTTGCTTCAATGCATAGCCTTAAGGACACAAGTAAAACATACATATAACCCACATAATCCACAACATATCATCACATAAGCATAATATATGAATGACACATTTAAGTCAAGATTTACATTGCTTTTATAGTAAGCTACTTTCATTTGTACCTTTTTTTACTTCTTATCATATACATCTTTATATGACCTTGTTCATGACCGCAATATAAGTATAATAGTTCGATGAACATGTGAATCCCCATAAACCCACACATGCTTAGTAAACCATTCATGAGACCATAAACCTTAACATTCAATTCATACATTAACAAGTAAGTGGAGGCAACTTAATTTATGTCAATACAAGACCTTCAACATGTAGTCATTTAGACTAACATTGTGCATATAAGGGTAAGATCACATCTTATAAATTCATCCCATGCACATCTTCACCATCAGTAGAAAAATATTATTAAGTCATGCATATGGACAAAAGCATAAACACATACATAGGTCACCTTCCTAGGATTTCCTAAGGAGCTACTTGTGCAATGTCTAAATGGGTTCATTATTTCCACATATACTAACTAACCTCACTTATGTACTCCTTTTTAGGATCCTATTCATTTACTTCCACTGTCAATTTTACCTTAGGGAAACTAGAGCCTTAACCGACACTAAGACCATGGGTGCTAAATATGGAATTTTGTGTTGTAGAGACTTACACCAATGGAAGGTGTTCCAACCTAGACAAGGTAGAACATTAATACATGCTAGCATTCGAAGTGATATAACATTTCTAGATCCTATGTGGAAAACCAAGTTATCGAACATGGCAGTATATGCGAAAACCCTCTTTATGGCAAGATGGGGCATTATGGTTATTTACTATGGAAACCCTATTTATGCCTATTGAGACATTGTGTTTATCAACCTCATTAGATATATGGTTACTTACCTACAATCTTTAGGAAGGGACACACACTAACATTTATGTTCACTCGGTGCTAAGCTAAGTTCACTTTATTCAAAAGCCATTATTAACCTTACTTTATAAAATATAGGTTTACTAGATTCATCCCCTCATATGCTTAGCTCGTAGGTCATAGATGAATGTTCATCAACCTAAATAACGTGAGAAGATCCTTTCACATGGACATATCATATGTATTAGCACTATCTAGTTTAGGATACACATGAGAACACCATTCAGGGCTCCTCTATTGACTATATCATCATTAATGAGTGTGTGTGTATACTTATATGTGAGAAGAACCTTTCACATAACACATCATGTCTTATATGTCAATATATCAATGCATAAGTCTATATGTGTAACAATATGAGCAATCCTTTCATATAAACACTCCAAGACACTATGCAAATTCATACTTTATCGTATCATATACTTAACATCATAGCATATAATAGATATTCATGACATGTCCATTCATTCATTTTCATATACATAGAAACCAAATCTAGGATCTACCCGATGAAGGTACACATGTACAATGCATAGAAAATGTACCATTCCCTTGCCAATACTACTACGTCTATCATGTTGTCCTAGTTAAAGAAACACATATCATACTTTCATAGACATCATCTTATCATGCAAAGTAGTATATACTAGTGAATATAAGAACTACCTTTCATTTAGATATCACGACTTATACTACTTGTAACATGCATGTAAAGTGAGTGTGTATGTACATTGGTCAATAGGATCACATAATGGCTATCAACAACACATTGAGGCAGCCTCCATCTTAGACCATAATACTCTTCCAAGCATAAACAAAACAACACACAATAGAATAGGAGACAAGTTAACTTCATATTATACTTTAGACTCCGAACTTGTGCTATTCATGCATTCACATATGGATACATAGGTAAGGGATTATTAAACATTTTAACTCATCAATTACAGCACTTATACTTTACCCTAACATAGATATATACATTCTTATACAATAGCCATGCAACCTATATCACAACTAGAATAGGAAAATAGGCATAAGCTTCAGATAGTGTAATAATCATAGCCAAACAGTCATATGTTTATCGATTTTCCTTCAAGGCCATGGTCAACACATATATAATGACAATAAAGTAAACACCGCCACTATAAGTGGACCATACCACACTATTCGATACAAGGTTTCATCAACTTCATTAATATTGATAAGTAGAGGAGACAAGCATTCTTACCAATTTCTCACCCTTTGGTCATCCTTTATCAATACACCTTAATAAACATAGTTATATGTACTTAAATCATAAATGAAACCATATACAAGTCGTCACAAGATCATGAAACAACTAGTGCACTGTATCACATATACGGTATAAAGTAGATAATTATATATCATCAAATAACTTCCATAGATTTTCTCATCAATAATCTTGCATCCAGAATATAAATTTGGGCCACTATCTTAATAGATATAAATCAAATCTAAATCATTCTTCATCTTTCCTAGAATTAAGATCACATAATGTTCAATACAATATTCAAATTGTAGGCTAGAAGAATCTAGATCAATTAATGCAAATTCCATGGTTATTTATTCATATTGGATCAATGGTATTTGATTATCATCACATTATACTTATAGGCAGTAGCTAAAAAATATCAACCATAATCGTGTCATATAACATCCATCCCAACATCAATTCATGTAAGTCTTATTTAATTTTATCTCGAAGGATTTATATCCACAATCATCTATAATTTCAATTTAAAACAATAACGATAATCATCTTCATCGAATCGAATTCAACATTAAATCATTAGAAGACCAACGTTTCAGTGAATCCTGCAAAAACTAGGATAAGCATGTTCAAATATTCATACATTGATCCACATCGATCCTTCATCATAAATTCAACATTATTTCATGTAAATATTATCAGATATAAAAACATAAACATAGTATAATCACAATTCAGTTGATAACAAGAAAAGATCATAAAGATTATGCAAGGACTAAATAAATTTAGGAATGGAACATGGGTTCATCATGCAATTCAATTAACCTCACGTTCAAAAAAAAATAAATTAACATCAATTTATCATGATTTAACCATTTAAAACGTTTTTAGAAAGAACCCCTTGATAGATGAAAGAAGATGAACTTTTATCATGACACTTTTTCTGAAAACATTGCGAAGAACTCTCAAAGAGAAAGGTTCCTAAATGATGAAGTTTAATCATAAATTTATCTAATTTATAACCTCCAAAACATGGTCAATAAACCATAGGAAAACATGATCCAACCTTTTCTTGGGCTATAACAACAATGGAGGTTTCTAGGGAGATTGACACTTGCAAGGTAGTGTCTCGACCATCCTTGGGTACTTCTTGTGGGCCTTTTAGAGGTCGTAGTCGGACGTTTCCAATGTAAATACAACCCTTATAATGTTTTAGACCTCCCAAATGAGTTTAAACCAAAACAAATACAAATACACTTCCCAAAGGGCTACACCCAATCAAGACACACATTGAGCGTCTTAAGGGTTATCTTTCAAATGTCTTGGACGTTCTTGGACGTTTGATCACCAAACATCACTATCAAATATAATTATAAATCATTTTATTAATTCATAATCTCATAACATACAATATATAAATTCGGATGAAAACATGAGATAGGTGACTAATCATCGAACGTCTTGGTCTTCCCTTGATGTTTGATGTCAAAATCACCTCAAACCTTACATACAGCCACTAAACAATTTTATAAGTCATTTTAGTACATATGAACCATAAGAGGAATATGTTATTCTCTAGACACCCTAACTAATTTTGGGGGTCCTTACAATATCTCCCACTTGGGAACCTTCGTCCTCGAATGACACATAGAATTCTTTAATCACAACAAGGACTTGAATGCATCACAGAGTAGTTCATCACATTTATAACTTCGTCAAATCATTTTTGCACTCAATACACAAAAGCAAGCAAAACTTCCATTAACTCAGTCTTTGATGCATCGAACACAAAGCCTCTTATCATGTTTATAGGAGGAACATCCTTCTCCTAATCATAACATGGTCATTACACTTCAATTCTTTATGAGCTCATTTTGCTACTACTCTTTAAGTTACACTTAAGCAGATTTAAACAACACTCAAGAAGTAATTAGTCGCTCATTCTTCAATGCACATAGATTTGAGTTAATTGAATAACCAATGATCTTTATTAGTTAGATAGTCCCATGAAGGTCATACTCCACCATACAATGTTTAGTGGTGTCCACTGAGGAATTTCCTTCTCCTAACACACTTACATGTATCGTGAGTTCACACCTAAGAAAAGTACACGGTCAATTCCATTTTAAAATGAGAAATTCTAAACTTTTCAAACCAAGGAATGCTCATGTTTCCTTCTTACTGATTATTCAATGGTAAGTCACACCAAGAACATCACAATAAATAAGAAGTATTTTCAGAAGAATTCAATCTCTAACATAGTACTATCCTTTACAGTGAGCTTTGCTTGGGAAAAACAATAAAAATCATAGGCACACATATGAATACTTAGCTACACATGCTTTCATCTTTTAATAATGAGTCCACAATAATGTTTTTCAAATCGTACAAGTCACATAATTTTCAAATTCAAGATACTCAACATATTTCATTTTAAATAGACAAATTTTCATTATAAGGCTAAACATTACACCTGACAAGTTACTATAACCATGTTTCTTATATTATCTCATGTAGTTAAATGCACAACTAGCACATCAAAATGCAAATATACATGAGAAAACATGCATTTTATCAAAAAAAATTCTTACATGCACTTCGAAATCTTTACAATTTTTTTAAGGTATTGTCAATGAATACATACAAAACATATAAAGGTCATGCAATTCATACTTTATGCAAAACTTACTTCATGAACAAGTTTACTACAAATTAATTAGATTCAAGCTCAAGTAAGAATAGAAGGAGAAGGTAGAATGATATTTACAACCTTACTACTACATCACCATCGACAACTTAGGTTAAACACAATTAAGAGCAACTTAACCCATTCTTAAGAGGATCTTAACTAAACTACCTTCATGTTCATTACTTAAAAGTGATTACAACTTTAAAAGGAATTTACAGTAAGCTAACCTAGGTATTCTAAACCTTATAACCTACACAATTTATCCTCCCATTATCAAATAAAATCATATCATTAATCCACATAAGATTTTAATAAATACAATAGACACCAAGATTATACATCATTAGGGGAAACAACAAGAACACATAGTCAAAAAGACTCGTTCTGTTCTTTCAACATTAAAGTAAACATGATTCAATAATCCAAAAATGCAACGTTTAGGTAATCGATGGGAAAAGCATGACAATATAATGTACAAGACTTTATCAAGACAACCATTCTATCAACACACCTAGGATAATGTTTATACAAAGAACTCCAATCCATGCTAGGCAACTTATAAAGGACCACATATATACAAAAGATAAACATAGAACACTTTAAAGCGCATATTCTTAGGGTAACATGCTTCAATAGGTAGTCACTAAGCATTTCGTGTTTAAATCATATCATAAGGATATAATCATGCAAAACCATGTGGTAACACAGTATTTCCAAACAAACTCATGTAAACTATAATAACTTATAACTTGATTTGACTATATCATGACATATATTTCTCAATATAATAAGCTATTTCACATAAATTTCACATATACCCATTATTGGCATCGCATCATTAAAATAAGAAAAAATTCACCTGCGTACATACTCATTCAATCATAAAACCTAGATAAGCATTTAAACTCACCTTTTATTACTCAAGAATAGATAACAATCTTATCCAAGCAATCACATCTAAAAGAACATAGTAATTGAAAATATAAGAGAGAGATTTTATAGACATAATGTCTATCGCACGATATGAGAATGATGAAGAAGGGAGACTCTATCTTCCTATAGCCTCTCATACCATTTGATGTGTCCTGACTCACTAAAAATGATACAACACTCTGTTAAGCGTGTCAATAAGACACTTCTTGGACCATAAACCACTTTTACAAACATGTTGATCAGATAGCACGTTTGTCACATTCGGGGAGAACCCCCTAGAAGAAAAATGACCTCTCAGAGTTCTGATACAAGCCCATATTTATCATTCATTGCATTGTCATAGTAAATTCAGTGTAAAATTTAAAACTTTTCATAGAAATCATACGCTAGAAACTTTACTTCATATATATCTAAAACATAAGCCAGAATACAAATTTAGATCCTAAGTATTTTTGTTATCTTAGACTCAAAAGCATTAGAATACATTAGGGACATGGTCCTTAAAACATAAGATATCATTATATAACATTTAATAAATTTGACATTAAGACATGAGTGGAAAATCCTTGGAAATTAAGGATTTCTTTCCTTGAGGTTGGGAAATATCTATCAAGCTCGTAAATCATAGACATACGTTTTAAGCATCCATAACCTACACTTTGTGTAAAAAGTAAAAAATAATGGGATTAGTAGAAGAATGCACAAAGTATAACAACCATGCAATGCACATTTTCTTGAAATCATATACTATGTATTTTGAGTAAATGGTTATAAAACCTTTATACAATAGCATTTATGTTATTCACATACTTCATCTAAACATATTCAAAGGCCAAGCATTACATAAGATCACATATTAAATTTATGACATAGTTTAAGTCACTTTACAATGAGATAATTTCCCTTAAGAGTGAGCATTACTTACTTTTATTCACTAACCTCCAAAGTAACCCTCTAGTGATACTTGGTGCAAGGCATCACCTTAATACCTCAAGGAAAACAAACATATAACCCACATAAGACAATACACATCATCACATAAGCATAATATATCAAAGGCATATTTAAATCAAGATTTCCTTTTGCTTTAAAGTAATCTGCTTCCATTTGTACCTATTTTTAATTATTTTCATATACATCTTAACAAGACATTGTTCATCACCCCAATCATAGTCCGCTAGCGAAATGTATATGTGAAGCCCAATAACATGTCACGACCGGAGTCTATACCCTAGATGAGACCGGCGTCGTTGAACTCTAAGAGGTCGCAGACAAGCCTACATACTTTATTCTTACTTCATCTAGATTAATTTTAGCGGAAAAATGGAAATTTTTTGTTTCTTAACATGCTTACCTACATACGTAATTGTTCACCATCAACCACCTAACATTCCGATCATCAAATGAAAGAAACAATTTATTATAACAATAAAGATGTACTTACCAAAATAGCACCAATACAATGTCTGAACAAAAACGGGAAAGAAACGCTAGTGAAACATACTACACGAGATCAATCTTATATCTAAGATAGAATATAATGGGCAACCACCATCGAACGCATGAGGGCCTACCATGTCCGGATGAATGCTCCACGTCTGGATATTTTAGGTGTAAATCTGTAGCTCAAGCGTCCACTTGTGCCTGCACCTAAAATTGTAGAGTTGTATAAGGTTTGTACACGCTTGTATTAAGTATGGGTATATACAAACAAACACTTTGGACATGAATGAGTAAGAATATATCTTTTGAAACAACGTAATTGTAGAAGGTCAAGTCAGTGGATTTACCAAATTGAGATTATCGAAGTGAGTGATCTTTCAAAATTTGGATTAGGAAAGTAAGTGATCTTTGTAAATTTTTATTAGGAAAGTGATGACATGAGAGTAACATGAATCATCATAATTATCATATTGCACACAACACATAACATCTTCCACATAGCACATATCATAATTCATATACCACATAACGTTATTCATATCATTCATTTGTATGCCATGAGACCTTGGAAGCATAGACTTTACATTAGACTTCTTAAAATGGGTTGAACATATGGGACCTCAACTAGGGAGTCTGCTTCAGCAAACACATAGTCTTCTTCATTCATTCATATGTACTTCATTTCATTTCATTCATGGGTCAGTGTAAACATCAATTATACCTAGGATTTAGTTTAAGACATTCTTCGGGTTCGTTGTGCATTGACAAAGAATGACCTAATGTCATTACTTGAATCTAACTCACCTCTTAATTATCCTATAATAACACCTCTATATCATTCATTTTTGCTATGTGCATCATTTGAGGCTGGCCTCATTCATTCATTGGGAACTTTAACTTTGACTTACATTATATCATGTGAGCATGATGAAATCTAGTGTCATGAAACCCCAGACCGAAAAGAAGTGGAATCACCGGCCAAAGTGTCCCAAAACATGTTAGCATACATGCGAAATTGAACCCCACCAGACCCTTTATTGGAAGTATAGGTTTTAAGACTAGGAGATATAAGGATACATATACGCGTCACGAGGGGCATTCTCATCTCATGAGAGTTACGTAAGCCTCAGGCCTTCTCGAAAGAAGGCATAATCGCTCATAGCTAGCCTATCGATGCTTAGTATAAAGATCCATTAAATTCAAATCATACATCATGGAAGTTGTCTTCTAGTAAGAGGACATCGTACCTTAATAGTTTATTTCTCATCATATCATTGGTATTAAGTGTGTAACTCTCAACACTTTCATTAGAGTGTTTATAGAGAGTAGTCTCTTCATTAACCTTACACTCTCATTGGTGAGTACGTTTTGGTAATATTTACTTAGAATCATTTAAGATTACTCTCATCTTTTAAATTAGCCGTATATCATGTTGTCACCATATTCATTAACAGTAGCACATTTGTTATTCATAATTACTCACCCTTTTTACGTGAATGTTAAATTCATTATATGCCAATGCACATGGCCATTTGTGTGTTCCACTCTCTTTTTTAACCCATCTAAGGTTTCATCATTTCACTACATATTATTCGTTTCATTATATGCAAATGCACTTGGCCATTTAGTGTATTTTTACTCTTACTTAACCCGTCAAGGGTTACATCATTTCATTACATCTTTCCTAGGTTCACTTATTTTTTTTAAATGTATGTTCGACTTACGGATCTATATATACAAGCCAGTAGGCTTCATTCATAGTTCGTTTAAATATTTCATATCTTTCTAAGATTATGTGGTACAAGACTTATGCAAATTGTATGTAGACCAAGATCTTAATTTTGATCTAAGTAGGCAACATTATTCTTGAACATTTAGTTCACGTATGAATTATGTATCAACACGGAATATTTTCAAGGGAACCCGGTTTTCAGATCCATTCAACAACACTTACCTTTTTAATTCATTTTTGTTTGATCCATACGGTTTGGGGAATCATGTTTGAGCTCCAATGCCTTCATTTTATTTTTTCCTTAATTTCTCTCTACATTTTCTCTTAATGGAACTAAGAGGATGTGGGATCGAAACCCCACAACCTCGTTAACTTCTTATTTTCATTGCCTTTAAATTTCTCTCCTTTGGTCGATGGGTTGTGGTTTCGAACCCCCACAACCCTTCTTTAGTTTCATTTAATTTTCTTCCTTAAATCTTCCTAGGAGGTCTTGGGTTCGATTCCCACACCTCACATCTCTTTTTTTTTTTCATTTACTTTTACTCTACTTCACTGCCTAGAGGTCGTGGGTTCGATTCCCATGCCTCACATTTTATTTTATTTTTCTTTTACTCTTCCTTAAATCTGATTGAGAGGTGGTGGGTTCGAATCCCACTCCTCTCATCTCTTTTTTTTTCTTTTAAGTAAATTTTCAAGTTAATACCATGGTTCGAATCACCTTCACCACATTTCTTTTTAGTTCATTAATATTTTGTGATTTTTAACAAGGTGAGGTCACTAGTTCAATCCTCCATGATATCATTTGTTTTAATTAATTTTTTTCAACATTTTGAAACCTCTTTGCTGACTGAAATTCATCAATAGATGCTGGATATTTTCTTTTAATTTTTCAGCAACCTTTCATCAAGTCACACCTTTGTTCTACGGGAATTTCGTAGTGCCTTTAGAACGTTTTAGGTGAGTCTTCATGTATTCTTTTAGCCAAAGACATTATCCATCAAATTAACAACTTTTAAACTCATATGAAAATCACATTTAAATCGACATGGATACATTAAATATATAGAACTATCATGACATTTCAAGTCCTAAACCATGAACAATAGCCACGACAACCCACATACACACGTAGTTACATTTTCGGAATCATCAACATAAGTCACATAATTTCAAACATACATATAAGCACATAATAATCAACACAACACTTTTCATTTATATTTTTCTACCAGCAAACATAACAAACCTATGATTCAATGGGATCTAGTGACAGGGACATGCAACGGGGAACAAACCTAGTTTTCAGAATGAATATTCTGAACCTTAACGAGTCTTTTGGGAAAGGGACCAAGAGAGAATAGAACCCATATATTTCTTATGTTCAAACCTCGAATTTATCCCCAAATAAACCCTCCAAACACACGTCAAAATCCAAGAGTTTCAATACCTACATGACGGAAAAAACATCCATTTGCCTAACACGTTTTATTAGTTTTTTGTTTATAGTTTTGGTTTTAAGTTCTTCAAGTGTGAAGATTTTTGGTTTAACTACTGTTTTTGTACATTATTTGGCAAAGAAAAACGTGAGTGAAACTGATAGAGACGTGAGAGAGAGATGAGTGTGGGAGAGAAGAGTTTTCTTAGGCTTAGAAGTCTAGTTTAGGAATTAGTCAAATAAGGTTTTCTTTAATTGTTAAAAATCTGATTTTATTTTATTTTAAATAAGCTAATAAATAATAAATATAAATTAATAACATTAATTCACCAACTTAAATTAAAAAAAAATTAATTCATTGCTTCCACCTAGGTTCAAACCTAGGTGGGGCAAGACTGCACTTTAAGATCCCAATTTCATCCCTCTCCCCCCAAAATGCCGCTACACATTATTAATTAAATAATTCAATATATATTTAGGATAATTATGATACTCCCTTTAGCTGGGAAAAAGACCATTTTACCCCTAGACCCTTCAAACCTAACATTTTCCCTTTTGAAGTCTAGTAAAGACTCCCTCAAGTAAATCTTCGTATTCAAGAACCCTACATGGTTGGACCCAACCTAACCTAGATTAAATAACTCCTCAAGATTGTTGTCTTAGATGTAGCAAGGGTTTTGAGGTATGGTTCTACGCGCATCATTCTTTGTGCACTCGATCTAATTGTTGGCATTCTAGATAGTAGGTATAGGAATACAATGAATCATTGCACTTTTAAGTTAAACATAAGATCAAAGGAGATAATTGAGCTACACAAAAGAATAAGAAAATGAATAAAAATATAAACTAAGGCAAGGAGAAGAAGCTCTTGGCCTGATGGAGAAAAATTATTGAGTTTTATTTGAGTTGTTCTAAAATTATGTTCATGATTCCAAGGACATATATTCATATAAAAAAATAGTTTTGTGTTGTAAATGCGTGAAAACATTCCATATTCATAGCATGAATCACAAATAACGAATAACGAAAGTATAGTGACTTCACTTTCCAGAAACTACATGTTGCAATAGGAAGAGATTTCCTTTGATCATGCATAGTCCTTATGTGTTTATGTGAATAATACATAGAAAATAGTGTGAACTAACGCATATATAATTATTTTTTTATGGGCGTAGGTCCGAGAGAAGATTGAAGATTCGTTGAAGGGGTTTGGATTAGCGATCTCCAAACATTTGTAGGTCCTCTTGAGTTTGAGTATGCCTACGTTTATTGTTCTAGCTTTAGTACATCAGAAATAGCTAGTGGATGTTGTCCCTAGAATTTAAATTCAATCATTTTTTCAAGCGTTTGTATTAAGGCAGGTTTTGCAAACTATCATTAACATTATAATTCCTTCTTTCAATTGTATAACTTATTGATAGATGGTTAATCAGTTTGAGCTTATTAGTATATCACTCTTATTCAGTAATTATATAAAGTATAAGTACACTTCAATAAGTGCTAAAAACTTTTAAATTTTCCGCAAATTTAACTGTATGATTGTGATGAAATCTAAGAAAAGGCTTGTCATCAACCTCTGATAGGGTAACCACGCCGGACTCATGTGTGGTGTAGATTCTAGGTGTGACAAAATTTGCATTAGAGCATGAGGTTAAATTACCTTTGAACTAATTGTCAAAACAACCACGTTGCTTAGTTTCAAGCTTATGGTTTTGAAGTGCACCACAATCTTGACATTGAGGCTTATTGATGTATGAAATATTCCCTTCTTCTAATCTTTATCGTGTTGTGTAGATCTGATACATTTTGTGTCTCTCTAGCATCTAACTTCCTTCATGTGTGTATGTGTAGAAAATGGAACAGCAGAAGAAACGCAAGATGGAGAGTTGAAGAAGATGATCCTGGGGGAAACCAAGCTCCTTCTCAAGCCTAAGCTACCGGAGTGCAAGTACCGATCAACGCTCGGAGTTGCACTTGTTCAGATGGACCAATCCATCAATTCTAAGGCACAAGCTATCACAGTCTAGGCCACTAGAGAGGGTGCTCCTAGGCATAACCCACATCCTAGAACAATGGCTAGTAGACTGAAAGATTTCACCAAGTGAATCCTCTATTTTACTTTCGGTCCTGAACCAATGAAGATCCCCTATATTTTGTTGACGAGGTCGACAAGATTCTCGGTATTATGGGTGTTAATGAAGAGGATAAGGTTCAGGTTATTGCATACCAGCTAAAAAATATGCCTAAATTATGGTACAAGATGTGGGTAAATGGCCGAGAACCAGGAGAAGCCCCATCACTTGGGACATTCTCAAAACTGCATTCCTGTAGAGGTTCTTTTCTGGAGAGAAGAGACAGGCTAAGGTTGATGAGTTTAGCAACCTATTTATGGAGGTACGTTAGTTATGGAATACTCCTCTAAGTCTGTTAAACTTTCCAAATATTCTTCTTCGGTGGTGTCCTGTAACAGAGATCAGATGAGTTAGTTTGTGACTGGTGTATCAGATTATCTTGAAGAGGAATGTCGGGCATCCATGTTTCATGATAATATGGACCTTACTAGGTTGATTCTACATGTACAACCGGTAGAGGTGAGTCGTCAAAGGAAGAGAGGTTGAGAAGGCTAGAAACCTAGGCCCTTTAATAAGGCTAGTTCTAGCACTAGTAGGAATTGGTTTGGACTCCAGGAATGGCCCAAGTTAAAGAGGGGAAATAAAATAAACGACAAGCTTGACACAACGTTGTATTGTAAGTGTAGCCATTTGCATGGAGGTGACTGCACGGTAGGTTCTAATGCATGATATCGGTGCGGCAAGAGTGGGCATAAGAGCAAGGACTGCCCACATGTGAAGAATAAATAAAAGGCAAATAATTAGCCTCAACCTAATCCTAATATTGCAGTAGAGCCTCCCAAGAGGAACAATATCTATTTTTTGAAAGGTAGAGAGGACCAGGAGAAGTCAGCCGATGTGGTCACTAGTAACTTGCATGTCTTTTCTTTTCCTATGAATGCATTGAAAGATCAACGATCCACCTTATCTTATTTTACTCCTTTTGTAGTTTGTATATTTGACTTGCTTCTTAAGATCTTACATGAATTCTGTCTAGTTAGTACTCCAATAGGAGACAACATTAGAGCTGAAAGAGTATATAGAGATTGCCCAATAATTGTTCTTGATAGAGTCACCTATGTTGTCTTAATAGAATTAACCATGGTTGACCTTGATATAATATTTGATATAGATTTTCTCCTTAAATGCTATGCTAGCATAGACTTTACAAATAGGTTAGTAACGTTTCAGTTTCCTAATGAGTCAAAGTTTGAATGGGAAGGGTGTAGTTCAAATCAAACAGGCCAAATAGTTTCCCATCTTAAATCAAATAAGATGTTATTTAATGGGTATTTATACCACTTAGTCTATGTCAATGAATAAGAACATGAAGCTCCTTACATAGACTTTGTCTCCATAACTGTGTGTTATATTCTTGGACTATATGAGTTAATACGAGTTCATGCTTGCATTAATGATTTTTTTTGTATAGCGTTGACATGATTTTTGTGTTGCATGAGTTGTTATGTGTATTTGAGTTTAAGTAAGATTTTGTTTGAAGTTCCTCAATCTCATATATGAATCTTCATATAAGCTTTGAGTGATGTGCATAATCCAAAGTTAATTCTGAATCAGATATTCACAAAGAGTAAAGTTTCAAGTATGTGATGTACTTTCGAAAATAACCTCTTGTTTTCAAAATGATGTGTACTGTCATTAAGCAACGAATGTTGCTAAGGAGGGGATAATGTAACATTCAAGAAAATGTACTTGTCTAGTGAAGAGTCTATTATGTTTTTTAAGAATATGTATTGGGGTACATAGGCATCCCAATGCCCAATATTTAGTAATATGGGGCATGATACAGAATATTTGCTTATGGGTGATAGCAAATTTCTATATATTAACAAGTAACTTAAGGTAAAATTTGGTTCAAATGACCCAATCCAAGCTTGTTTAGAATTGTACCTGCAATGAAGACCCTAAGCTAATAGGATTGATTCTTAGCACATTAGGTATGAGGCATCAAAGAGGCAACCCTAACTACAATAGGACATGATCTTTTAAAATGTTCATGTAGATTAAGCAGTTCCCAAGGATATATTGAGGGTCCTTGGACAAGAATTAAGAAGCAATAAATGCGCTAACGGGCCAAGAGACAAGCAATCAAGCCCAATCGAATTCGGTTAGGGTGAATAGGGGGCATGCGCGTGCACGGGCAAAGTCATGTGGGGCCTAGAGTCCTAACCATCTCTAGGCTCTAACTAACTCACCAAAATAGCTAAAAAAATGTAGGACTAACCGAAATAAACTAACTATGGTGCAAAAAATCCTAAGACCTAACTAGGTGACACTAGCCGGGTAACTAACAAACGAATAATCATAGTTCTTAACCTAGGATGGTCCAAAGAGGTTGGTTGTGGTCCTAATGACTTAGATATACTTTAGTAATTACCCGAGGTCACTTATTTATTTAAATTAACAACTCTATGAATTAATTAAAAATCAATGTCAAGGCCGAGACCATTAGAAAAATTTCAGATTTTGTTAACAAAAGTTCTTCTAATTTTAGTCAATTTAAGAGGGGCATTTTTGTAATTAGCTATTTCATTTATTTAATTAAGTTAATTAGTCTAAGTTGAATTAGTCATATTCAGTTCCTAAGAATTAGACTCATGTTTAATCATTAGAAAACCTACGACTGTAAAACAGTGAACAACGTAAGAAGAACCTTAGGCGATTTCAACGGAGTCCTTCAATGTTTTCATGCAAAGTGCAAGGTGATCTTCTTAGATTCAATTCTACAGTATGGTATACAATTATCTCTTAGATTCATTTCCCCAAGAGGATTTTCAAAAGTTCAGAATTCAAGAATACCAAAACTATGGTTGTTCCCAATGAATGACATGTTCATTTCCATAGTTCTCACTAATTACGATTCTTGTACTACGTATCATATAAATCTCGAGCATGTTGTTTGTATGCGTACTAACTGATCATTATGTGTAGGTTCTGTGATTTATAATGTCGAGTGAAACATGTATGTCTGATTCGTATGATAAGGGTATTATTTACATGAGATAATAAATATTGTAATTCCTACTTGTATTCGAGAAGATCAAATTGTTATAAGTTGTTCATTGCATTGTTCATATAGACTAATCAATGGTTAAAAGTTGGCTAGTTAAATAATTGACTTTGATAGTGATAATATCATACTTTGATTTATGACAATACCAAAATATGTAATGTCATACCATTATAAATTCAATGAACTCATAACATAGGGTGTACCAGTAATTTGGACCTGTATCAACATCCTATCCACAAAAACTTTTCAACATAATAGCATTTTGCATAAGTCATGATAAGTTCCATAAAGAATGGTATAGGACTATCAATTGTTGTTGAACAAGAAAAGGTGAACGATGAAATAACTAATAGCTATGAGTTATGAAATTGACCTAATATAGAGTGTTAAAAGAAGTGAGATAACTCTCACTTACACATAAAACATTACGTGTAAGATACTAACATAAGAGGGTTCTAGAAACCGTGTGACATGTCTCACTCGTACCATGATGATAATGAAAGATTTAAGTTCATATTCATCGAGTACAGAAGAAGGAGCACTAGTCATCTATTAAGCTAAGTATACCTCATACTAGAAGCGAGCTTCCATAATGCATCAGTTAACTATTAAAAATGTAAAGCATAAGAAATTGATCAAAGCACTGTTCGACTAGAAATGAAATTGTGCAACAACATGTAAGGCTCATGAGATAAGACTACCACCAAGGTGTAAAAGCGTCTTCCAAATCTCCAAGTCTTTGAACTATGTTTCCAGCATAGGTACTAGCCAGTGTATTCCACCTAAGAGTTTTAGGCAGTATTTAATTTTACTTTACCTAGTGAACCACCTCTTTTAAATTTGGGGAAGACAGTGGATTTAATGTTTATCTCATATGATCTATGCAGGTTAAATGCTCCAGATTCGGTTTCACTTTAGTGGTGAACCACCTCTTTTTCAGTGGGGGGAAGACAATGAATTTCATGTTAACTTACATGATCTACTCTCACTATACTCGGTTAACCACCTCTTTTTAGTGTGAGGAAGACACTATATTTCAGTTAGCTCACATGATCTAATTTTGTTAAATGCTAAATATTTCTAATGGAAGTATGAATGAAAGAAAGAAAATTATGTTCAAAGTTAACATGAGATCAAGAATAAGAAATGTAAGTTCAAAGTGAACTAAGTAATCATAATGATAAAATAATGGGCATAGCCTACAAAGAATGGCTGATAAGAGCAAAAGCATAATAACTAATCACTTGAAGAATGAATATATTACCCTTTATCTTTATATTATGCAAATGATTAAATAATGGGCATAGCTAATAAACATTGGCTTATAAAGTCTTCATGCCCAATTTAACATGAATGGAAAGAATAAGTAAGGGTAGTAAAATTATTTCTTTAATCTCTTGGATTACTTAATTGATTCATTATACGTATGGGACTACAATGAATCATTGCACTTGTTATTAAAACATAATATCAAAGGAGATCATTCAACTACATAACAACAAGAAGAAAAAGACTTAAAGTATAAATAAAGGCATGGAGAAAAATCTCTCGGCCTAAGGGAGCAAAATTATTAAGTTTTTTATGAATTCTTATAAATTTATATTCATTATTCCAAGGTCTTATGTTCATAAGAAAAATGATTTCTTTACATTAAATGCATGAAAACATGGCATATTCATAGCATGAATCACAATAAGAAATTAGGAAAGTAAAGTGACTTTACTTTGCCGAAATGACATGTTTCTATTGGAAGAGATTTCCATGATCATTATTAGTACTTATGTGTTTATGTACATACACCCATACTTAGTACAAGTGTGTACTAACAAATATATTATTACTATTTTTATTGGCGCAAGTCTGAGAGAAGATTGAAGATTCTTTGAAGCAGTTTTGATTAGCGATCTATAGTCTTCCGTAGGTTCTCATGTGTTCGCGAATGCCTACGTTTATTACTATAGCTTTATTACATTAGACATAGCTAGTATTATATGTCCCTAGCGTTTCATTTCAAACATTTGTTCAAGAGGTTGTATTAAGTCTAGTTTGGCAAACTATGATTAACATTATAATTCCTTATTTCAATCGTTCAATCTATTGATAGATGGTTGGTTGGTTTTAGCTTATTAGTATATCATTCTTAGGTAGAAATTATATGAAGTCTAAGCACACTTCAATAAGTATTAAAAATTTTTAAATTGTTTACAAATTTAATTGTATGATTGTGATGAAAGTTAAGAAGAGGCCTATGTGTGACCTCTTGGAGGTTAACGAAGCCGGTCTTATCTAGGGTCTGGATTCAAGTTGTTAAACCTATATTGAAGGGGATATGACAAATGTCGAGCTAAGTGTTTCCCTTATGGATTTGACCAAACTCAAGCTCAAGTCGTCACTAACCATTTAGTTCGCCAAGCTAACAAAAGAGGTGGACCCCAACCTAGTTTAAGTATCCTGCTTCTAGAGTTCATAATTTCATAAGGATGGACCCTTCTACTTTTCATGGAACTAAGGTGGATGAATATCGGCAAAGCCTCTAGGATGAGGTGTTAAAGATGGTGGATGTTACGTATATGACTCGTAGGGAGAAAATGAAATTATCCGCTTATCAACTCAAAGATGTGCCAGATGTTTGGTTTGAGAAATGGAGGAATGAGAGACCCTTAAGGGAAGATCCGATACATTGGGAATTGTTCAAAGCTTCTTTTCATGATAGGTTGTTCCCCTTAGACTGGAGGGAGAAGAATATAGTGGATTTCATGAAACTTCGTCAATGGGGAATGAGTGTGAAAGAGAACTCTATCAAATTCACCCAACTCTAAAAGTATGCCACAACCATAGTACCCAACCCTAGTCTAGGACGAAAATTTTTTTGATGGGGGTGTCTAGATTGTTGGAAAAAGAGTATCCTACATCACTATTCTTTAATGATAACCTGTAGGTTGTTGGAAAAAGTGTGTCCTATGTAACTTCTCCTTTATAATATGGATATATATATGCTCATGGTGTATGACCAAAAGATTGTGGAGTCCAAGATTAGGGATAGGAATAGGGATGGGAAGAGGAATATGGTTGATGAACCAAGTCAACCCAAGCCTAAGAAGAGGTTCTATCATCAAGAGTCTTCCATGGGGAACAAGGATACGGTTAGTAACCAAGATTCCCAAGGAGGTGTCCATGCTTTTGAGAGGTCTAGGTGTGATACATATGAGGAGTAATAGTGGGGTTATTGTCCTACCGGAAAGGATGGTTGATTTGTCTTTGCTAATAAGGGTCACAAGATGAGGGACTGCCCCAACCTCAAGGCAAAAGAGAAGGAGGTAGGACAAGCCCCTAATGGTGGTCTGGATCCTAATGCTTTAAGGACCAATCATTTGTTTGTACTAGACACTAAGCAATGAACTAATTCAGAAGAATCCCGGTAAGTCTTACTTCTTTTTTGTAGTTATGATTAGGTTATAAGATGAATTTGTGTTGTCTTGTCTGTGATATTGCCATGCCTTCATGTTAGATATATTGAAAAATTTATTATTGAATTATTAAGCATGCTACACTATGAAAGTTTTTGTATTCACGATAAGATATTAAAAAAATTTGAAAAAATTGCATTTTCAGGGATAATTGTTTCAATGTGTGTGTAAATGATGTGTTTGAGCATGTATAATTTTGGATACGGTAGTTCTTCCACAAGTGAAGAAACGAGTGTATGATTTGAATTGTGGAACATGTTCTAAATTGCTTGTGTCACATAAAAATGGTTGATAATATGACGTTGGTGCTTCTTGTGAGTTTGGTGCATTGACAACGAATGTTTTGAACTTTATTTTGTGTGTTATATGCTGCTAGTTGAGTCCTTGATGTCCTTAAAAGTGTTTAGTGTCATTTGAGGATGAATGTTGTTCCAAGTGGGGGAGAATCTAATGCTCCTAAAGGGAACTACGTTGAACTAGATCAAAGCATGTGTATGATTAGTTTTTCAAGTCCATAAATGGTTTATAATAATATCATTAGGTAGTGTCCAATTTTTGGTGATATTTGTAAGTCAAACATCCAAGAACGTCCATGACTTTCGCAAGATGAGACTTGGAATGTGTTGGTGTGTCCTTGATTTTGGTGCATGTATTTTAGGTGTTGTTTGGTTGCTAAAACCAGTAGGAATTACCTTAAGACCTAGATGGATGTACCAAGGGTTAAAACGTTAGAGTACAACTTCTCTGGGATCACCCTAAGGGTCCACAAGGAGGACAAAAATATTGGACAAGGAAGCTGCCCAGGGCAGCGTGCAGTGCCAAGATGTGGAGGCTACCTCGTATCATGCACCGAGCACTGAAGCTGAATCTGTGTCACGCGAGTGTCACGAGGTCCACTGCCTCAAAATGTGGTGTGGAAAAATCAGGAGCTTCCTCCGCGACCCACAACCATGTAAAGATTTGGCTAGAACATTTTTAAGGCATATTAGATTTTTCAAAGGGTCCAATTGTTGTAGGGGTCTTTTGGGAACATTGCGGATCATTTGTGGACAGATTTAGGTCACTTGAAACCCCATTTCACTTATCAAATTAAACCCTCAAGTTAAAATAAAAAATCATTAAAAAACTTTTTGTCCAAAAACCTACATTTTCAAGAAGCTTCAATCTCTAAGGAAGAAGGTTATTTCTTCACGTTTCTTCAGCAAATTTCGTGGGTTTATTCATATTTAGGTATGGTAGTAATCCTTGAATTTTCTTTCATTAAAGGAGCCACTTCAAAGAGATTTAAATAAAGAGTTTTCAAACTTCATCTTCCTTATGCCTTGACTCTATGTATGAGTATTTAAATGAAAATGTGTTTATGAATAAAATAAGTTTTTATTAGTGTTTGTAATGATTTTAATGTAACACCTAATAAAACCATTTTTATGCTTATTATCAACATTTGTCTTACGAAGTGGATTTATTCGTTTTAGTTAGATAATTTTAGAATTGAGTTTCTTTTAATGTATATTTATTTAGATAGTGCCTATACATGCTATATCATGTTGCATAGATGAAATATTTATTTAACGTGGTGAAATCGTGGATGAAATGTAAGTTGCTCCGTATAGATTCCATTCAAGTGCTCTTGAGTGGTATGGTAAACCTTTTGTTGCGGTGTTTACTTGGACTATGTGAATGTGTACTTTCATTTGTATGTGAAATGAAGTAATAATCTTGATATTCATCTTTATATGTTTTATGAATCTTGTATTGTATAGTTTGTGTAGATTATGTCTAAATGGATTATGTGTATATGTGAAGCATGCTACTGTGTGAAAGATGATGAATGAATATGTAAGAATGATTAGAAGTCAATGTATGGAAATGGTGATTATGTGAAATTTGTGCTCACATGTGCACACTCATACACACACTTGAAATGAATGAATGAAGCAAATAAATGTTAATGGGGGATTGTAGAGTGGACACTCTGCGTGAGAGATGTCTTGTCTAGACCATTCCCTACTTTCCCTAAAATACTAAATGAATGAATATGGGCGTTCTGGGGTTAACACTCTTCATTAGTTGAGAAGAACTATTTAGTAGAAACCTCACTATTCCCAAGATCTTCCTATGATAGGTTGGAGGATTGATAGCCTTCTTAATTTGAGATGTTTTTTCCAATAAGTTATTGCCTACCCTTTCGTAATGAATGTTTATGACTCTATGTATATATGCTTACCACCGAGAGGATATGAAGAAGGGGTGGATAAACATCATGAGGTGTGATTTTGTATCCAAATTACCCTAAGAGATGAGTACTCCTCGTTAGTAGAGAATGAATTATTTAGAAGCATTTTTTTTATCCCTTAACTATGCACCCGCATAGGTACAGCTATTCGAGATTCAATGTAAAGGCTCATAAATTGACCCTACCCTAGGCAAGTGGGGATCCCTCTTTCGATAGGGGTTAATATCAGGGTTTCATGTCTAGCTGTCATGGTCTATGTCGATGAAAGATATACCCCACAAAAGAATATAATGAACTATGTCTTTTAAAGTACTTAGGTATTGTAGTAGTATGTGATATTATTCATCCATTGAACTTGTAGGTACTTGAAAGGAGAGTATTGGTGTTTCTTTATATGATATGTATGAATGAGTTATTATGTATATAAAGGAGTTAGGAAACTTAATTCCTAATGTCAAGAAATCATGTTAAGGTCATGTATTGTATGACGAAGTTCATTATATATGAATGTGGAGTTCTTAAGTCCATGGAATCCTTAAGGATCACATTGTGGGAGTAGTAGTATGGGATGCTACTCTCATTTTGCACTTTGTGTAACTTGTAAGTCCACATGGAGAAGGGCACTTATGTGAAGTTGTTAAATGTAAGTATGTGTTCTTTAATGTTTTGGTGTAGAGTGTGGACTTGTTACCAGTGCAAAGAAAGCCTATAATGGGAAGTCTTGAGAATTACTTAGGTGTGTATCTAAGGGGTTGTATGGGTGATTCCTTCATGTCTTACCTTAGTCTGTCTTAGGATAACCTTAAGACGCACCTAAGTAAGATATGAAGCGGCCAACCATACAACCCCTTCACACACACCTAAGAAATCCTTAAGACTTTCTAATGTAAGAATATTCAATTTCAATTGCTAGACTCCCTGCATAAAGTTACTCTAAGACACACCTATGTTAGACTTGAAGAGGTCGTCAACACCCCCTCTTAAAGCTACCTAAGAAATACTCAAATCTACTTTAGTTAAGTACCTTTTAATTCAAATCCAGTAACTTAAGTCGTCATTAATCATTAAGATAATTAATACAAAATTATGCATTCATAAGACTTTACATAATGCTCTTGCAGGACCTAGGGAACCTAAATCCTAGAATCTTAAAAGCCTACTCGTGCCATGTATAGATAGCGTCCTATGATACTATCTACACGTGCCATGTATAGATAGCGTCCTATGATACTATCTACACGTTGTAGAACATCTCCTACACTATATGCATCGAACATGATAAAAATACGCGTTAAATGACATAGACCACACTAGCTACGCATGGAATCCAGAATCAACCCGACTCCAAGTGAGGGTGTTCTACATGCCAAGAGTAGAACTAGAACACATATCATTTAGGAACATGGTTAAGAAATATTACAGGTTTCTTGGTACTCCAGTCTCATTAATGTAGAGTCACTACCACAAGCGTATTCACTCGGTGCATAACCTTAGTTCTAGTAGAGTAAGTTCAATCAAATAAGGTGTATGAGATGGTACAATATTTTTATCATTACCAAATGGTAGTACCCCTACAAAGGATAGGTCTACTACGACTTCTACTCAGGTAATTAAGGATAGCTCAGTAACTACCTTAGAGGATTATATCATGTTGTGCCATCCAACTTATCACTAACTTTATCATTTACATAAAAAGGATACCATTACGGAGTTCAACTTAAAGAATCTCATAACTTTTTTTCTATATATATTGTACCAAGTTATTAATGTGTATTACATGGTCAAGTTCATATGTTTGTCAATTATAAGGGTACCATCTTAGGTATACCGACACTAAACATTCATTCACCATTCATTCATACATATACATGACAAAGGTACTGAAAACTTTTAAGTCAAGTGTTCAGATTCACATTGTTTCATGTATCAAGTAGAGGGATATAGATCTACCAATAAAGAAACATCATCATCATCTTATGACATATTGAATATAATTCAAGCAATCGTATAGGGACAACTAAGTCTACCTAACCATATACACTAGCAAGACATTTAAATACATCACCATAGTCTATCGTAGACATATATAACAAAACAGGAGAAATCATTCCTTCACTTCAACCTTATACATCTACCACATAACCATCACAATGATCACCTATAAAACCTATAACAGACTAACATCACAATTCATATACTAATGCTGACAAGGACATGTTCTTCACAATAATAACATACAAACGCCGCCAGCATAAGTTGATCATACCAATGAATATAATTTATTACCAATTATACAATCGATATAAGAGATTACGTCAAATTACCACCTTTCTATCCTCAACACCACCATCCATTAGCCTTTTAAATCAATTCACTTCACAAAGGCTCTTAATAATAACCATATACACAATTGCAAACGAATAATCAAACTATTCGAATGATTAATCAATATGAAATATGAATATCATCAAATTAAGGTAGCCTATATATAATTTTATCAAGATCAATACATAAAAAATAGCCAAATACAATTTATGCAAGAATTTACTAATATCAAATCATGTTCAAATCATCAACATTAAAAGAAAAAATAATCATTCATGAGAAGAACTGGTTCATAGATTTTTTTATATAAAATCAATAAATTAGTACCAATTATATCATTAAATATTAATTCAAATCATTTCATGCAAGAACACATCGCTAGAAATAAAAATATCACTTTATGTTTTCAGAAACTCATAGAAATTAATTTGAAATTTGACTCCTTGAATAAAGGAGGATTAAAGGATCAAACACCATTCTTCAATTGAAGATTATCCATGAAAATTGTGAATAATTAATGGTGAAATTAAGATCTTATATTAAACATTTCTTGTAGCTTCAATGGAGTCTAGATCGTTCTATTTTGCGTCTTCGGTTTTGATTTTTGAATAATGAACTCTATTACAGGTTCTAGGCTTTTAAAGTAACTTAAAATACACAAAACCCCTAAACTAACAGTCTCATACTTTATTTATATATTAGGTGAAATTCCCATTATACCCTCAACTTAGTAGAGACACTTGTAGAAAGTTGTACGTGTTAGTCAACAAAGCACAACACTAAGCGTCAACAAGATGACGGGCCGTACTAGTAGGACATTATTTTAGTTAATGTTTGGTATTTTTAGTCTTACGATCCTGCACATAAGTGGTGATCAACTACCCCAATATATGAAGCGTAGTAAGGACGATAGGGGGTTTTTAGGCAGCGTGGTTAACGACTGATTTTGTATAGTTTCAAGCCGAAATTTTGGTCTTCCTCAAGGACCCCTAGGGTGGTCCTTGGGGAGTTGTGCCCACAATTTTCAACCCCGAAAACGTTCGTCTAGATATTAGGAATACCCCCTATAAATTTGGACTTCAAAAACACGTAAAACACACAAAGGCACACTTGAACACACAAGCACATCTAAAGGATAACATTCAAACGTCTTGGTCGTTTTTGGACTATTGACCTCCAAAATATTCCAAACTCAACACCCTGAGCTGCAATACTATAATTCAGCATTAAAAGACCTTATAAACTCATGGTACACATGTTACACTCTATTTTAACCTACCTAGTTTTTTAGGGTGTTACAAGTTGGGAGTCTAAGTATAAATGAATTTTGTTGATCTTCTTTCATTGTGCATATTTTCATGAAGTTATGTTTTCTTTGTAAATTGAGTTCAAATGATTTTGCATTTCATGTTTTCATGAACGTATAAAATTTCGTTCAATGTTCCATGTGTCAGCTTATATGAATGGTTTACAGTGAACTCCTTAAACAATGATGCATACTTGTGTTTAATGATATTTTTACATAATTTTCTTAGAAATAACGGCTATGATAATTATGGTATGTTGATAAAGAAGTTCCTCCTATGTGCAATCACAAAATTTTAGAGTCTCATTGCATGATAAGTTGTAGATGTTGTTCCTAATGTCGTGTTTTATAGACTCTCTATTATGTGGAGTTGATGTTCCTCCTAAATATGTTTATTATGTATGATTCCCTATGGCTATGAGTTCCTAGTATTGTGTCATTATCTTTTAAAAGCGTGGAAATTGTTACAGTGTCATTCGAGGACAAATGGTGTCCTAGTGGGGGAGAATGTTACAACCCTAACAAAATAGGTTAATATAAAGCCTCTAATGAGTTTTATTATCTAATAATCTTGCAAAATTACGAATACTAGAAATTAAAGTTAGTTTAAACACTTTGGCTAGTATGTCCTTGCATCTCTTACATGCTTTAAGGTGTTTTTATAGTCTTCAATTAGTGGGGATGACCCTTGTACCTAGATATACATGTGTAGGGTCAGAACATTTGAACGATGCCCTAAGGGCCCTAACATGGGCCAAACATGCGGCAAAAGAAGCTCCTTTCATAACATGGTTGCGCGTCATACGTGCTAAACATAAAATAAAATATGTTTGTCTTGCGACATGGGCTCAACACAAACCAAGAATTGGAGGTGATCCCGCAATGCACAATGACTTTCCAGATTGTGTGGCATCATTTTTAAGTCAAATAAGTATTTGAAAAAAGTTCCAATAACTTCAGGGGACTTTGGGTAGTTCGGGAATTATTTATTTACACCTATTGAGTCTTTTTAAAACAAAAAATTCACCACCTCCATCAAAACCCTCAAGTCGAAACAAAAATTCTCCAATCACTCTCTCCAAGTTTTTAATGATATTTTGTGAACTTTCTACAAATAATATAGGTGCTTCATCCTTAACTACTCTTCCATTCAAGGAGCCAATTTTAAAGGATTTTCAAAGATATTCAAACACATAGAAATTCGTATTTAGGACTCTACTAATGGGTTCTTGTATAAAAGGATTTGAATCAACGTTTTATGATATAATTGTTGTTAATTGAATGATTTAAGATCCAAAAAACAATGAAACCATGCATTACATGAGATCCTTTTTTAGCACTAATGTGGGTGAATGGATCATGATTTAATATTATTGATTTTAATTGTAGATTGTTATGGGCTATTGAATTATGTAATTATTGATGTCAGAAATGTTGATGGCTTCCTTATAATGTTGATATCTATTTTGAGTTTTTATTGATCATTGATTTAGTTAAATTATTGGCTTAGAATTATGCATTGTTATTGGTAATATGTTATTATGTAAATTTGTATTGGAAATGCTAAAGGATTATTATAATGCCTATTGTAAGGTGGTAATGTTAGCAAATTTCTTTGTTTAGTATTCGATTGATATTTAAAATTCATTGTTTAGTACGACACACTTATGGTGGCGGTGTTTCATTGTTATGATCTTTATGAACATGGAATTGTCGATATTATATTGAGAATTATGGTATTAACATGAAAATGAATATGAAAAGGTAAAAAGTGAAGGTTTCCTAGAACGTCCATATAATCTTTTATGAGTGTTATAACTATATAATTTAATGTTTTGCTTCGGTAGTTGTTGATATATGTAATGATGAAGGAGTAAGGAGACCCTTTATAGAAGATGTTGTATCTTGTATTTGTACACTAGATGTTCTTGGAACTTTACTTGTATTGAATAAATGATATGATAAATGAATGAAAATGATGAAGGTCTAGGATCAATAGACCTATTTTGGTGCCCTTCCTTGAATTAATAATGAGTCATTCTAGACTATATGTTGAACCGGTAGACCTAAGCCTGGTTCCCCTTCTTAATGAGTCTAAAACGTAAGTGAATGTTACACCTAGAATATCAAAGAAGGTTTATAGAAGCTTTGATGTGAAAGACCGTAATGGTGTCCTTATTGAGTTGAGAGATGATCTTAGGGGTAGGTTGGCTGAAATTGCATGAAACCGTCTCTAAGGAAGTTATAAGAGCTACCCTAATAGACCTATGTTACAAGAACTAGTATACAATATTTAGGGCATAGGGATTGTACTTTCTCTAATACAATTAGGCACTAAATTACACTATCAAAACAAAGGCAAATCACCGAGAGAATATGCTTGTGAAAGTAGATATATTTTAGTAGAAGGATAGATTAAAAAGAAAACTTTGATATTATTTAGCCATGTGCCAAAATAGGCTGATTAAAAGTCTATCTTTGGCAAGTGGAACACCTTCAACGATGTGGGGTGTTATGACACAAAATTTTATACATAGCTAGTGTGTTGTATGTCGGTTAATTACTCTCGCATCATATGGTATGTGTATTCTAGTTATGGAGAAGTTCTACAACGTATGGGTAGTTTAATGAGACTCTACCTACACATGACACGAGTAGACTTTGAATGAGCTAGGACTAGTTCTTTAGGTCTCCTCCTTGGCCATTATCTAAAGTATTGTAATTGTTTACTTGTTTTTTTAATGGAATAACAAATATGTTAATTTGGTTAAATTATATGGTAACTAAAGGTTCCTACCTACAGTATCTTTAATGATTAGGTGTGCTTGAAGAGGGTCTATAGGTGTTTTTTTCATGTCTTATCTAGGTTAGTCTTATGCTAACCTTAGATGGACAGTCTACATGATGAAAAGGGAATAATCTTACTTTAGTTAGTCTTGAGGATCATCTTATGTAGGTTTAAAGGGGTTGTATGGGTGGTCTCTTCATATCTTACTTAGGTGGGTTTTAGGATAACCTCGGGTAAGAGGCCTAAATGTTTATTTGGTTCCCATTTGATGATTGTTGTATTATGTGGATTAATTGAATGTGTATCATATTTAAATAGTTACTTGAATATGGTTCTTATATTTGTTTATGAGTTTTCTATCAAAATAGCACGAAATCATACTTTAAAGGAACTACCTATTTTTGCATGGTTTTAGTGCATGTCACCATACCTATTGCATTCAATGTGCTAATTCAATATGATTTCTATTCCTACATGTGTATGTGGAAATTGAGGATCTTATCACAAGTTGAATATTGAGTACAACATTCTCTCAAGATTTCTCTATCCTTATATTATCCAAGGACATAGAAAATGTTTTCGTTTCCATTTTCAAAGACATTGTAATAGACTTTAGTTTTTTTTTAAAATTGATGTAAGGGCCGTGAGCATATGATATTCTATGTGTCTAAGATTGTTCTAACGAGACTTAGCTCTTCCTTATGATTTTATATAAGAGTTTACTATAATGATGAAAAGTTTGAATTCTGCACTACTTTTAATTTATTTATATGTGATGAAAGATGTCTAAGGGCTTGTACAAGACCTCTAAGAGGTTGAGTACGCTATGTAGTGAATGAAGGTTGCCCTATATTCTAGGGTGTAATTTAGGTCGTTACGGGTTGAATACATTAACATGTTACAAAACTTGATATTTTTCTATAGGTAATAACTATAGTTTAGAAGTCAAAAATCATTGTTCTAAACATTAACTGTTCCTAAAATAAAAATTTCCAAAATATTTTTCCGCAGATTTTTCAATTTTTAGAAAATTGATATACACACTCTAATACACAATATGATTACAAACTAAACATGTCACTATCGGGGAGCACCCCTCGCGAATCCTACGTCGTCGTCCTCGAAGAGGACTATGACAATCATATTAGCATTCCTCATAATATATCATTAGTAAAAATGTGGAAAAATTAACACTCTTTCCATATTGAGGTATACATAGACCTCTCACATACTACACTTAAATTCCTCACATGGGAAATTTACTTAGGATTCTATTTTTAACAATAAAGCATATAAGGAGTTAGTCTAATATTACTTTCTCACTTTAACAATTTTAAATAAAGTAGATCATTCGGGCATAAGCATCATACAAATCTATAATTTACACATAGAGCTTACAACAATAGGAATGAAAGAATATCTTAAGACTATAAAAAATACGACTAGGATAGGTAGCATGCATTATCCACAAACATTAAAAACTCACCAATGAAATTGGGAAAGATGCCCAAGACTTATTTCAATTGATCTGGATACCTCAACGGCCTGAACCTACATTGTTTGGGAAGAGGGAAACAATATGGGTTAGTACAATCACATTTACAAAGTATGGAAACATATGCATATAAAACATTGAAATCATTCTTAGAGGGATATTTGTTCAAAACTATGCTAAGAAACTTTTAAAAGTATTTATGAACAACAAAGAACTTATATAAGTCAATAGGGACAAAATTACTTAAGACATTACCATATCCAGCACAAGACCAACATCATCACAAAGTCAAGTAAACGTGGATAATATCAACATAACTCATACCAACATGAATAACATAAATTTAAACTCATATAGGCATGAAAAACTCCATCATAACATTATAATAACAATTCATGTACAAGATTTAAGAATCATCTCAACTTATAAGACATTTGCTCACAACCTCCTCTTAATCCTAGAAGTGCAATGCTTATGTGATGTCCTATAACCTATCATAGTCTAGTAAACCAAGTAAAGGACCATTATCAATGTCAATATTTCATATTTCCTCATATCATGCTTGTTCTTCATCAAATATATATCTTGTTAGACCAATAGCATGTACATTAATGAAACTAATATCATATAGGATCATCAATATTTTAAGTCATAATATCCATTTCATTCATGGCATAAGTACATAATAACAACCACCTAGGACTTCCTTCAAAGTCAATTCGTGCCATGTATAATTAGAGTCGTGTCACATCCCGAAACCACACCCTAGAAGTTAGGTTTAATCTTAGATTGAAACTGGTGTACTTCACCTCTCGCATGTCTTGTAAAATCCTATTCATATTATTCATCGCATTAATAAAATGAAAGATAATCCCAAAGTAAAAACAATTTACAAAACATAACATAGTATTTAAAAACTCGTTCTTATAATGCAATGAGAAATAATAGTTCTCAAACTCATCATCACAAGACACAAGAATACTTGGAACACAACCCAAACTTCAATACAAAAATTTTAATGCATATTCAATTACTATATTTCAAAGGAAAACATAAAAAACATTAATTTCCTCGAGTCACATGAGTACATACTTCAAATTCTCTTGAACGATGCAATGGTCCAAATCTTCCTTCCCAAGAGCTCCTCACCTACCAAGAACTATATAGATAGATAAAAGCATGGATTTAGTACAACCATATGTACTAAGTATGGCATTATGTATAAAATTATGAAAACCGACATTTATTGGAAATATGAATCTTTTCTTATAGAAATCATATTATAATCATAAGAAAAACATTTAACAACTTAGAAATACATAAGATTGCATTTCAATATATTAATACATTTTTAGGGTCAATTAATAGTTAGTCAATTCACTATTAAAGTGAAGTCTTTTAATTGTACAGTGAAGTACTCAACCTTCACTTTAGTCACCTTTTAGCATGTAATTATCCCACTCAAAGATATCATAAGATGCACTTCAGTTACACAAAGAGAGACCTCGAATACACCCTCTCTAGATGTACCTAAACGACCCTTAAGCTTTCTTAAAATGAGTCACATACATACTTACATAGCATCATAAATATGAAGGCAAGATTCTTCTACCAAAGGTGACTCTAAGTCTCATTTAAGTGAGTTGTGAATGGACCACCCATACAATACCTTACACACACACTCAAGAGATTCTGTAGACTCCCTATGATAGATTCATTCTCACTTAGCACCCCAACATATAGATGATATGAAACTCCTCTTCAAAAAGCTATCAAAAGACATACTTAAGTAATAAACAAGATAACGTACATCATTGACCTCTTCAATATTACGTATGTAATCCTTAAGACTACCTATGTCTTAGATGATGCCCACAAAATCAACAACCTTCCCTAACTAGAGTCATATTCAATAAATCCAAAGATTAGACATGAAGAGATCATCTATTCTACCCTCTTACCACTTTAGCAAATGAATCCTTAGGTCACTTTAGATTAGGTACTCAATCATTTATATACTTCTTAACATAAACATTAGTTCATGAGTTAATTAAGAATCATATAACACATAAAGGACACTCAAATAATGGTCTTGGACAAGACCTAGAAACTACAAGTAAACATCTCCAATGACTATTCTGCAATGTCTAGATTGCGACCCATACCACCACCTACTCCTCATAAACTTCTCTAACGCTAATAGGTATTACATATGATTATAATAGGCAATAGCCAACATAGACCATTAGAGGAAGACATGGAATTCGAAGTTCTGTCCTACTCCTATGAGGTTGTTGTACTTGCCAAGGGTAGAACTTATACACATCCCATGTAGGCACAAGGTTAAGGAATATGAAGGGCATACTTTGTAATCTAGTCTCCCTCTTTAACTATAACTACTTCCCCTTGCCATACTAACTCGGTGCTAGCCTTCTTTCTCATAGAGTAATTCACACATTTGGTTCACATAAAAGTGTTCCATAACAAATTCATAACCCAATCACATTTACCCTACCAAAGATAGTTTGACTAGTGCTACCTCACAATGACGACAAGAAGTTCATGATGAATTTCCTAAGAATTAATATGATGGCATCCCATCCAATTAACATTAAGTCCATCATTCCTTTGCTTTGAAGGATACCATTACGGCTTACGACTTCAACAATCTTTACCTTACCACTAAGTCATGGTTTTCACATAAATACTCATTTAAATTCATTTAAGGTCACATGTAATTCATATATTCAAGAATAAGAGTTTTAACATCCTAATTCAAGATATCACATATTCATAAGCATATATACATCAAGCAAGGGACACAAGTCAACCATGACAATACATCACTCATCCTATATATTATTATAACATCATCAATGTAATCAACATAGACTCATATAGCCTAGTAGGAATAACCAAGACTCAACTCTAACATTACACACATAATGTCGAAGTCATAGTCTAGCATGAGTTCCTAAGACAACATGAATAGAAGAATACATATAAGAATTCACATGTAGATAGTTATTGTTAGGATTCACATAATCAACTACACAAATAGACACAATACATGAAGTAGTTTTCGACAAGGCCATAATCATCATAGTATATAAAGTAACGCCGACAAGGCTACGTCAATTGGAAATAACACACATAACACATCCACCATAAGTGGACCATACCAATCACAACATAATTGAAATATAAATAAAATCAAAATAAATTAAATAGGGAAGCATACCCTTACATCATCCTCAACGCCTTAATCCAAAGTCAACGTACTCAATTCGATAACACAAGACCTTACCCAATGTCATAACCAAAAATTCAACATAAAAACTACAATAGTCAATTAAATAGGTTAATTAAACATAAATTCATCAATCTAATTAAACCTAGATATCAAATTACTACAATTATTAAATCAACAAATAGCCCACATAAAACTACAAAATAATTCATCAACATTGGATCAATATCAAATAAAACACAACTTACTCAAAAACTAGGGTTCATCAATATTCATGGGTTCATAGGTAATTTAGGTTAAAATCATCCATCTAATCCATAATAGACTTTTAAAAACAATTGGTGCAAGAACCCATGGTAGAATCATCAAATTGGACAATTAAACTTGAAAACTTAAAAAATATCTTGGGAATTTGGGCTCCTTGATGAAAAGAGTTTCAAGGATCAAAAGCCATACATTGATGAAGATAATTATTCTCTTTGATTTAGTATCTCCACTCAATTATTCACACCAAGCCCATCTTTGATTTTGGACTGCAATGGAGTGTTTGGGTGTTTTTTTTAGGGATTTGGGGGTTTTAATTTAAAGGAATGACGTCTTCAATAAGTTTATCACTTGTATACACATTGAAAGTACACAATTAACCCCTAATAAACAGAGTATACCCTTATCTAGAAGTGGTGTGAAATTACAAGATCACCCCTTAACATACAGTAAAGTTGCACGCACGCAGACCACCATCGACGGTTGCCTTATCGACGGGACCTAGGCCTATGCATGGACCGTTCTAGCCTTCATCGATGCGTTCAGAAACTTCAAACTTGCAATTTTCTCCTTAATATAAGGACCAAATGACGCCCACCACCTACGGGGCGTCGACCAGGACACTGGACGTCGATTGCAATCCGTAGGTTGACTGCGTTGGGCTGTTTTAGCCACGAACATGTGTCCTTTTTCAAAAACCCTTGGTTGGTCCTTGGGGATGTTCTCCCGGACGTGTCCAAACCAAATAATATCCTTTATGAGTTTAGAACCTCTCACCTGGATTTCATTCAAAATGAACGCATAAAACTCGACGAAATATGCTTCACCACACAAGATCATTTAAAGGCACATCATTCGAACTTAATGGACATTCTTAAATGTTTGACCTCCAAAATCCACGAAACATAATATACTGCATATATATTATCTAATAACTCATTTATGTACCTTAAAACATCATGAATCTGTCACGACCCAAAAAGAGCCGCGAGTGGCACCCACACTTAACCTCCTATGTGAGCGAACCAACCAATCTAAACCCCAACATTTCAATCATAATAAACAGAAAAATAAAGCGGAACACTTAAAACTCATTAATATAACCAATAAATAACTTCTAAATTTTATCAATTACTATCCCCAAAATCTGGAAGTCAACATCACAAGAACATCTATCCTCAAATTACTAAGTCTAAGAGTATCTAAGAAGCTAAAATAACTAAACAGATAGCCAATGACAGAACTTCAAGGAATCCAGACATGAAGAAGAAGATCCAGTCCAAGCTAGAAGCTTTAGCTCACCCTGAAATCTGGTGTGACGAAGACTGGCTAGAGTTGCGATTGAGTTGAAGACGACGGTACGTTTGCTGCACTCCACAAATAATAAAAAGAAAACATACAAGTAGGGGTCAATACAAAACACAGGTACTGAGTAGGTATCATTGGCCAACTCAAAATAGAAAATAGTATATATAAGATAATATCATAAAATCAACTACAATACTCAACAGATAGCAAAACAAGTACGAGAATCATTGATAAATAACGCCAAGTATACCCATGAGGACTCAAGCCTCCATACCATACTCATTTGGGAAATAGGTTCATTAAATTGAGTATATTAACATATTTCAAGATTCATTCTCTTTACTATGCTGGTGTCGGAACGTGACACCCGATCCCATTCATACTATCCTGGTGTCGGAACGTGACACCCGATCCATTAATACTATCCTGCTGTCGGAACGTGACACCCGATCCTCTATTACTATCCTGGTGTCGGAACGTGACACCCGATCCTCTATTACTATCCTGGTGTCGGAACGTGACACCCGATCCACTAACCTCATTCTTTTAGTTCATCAAGACTGCTTTTATACCAGGGCATCATAATTAACAAAGAGGTTTCAAGGTTTAGGATACAATAGCCTCATCAAGCTTATTTTATCGCAATTATATAATCACATCATGCAAGCATACAATTAAGCATATAGGAGACTTTACCAAACTACCCAATACATATCATTCGCTATCAAGAGTTTACTATGAAAAGCATAAACCATAAACTACCTCCACCGAAGAATTCGTGATCCAGAAATCTACTTTTCCAAAGCTTTGCTTTCCTCTTCGTTCTCTCTTCTTGATCGATCGTTTCTCTCTCTCTCTCTCTGTTCTTTCTCTTTTTCTTATTCAAACCCTTTTGTCTTTTACCCTAATTACCATATAATTAAGTATAAAAGATGCTTAATGTGACCTCCTAATTAATTCAAGGTTATCTCTTTTAACCTCAAATTAATTAAATTATTAACATTCACCCACTAACTTTATACTTATAGGCAGAAATAGCCTAAAACGCCCCTTAACATATTTAACAGAAATCCGACCCAGTCAGGATTACGCAGCCTGTGACGGGCCATCGTGCCTGTGACGGTCCGTCCTGCTGAGTCGTCACAGAATTCAGAGACTAACTTTACACTAAGGGCCTGTGACGGTCCGTCGTGCCCATGACGGTCCATCCTGACATGTCGTCGCGAAGTTCAGAGAGTTGTTCTCAGTACCCAAATTTCCAGAATCTAAGTGTTTTGGAACGAGACCCCCGCGACGGTCCGTCGTGCCCATGACGGTCCGTCGTAGGATCCGTTGATTCAGACAGTTATTACCAGAAATAACTCTACTGCTCAAAACGACTAAACAGGTCGTTACCATAGATACCAATTTACCCGTCATTCGTCCCCGAATGATCACAAGAAGAAAAACAAGGACGAAAAGGAGTACCTGAATATGTAAACAGGTGTGGGTATCTTTCTTGCATATCGGCCTTCTTCTCCCAAGTGGATTCTTCAGCTAGTCGATTCTTCCATTGAACTTTGATGGATGCAATCTCCCTTGATCTCAACTTGCGGACTTCTCTTTCTAAAATAGCAACAGGATCCTCCTCATAAGACAAATTCGCATCAAGAAGGACCGAATCCCAATGAATAATGTAGTTTCCATCACCATGATATCTTTTCAACATAGACACATGAAATACCGGGTGCACTCCTGACTGTCCTGGGGGTAAGGCCAATTCATAAGCTACCTCCCCCACGCGCTTCTGAACTTCAAATGGACCAATGTACCTTGGACTAAGCTTACCTCGCTTACCAAACCGCATCACCCCTTTCATGGGCGAAACCTTCAGTAAGACATGCTCACCCTCCATAAACTTTAAGTCTCTAACCTTCCAATCTGCATATTCCTTCTGCCTACTTTGAGCTGCTAGAAGCTTTTCCTGAATGCATTTCACTTTATCTAACGATTCTCTCAGAAGGTCAGTACCCTAAGGTCTAACCTCAAATGCATCAAACCAACCAATGGGAGACCTACATCTTCTCCCATACAGTGCCTCAAATGGGCCATATCAATACTCGAGTGATAGCTATTGTTGTATGAGAACTCTGCTAAGGGTAAGAAGTTATCCCAATGGCCACCAAACTCTATCACACATGCACGAAGCATATCCTCCAACACTTGAATCGTTCGCTCAGACTGACCATCGGTCTGAGGATGGAACACAGTACTAAGGTCCAATCTAGTACCTAATTCAGCATGCAATGTTTTCCAAAACTTAGAGGTAAACTGTGTACCTCTATCTGATATGATGGAGAGTGGAACTCCATGCAATCGAACAATATCTGAGATGTAAATTTTGGCTAACTTCTCTGCATTATAAGTCACCTTGACCGGAATGAAATGAGCAGACTTAGTTAACCTATCAACAATTACCCAAATGGAGTCATACTTACCCATTGTCTTTGTAAGACCAACCACGAAGTCCATTGCAATTCTCTCCCACTTCAATTCAGGAATGGGCATTCTCTGAAGTGTCCCTCAAGGCCTCTGGTGTTCATACTTTACTTGCTGACAATTCGGGCATTGAGCAACAAAGTCAACAATGTCACACTTCATTCTACTCCACCAAAAATGTTGCTTTAGGTCACGGTACATCTTAGTTGCACCAGGACGTATAAATTACCTCGAACTATGAGCCTCTATAAGAATAGTGTGGATCAAATCATCGACGCGGGGTACACATACCCTTTCCTTAATTTTCAAAACACCTTCCTCATCGATTTTTGCTTCTTTAGCCTCTCCTCGCAACACCTTATCTCGGATCCGGATCAGTTTCTCATCATTTAATTGCTTTCCCTTAATCTTGTCAAGGAAGGAAGATCTTGCCTCTACACAAGCTAAAAATCCTCCCTTCTCATTTACTTCTAGCCTCATAAAGTTATTAGCCAGAGTCTGAAATTCTCTAGCCAATGGGTGTCTAGAAACCTGCAAGTGAGCTAGACTTCCTATGCTCCCTGCCTTTCTACTTAAAGCATCTGCCACAACGTTAGCCTTTCCTGGATGATACAAGATAGTGATGTCATAGTCTTTCAGTAGTTCCATCCACCTCCTCTGTCTTAAATTCAAATCCTTCTGAGTAAAGACATACTTTAAACTACGGTGATCAGTATAAACTTCACACTTAACCCCATATAGATAGTGCCTCCATTGCTTTAATGCAATCACTACCGCAGCCAACTCCAAATCATGGGTTTGATAATTACATTCATGCACCTTTAATTGCCTCGAAGCATAAGCAATTACATTCTTCTCTTGCATAAGCACTGCACCCAAACCAGAATAAGATCCATCACAATAAACAGTGAAGTTCTTACCTTCTACTGGCAAGGTTAGGATTGGTGCAGTAGTCAACAAAGTCTTGAGCTTCTGAAAGCTTTCTTCACACTCGTCCGACCATACAAATGGAACACTCTGCTTAGTCAAGTTTGTCAATTGGGAAGCAATAGAAGCAAATCTCTTGACAAACCGACGGTAGTAGCTAGCTAAACCAATAAAGCTCCTTACCTTTGTAACATTAGTGGGTCTTACCCAATTCTTCACTGCTTCGATCTTAGAAGGATCCACCATCACTCCATCCTTAGAAACCACATGCCCCAAGAAGGACAGTGAATCTAGCCAAAACTCATACTTAGAGAATTTTGCATAAAGCTTTTTCTCCCTCAACATTTCCAATACAATTCTCAAGTGTTCCTCATGTTTATTCTTGCTCTGTGAGTATACCAGTATATCGTCAATGAATACGATGACAAAGAGGTCCAGATATGGCTTAAAAATCCCGTTCATCAAACTCATGAAAGCAGCAGGGGCATTAGTAAGCCCAAAAGACATTACTAAGAACTCATAATGTCCGTACCTGGTCCGAAAAGCAGTCTTTGGCACATTCGTTGCCCGTATTTTCAATTGATGATAACCAGATCTCAAATCAATTTTTTAGAAGGTACAAGCACCTTTTAACTGATCGAACAAATCATCGATGCGAGGAAGAGGATACTTGTTCTTAACAGTTACCTTATTCAGTTGTCTGTAGTCTATACACATCCGAAAACTTCCATCCTTGTTCTTCACAAACAAAACCGGAGCACCCCAAGGAGATGCACTTGGTCTAATGAAGCCTTTGCTTAACAACTCTTGAAGTTGGGACTTTAACTCTCTTAACTCAGCGGGAGCCATCCTATAAGGGGGTATGGAAATGGGGCGAGTAGCCGGCTCCAGATCAATACAAAAGTCGATATCCCTATCCGGTGGCATACCAGGAAGGTCTGCAGGAAACACATCCAGAAACTCACGGACTATCGAAACCGACTCAATTAAAGGTACTTGGGTAGTATAATCCCTGAGGTGTGCCAAGAAAGCTAAACACCCTTTACTAACAATTCTCTTAGCGAAGCAAGGAGATGATACGAACCGGATTGGAAGTGTAGTCACTCTCTCACACTAACGGATCTGTCCCAGGCTTGGCTAACGTCACAGTTTTAGCATTACAATCTAAGATTGCAAAGTTTGGAGAAAGCCAAGTCATACCCAGAATTACATCGAAATCAACCATTTCTAAGATAACCAGGTCTACATGAGTATTGCTCCCCACAAACGTTACAAGACAAGACCTATATACCTTTTCAACTACTATAGACTCACCCACCGGAGTAGAAACACGAATAGGCATGTCATGCAATTCACAATGTAAATTAAGACCAGTAGCAAATGAAGAAGATACATATGAAAATGTGGATCCAGGATCAAATAATACGGAAGCCATGCAATGACAAACCAAAAGATTACCTGTGATAACAACATCGGATGTCTTCGCTTCCGACCGCCCGGGGAAAGCGTACCAATGGGCCCTATTGCCTGTCTTCCCGTTGCACTTACCATGTTGTGCTGTAGTGGCTCCAGTTTGCCCGCCACCCCGGTTGATTTGGTGACCACCATTACCTCGGCCACCACGTTCTCCAGAATAGCGGCCTCTTCCATTACTACCTCTACCTTTGACTATTGGAGGTCTACTTCGACAACCTATGCTCTGATATCAAGCTTGTCACATCCCTAAACAACACCCTAGAAGTTACTGCAATCTCAGATATCAATCGACATACTTTACCTCTCGGAGGTCTTGAACAAGTCCTTTCATATAATTCAACTCATAAACATAGTGAAAAGTAGTGTGGAATTAAAAGTTTTCACAATAACATAACACAGTCTATAAAAATAAATCATATAAAGCAATAGGAAAACTAAGTCTCAATCTTATCATCTTAAGACACAAGAATACTTGGAAGACGGCCCATACTTAAATACGTATATAGACTTTTTAGAATATTACAATACTTCAAAGCCCTGGAGTCAAATGAGGACATACATGAAATTCTCTTGAACCATGCGTTGGTGCAAGACTTCCTTCCCTGGAGCTCCTCACTAACCAAGAACAATATGGATAAATAACAGCATGCAGATAGTACAACCACATGTTCTAAGTATGGCATTATGTATAAAATTATGAAAATGGTCATTTAAAGTAAAAATGAATATTTTCTTTTATAAATTATATTATAATTATAAGAACAATATTAAACAACTTTAAAATATATAAGATAACATTCAAATGAATTAATGAATTTTTAGGATCACTTAAAAGTGAATCGATTAAGTGTTACAGTGAAGTCTCTTTGCTGTACAATGAAATACTTAACATTCACTTTGGACACCCTATAGCATATAATTATCCCACCCAAAGATATCCTAAGATTCAGACAAGTTCCAAAAAGAGATATAGTCCATACACCCTCTCTAGATGTGCCTAAACGACCCTTAAGATTTCTTATAATGAGTCAAATACATACATACGAAGCATCATAAACATCAAGGTAAGATTCTTCTATAAAAGGTGACTCTCAGACTCACTTGAGTGAGTTATGAAGTGACCGACCATACAACCCCTCACAGACACACTCAAGAGATCCTATTGACTCCATAGGATAGGATCATTCACACTTAATACACCAACACATAGATGATATGACACTCTTCTTCAAAAAGCTATAAAAAACACAACTTAAGTAATAAAAAAGATAACGTCCACGATTGACCTCTTGAAGATTACCTATGTAATCCTTAAGATTACCTATGGCTTAATCATGTCCAAAAAATCAACCAACTTCCCTAACAAGACTAATCTAAAGACTTCAAAATATTAGACATGAAGAGATCATCTCTTATAACCTTTTCACACTTAAGCTAAGGAATCCTTAAGTAACGTTAGATTAGGTACTTATTCATTTACATACTTCATAACGTAAGTCATTATTTCATTAGTTCATTAAGAGTCATATATCACATAAAGGACACTTAAATAATGGTCTTTGACAAGACTTATGAACTCAAAGTAAACACCTTCAAAGTATATTATGAAATGTCTAGATAGAGTCCCATACCACCACCTAAATCTTATGAACCTATATAATCTAACAGCTTTTCCATATTGATGAGAATAGGCATTAACCAACGTAGACCATGATAGCAAGACATTGAATCCAGAGTTCTATCCTACTCCGATGAGGTTGTTCTATTTTTAAAAGATAGAACTTAGACACATCCCATGTACTCACATGGTTAAGGAATATGAGGGTATACAATATAATCTATACTCACTATTTAACTAGAACTATTTCCTCTAACCATACAAACTTGGTGCTAGCCTTATTTCTCATACTGTAATTCACACATTTGGTTCACATAAAAAGGTTCCATAACAAGTTCATAACCCAATCACATTTACCCTACCAAAGAAAGGTTCACAAGGGATACCTCAAAATGGTGACAGAAAGCTCATCAAGACATTCATAAGAATAAATATGATGTCCTTCCATCCAATTAACTTTATATCCATCATTCCTTTACTTTGAATGATACCATTATGGCTTATAACTTCAACAATATTTACCTTACCACTAATCCAAGGTTTTCACATAAAAGACTCTTAAGTTCATTTAAGGTCACATGTCATTCATACATTCAAAACTAAGAATTTGAACATCCTAATTCAAGACATCACATATACATTATCATATATAAATAAAGCAAGGGACACAAATGAACAAAGGCAAGACATCACATTCTTCACTCTTACACATAATGCAAGTAATTCTAGAATCGTATAGGAACAACCCTAACATCTTCAAGTCATCCTATATACTATCATAACATCATCAATGTAATCAACTTAGACTCATATAGCCCAGTAGGAATAACCAAAACTCAACTCTAACACTATACACATAATGTGAAAGTCATAGCCTAGCATGAGCACATAAGAGAACATGAATAGAAGAATACATATAAGACTTTACATGTAGATAGATATTGTCATTCTTCACATAATCAACTACACTAATAGCCACATTACTTCAAGTAGTTGCTAACAAGGTTATGATCATCATAGTACGTAAAGTAATACCGACAAGGCTGCGTCAGTTGCAAAAAAACACATAACACCCCACCCGTAAGTAGACCATACCAATAACAACATAATTGAAATATACATAACATCAAAATAAAGGAAATAGGTCAGTATACCCACTCATCATCCTCAACACCTTAATCCAAAGTGAACTTACTCAATTCGATAACACAAGTCACTTACCCAATGCCATAACAAACAATTTAAAATAAAAACTACAATAATCAATGAACTAGGTCAATGCTATGTAAATTCATCAATCTTATCCAACCTAGATATAAATTTAATACAGTTATTACATCAATGAATATCCCACATAAAACTACACAAGAATTTATAAACATTAGATCAATATCAAATAACCCATATCTTCGTAAAAAAATAGAGTTTCATACAAAATCATTAGTTCATAGGTAATCTCTGTTAAATAATCAATACAACATCAATACAATCCATAATAGACGTTTAAAAACAATTGTTGCAAGAACCCATGGTAGAATCATGAAATAGGACAATTCAACTTTAAAAACTTTGAAAACATCATTAGAATTGGGGCTCCTCGATGAAATGAGTTTCAAGGATAAAAATTCATACCTTGAGGAATCTAATACTTGAAGTTAATGAATAACGTCCACTCAATTCATCACACCAAGCCATTCTTTGATTTTGAACTTCAATGGAGTCCTTGGGAGTTTCTAAGGGATTTTGGAGTTTTGATTTAAAAGAATAATGTCTTTAATGTATTTAACACATATATATATACCTTTAAATTACCCAAAAGACCGCTAATAAACCTCCAATACCCTTATTTAGAAGTGGGGTGAAATTAAAACATCACCACTCAAATTATAGTAAAGCTGCACATATGCAACCAACAAACGACGGTTGCTCAATTGACTGGACGTAGGTCAATCCACGGGCTGTCCTTGCATTCTTCGATGGATTTGGAGACTCGAAACTAATATTTTGGTAGCCAAAATAAGAACTTGACAAAGCCCACCACCTACGAGGCATCGACTAGGTTACTGGCCATTGATTGCAATTCGTAGGTGGACTGCCTTGGGCAGTTTTGGCCACAAATATGTGTCCTTCATCAAGGACCATTTGTTGGTCCTTGAGGATGTTATATCGGACGTTTCCAACCCATATAAGATATTTTATTATTTTAACATTACTCAAATGAATTTCATCCAAAACGTACACATAAAACTTGACGAGACATGCTTAGACAAGGCACATCATCGAAACTTCACGGCGTTCTTGGACGTTTGACCTCCAAACTCCACGAAACATTACACACTGACTATATATTATATAGTAACTCATAGTATAACCCTAAAAACTCATGAATCATACCTTAATACATAACAGCACCTATGAGTCACATAGGTGAACTAGTTGTCGAACGTCTTGGTCGTCCCTTGACATTTGACTTTCAATGCATTTAATACTTTAGACACTACCACAATACCATATATTCTACTTATTTATGAGCTTAAAACATCAAGAAGAACATGTTAGTCTCTAGTTCACCAATGTCATTCTCGGGGTCTTACAAGTCCAATACTCCTATCTACACTAGGTAGAAGCCCATAAGATACCCTACCTAGTGCTAACTCTATTACCTAATTTTACATTAAGGAACAATTGCCTTAACTGACGATAGACCATGCGACCTTAACATGGATTCCGGTGGCTTGACACCCTACACCGAAAGAAGGCGGTCTACATGCCAAGGTAGTAGCAAAATATTATCATAACATTCAAGGTGGATCCACTAGCTTGTATTCCTATGAGGGCAGCATAGTTCAAAATCTACGAGAAGTGCTAGAGACCCTCTTTATTCATAATTACATTTTAAGATCCATCTGATGGCAAACATTGTGAACCAACCTTCCCATATTGGAAAGGGACACTTCTCATAACTAGGTCACTCGGTGGTAACCCGTTATATATTATTAGTCATTAACTCATTAGTTATTTCATGTGAATGTCCATTGATTTGAACACTTCATTTATGAGATTAACACACCATCATCATCATATCATAGTAAAGAATAAAAGTGATTCACAATCAACCTTATATCATCATACCTTAATAATAATCTCAAAATTCATATAGTCAAGACATTTTATATACATTCATCATTTCAGGACCTACCTAATCTAATAACATGCAATACTTCAATTTTACATCATCAAGAAATATAAGCCATCATAATTGAACTAACGATTCACGAGCACAATGTCTTACCAATTCAACTGCAAAACCCTTCTTCAAAATATTAGAGCCAAAAAAACCATATTAATCAAAAAGTATACACAATAACACCATATAATAGTAATCAACACAAGAACAAAGTCAATTGTATCATCACTAACCAACTCAACATCAATTCATAACCTAGAGTTAGGGAAATAGGGTCACTTCATGATATCTTCTATAGAAATAGGTCAGTTAAAGTGAATTATCATTATTAACCAATAATAAATAGTAATATATTATAAATATTAAAAGGAAACCCATGTTTTTTACTTTTTTAGGTATCAATTTGAAGGAGCCTCGTGGGGAAAAAGATCCTAAGAGTGAAGAGCTACCATTTAATATTGATGGAGAGAGTGTTGAAATCTTGTAACCGTAATGCTCTTGATCCTTAGTCTTCGGTGGTGTTCTTTGGGGAAATAGAAAGAAAGTAGAGGGAAGGTGGGGACATCAGAGTTTGGAAATGTGGAGTATTGTGCTAGTTTAATAAGGGTATGCCTTATATATTCACTATACTAACGTAATTAATTTTACCCTATCTCTACATTAAATAAATACCAACTAATTAAGTCGGTAACTATGAAAATATAACAATAAATAGACCCTCAAACGAGAATTTCGCGTCGACGGGGCATCGATAAAACGACGACACCTTACTGACAATCTATCACTTGATTAAGAGACATTGATTTCTTACAGTTTTGGCAAATGTCTATGTGTTGATAAATGGATCCATCGATGAGCGTTCATCAATCGTCAACTCATTAATTGGCTTCGTTGTTGTAGAGTGTCAGTTGAATGTTTTGGGGTCATATATAAGGGTCCTCTTCAAAGAAACCTAGGGTGGTCCTCGAGGAGTCGTACTGGGACGTTTCGACCGTATACACACTCTAACACATGCTTATCACCTTCCTACGAATTTTTTTAATTTTCGACTCTTAAAATCACATGATACATGCCACGGCACACTAGTGCACATTTCACAATTCATGAGATGTCATGGACTTTTCTTGACATTAAACTTTAACACTTCCTAATTGTTTCTAATTCAGTATTTTATGCCTATAAACAGTGTTACAAGTATTAGTTCATCATGTGAGGATCTAGATTATGTCTTGAACTTTCGGACTGTTACATTGTTCCTTTCATAAGAGCATTCATCCCCGAATAGCACAAAAATATTTTTGTAGGTAGAGGATGACTCAAGACTAGAAACCCTTCCAAAAAAACATAAATCATTATGAGACACAACCCATATGAGTAATTTACAACTCAAATCACTATTTACCATACAAAACAGAGCTTAAAATCACAACAAGAGGAATTGCCTTGTTAATATGAACATGAGCTCAACGTGATAATCATGTAACTTATGCCTACTTTCTCTCAAAACACAATACACATTGAACATTATTTCATGAAGAAAACAATACACATAACATAATAACTTCAAATTAACAATAAAGAGAATTTTCACATGAAAATCATTTTAACATGAACCTTTAACCATAAATATAAATATATTTTCAAAACAAGTAAATTTCAAAGTTATTCATTATTTTCAGTGTCAATACGAACAACTAACCTTAATTAGGAAAAAGATATGGATAACGGTATTTCATGTCGCTCTCGGCCTCCCATATGGCTCTCTCAACTAGATGGATTCTCCATAGAACCTTTAGGAGTCCTCCTCTTTGTTCCTCAACTTCTTAACTTGTGGATCTAATATGCACCAGAATATCTTCAGAGTGAAATTCTTAATCCACACCCAACACTTCATAAAAATAGTGCACATAGGATCACCAATACACTTCTTAAGCATGGATTAACCGAAGCCAGTTCACAAGGTAATTTTAATAGGTATGAAACCTTTCTGACCCTTTGCGAAACCTCATAGGGATCCATATATATCAGGGACTTATATTTGCCTTTTTGCCAAATCTAATCACCCCCTTCATGGGTGTAATTTTTAACTATACCTTATCACCTACTTTGAATTCAACGTCTTTTCTTCTAATGTCAGCAAATGATTTTCACCGACAATAGGCTATTTTCAACCTATACCTTTTGAACAGAACTTTCTCAAAGGCTTCGTAGATTATTTTGGGACCAATGAGTGAAGACTAACAATCCTCAAACCACCTAACCGGACATTTACATTGCCTACCATAGAGTGCTTCAAAAGGTTCCATGGAATTGCTTGAATGGTAGCTATTATTATATGAGAACTCAATTAACGATAAATGATTGTACAATATTCTTTTGAAATATATGACACAAGCTCTTAACATGTCTTCTAAAGTTTGAATAGTGTGCTCCTCTTGACCATATATTTGGGGATAAAAAGTTGTGCTAAGCGTCAATTCAGTAGTAAAGACCTCAAAAATTTAGAAGAGAATTGACCACCTCTATTCTATTTGATGAACCAAAGGATCCCATGAAGACTCATAATCTAATCAATGTATATTCTTGCATAATCCTCAGCCGAATATGTACACTTTACGGGAATAAAGTTAGTGGATTTTTTCAATGTATCCACTATAACTAAAATTCAGTCATTGTGCCTCTGGGTTTGAGGCAACACAACAATGAAGTCCATATTTATTTCTTCCCACTTCCATGTAGGAACACTTGTTTCTTGAATTAGACCACTAGACTTTAATTTCTCGGCTTCAACTTGTGGGCAATTGGGACAATTGGACACAAACTCCTGTGCGTCTCTTTTCAAGCAATGGCACCAATATACCTCCCTAAGGTCACAATTCATATTGGTGGCACCCGGATAAATAGAATATCGGGAACCATAGGCTTATTAAAAATCTTTCCCCTTCTAAAAAAATGTGCTACTTAAGGGAAAGTGGTGGTTTGGGACACTATCTACTCATTGCACTTAATAGGCATTTTGAAAGGAAAGACTTTCGTTATTTGTTGGGTATCCTTCTACTGTATTGCCATCGAGTGAGTTCTTGTTATCCCGAGGTGTGTATGCCAAAAGGAAGGTATTTTTGAGGGTCGATTTGGTGAGTATTAAAGGAGGTATATGTGTACTTCCTTCATGGCATACCTTAGTAAATCTTAGGATTACCTTTGCAGAGAAACTCCTACTGAAATGATTCTATTGGTCATTAACAATGCATTGGATGTTTCACCATGTTGGAGTCTAAATAGTTTACTGTAATTGTAAATGACCTTACTGTGAGTTTCTGGAAGTTACTTTAATGCCTCTTTTTGGTTAAATTATGTGATTTCCTCTAAGTGTTAAATGATGATTCTCATGTTGATTTGCTTCTAAATTAATGATTGTTCTTCTTAATTGGTCATGAAATGTTATTTCACTAAAATTTCCCTTTTTGCATGTTTTTGCTTATGCCATACTTAGTACATTATCCATACTACCCCAAACTTTCCTATACCTTATAAGTATAGGTTGAAGACATTTTGGAAGGTTCGTAGGAGATTCTTGGGAAATTCACACTCTGAAGAATTGGTATGTCCTCATATATTCGTGAACATAGTCTATCGTTTCATAGCTTTAATATTAAGACTCAATATGTAATTGATGAAATATTTTCTTTTTATTAAATTGTTCATTAAATGTTTAAAATTGCACTACTTTTCATGTATTTGGTAATGAACGATAGTTAAGGGATTGTACAAGACCCCAAAGGGTAAACTACACCCGGACACAAAACGAGCGTTCTCCCTAACTTCTAGGGGGTGCTTTCGAGTCGTGACAGACTTTGTGTCATAGCATATGATTTTAGGATATATTTTAAGGTCTAAAAGGATCACAAGCCATGTCTAGTAGTATATTTTTCATTTTGTGAGTCGCGACACATCCATGTACAAGATGCCATAGGACGATAGAGTTTCACATTCTTCATTACTCTTGAATTGTGGCATTGAACTTAAATCCATAAGGCCTCTCTCTGTTATGTTCCCATGTCCGGTGGTCTTCTAGGTGTTATAGCTTAGAAGGGGAGATGTTTCTATGTTTGAGGGAAAGAAAAGGTGAGTGTTAATGTTATGATGGTTTTGTGGCTAAAAGAGTATATGTGAAGGTATGTTTTCAAATTTTGGATGTGATGTCATTTATGGCTAGGTATAAATTATGAGGTTGGGAGTGTTGTAATGAGAAACTATATGGTGATGTAGTTCAGATCATAGTAGAAGTTAAAAGAATAAAAAAAGTGCTTTTGAGAATAAATGAGTTATCTTATGATAATGTTCAATGATGGTAGATATGCTTTAAGGTGTAAATTTGAAGAAATGTTGAGAGAATGTGGATATTTATTAGAAGTTTAAGGCAACTCTCTTGTGTGACTAATGTTTCATAGTTGTTCTTGTGATTGGTGGATGTGTGGTATAGGCTTACACTAAGATGGAAATGTGGTATTAATATTTAGTGAGTATGTTCTGTTCAAGGAAATTGAGTTAAGTGATGCCTATGAGTTTGAGTGAATTGATGTTTAAGAGAGTTTGTTTAGGCTTGAATACTAATAGAGAAGTTTTATGCTTAACTTGTAAAATTGATGTTTAATCCTTATGTGCATGAGTTGAGGGTAGTGTGATTTCTTACCTTGTGAAAGGAATAATGGTGCTTTGAAGAAGGCCTTGAGGATGGATTTACTCTAAGTGGGGGAGTTTAAGTTGAGTAAAATTGCATGTAATGTACATAGTGCAAGAGAATTCTCAAGTGTCACTAAGTGGTAGTGGTAGTATGGGATTCTACTCTCACATTATACTTACTGAAAATTTTCAAGTATCGTTGGAATAAGTTAGTGTGGTCTTGTCCCTCATATTATCATGCCATCTTAATAATGTTGCTTGGAAGGTGCATTATGAATTTTTAAGCATGTTATATTGTGATGATTTGAATTCACTGTAATGAAGTTCAAATTTTGAGAAAAAAGCATTTTTCATGAATTATGGTTCCAAAGTGTTGTAACATGAGTTTATGTGACTTTATAATTCATATGATCATGTCATCTTAATGAATTGCTCAAAGAATGGAATTTATAATTTTTAACCATGCTTTGCATTGACATAGTGAATGTTCACTATAATAATTTTGCAATTTTAGAAAAAAATGTTTTTTCTTGATCGAAGTATCAATGTATATAAAAGTGTTGTATATGAGCATGTTTAATTTTGGAGAAGGTAGTTCCTCCATAAAAGAAGGTTAAGAATGAGTTTTGCTCAAAGTGTTTGTATTGCAAGTGTGAAAAGTTTGTCCTTGCTAGTTGGTGGTTTGATTTTGAGTGTTTTGATCATTATTATAATGTTTTATGTCATTCTAATTGAGTCCTTGTTGATATTGAAGATTTACTTTCATTCAAGGAATAATGTTATTCTATGTGGGGGAGATTGTAATGCCCCAAAACCAACTAAGGTGAACTAGAACCTCATGAGTGTTTTTGAAGCATGTGATATTGTGATGTTTTCAATTCACTGTAATGAAGTTCAAATTTTGAGAAAAATGCATTTTTCATGAATTATGTTTCCAAAGTGTTGTAAAATGAGTTTATGTGACTTTATAGTTCATATGATCGTCATCTTACTGATTTGCTTAAAGAATAGAATTTTGATTTTTTTACCATGCTTGTCATTGACACATTGAATGTTCATTATAATGATTTTGCATTTTGAGAAAAAAATGTTTCTTCTTGATCGAAGTTTCAGTGTTTTCAAAATTGTTGTATATGAGCATGTTTAATTTTGGAGAAGGTAGTTCCTCCATAGAAGAAGGTTAAGAATGAGTTTTGCTCAAAGTGTTTGTATTGCAAGTGTTTGAAAGTGTGAAATGATGCTCCTTGAAAGTAGGTGGTTTGATTTTGAGTTTTTTTAACATTATTATAATGTTTTATGTGATTGTAAGTGAGTCCTTGTTGATATGGAAGATTTACTTTCATTTAAGGACTAACGTTATTCTAGGTGGGGGTGATTGTAATGCCCAAAAATGAACTAAGGTGAACTAGAACCTCATGAGTGTTTCTTGAGTTAATTTGAAGTTAAAATGAGTTACTTTAGTGTTCTGAGGCAGTGTGTAAATCTTGGTTAAGTTTTGAGGTCAAACGTCCAAGAACGTCCATGACGTTCAGAATGTGTTTCTTAGATACACTTGTGTGACTTGAGGTATTTGAGTGAGTTTTACGTGTTCTTCTTCCTTGAAACTGATAAGGGATGTTACTAAGACATAAATGAATTAGTTTACTGGTTTAATGTCCAGGCATGACCCCATATAGGACCCACAAGGGGGTCTAGATTAAGGCCAAAGACTTTGGCAAAACATCCAAGAAAACTACCTAATCGACAAGGCAGCCTACTAGGCGTCGTTCGATCGATGCCCCATCGACTATGGCACATTGTTTCGCACAATGAGGGAAGCCCAGACCTTCACATAAAACCAGTCTCTTATGCCATTGACGCCTAATAGCACGTCCCATCGACTCATCGACGCCCGGTAGCTTTGTTGGTCGATTGGCCACTTCTGAAAACTGTTGAAGTTTTTACCAACTTGGAGTGTTTTATGGAAATTCACCCCAAGTATTTTATAACCCTAGGTAAATATTTTTAGTGTGTTTAAGTTATAATAATTATGTTTGAAACCCTAGACGTAGACAAGACCCCTCACTTCAAATATTCACACTTTTTCTCTAAAGAAAACTCTCCCAAAGTAATCATTGGAGCTAACACTCGAGGAGGGTAAGAAGGGGATATCTTGGACGTTTTATTCATTAAAATTAGTGGGTTTCCTTCTCTTTGAAATATGGTATCCATCCTTGAACTCTCTTCAATTCAAGGTGTCCCTTCTAATGAATTTTCAAAATGGGTTATAAACACTAGTTTCTTCTATCTCCAACTTTAAATATGGGTGTTGAATGAATACGTTTATAATGAAATAATAATGGATTTCTAATGTTTTTTGAAAATTTAAAACTTAAAACCTCAATAAAAGCATGTTAAAGATTTATATCTAATATTGGCTTAAGAAATAAGTTCAATGAGCATGAATTGGTAGTCATTGAGCTTTGGTTTCTTATGGTTTTTATATAGTAAAATATAATAAGTGATGAAAGTTTCGATTTGAGGGTATGTTGGTTATGTTGTTTAGTTTCAAACTCAAAATTCTCTTGAGTGGTATGGTCCACCTTCTTGGTGGCGGTGCTTATTGTAATTGATTGAATGTGAAGTTACTTGTTTATTGTTAATGAGTCCATAAAGGCTTTTTATGTGAAGTAAGATGAAAGTGATGCTATTCTTGTTAAATGTGCCTTATGAACCTACTACGTGAAATAGGCTACAGTGAATGCTTAAATGAAGTTATTCTTGTTAAGTGTTTTATGAAGCTTGTTATGAGAAGTATGTTGAGGATTATGTCTAACATGACTTATATGATTATGTGAAGCTTGTAGAGTGTGAGAATTTATTAATGAAGGTCTACAGAATGTGTAGAAGTTGATAAGAATGAAATGAAGCTTGTGTGCATGGTGCGCTCACATGTTCACACACACTCACACTTGAATGAATGAATGAAGCAAAGTTAAGTACTAAAGGGGAGTCTTGGGGTGAACACTCTTTGTGAGTTGAGATGAAGTGTTTAGTAGCAACCCCACTACATCCCATGAGCTTTCTAATCTAGGTTAGAGGATGAATTCCCTTCGTGAGTTTAGATGTGGTGTTCACTAGTTATCCTTAACATATAGTTTATAATGTTGTAAATCGGTTGAAATTTATGCCTACTACCGATAGGATATGAAGGAGAGGTGGATTACACTTCGTGAGTAAAGTTGTTGTATTCCAATGTACCTCTTTATATGAGGACTCCTCGTTAGTAGAGTATGAGTTACTTAGTAGCAATTTCCTTATCCCTTAACTATGAGCCCACATAGGGGTAGCTATATTGAAAGATATGTAAAATCTAAAAAGAATGACTTCATTCTAGGAAAGTGAGGATCCCTCATCCGGTAAGGGTTAATATTAGAGTTCCATGTCTAGATCTGATGGTCTATGTAAGTTAATCTATCTCCCACAAAAGTAATGAAAGTACTATGTCTCCTCAAAGAACGTACTAGTTAAGGTAGGTAGTGGTATGGGACTCTATTTATCCATTGCGCTAAGTAGGACCTTCCGAAATAGTAGTCCGAGTGAGGCTTATGTGAATTGATTGACTAAGTCTTCTAAAAGAACGTTCTACTTAGGGTTGGTGGTGGTATGAGATGCTATCTACTCATTGTATTAGGTAGGACATTAAAAAAGGGAAGACTTTAGTGCCAAACCTTCTAAAAGAATGTTCAACTTAGGTTAGGTAGTAATATGTGTGTACTTCTTTCATATCTTACCTTAGTGAATCTTAGGATGACCTTTGAAGGGAAACTCCTATTGAAATGATGCTTATTCCTCATTGGCAATACTTTGGAAGTTTCACCATGTTAGAGTCTTAATAGTTCACTATAATTGTCAAGATGAGCTTACTATGCATATTTGGAAGTTACTGTAAATGCTTCTTATTGGTTAAAATTATGTGAGTTCTCCTCTAAGTGTTAAATGATGGTTCTCATGTTGACTTGCTTCTAAACTTATGAATTTTTTTATTTAATTTGGCATAAAATTTTATTTTACAAAAATTTCCCGTTTCACATATATTTACATATTCCATATTTAGTACATTATTTATATTAACACCATACTTTTCTATACTTTTTAAGTATAGGTTGAAGAAATTTTTTAAGATTTGAAGGAAAAGCTTGAGATGTTCATTCTCTCAAGAATTGGTATGTAGTCATATGTTCGAGTACATAGTCTATCGTTTAATACCTTTATTATTAAGACTTAATATGTTTTTGATTTGAATGTAAAGAACTGTGTCCTACCATATTGTATGTAGTGTCTTAAGATTGGATTTTGACGCTGAAATGTCTTAAGTAATTATCGAAGATTTCTTTTTTATTGTATTATTCGTAAAAAGTTTTACTTCTTTATTACTTTTCACTTCTTATATAATGAACGATAGTTAAGGGCTTGTACAAGACACTAAAGGGTCATGTACGGACGGTCATAAAATGATGGTTCTCCTTAACTTCTAGGGGGTGCATTTCGGTCGTTACAACTAATCTTCGCCAAGGAGGAAGGAGTGTCAATGAGTACTCATTGGAATTCATTAAGTTTTCCAAATATTCTACTTCTTTGGTTTCCGATCTTAGAGACTAAAGGAACCCTTTTGTGACGGGGGTGTTGGAAGACTTGCAAGAGGAGTTCCATTAGGCTATGCTACATTACAATTAATCATTTCCCATGTTATGGTGCATGCAAAAAGGGTTGAGGAGGCAAGTCCTATGTGAAAGAGTACAGATACTAAGAGGGCAAGGTTATATGATGGTGGTTCTTCGAAGAATAGGCTTGAAATATAAGACAAGCCTAGATTTAAGAAGAGGGTTTCTAATCAATTCCCATCCAATTTCCCAATATCTAGTGGTGATAGAGTGTCTAACCCTGTATTCAAGAAGGGAAAAGGTACTAATTAATAAATTGGATAACCAACTTGTAGAAAGTGTGGTAAAAAGAACTAATGTGATTGCCTTAAGGGGGGAGATAATTGTTTTAGTTGTGAAAAGAATTGTCACAAGATGAGAGATTGTTTAAACTTCAAGAGTCAAGACAAGGGTAGTTGTCATGCACAATCAAGTGTCTGTAGTGATGCTCCAAAGAATGACCGCATCTACGATCTCCACTATAAGCGCGAGCAAGAGAATTTTCCTGACGTGGTGACCGATACGTTAAAAGTCTTCTCTATTGATGTAAATGCCTTACTTGATCCCCGCGCTACTTTATCATTTTTTACACCTCAAGTAGCTAAGAAGTTTGATATTTTACTTGATATTTTACGTGAACATTTGGTAGTGTCTACACTAGTGGGTGAGTCGGTATTTGTAAAAAAGGTTTATAGTAATTGTCCAATAATGTTGCCCAATATAGTTTGTTATGTTGATCTAGTAGAACTCGATATGCTTGATTTTGATATTTTAATTTTTATGGATTGGTTGCATGCATGTTTTGCCTCCTATGATTGTAGGAAAACAGTGGTGAGGTTTAACTTTCCAAATAAAACCATTATAGAGTGGAATGGGGGAAATTCTATTCCAAGAGGTGGTAATATTTCTTGTCCAAAGTGTATAGATTATTCCTAGTCCAATCTCTCTATTGGGTGTTTTGGTGTAAAGGACAACTTCTCTTTTGCAGAAGTTGCGGTTCAAATCCGAGATAGGCAAGTCAAGAAGTTGAGGAATAAAGAAGTTGTTTTCGTAAAGGTGTTATGGAAGAATTATCTAGTTGAGGGTTAGCATGGGAGGCTGAGGCCGACATGAAGTCTCGTTACCCTCATGTTTTTGAGAATTAAGGTTAGTATTTCTTTTTAATAATATAAATATGACTAGAAGTTAAGGTTTCTTGATTTTTTGGTGAAGTTTTGCAAAGTATGCAATTTTGAAGCTTTACAGTGAAGTTACTGTAATATTGTATTTGAAAAAATCAAATTTTGCTTTTTGCTTGTTGTGAGTTATATTGTGCATTTTGAAATAGTGATTATTTATGAAATGATATGTAGCATGTTGTTAAGTTGACTTTGCGCCAATTGAGTCATGAAATGTATGTTGAGCTCATAGGTGTTGTAAGAAGGAAATACCTCACGATGAAGTGATTTGAACCTTATGCATAGTTATATGAGTTTTTAAATTATCTCATTTAAATGACATTTTTTATGATAATTTGATATAGATTATTGGTTGTACTGCTAGTCTTGAGTCTATTCCTTTCCTTCAAAAGTGTTTTTGTCTCATTTGGGGACGAATGTTCCTAAGCGGGGGATAATGTATCACCTTGAAAATCCAAGACGTGTCGTAAATCCTAACGTATGTGTCACAAGGTCTAAGTACTGTTTAAAGTCTATTCTAATTAATATAAGTAATTTAGGAAGTTTAAGAACAAAAACGTCCAAGAACATCCATGAGGTTTGGGATGTTGGTTTGAAGGGGTGTTAGCGTGCTTTAGAATATTGTTCAAATTTTTAGGAGTCACCTTTTTTCAAAAATTTGTTGAAGAGTAGCTACTAGGTGGTTGGTTTTTTCATGGTCGAAATATTTGAATACGACTCCCCAAGGACCGTCTAAGGACCCTTCAAGAGGACTCAAGCGTTTGAAGCAACACTGCCTGGCGGTCTGCATCAACGATGCAATAGACGGGCCATGTTTGGACAAACGGGAAATAGATGCCACCGTTGTCCCATATTTATCAATTAAGGGGAAGACTTTTACCTGCACCATCTCTGAACTCATTAACGGAGTGCAGGAGGAGAGGGAAAAAGTCCGTCGACTACAAGACGACCCGTCCTTCGGGGTCTCATCTCTGAGGGTCGAGTTTTCTTCCTACCTTAAGTTTGTCTCATATAATTAGGTGGGGGGTTAAGTGGACAAATTAGGGGTTAATTGAGTCTATTTAAGTTTATTTAAGAACATATATAAATACTCCAGACCCTTATTAATCTAAGACAATTCTTAAATATAAAATCTCTTTCTTCTCTATTGTTTCTCTCTCTACCTGAACTCACAATTGAAGATTAAGTAGGATAAGGCGTTGAGTTTTTTATGATTTATTTAGGTTATATTTAATAAATGAACATTAATTTCAACTTCATTATGGTAATTGTTTGTGGGTTGGTCTAAATGGAAGAATATGATCCTCGATCCCTTACACTAGCGTATGATATTGATCTATATTATATTGTTATCATTCAATTGATTTAGTTGTTGATTAGATTACTCCTATGATGTTGTAATGATTAAATTTATATGAATTATAGGCCTATCATTCTAGTTCTTAAGTTGTGATCTAGTGTTAAATTGTGTTATAGAGATGCAATTGGCTTTGTTATCTTATTTATTATCCTTGTGTGATGAAGTTAATCCCCAAATTGGGTTGAGTTATGGGTTGATCGTAAGACTTTGATTATAGACTATGACAAAGACTTTCTAAGTCTCATAATCTCTATCATTTATTTCAATTGTGAGAAATTGTTGTTAAGTCATGATGTTATGTTGGAGTATGCCTTATATTAGGATTATAGGGTGGTATAATGTTGAATTGAAATGTCTTGAATATGTTGTGCGGTGGTAAGTTGTATGTGATATAAGGATGGTGAAAACTATTAATCTGCCATTATATGCTACGAAATGCTAATGTGTTAACCTCACATATGTGAATTGCGATGAAAGGACTTATACTGAAGAAATTCTTATTGGCTATTGATGATGATTATTATACAAGGGGAACACCCTATGACCTAAACTAAGTTATGTTTCATTATTAATGGTTAAAATAAATTTAAAAAATAACCCTAGCTTAGCACCGAGTGAACTAGATTGAGGAGTGCCCCTTCCCATACAAGGAAGGTAGGAACACTACATTACCCTTGAGATTAGAGACTATAATACGTGGCGCATAAAGAGGGTCCCAACTATATCTTATGGTTATTGAACTATGTTTCCCCCATTGGAATACTAGATAGTGTATCCACGTAGTAGCTTTGTTTCATGTTTAGGTACTACCTTGGTAAGTAGTCCGCCTTCTTTCGGTGTAGGGTTATGACATCAGATTCAACACTAGCTCACGTTGTCTATGTCGGTTAGGGAAAGATGTTTCAAATAGGTAAAACAAATTTTCAATGGACTTTAACTCTAACATGGATAACATACGAGTTCTAGCTTAGTCTAGGTAGGGGTATGGGACTCTACCTAAACATTGCACAAGTTAGATTTGAGGGGAGTCAAAGAAGGAGGTTCATATATATGTTTATGTTATGAAAATATATGATGTATATATGATGACCATGGCACATTGCTGACACTATATGTTGATTAGTTCATTTATGAGTATGCCTTGGGTGATAATGTTAATATATGCTAAAAGGTAGACCTAAATTCTATGTTATGTAAAGTCGGACATTGGTTATGGTTTCTTGTTGAGGATACTTGATTGAGTAAGGTTATGCGGCTTTGCTTGGTTATTGCACTTATATACTTGATAAGGATTCGTAAGTAGTTTTCTTTGTTATTATTATCTGATTTAATTTTATTCATTCTTGAAATATTATTCCTTTATGATAGGGTTGTAGTAAATCATGGTTTGAAGTATGTTTTGATAAGTATAACTTGGTGAGATAGTAAGCATGTTGGGTTTGTTGATATCACTTGTGTTGCTTTGCACTAGGTTCTTGAAGGGGTAAAATAATATGATTTGACTAAAAGTCCCTTTTTAGCATGATCGACTTGTATATATGCGTAAGGTACAATACTTAGTACATATGAAGTACTAACCCCACTTTTTTCCCTTTTCCTCAAACATTTTATGTTCCGGTCGTTCAAATGCATGGAAGGCGACATTATTGATGGACTTGATTCTTCATTTCATCGAATTCACGTAGGACCTAAACTTCCAAAGTCAATGCCACCATCTAGCTTATGTATTTGTTATGAGCTTAAAGACTCTTTAATTTCTTTCCTTTTCAATTGAGTACTATACTTTTGTATGACTTATATGTGGTATTGTTTGATTGATGTAAGGGCTATGTCTATATTGTGATAATGTTTTTGATTGTTTGAGATGAGACAATCTTTGAGACTAATTTCTATCTTATATATGTATATGTGCGATAAAAAGGGAGGGCTATGTAACCTTCTCATACGAAGGGTCTATGTATATTCAATATGAATATATATTGAGTGTATCTAGAGGTCTATGTAAACCTCAAAGTAGTGTTAGTGAAACATTTAAATTTTTCCACATTGTTCAACCTATATATGTAATTACATGATACTAAGAGATCAGTATAAATCCTTGAAAAGGATAATGACGCCTTTTACGTCTAGGGGGTAAACCAGATGTGACATATATGTTGCCTTACAATCTGCCCATATCTTGCCAACTTTCTTCAATTGTCTATTTCATCATATATGTCATCTTTTCACATGTTTATCTGTTCCATTTATTTGTTATTACTCTCATTGTGTTTGACTATAATGTTACCTCACAAGACTCTTACTTGCTCTATTGTGCAATTTATACATTCTTGCTTGGAATATATATTTGTCCTTAAGTTGAATGTACCCACGTTTTCCCTTGGTTAAAAATTCAACTATACCTTCTATTTGATATTATTTAGTGAGTATTCGGCTACCATGGATAGTTCAAATCTCTTGGCTGAAGGTTAAATTGCTTCACTTGATATGTACTTTTGTTTGAGATGTCAATGTGTTTGATAATTCATATAAGCTCCTAAATATTACACGTTTATGTCACATTTGTTCCGTGACATTATTATTATTACGAGTCAATATTAATCTGTCTTCTAATACCGTTTCATAGTTTCAAATTTAAATAATGAATATGACCACAAAAACAACAATCCTAAAATAGTTAATATCAACAAAAGAATCTTAAAACAATTATGAAAATCAAAACAACCGTCACAAATATAAAATAATCTATGTGGATCCATATGTATAATAATGAGTGGCAGCCAGGTGTAAATGCAAAGCATGGGTCTATCCGGATTGTCATAAAAGGGTGACATCATAGGGGTGAAAGCGTAGCGCTGGTTGATCCCTATTTGTAAGAAAGGCCGAAGCTCAAGGGTGAAAGTCTAGCATGGACGGATTCCAATTTGTGTAATTATGAATGCATCACATCATGGGTTTATATTTCTGGCTTTGGTAATCCATTTCTACCAGTTACTTGTTAGTCTTTTTTGTATCATATATCTTATAAATATTATAACGTACTAAAACATAAACAAACGAATGTAACATACATAATTCCACAAGTATAAGCAAAGGCGGTCTCAAATTCTTATCTATTTGTATGTGGTTTCACTTGAGCTCTCATTTAGATATGGTTGTATTACGCCTTACATATTTAGTACACTCTTTCGTATTTACATCCCTTGTAGGGGATGCTGCATTTCATGGTGCAAGTATAGGTAACAAACTAGAAGATCTCCACTATAGAATGCACATCATACTCAGCCGTTATTGGTAGGCTCTAGGTTTATGTAGAGCTTTGCCGAGTCATTACGATGTATATTCTCATAGTAGTACCATCATCGATTCAAATAAAGTCTTTGTCGACATTGTAAAGTTATCATCTATGTTCATGGTTTCACTTGTCACATGTATTGGTTCAGCTAGTCAATATGTTTTGTATATGAAGGTGCACATCAGTAAGTCTATATGAATCGCACTTTACATGGTCATCGTAGGTCACTTGTAAAACATGTGCTAATATTGAACTTGTTTGCCTCTTCTAGGGTTTTTGTGTGCCATTACTGAAGACCTATCCATAAAATTTTTATAGAAAACTTGGAGAATTTACCTTCTTTCTTGGAGATTTAAGGTTTTTCAATTGAGGATTTGTGTACAGATAGAATTTTTAGAGAAAAGTGAGAGCAATTGGGTTTTTTATTTGCCGATTTTTTTTGTATGGGAATGGGTGTAAGATGACATGAAAATCGTTTATATTGAATCCCCAGAGTAGCCAAAAAACCTCTACACTAGTTGGACATTTTTAATTAAGTCGTACTTGACTTTTAAACGACAACCAAATTCGAGAAATGGTTGCGCGTCGCGGAGGAACTTCCCAATCTTATTTCTGAATGTTACATTGAAATAGAAAGGCAATTAAATATCCCGTGACAGAGGAAGCTTTTTGCCTTTCATTTATTGTCGCGCGACGCATGGGCACGTTGTAAAAGGGTTTTGCCTGCACGCTTCCTTGGCAGCATCTTGTCCAATGCTCAGGTCATATTAAAGGACCCTTTGGTTTATCCTTGGTTATTTGTACCAAAAAGTTTTGACCATAAAATTGATTATTAAAACACTAGGGTTACCTCCACTTATTTTAGACTCCAAAAAATACATAAAAGCACATACAACCTACAAGGACACACTAGCACACAAAAGACTTGTTTCATGATGTCTTGGTCGTTCCTTGATGTTGGACATCCAAACACTTTAAAAACACTTCAAAAGTTATTTTTCATTATTTTATCAATTCATTAACTCAAGAAACACATGTGAAGCTCTAATTTATCATAGCTTATTCTTTAGTTTCCATTTTCAAAGACATTTTAATAGAATTAAGTTTTATTTAAATTGATATAACTGTTGTGACCCTATGATATTCTATCTGTCTATGATGGACATGATGAGACATAGCTCTTCCTTATGATTATATAAAAGAGTTTACTATTATAATAAAAAAATTTAATCCCGCACTACTTTTCATATATTTATATGCGATGAAAGATGTCTAAGGCCATGTACATGACCTCTGAGAGGTAGAGTACACCGTGTGGAGACTTAACAGTGGAGTAACATCTGGGGTGCAATTTTGGTCGTTACACGTTGAATACACTCTCCTGTTCAAAAACATGAGATTTTTTTAAAATATAAGATCTATCATGTAAAATAAAGAATTGAAACTTATCTTTCTTTACATTAACTCTTCTTAAACTGATAAGTTTAAAATTATTTTTATACAAATTTCTCAATATTTAACAAATTTTAGATATAAAAACTAATAAAAATTAAGATTACATCATAAACATATCACAATCGGGGCACACCCCCTACACGTAATCTGCATCGTCGTCCTCTGAGAGGACAATGACTAGAGTCTTAGCATTCCTCATAACATATCATCACTCAGAATGCGGAAAAATTAACATTTTCTACATATTGAGGTATACATAGACCTCTCACATATTACACTTAGACTCCTCGAGTAGGAAATATACTTAAGCTTCTCGTTATGAAAATCAAACCAACATTTAATAATTTAATCTAATAATACCATGTAACTTTAAATCATCTAAAATTAACTAGAACATTTGTGCACATCCCTCATAAAAATCTATATTTTCCACACAGGGCTTATAAATAAATCCTCAACAATATGAAAGAAAGAATATCTTAAGACTATAGCAAATGCGACTAGGCTAGATAGAATGCCTCATTCTCAAAAATTGATCACTCACCAATCAACTTAAGAAAGATTTATAAGTATTCTTCCATTTTATCTTGATACCTCAACGTCCCGAATAAGCAGTGTTTGGGAAAAGGGAAAGAATATGGGTTAGTTCAACCACATGTACAAATTATGGAAACATATGCTTATAAAACATTGAAATCATGCTCAAAGGGATATTTATTCAAAACCATTTTATGTCACTTTTTAAAGACTTTATGCACAACCAAGAACACATATAATTCAACAGGCACAACATTTCATATGAAAATTTTATATCCAAAATCAAGACCAACATTACCACAAACTATAGTCAACATGGATAATGAATAACATAACTTTGAACTCATATAGGCATGAAAAAATCGAACATAAAATTATTATAACAATTCATGTACAAGAGTTCATAATCATCTCAACATAAAACTCTTACTCACAATTCCTTCCTAATACTACGAGTGCAATGCTGATGTGAAGTCCCATAACCTCACATAATAAATTAATCCACGTAAAGGACCATAGGCAATGTCAACATTTCATATACCTTGATATCATGAATGTTTTTCATCATGAATACATTTATTTAGACCTATAGCATCTACATTAATAAAACTAACATCATATAGTATCATGAGCATGCAGAGTCATCATATACATATCATTCATATAATAAATACAAAAGAACAACCTCCTACGACTTCCTTTGTAATCAACTTCTACCATATATAAGTAGATTATCATACTGCTACCTACATTAAGTAGAACCCCTTAATTTACCCTAGTTAAAGTTCACTTTATTACTTCGTTTTACATTCAGGAAAATCACCTTAACTGACCGTAGACCATGTGAGCTATGTATGAAATCCGGTGGCTTGAAATCGTACACAGAAAGAATATGGCCTCTTTTCCAAGGTAGTAACATAACATTAACATAGACTTCTAGGTTGATTAACTAGCTAGTATTCCTATGGTGGCAACATAGATCAAAAACAAGTAGACATGTTAGAGACCCACTTTATGAATAATTGCATTGTAATCACCATATCATCTCATAACCATTAAACTAGCTGCTAAACTAATGTTCCTTCTAGAAAATTCATTATGTAATTCTGAATCATCAGAACTTACTAAAGGCCATAGGAGACTAACCCCGTGTATACTAAGAGCCATTAACTCATTAGGTATTTCATTGGAATGTCCTTTCATTACTACCCTTTTATTTGTTACATTAACACATCATCATCATTATATCGTAGGAAGGTATAAAAGTGATTCACAACCAACAAAATATTATCATACCTTAAGCATAATCTCAAATTTATATTCTCAAGAAATTTTAATTCCATTAATCACTTGAAAACGTAATTAATCTAATTACATGCAATACTTAAGTTGAACATCATCATCAATTATAAGACATCAAAATTGAAGTAACGATTCAAGACACAAAGACTTACCGAATTACCTTCAAAGGCCTTATTCAAGATCTTACCACCAAAAAACCGTATTAATCCTTCAATATACTCAATAACACCATATTATAGTAATCAGCACAAGAACAAAGTTTATTGTACCGTCAATGAGTTCAACAATAATTCATAGCCTAGGGTTAGGAAAATATGGTTACTACATGAGTTCTTCTATTGAAATAGGTCAATTATAAAGAATTATTATAATAACCGATAATAAATCCTAATCTATCAATAATAATCAAAGGAAAAAAATACAAATTTAATATGAAGGATCAATTTCGGAATAAGCAGGTAACTCATTTTTTGGACATTTGTTGTAATCAATTTGAAGGAGCCTCTTGAGGAAAGTGATCCCATGAATGAATAGATTCAATACCTTACCAATTATTGAATATAGATGGAGATAAATTTTAATAATTTCAATACTGCCCTTGAACCTTATTCTTCAATGGTGTGCTTTGGGGAATTTGAATAAAAGTACAGAGAAGGTGGAGAGATTTGAGTTTGAGAATTGTGGGGTGTTCGGTATGTTTAATGAGGGTTATGTCATATATAATTACTTAACTAGCATAATTAACCTTACCATAACTCCTAATTAATTAAATTACCAAGTAACTAATTATGTCACTAGCTAAGAAAACTTAACAGTGAACAGACCCTTATACAAAGATTGCTTGCCGACGGGGGTCGATCAAACGACGGAACCGTACTTTCAAGCCATCATTTAATTAAGAGATTCTGATTTCTTGATGCTTTTTAAAATTCCTCAGTGTTTACCAGTGGAACCATCAATGGATCATTGATGAATAGACGTCGTGTCTATTGTCTTTGTGGTTGCACAATGTAAAGTTGACATTTTTGTGGACATATTGAAGGGTCTTCTCCAAGGATCCCTAGGATTGTCCTTGTGGAGTTGAACACAAATATTAGGAACCTAAACACACCCTAACAAATGTTTAACACATTCCTAAAAAAATTCATTAATTTTCGACTCATAAAATCCCATGAAACATACCAAGGCGTGCTAGTGCACATTTCACAATTCATCGGACAACATGGACGTTTCTTGTTGTTTTGAATCTTACACTTTATAAATTTTTCAAATGCATTATTTTATGCCTAAGAAAAGTGTTTCATTTATCATTTCATCATTAGAAGCTCGAGATTAGGTCTTGGATTTCTGGATTGTTACATTACCCCCCCCCCCAAAAAAAAAGATTCATCCCCGAATGACACAAAAAGATTTTCTTAGAGAGAGGATAACTCAAGACTAGCAGACCAATAAACAAAAACATAAATAATTATGAGAAACATCCCATATGACTAATTCATAACTAAAATCACAATTTACCACATAAAAGAGCTCGATATGACAACATGAAAAACTACCTTACCAATATCAACATGATAAACAAATAACTTATGCAAACTTTTTTGCAAAACACATTACACGCTCAGTACTATTTCATGGAGGCAACAATACGTAACACAATTAAGTGCAAATTAAGCAAAAAGAACATTTTTACATGAAAATCATTTTAACATGAACCTTTTACCATAAATATGCATATTTTTGCAAAACAAGTCATATTAAAATTTATTCATTATTTTCATTATGAATAGGAACAACTAACCATAACTATGAAAAAGATGAGGATGATTGGAATTAATGTAATCCTCGGACTCCCATGTTGTTCCCTAAACAAGATAGTTTCTCTATAGAATCTTTACGGAGGAAACCTCTTTGTTTCTCAACTTGTTAAATTGGGGATCTAGAACATCCATCAGAACCTCTTCATAGGAATGTTCCCCATCAAAACCTATAACTTTAATACCATGAATGGACGTAAGATCCCCAATACACTTCTTAAGCATAGATGAAACGGAGCTAGTTTACTAGGTAACTCAAACTCGTATCAAACCTTTCCAACCCTTTGCAAAACCTCATACAGACCCACATACCGGTGACTTAGCTCCCCTTTTTGGAAAATCTTATAACCCCTTTCATAGGTGAAATTATTAAATACACCTTATCACTTGCTTTGTATTTAGGGTCTCTTCTTCTATTGTCGGCATATGATTTTTGGATTAAAGATTTTAAACCCTCACAATAAGGTAAAAAAATCAGTTATAGATTTTTTTTAACAAGATTTAAAACACAAAATTATACGAAATGCTTCAAACAATATATGTTATGACCTGTAGGAATCGAGTTACCCCCTTTTCCTTTGAAGACGAGTTCACTAGGAAAGTTGAACTTGACTCTTTTTGTTCGATAATAAGTTTAAAAAATAAATAGCATGAAACCAATCCATTCCTAAAATAACATAAAAATCAACCATATATAGATCCATAAAATGCACCCATGTAACTCTATTTTGAAAAGTTATGGGACAAATCCTAAAGACTCTTTTAGCCACTTAAGAGTCACCCGCAGTGGTTCTAACAGAAAATAGTTCAATTAAAATATTGGGTACAACATTAAATTTTTAGCTACTAGAGGAGTTACATATGACTAAGTAGCCTCAGGGTGTAGTAAAACATAAACATCAATGGAAAATACATGTAACATACCGGTGACCACATCGGCAGACAATGCTTGTTGACCCCCTTAACGGAGAGAATAAAAGTGGTTCCTCTTTGAAGAATCAGAATTAGTACCGCTAGATTGACCTTGACCACTCCCCTTATATTGACTCCTCACATTTGAGATATTCCTAACACTATGGTTATTCTTGCCACACCCAAAGGAATTCTCCGTCCCAACTAAACACTCACCCCAATATTTCTTACAACACTTTGAATATGTTGGTTTCTTGCTAGGTCGATTCCCGCTTCTTCCCTTTTGGGACATAGGTTATATACCCTATTTTTGTTGGTCTTGAGAACGTCTGAAGTAGCTTGGTTGAGAACCCTCTTCTATAATCTATGCTTCTCTTCTATCTCAAGCATACGTTTGGAAGTACCTCCCTTATCAGACTTGGCCCTCTTACACTCTAATTTTTCCTGTTGAGTCACGTCTCCTCAAATTTTTGAGCATGAACTATAATCCTAGAGATATCCATGTTGTCATGGATGACGCAGAACTACACTCTTCAACCAAATCCTCATACACACCCGCCACAAACCGACTCATTTCATCCCTTGGGTTAGACATTAAGGAAAGTGAATATTTTAACAATATAATGAAGCTCAAGGAGTAATCTTGCACACTAATACCTCCTTGATAAAGGTTCATGAATTCCTCCTGTATTTCCTCCTTTTTCTCCCTAGGGAAGAACATTACAAGGAAAGCCTTTCTAAACACCTCCAAAGTTATAGGACCCGCTCTCAAGGCCTCTACATCATATAGTTGATAGGAAGCTAGCTCTGCCTTTTCATTCGAAGTCAACCCAATAGCATAAGGATTATTTTAGACCTTACAAATGAAGTACTGGGGTTTTCATTGATTTTTTAGCCAAATAATATAGGAGGGTTGATGTCCCTAGAGTGAGAAGTTGTGGTACTAGCATTTTGTTTAACATGGAGTCCAATCACCATATTTTTTAAGCCGCCATGGCTTGTGCTTGTGTAGTTACCACTTGTGCTTTGGTAGTCATATCATGAGAAAAAGTTAATAAAATCCGCCCTTATATCTCCATCTTTCATAGGTGGAGGAATGATCGGTGCTTGGTCAATTTGAGGAGCTTACATGTCCTGCAGATGATCTTTATTATCTTGTTGAGGAGCTTGATTTCCTTGGAGAGTAACTCCCACATTGGCCTAGCTTTCCTCCACCATCATTCCGAATGCACGTATATTATTCATATCCTATATCCACAAAAAAATTAGTTAGAATAAAGAGGACACAACATGTCTTTTAGGAGTACCAAAAAGTTAGAATTCGTAAGCTTCACACAGCATGTGATTCATAAGTTTGGCGCACTTCACACCCATTAACAAGACTCTACATAACTTTGTCTCAATGAGACATCTATTCTAAGATTTACTTAACATCATGTTGTAATATCAAGTTTGTCATTACTGTGGAGCACCCCCTAGACGTAACCGACATCGTCGTCCTCGCCTTGAAGAGAGGACTAAGACTAGCCTCTTAGAAATAATCATAATATAAAGGTTAAAATATATAAAAACTAAGACTTCTCATATAGATATATAGATATATCTATATAATTAGATTTAAGTAGACCTCTTACATACAACGTAGGTGTTTACTTAGACTCCTCTCATATGAATCTTATATAGGATTCTCGTTTAGACAACATAATCAATACATAGGAATTCGTCTAATATTTTATCCAATATTGAACCATCTAAACTAAAAAATGGTTCGACATAGCCAATACAATGTCAATATGCCATTATAGGATTATATCAATATTCAAATGATAAAGGAATTAACAATGTCTTAATGATAATATAACTTCAAGGATAGAGCATAGAGAAGATAACATACTCGAATATGAGGACCTAGGAATACTTGGAGAACGGAGTCCAAGTCTTCTTCAAACATCCTCGTAGGAACTCAATGCTCGGAACCTACATAATTGTAGAAAATATAGAAATATAGGTTAGTACACCAATTGTACTACGTATGAAGACATATGCACATAAAACATTTTAATCATGATTAAAGGATCATTTGTTCAAAACCGTTCTAAGTTACTTTGAAAAACCTCTGTGAACAATAAAGAACACATACAAAGCAATGACCATATATTCCCTAAGATAACTCCATGTACAGCACAAGACAATGAACATTATCACAAGGCATGCCAACATGTGTAGTGCCATATTATGATCATATAACCAAAGCAACTGAAACCCAATTTAATAACAACAAAGCATGAACAAGAGTTTATAATCATCTTAACGAAGAAGACCCTTACTTCCAACCCCTTCCCAAGCCTAGAAATGCAATGACACTTTTGAAGTCCCATAACCTCAAATAATTAAGTAAACTAGGAAAAAGATCATAATTAATTTTTAACTTCATAAAACATAGCATTATGAGTAGACATCATCATGTTTATCAATATGGGCCAATAACATGTTCATATGTGTCACAAACATCATATAGGATCATCATCCTGTATAGTCATCATATATACCTAATTTACCTAATTAGAACATATGAAAAACATCCTAGTACTTCCTTCAAGGCCAACTAGTGTAATGCATCGGTAGAGTCCAATACCCCCACCTACACTAAGTAGAACCCCTTAAGTCATCGTAGTTAGTGTTAACTTTCTTACATCATTTTACCTTCATAAAAAGTGCCTTAACTGACATAGAACACATGAGCTAAATGTGGAATCTACTTTAATTTAATCCTACACCGAAAGAAGGTTGTTTACTTTCCAAGGTAGTATCAAAACATGAACATAGCATTCTAGGTGGAAACACTAGCTAGTATACCTATGGGGGCAACATAGTTCAGGGCTAGGAGACATACTTTTGACTCTCTTTATGAAAAATTACATTGCAATATTCATCTCATTAGAACCATTGTGAACCTACCTTCAAACATTGTAAAGGTTCACCGCTAATAACTAATTCTCTCGGTGCTAAGATAAAGTCCTTTTTTAGATGTCTTTAAGTCATTCTTAGACATCATAACTTAATATATGTTACAGGTTATTTACCCATTGTATATCATAACATTAGCTCAGTAGTTATTTCATGAGAAAATCCTCTCAATACAACCCTCATTTGTGAGATGAAGACATTATCATTAGCATATCATAGTAACACGCAAAAGTGTTTACAATCAACCTTTTATCATCATACCTTAATCATAATCCCAGAATTCATATAATCAAGACATTTAAATTAAATTAATCATACCATAAACTATCTAATCTAATAACATGTAATACTTCAATTGAACATCATAATAAAGTACAAGACATCACAATTGAAGTAAGGATTCAAGATGATAAGTCTTCCAAATTCAACTTTAATATACCTCTTCAATGGTCTTACCATCAACTAACAATATTCTCCCATCAATAGACTTAATAACATCATAGAATAGTAATTAACATAGGAATCTATGTTAATTGCATTATCACTAACCAATTCAACATAAATTCATAACCGAAGGTTAGGGAAATAGGGTCAATTCATGATTTCTTCAATAGAAGTAGGTATAATATTAAGAACTACGCTAATTGATTAAAAACAATCATGATATTTCCGTAAAAATTAAATGAAAAAAAAAGAATAATACAATTAAAGAGATCAATTCCAGATTAAGCAAAAACCATGTTTTGTAAGCTTTCGGAAATCAATTTGAGAGAAGCTTTTGGGGAAAGGATTCCTATGAGTGAATATATTTCATACCTTATCTCTCTTTGAATATTGATGGAGAGAAATTTTAATCTTAGAGCTCTAATGTTCTTGAAATGCTCTTCAATGTAGTGTCGGGGAAATAGAGAGACAAAGTAGATAGAAGAAAGAGAGATTTGAGTTGGGAATTTAAGAGTGTTAGGTTAGATTCACGAGTGTTAGGTTTTAATATATTCCCTTAAATAACTTTATTATACACCCCCTAAACCATATTTAACAACTTAATCATTTATTCGCTCACTTAAAACTCATCAGTCAAAACAAGACTCTAACAAACGGTGCGTAGGTTAGTGGTTGCCTCCTTACGACACAACCATTGTTGGAGAAAGACAGTGGTATTCTTTACCACTTTGAAGATTCTCCAAAGGCTGGACCAACCACAACTATCTACTGGCCGTTGACCCATCGCTGACTTTTCGTTTGGTCCTCTGTTTGGCCAATGTCCATTTGACAACTTTCGGTGAAATGCAAAGGTCCTCTCCAAGGACCCCTAGGATGGGCCTTGGGTAGTCGTACCTGAAAGTTTCAATTCTAAGCTTACTCCAATACATGCTTAGTAACTTTCTACCAATTTTCATTAACTTCCCACTCACAAAAACCTATGAACCATGCCAATGCACACTAGTAGGGCTTGTCGACCTCTTCAACGTCTCACTGATCGGACTTTTTTCTCATATAAGTGCCACTCTAAATATACCTTCATATTTTTAACCTTCACATTAAACATCCATTATTCAGATGGTAAAAGTGAAAGCAATAATCCTTGGGTTGCCTCCAAAGAAGTTACATTTTTAACATCGTAGATGATGGAGACACAAATCAAGACATCATTTTATGGAGTAACCATTATGTCACTACAAAACCTTCTTTATACACAAGGATGTATATGATTTTATATTTGTCCTGTTAGTGTCTCTAATTATTTAATAGCAGTTGAGTTAGATTCCCGTCGAATTGATAGTGAGAATTAATTATCTAATTGAGTGTTGAGACGTCCTTTTTTTTTATCTCTTTCAAAACATTGTCTAACCCTTTTACCGTTTTGAGAATGTGTGAATGGATCTCTTCCATATGGAATTTCTCCAGTTCATCACATTGGTCTTAATATTTTTGGCTTTCATAAGATGGGAAATATATTTCCTTTTATCTGCCTCTTTTCTTCTGAGTAGCATTACAGTCATGCCATCTCCTATTACGATCTCTCCATCTATAATATTTACAACTCGAATTTCCTCCCAGCCTTGGACAATTCAAATTCAATCCGCCTCCTTGATTTTAAAGGAAGTTCACTTCTTCGTTTTACATCACTTTAAATTGTGCTTCTTCGTGGCTTGATACTTTAATACCCAAAACATTTACACTCTTCAATCCAGTAACCATCATATTTTTTATAGTGAATCAAGTTGGTTGAACATGTTTTTAATATTTTGGTCTCCCTGTTAATATTTTCCTGTCTGTTCTTTTGTATTCTAAAATTTAAAATAGACAACTAGTCCTCACGAATGTATTAATGAGACACTACTTCATAAAATTATTGCATTAGACCTCGAGAAACAAGCTGATTAGAATATCCTTTGCTCAACAAGTCAAGACTATTATAGAAGTATTATAACATATGTGGATTGACAATGTTTAAGTCATACATTAAAGTAAAAATATGCTCAAATTATACTTCCCTAAATAATTGTAAGGGGTCGTATCAAATAATGAACCCAACTATTAGGTTGGAGTCAATGTCACGATGAAATGATTTAAACTTATCTTTAATGTACGATTACCTCTATTTAGTCAAGTCCTTTCCAAAACTACTTGCTACTGAAATCAAACAAGTAGCAATAGTGAATTATTAGTGTTTATGAAGTTCTGAGAGAAACTAGGGTGTAAGTATTCCCCATAGCTCCATAACGCCATAATCCTAGATATAAAATTTCTTTCCAAGTTTCTTGCATGCAAATTGATAAGTTATGTATCTCTAAATCTTTTGTCCAGCATTTAGAGAATTCAACCCGTATCTTGGCCCGGCTACGTGCATCAAAGTTACTAATCCTTATATTTACTACATATTAAGCATCATATTCGATATATTAGTTATTACTTCACACCAATCAAAACAAGCCTATTAGATCGTATCCACTAAATCTATGTTGATAATGATTTTCCTATTAACTGCCCCCTTGGTGCGGAAGGTAGTAATAAGGCTAATTCTAACGCGACCACTCGTTAAAAAGACTTCTAGACGAAAGAATTATCGATGCAAGCCATAACCTATTTGAGAATTGTTATTTAGCTAGGTTTATTTTATTAATCACCCATGATCCCATAACCCTAGTTGTGTATTTATTTACTCATTCATATAAGAACACAATTTATAACTGATAAATAATTATTCATGAATTTACTTTGACAAAATAAAAAAAATCCAAAATTCAACTTGAAATCAACACAATTATCTTGAACACCAAATACGTAAATTTGAATTAATTGCAAAAACAAATCTCCTAGAACAAATGTATGAAAATAGTAAGAGAATCAAACCCCAAAAACGAGGTTTTTCACCCTATTTATAATAAAAATTGTTCTATATTAATCGGAGTTCAAATAAGGAATGTTTATTCAAAACACAGCTTCAGTTGACGACCCCTATGTATGGACCGTCAGCATCCTTTGTCGGTCCATATTTAAAATATTTTCTAAGACATAATTTGAACCTTCTCTGATATAATCGATTGACCAACAACACATTATGTCGACTTACCTACGGCCCGTCGATGCTTCTGGTCCTTCCATACTTAGTTTTTCTTCAACATCGGGTACTGGGATAGTCTTTGATCACATCAATGTTTTTCCAGGACGGTCCATCAATATCCCTATATTTAGTAAGAATTATATGTGTTGCTTCCAGATGCCTGAACCATCAATCGATGGTCACCACATACGGTCCATCGATAGGACGACGGGACGTCGTTGGCTTTGTGGGTCACTTTATAACTATTCTTCACAGCCTTTTGAATTTTTGTTTTGGACAACTTTCCAGCAAACAAAGACAAAACAGACTAAAATTACTACAAACAAGATCTAGACAAATAAAAACCTTAACGAAAAATTATTGAAAGTACCGTGGAACATCGGTACATAAATACCCCAACTTAAATTCGTTATTTGTCCTCAAGCGACGCAAAATGACTCAACACAACATTTTTTACACAAGTATCCTCTTTTAAGCTTCCTCAATCACATGGCTATCAATCCCAACTTTTTTCATTGCTATAGTGGATATTTCTTCTCTTATGGTCGATAGGCTTACTCTTGTGGATCAGACAATGACACAAACTCACCACGCACTTAACCCTCTACTCTTTTGTATCTCACCACGGTACAAATTTTCCTCATATTAGAACTAATTCCCTCACTTTAAAAGATATCCTCCTTTTTCACACATTGATTTTATCATTGAGTATAAGGATCATTGTTCAAAACTCACGCTCAAAAAAAATTCACACCTAGTTTGTACTTGTCGCCATAGGCTTGCCCTTATTTTCACTGCGTAAGTTCTCCATAATAGACTCTTATGATCACGATAAGAATTTGTTTGCTTGTAACAAAGGCTTCCGGTCACATGTGGGTACATTTCAGTTAGAAATTGTCATCCTTGACATTCCGGCTAATCGTCCTACCTATTCCATTATCTATTAAGCCCTACTTTTCTTATTATCTTTGCCTTATTTTCTCCATTCTTTCACTTTTATGGAAGTAACTCTTTCTTATTTTTATTCAACACTCTTTTTCTATTTTTTATACCCGCTTTTTAGGTCATCACTCATAATAGCCACCCTCAACTTATGGCTTTGCCATGAGTTGAGGTACACATTACCCAAGGTTGTGTCTGGGTCAAGACAATGTCAGTTTGTTCATTAGCCTCCCTCAACTTATGCTTTTCCTCTAAGTTGAGGCACACATGTCAAAGGAGGGACCAGGGCCAACACATTTTGCTCAGGGAAGTTGAGTTGGTGAAGAAAAGAAAAGTCTATTCTAGGCTCAAACTATTTGGATATAAAAGGGATAAAAAAAATTATTCGGCTTACTTTACTCTAGGTTAAATGTTAGCTAATTTTAACAAGGTCCTATGATAATTTCCTAATTGTCTAACAAAGATTCCTTTTTGCAGGACCAACCAAGCATGTTCTAGCTACGTACCAACAGAGGAACAATCAAATCTCCTCACACTCTTTTGACACCTCATTACACTATCAGATTATCAGTTACCCAGATTGAGTGTTAGAGTAAGGGTGATGTATTAGGAGCATCTCTCTGCATGATTAGAGCCAACATCCAACATTCATTATACCTATTCATGCAAGCACTTTATTATAACGGGATATTATTCAAGTTTAGCCATAATGCTTCATTTTCACTTTTATACTTTGTACAAGTTACGACACATGCCGTTTCAACTATAAAGTAATCAGTCTATTGGGGCAAAAGAACACAGGCAAGAAAACTACAAAGATAGGATCGTGAGTTGGGCAACAAAGACTTCACCCTAGCACTTACTTTCCAGTTAACCCACCCGCAACCAAAAAAATATGCTATAGTTCCCAAAGCATAAGAAATATAAGATAGGGTGGTAGGTGAAGCTAACGTAAGAAGCATAGCGCTCAAGATCAACAAGAAAAAGGGTCCTATTTCAAGAAACATGTAACCTCAGTAGGGTCACCCTCACTAGTTCCCACAAAAGTATCTGCACCCTTAGTGGTGCTCCTTTAAAAAACCTTCACTTTGTAGCTAGACGCCACAAGATCTATCCTCTACTTCTTCTTAGCACATGCCTCATCTCCCTCGGTGGTACGACTGGAAAGGTTACCCTTTCAATGCTCATAAAGATCAGGCGGTGGTGTAGTGGGAGCAGTAAATAGTGTAGAAAATAATGTGTCCTCTTCCATCTTAATGAGCAATCTCAGGATTGGGTCCCATCATCTTTAGTATGTTGTCCATATCATCCCATATACTCGCCACAACCTCATGAAGAGTAGTAAGATAATTGGTGGGGGTTAGGCGTGCTAGAACTCGTAGCTCGAATGCATGTACGCATTGATGAACTGCCTGAATCTTCAGCTCTGTCTGCTGAGACACATTCTTCTCAATCAGGTCCTCAACCTTGGCAACAGATTTCAGCATCCAAGGCTGGATATGGTGTTGCAAGGTGGCCATATAGGCCTCAAGTTTTTGGACCGTAGCAATCAGGACCAGTGTCGCTGATGGTGAGGTAAGCTGGGAGGAACTAGGTTCCCTACTAGTTCCTAGGGTATAATTTGCCGGGGTGGTATCGGTAGGCTCTAAAGTGGAATGATCAGCGTCATAGGCTTGCTCTACTGTATCAACCCAATTCTCACCCAGTGGCTGCAAATCAACTATGGGCCCTCGCCGTGGTGCTTCCTCATGGGCCTCATCTTTGATGAGACAAATATCTATTGTCCCGATAGGATACTGGAGGACATTTCATTGCCTAATGGGCACTCCAGCATCCCTGCACAGCTGAAAAATCATACGGGCAAACTGGTAAGTGGTAGATGACTTAAAATCACTCTCATGGATGATGGAGACAAACAACCTAGCGAAATCGATCTCTAACTCAACTACCACATCTTCTACCAAGACCACTCTATCCTAAGTAAATAAATTACCTACAGCCGTGAGGGATAGGCTGTGGCGGACAAACAGCCAGAAAAATATGGCTGCAACAGTGATGTTTGCCTTCTTGATAAGGCTTCTGGGGTCTAATATCCAGCCTTCTCCATCACCATCAATAGAGAAAAGTTTTGCAATCCACCACTTGGTGGATTTTCTCAGTTTTATGCTCCACTGAAAATAGTCCCTCTTGACCACGTCCCACGTGTAGTCAAACTGTGGCGTGAAAGGGACCATCTAGGCATCAGTGGACCCACCGTATATGAAGAGGACAAAGGAAGGAGAAGAAACATTCACCCAGATACCTGGAACTCGTAAATCTCTGAGCATGGCGTATTTGGCGGGGTTTGACCACCTGTCCAAAGACCCTAGGAGAGATTCTAAGTAAGAGGCGTAGAACTCTCACATAATATCCTAACTCTAGGACCCCATAATCCTCGTCATTCACTCGATCTGGTGATGGGTAAATAACTCATGTACAACCGTTTTTGTGTATAGGCTCCCTGTTAGAACTCGCTGATTAACCGTCAACATCCAAGTCATCACCCCTTTATAATTTAGCAACTTGGCAACCATGTATACCTAGTATTAGCCATCGATGCACCACGAGTTTGGACCATCAACAACCGGTGTAGGGACCTCATGCTATCGTGGCGTAGCAGACTTCAAACTCTAGGCCTCATTAGACGAGACATTGTGGGAAGACACCTTTGCGAGAATGTCTCCCTATGATCATGAACCAGAGGCAATGGCCTCATTCAACCCTGTACAGTGGGCCGACTCTGAATTGGAAGCCTCCTAAGATCCAGATGATCCCTCAGATACCGAGGCAGACCCAGACAGTATGCCAATCAGTGTGAGCTCATCATTAGACTTGTAGGTAGTAATTACGCCGCTCATTATTTTGTGGGGTTGCCAGAGTGTCTCTAATAACTGGTGTAGGGCTCCGGGTGACAGAGGGAACGTATTCTGTATCCTTCTCATCATGTAACACACCGATCAACCGTCGGCAAGGAGCCACAGAATTTGAACTCTCCCTAGAATAGTCTATGTCCAGTTTCGGGTCTATATGTACCTAAAAGAAACCATCTTAGTCTTATTTTAATGCTTCTACACAAGCAATACAAAAAAGACAGAATCTATAAACAGAATACACATGTCAGTGCAGACTTTAAGAAATGTGAGATGGGCACTTCCGACGGCCCACTTGTTGATGAATCAATGGTCCTTCGATAGTTTATGTTGGTGGACACTCAACAAAATATAGAAGTCTAGTTTCCACAAACACTCGTCAATCATTCGATAAATCTTAGTCAACTTTTGTCGCTTTAAACTTTGAAAAATTTAAGAAATCTGAGAATCACTTAGAAACGATGGATCGTACTCTCATTCTATAGTAAAAAAGTTTAGGAAATTTTAGGTTAGTCATCGACGGACCCTAGCAATGGTCAGTCAATCAACTGACGGTCCATAAAAAGGGTATCCTTCTGTTGATTAAAGATATATTTTGAAGGCATGTTTTAACCCTATGTATGGACAATTTCAAGAACATCACATGTTTACCCAACATTCAATATCAAGCATAAGACCAATTCGTCATCCCTAAGACTTCTATTTTCCAAATTTCGATCATGGATTCTACGAGACTATCAAGCCTAAGTTGGAAAAATATCATGCATAGTGAACTTACACAAATTCCACCCCTACCTAGTCATATTTTATCATTCTAAGGGACATACAATCAAATTATAACAAGTTTAACATGCAATTATTTTTTGTCCCTAAGTCATGACCCATATAGAATATATTCGCTTCCACAAGAAGATGAATTAGAATTCATTAAGCAAAGGAAAATAGAAATACCAGGAAGTTTTAGTAGAATGAATAAGTGGGTTATCTTGCACAACCAACCTAACTGCTACCTATGAACAACGACAGCAGAATTGATGGAGTTTTGAGTAGAAAATTGGGGAGTTGGGTTTGGGATATGTGGGATATTGGGAGAATTTTGATTCCAATAGAAGAGAATGGAAGAAGAAGGGAATAAAGGAAGGGAAAAGGTTGGGAGGGATTTTTAAAAGGTGTGGGAGGTTAACTTAATGGGTATATTTTAATATAGCCGATCGGGTCGGGTCACTGGTATTTGTGAACTGAAGATACCCCGTCGACGGTCCGCAAGTCATTCGACACTCTGTTGACTGGACCGTTGGTTGTGACATAATTTTGAAAATATTATAAAACATACCTGGGATCTACGGACATCATTGATGGTCCGTCGATAGAAAAATGGCTCGTCGATTCGTCCGTAGATTGATGCACCAGACCAATTTCTGCAGAATTCTTGTGGTTTTCTCCCAGCACATTGAGCATTCATTAAGGCATTCTTTTTGTGTTTTCTGAACACTTTGTTTATGCGGACCCTAAACTACACTCTAGACAACATTCTAACATAAATAAAAGAAAATTTAGACAAGACATTGAGTAAAATAAAACGAAACAAATCAATGCATTATTCCTACAAATAAAAAAAAACCTATTCTTCGCTAGAGGATACACATTGAGTTGACTCCCAAGAAGCGCTTGACTTAACGTCACAACACGATGCAAGACCCTTGATTACTCAGACTTCATCAAGGTTATATGCCTCAACCACTTCATCGGTACTCTCCACATGCCCTAGGAAGATCTTGATTCTTTGCCCATTTACTGTGAATCTTTCACCCTCCTTGTTCTCCAACTCAACGGCTCCATGTGGGAACACATTAGTGATCAAGAATGGACCATACCGTTTGGACTTGAGTTTTTCCTTAAAAAAACTCAACCTAGAGCTATACAAAATCACCAAATCCCCAAATACAAAATTTGCTCTTCTCAATCTTTTGATCATGGTACTTCTTTTTCATTCTCTTTGTATAGGGATGAACTTTCGTATGCTTTTAGGCGAAAGTAATGAATCTCATTAAGCCCATTATGTCTCTATTATACTGCCTCATTCAAATCCATTTTCAGCTTCTTCATTACCCACATGACCTTGTGCTCTTACTCCACCGGCAAGTGACAAGCTTTCCGATATTCAAGTTTGAATGGAAACATACCTATGGAGGTCTTGTATGCAGTTCGGTAAGCCCAAAGAGCATCATCAGTTCTCATTGACCAATCCATTCTATTAGCATTCACCATTTTAGATCGGATCTACATGATTTAGCTATTGGACACCTCAACTTGACTACAAGTTTGTGGATGGCATGGAGTGGCTACATTGTGTCGGACCCCATATTTCTCCAATATCACTTTGAACAATTTGATACAAAACTGGGATCCCCCATCACTAATAATTGCCTTAGGCGATTCAAAGCATGAGAAGATGTTTTTTTAAAAACGCGATGACACTCTTCTCTTCATTGTTGGCAATGTCTATGGATTCCACCGATTATGATACATAATCCACCACAACAAAAATATTTTTTATATCATGAGAACTAACACACGGGCCTATAAAATTAATGCCCAGTACATCAAACAACTCAATCACTAGAATGGAATTTAAAGGGAGTTCTTCACTCGTCAATATGCCCCCATCTCTTTGGAACCTGTCACATGCTTTGGCGAACTCATGAGCATCTTGATGGATGGTTGGCTAATAGTATCCACACTGTAAAATCTAATGGAAGTCTGGATACCACTATGATACCACCAAGAGGCGAGGAATGGCATGATTTCGAAACACTTAGCATCTCAACATCCGGCACACACCGGCAAAAAATCCCATAAACACAACTCCAGTAATAATAATTCTCATCCCAAAAGAAATTTTTTGCATCATCCATGATCTATTTCCTTTGATGAAAGGACAAGTCTGATGGGACTATATCACTAGCAAGATAATTCAAAAAATCAGTGAACCGTGGAATCAAGTCATGAGAAGCGGAAAATACATTCTTTCCCCGGGAAGGTATCATTACTTTCAGCCTCTTCACCCAACTCTAGAATAGCTTCATCTTCTAATCTGGACAACTGATCTGCAACTTGATTTTTGGTCCCTTTTCTATTATTCACCTAAAAATCAAACTCTTGTAATAGTAGAAACCATCTAATAAACATTGGTTTAACATCCTTCATTGCCATCAAATACCTTAAAGCAGAGTGGTATGTATGCACTATAACACTTGTGCAAAGAGAATACGAGCAAAACTTTTTTTAAAGAAACTACCACCGCAATGATCTCTTGTTCAGTCACAATGTAGTATTTTTGTGCTTCATGTAGGGCCTTGCTAGTATAATCGATGGGGTGAAGGATTTTATTCCTTCTTTGTCTCAATACCACACAAAGAGCAACCCCACTAGCATCACACCTAACCTCAAATGGCTTGCTCCAATCTGGGGAAATAATTATGGGCGCAGACACCAACTTCTCCTTCAACTATCCAAATGCCTTCAGATAGGATTAATCAAAATAGAACTTACATTCCTTCTAAAGTAACATTCATACAGGATGTGCAATTTTTGTGAAATCCTTAATAAACCTCCAGTACAAGCCTGCATGCCCAGGAAAAATTCTCACACCTTTTACAGAGATGGGTGGAGGAACTCTTTCTATAACTTCAACTTTTACTTGATCAACGTCTATAACCTTCTCTGAGATGTGATGTCCCGATACAATACCCTCTTTCAGCATGAAGTGACATTTTTCCCAATTTAGCACAAGGTTGCAATCTTCAAATCTTTTGAGAACCTCGGCCAAGTTAGACAAACAACGATTAAAAGAGTTGCCAACTACTGAAAAGTCATCCTTAAATAACTCAATAGTGTCCTCCACCATATTGGAGAATATCGGCATCATACATCTCTGAAAAGTAGTCAGTGCATTTCACAAACCAAAATTTATCCTCTTGAATGTGAATGTTCGATAAGGGCAAGTGAAGCTGGTTTTATCTAGATACTCCGGTGCAATAGATATTTTATTGTAACACAAATAACCATTAAAAAAATAGTACCATCATTTTCGTGCGAGTTTATCTAACATCTGATCCGTGAACGGCGTAGGGAAATGGTAATTCTCATTCCATGCATTCAACTTCTGATAATCCATTTAAACTCTTTATACGGACACCGGCCTCATTAGAACAAGCTCATTCTTTTCATTAGGAACCACTGTAATTCCCCCCTTATTAGGCAAAGACTAAAAAGGGTAAATCCAACTACTACATGTGATAGGATATATGACGACGACCTCAAACCACTTAATAATATCATTCATAACTACCTCTTGCAGAGGTTTGGTGTTAAATACAGGGCTTGTTATCAGTCATGATTTGGATTTTGTGTGAACAAATACAGGGTGGAATCACAATAATATCAACAATAGTCCAACCAATGGCTCGTTTGAACCACTTTATCACTTTTACTAAATCCTCCACTTGTTACACATTCAAATCTGATGCAACGATTGCCGACAAACTGTCATCTCTTCTCAAGAATACATACCTCAGATGAGGTGGAAGGGCCTTAACTTTAATTTTGGAGTCTCCTTAATAGATGACTTCATGTGTAGAGACTCGCGATACATCATATCTCACTCCAATTTCATTGGTTTGAAACGAAATTCACTTCGATCAAGTGCCTCAACCAACGGCACATACACTTCAATACCATCATGCTAAAAATTCAACATCACTATCGCTAGTGCCTCAACACCAAGGCGCTCTTCAATTTGTAGGATATAGCATATACCATTTGGAACTCACCACCCTGCTTCTTTGACCTACAAATATTGTAAGTATGTTCTTCATTGTTCAATCGAAACTTAATCTTCCCTTTTCCATATCAACCAAGGAGCGACTAATAGCAAGGTACATCCTCCGAAGAATAATGGGCACCTCAAAATAAACCTCACATTCAAGAATCACAAAATCAACCAAAAATATAAATGACTCCACTTTCACTAACACATCATGGACTATCCAAATAGGCCTCTTCACCGTTCGATCATCCAGTAGTAACCTCATCGCCGTGGGCTTTGTGTCACCCAAACCATATCTTCTTGTAAATAGAGAATGTCAAGACATTTATGATTTCACCTAGTTCACATAGCCCATTAGCAAAGTGTAACAACCCTATGGTACATGAAATAGTGAAAGCTCCCAAATCCTTTTTCTTTTGGACAAGAGACCTTGTAGCAATAGCACTAATATTGCATTCGTTGGACATCCTCAAAACTTATCAATGTCTTCTTTGTAACCATATCTTTTATAAACTTGGCATATCTGGCATTTGTTCAAGATATTCTACCAAAGGGAAATTGATAGAATGTTGTTTCAACAAAGAAATAAAACGGCAGTACTTATCATCCACATTGTTCTTTGCCAATTTGTGCGGGAATGGTGGTGGTGGTCTAGAAACGGGGATCACCTTTTGGGGCATCTTTGCTTCTTTCACCGTTTTTTCTACCAACTAAACACTAGATTCCACTAGCTCATTATCTTTTCTCACCTCATCTTCTACTACAGATAGAATATGTGGATAAATGCTTGCTTAATCCATCGAGTAATTATTCTGATGCAATGTCTATCATTTTTTGAATTTTTAATGGTATTGCTAGGAAGAGTACCCAATTTATGTGGGTTGACCGTCGTAGACAATTGGTCCATTTGCAACTTAATCTGCTTGATTAAGACTGCATGTGTATACACCTTTTGACCAATATTAGCCAAATCACTTCTCATCTTTTTGGCATGCCCATCACTAGCATCAAACAACCTCTTCATATTTTGTAACATATCTTCAGCTCGCGTCATACTACCTCCACCATCTCTATGAGAAAATTCTCGATTTTGAGGCAGAACATAGGACCCACCTTGATCATTTTTGTTACAATAGATATCCCGGTTTAAGTTGTTTTCACGGTTATAGTTTTTTCTATAACATAATGTCCGTATTTGTTGTAATTCCCATGGTTCCGACCTTGATTTCCTTAACCCTAAAGTTAATTCTCCTTATGGGTGTGTTGGGAGTTTTGTCAGAAACCCCTCGTTTTCTCATTCTCTTTATAAAAATCTTGTTCATAGTAGTAGTCATCCGTAGACTGTGTTGGTTTAGTCAAATAATTCACTGCATTTACTTTCTCTACACCCCAGAGACATATTTCGATACAAACACAAGACCATTTCTCATTTGATCCATCTATTCACGAATCTCATCTACGGTCGGATTGTGTGTAGCCATCTCTTCACTGCATTTACTTTCTCAGTTCGCATTCTCATTTACTTTCTCTACCTTTTCTGCACTGCCAAGGTGTTTCTCCTAATGTGTGACTTCCTAGTGCTCCAAGCCTTATTATTGCCAGAGATTTTCTACAACTTCTCCGCGATCTCTGTGTACGTGCATTAACAATAAGAACCACCCGCAATAGTATCTACTAGTGCCTTAATATTATCATCTTGCCCCCGATAGAAGTACTCTTTTAACGACTCATCAACAATGCAGTGGTTTGGGTCTCACGAATGAGGTGAATCTATTCCAAGAGCTACACACCGATTGCCGAGGTAATTCCACACTGAAGTTCACTCTATCTTTATTATTGAGCTTTTTAGACATCGGGTTGTATCGTACTAGGAGCACATCCTTCAACTAGTTCAAAAAATAGATTGAATTAATGGGAAACTTAGTGAACCGAATTGTGGCTTGTCCCTTCAGTGAGAGAGGGACATTATTAATCCGATAAAATCCATGTCCAAGTCTTTCCTCCTTACATAACTAACAGACCACCTCAGTTTTGCAATGTGAGTATGTCAATCCTCAGATGGTACCCCCGAAAATAAATCTCTAGCAGTGAGCATGTAGATCGAGCTACTAGTTACCATGAATGAGTTAACCTAAGGTAGAGAAGGTAGGACAAGAGGCCCGTCAGATTAAGTGATTTTTATGTTTCCCCTATAGAACTCTTGAGGGTGTGGAACGGGAGGTTGCCTCCTCAAAGCATCATCACCAGGGTCCTACACAATCACTTGGTTGTGAGAATTAACCACCGGAGGAAGAAGGCGGTTGATCCTATCACCTAGATTTGTGGGATTTTTTTGGTCATTCATTCTGCTAAGTGTCCTGTGAAGTTCAGGATCAAATGGTACGATCGGTTCTCCTCTTCTTTGGGTATTTGGCATACACTAGAACTAGATCTAAGACAAACAAAAACATAAAAAAAAAAATAGAAAATTGTTGACTAAAATACAATAATTGTTCTTAAACCTAATCTAGAAGCCACATTCCTTGGAAGCGGGGCCAAAATTTGGTAAGCTAAAATTACACTTCCCTAAAGAAGTGTAGGCGTTCGTACCAATCAAAAAAACCAAACTATTAGTTTGGGGTCAATTCCATGAGGAAAATGATTTAGACTCAAATTTAAGGTACGATTACCTTTAATAAGTCAAGTCCTTTCTGAAAACTAGTAATTAAAGGCGGGTTTTGTGAAACAAAAGTTTTGCAATGTTGTGAAATCAAACAAGTAGTAACAGTGAATTATTAATGTATGTCATGTTGTGAGAGAAACTATGCTGTAAGTGTTCCTTATAGCTTCGTTGCCATAATCCTAGCAATAACAATTCTTACTTAGTATTTTTCATGCAAAGATATAAGGTATGTATCTCTAAATCCTTAGTCCAACAATTAGAGAATTTCACCCCATACGTTTGGTAGGCTATGTGCGTTTCACATACTAACCCTTACTTTTACTTCCTATTAAGAAACATATTCGATGTCTGTCTTAGCTATTACTTCACACCAATTGAAACTAGCCAATTAGATAGTATCCACTAAATCTATGTCAACAATTCTTTTCCTATTAACTACACTTTTAGTATGACAGTAGTAATAAGGCGAGTTCTAAAATGTTCACTCATTAAAAAGACTTCTAGACGATTATTGATACATGCAATATCCTATTTGAGAATTGTTTTCTAGCTACGTTTATTTTTTTAATCACCCATAGTTTCCACAACCCTAGTTGTGGATATAGTTTCCCTTGCGTAGAAAAATATGATTCATATTTAATAAATAATAAATCATGAACTTACTTTGACAAATTCAAATAAAATTCATAAAGTTCACTTGAAATCAAAAAAATATATTGAACACTAAATCAAAAAATTTGAGTTAATTGCCAAAAAAATCTCTAAGAATAAAAGTATGAAAATAGTAAAAGAATCCAAACCAAAAAATGGGGTTTCACCCTATTTATAATAAAAACAGTCCTATATTAACAGGATTTCAACTAAGGAAAGTTTGTCCAAAATGTGGCTTGAATCGACGACCCCAACAGACGGTCTGTCGTTCACATGACGGACCGTGCGCTTCTCCTGTCACTCCATACTTAGTATCTTTTCTAAGCCTTCAGTTTGAACCTTCTTTGATCCAATAGACGGACAAACAGCACTATCCGTTGAATCACTTGCGGTCCGTCGATGCTTCTCGTCATTCCATACTAAGCTTTTCTTTAACATTGGCAACTGGGATAGCCTTTCATAACATTGACAATTTGCCAGGATGTCAGTCGAGCAACCGACGGACCGTCGATCCTTCCATAGACACACACTTAGTCAGAATTCTCTGAGTTTCTTCCTGATGCCTGAACTTTGAATTGATGATCACTACCTACGATTCGTCGATGGGACGACGGGCTGTCGATGGAATTATGGGTCACTTCGACACTGATTCTTCACATCCTTTTGAATTTTCATTTTGGACAATTTTCTTGCAAAAGAAAGACAAAACATATTAAAATTACTACAGAAAGTCTCTAGACACACACCAATCTGAAGGTAAAAGAATTGAAAGTACCGTGGAACCAGTGTACATCAAGTACCACCTTCTAAAACAACAAAAACTACTCATGGACTGGTTAACCTCCAATTTTTCAAAGCATTGGACACTATCTTAGAAAATCGTCATATTTGACGGGGAAAAAAATTCACATATCACTTTGTGGTCAACTCATCCTAAGTTGTGATGTAGTTCCTCTCTATATTTGCTAAGCATTTCGTAGTTTCACCCACTAAAGAGAATTGGACTAACCAGAGATGAACTTATTCTTCTAGTATTTTCTTCAACAAGAACAGGCCACATACATCTACACTAAACAAAATATACTCATGGGTATTTGTGGCCCAGCCCTCTATATAGTCCTTTCTTTAGGAGGAATTGTAGTGTCATGACCGAGAGGTACCCCCTAGACGTAACTAGCGTTGTCGTCCTCATAGACGAATTAGACTATCTCTTGGAATTCATCATAAGATAGAATAGATGAAAATGCGGAAAAATTTAAACTTTTTACATATTGAGGTATACATAGACCTCTCATATACTATATATGGAGTTTACTTATACTCCCCGCTTATGAAGCTTACTAAGGCTTCTTGTTTTGTCAACATAATTAATACGTGAGAATTTAAGTCTAATAATGTCATTTCACAAATAAATAATCTCAAACGAAGTACAACATTCAGGCATAACTCTTATAAAAATCATATTTTCCACGTAGGACTTACAAAAATATATTCAACAATAGGATGTAAATTAATATCTTTATACAATAACACTGCTACTAAGGAAAAATATGTAGCACCATCATCAAACTAGAGGACCTACAAAAACATGGGGAAAGGTCTAGATCATCTTGCAAAGTGACCTTGATACCTTAAAGGTCCGAACCTACGTTGTTTTGTAAATGGAAGAACTATGTATGTATATATGAAATAAAACATTTAAAATCATGATCAAACGTCCTTTAGTTCAAAACCATGCTAAGTCACTTCCAAAAGCATTTATGCACAATTAAAAAAATATACAAGCCATAGGCATGACATTACTAAAGACAAGTTCATATTCAACACAAGACCAGTACACTCACAAAGTCAATTCAACATGTTTATTATCAACGTAAGGTCATATCAACATGAATGGCACCACATGAAGATCATATCAGCATAATAACTCCAACATAATGTCGTAGCAATAATTCATGTGCAAGAGTTAATAACATCAAAACATATAAAACCCTTACTCAAAACCCCATGCAAATAGTACAAGGGCAGTGCATATGTAAAGCCACATAACCCCTCATAATGAGCAGACAAAACAAAGGATCATAAGCGATGTCAACATTTCATATATCTTTATATCATGCATGTACTCCTTAATATATATATTTATCGACTTAGACAATTAACATGTTCATTAATGAAACTAAAATCATATAGGATCATAAACATATAAAGTAATCACATACAATTCATTAATATCATAGGTACTTAAGAACAACATCTTAGGACTCCCCTCAAGATCAACTTGTGCCAAGTATAAGTAGAGTTCCATACCTTTACCTATATTAAGTTGAACCTGTTAAGTCACCCTAGATAGTGTTCACTTTTTTATTTCAATATTAGTTTCGGGAACAATTGCCTTAACCATCAATAGACCTTGTGAAGTAAACATGAAATCTGCTGTCATGAAACCTACACATAAACAAGGTTGTCTACACACCAAGGTTGATCAAAAAAATGAACTTAGCTTTCTAGATTGATACACTATATACTATCCTTATGGAGGAATCATAGTTTAGGAACTAGGAGACATACTCGAGACCCTCTTTATGCATAATTGCATGGTAATCTCCATCTCATGAGAACCATTGTGAACCTACCTTCCCACATTGGAAAGGGATCCCTTTCATAACTAGTTCACTTTGTGCTAGGCTAATGTACCATTTTGAAATGTGTTGAAGTCATTCTTAATAATCATAGCTTAATAGAGACCATAGGATACTAACCACTGATACATCATATCATTAGCTCATTCTTCATTAATTAGAATGTACTTTCATAAGAACCCTTAGTTTCTTAGATCAACAAATCATAATAATATCAAAGTAAGGCACACAACTGATTCATATTCAACATTGTATCATCATATCCTTAACATGATCTCACAGTTCATATAATCAAGAAATTTTATCATAAGCATCATATCATAATCTTTTTAATATAATCAATTGCACATAATCATCAAGTATAAACTATCATTATTTTGAAATCTATAACTCACAACCATAAAGATCTTACCAATTAGCCTCCAAAACATTCTTCATTATCACACCTCAATATATAACAATTATCAAATGATCCACTCATCATCATGATAATATGGTGAACCAAACATTAACATAATAATTTCCAACAACCCTACTAATCTACATGTCTAATTCATAGATAGGGTTAGGGGAAAGGGTTCATTCATTGTTTCATCCTAGAAATAGATACAATTCATGACAGTACGCACTCCATTATTGGAATAGCATAGTTAACACAAGTCTAACAATCAATTCACAAGAAAGATCCAAGACATGAGGAAATTGGGGAAAGGATCTGGATAACACTAAATTCCCATTGGTCAGCATCAATTACTCAATAACATATACATAATTAGCTATATTTAATCACAATTTGTCAAAATTAATCAGCAATTTCAGGTATACAAGAAAACCCAGTTGTAGAAAGAACCCCTTGGAATAGAGTGATTTAGAAATCAACTTTCAATGAATATCTTGGGCAAAAGAATCCTAAAAGTGATGAATCCATATCTTAAATGGAGACTAATTCAAGGAATTTGAGAAGAAAAGTAGAGAACTTGTTCTTCTTCTAAAACTTCCAATGCTCTTCAATGGAGGTTGAGTTAGAGAGTGAATTTATAGAGAACTGAGAGTTATCTGAGGAATTTATATAGGTGGGTAAAAATCATTTAAAACTGACCCTAAATAAATATACAGTCACCCCCATAAATTACCAAAAATACCGCACAATTAATTTGCTCTTTTTTTGAAGTCAAATTTAGTTTAAAATGATGCGAATGAATTTGGGAAGTCGCTGCGCGTCGCGGATATTAGTTAAAATATTTTTTTTCTAATTCCTATTTTACTTAGTGATCCTTGAAAATTCTCTATGTCGCGAGGCAATTTTTGCCCACCATGTGATGGTTGCACGATTCGGGACAACCTTCGAATACTTGCTGCACGGAGGTTGCTTCCACAGTTTGCTTGCTTCGTTGTCACTGGATGTTTTTGCCCTTTCAATAGTATTTTAACTATTTGAAATCTCTTTATAAGTATCCATGCGACACTCCCAAACCTTCACAAAACCCAAAGACGTGTACTAGTTCAGTTTCACTAGTATCCAGATGTTAGGTTTTTCCTTTGATATTTAGGATCTAAGACTTCTAAAGCAACTTGATTATGTAAGTATAGCTTTGGAAACATTATTTTAATAATTATTAGATAGGTGAGGCTCTAGTCTAGATTCATAGGACTTTCAAAGTGTTACATTATCCTCCTTTAGGAATATTCGTTCAGGAATGACAGCTAAATTAAGAACCCAACCAATCAGTAACAACAACATAAAATTATCATGTATCATAGCTCATAGGAGTACTTCACAACTCCATTTAATGCATAACCATAGAAATTACACATAGGAACTCAATTTTGAATTTACCACATATAAGAACTCAATATATAAACATGAGGAACTGCCTTCTCAATATCAATATTAGCTCAACATGAACATGAAGTGTAACTTATGCACACCTCCTTTCAAAACATATTAATAGTATCAATACCATTACATGTAGGAAGCAATATACAAAAGAGAATTTTTCACTTGAGAACTCTTTTTAGCATGAACCTTTATAATAAATGTGAATATTTAAGCAAAGCAAGCCAAATTCAAATTTATTTATTCATTTCAAAAGGATTACTATCCTAATTTTTTAGTAGAATTTTGAGGAAAAAGATGATGATAATGGGACTACATGTAGGCCTCGTGCTCTCATGTTTGTCCCTCAACTAGGTTGTTTCTCCGTAGGAATGTTACGGAGCCCACCTCCTTGTTCCTCAACTTCTTCACTTGGAAATCTACAATTTCCACCAGATCTTCTTCATAGAAAAGGTTCTCATCCATACCTTATCCTTTAATAGGGTGAATGGACACGAGGTCACCAATACACTACATAATAATGGAGACATAAAATATCGGATGAAAAGAAACTAGTTCACTAGGTAGTTTCAATTCATATGCAACCTTTGTTACCTGTTGCAAAATCTTATCTTTACCCACGTATTGGAGACTTATCTTCCCTTTTTTTCCGAATCTCATTACCCCTTTAATAGGTGAAATCTTCAAATACACCGTACCACAAACTTCAAATTCAAGTACTCTTATTCTATTGTCGACATATGCCTTTTGCTGAGTTTAGGCTTTTTTAAACCTATCTCTTATCACGCGAACCTTCTCAGAAGCTTCATAGATTATTTCAAGATCAAGGAGTAAAGACTTTCCAACCTCAAACAACCCAACCACAGACCAACATTGCCTACCATAGAGTTCTACAAAAGATTCTATGGAAATACTTGAATGGTAGCTATTCTTGTAGGAGAACTCAACCAACAATAGGTGATTGTCCCAATTACCATTAAAATATATCACGCATACACATAGGATTTCTTATAGGGTTTGAATATTTTGCCTCCACTTTACCATCCGTTTAAGAATAAAAATCGATACTAAGCTTCACTAGAATACCAAACCCTTTTATAAACGACCTCCAAAACGTGAAGTGAATTGGGAATCTCTACCTTATATGATGAAAAAGGGATCCCATGTAAGATCACTATCTCAATAATGTACATTCTTTAATAATCTCCATCGAATAAGTAGTCTTGATTTGTGTAAAGTGACCGGATTTTGTCAAATAATACATAATAACCCAAATTAAAGTAATTTTTCCTCCAGGTTCAAGGCAACCCAACAAAAAAGACCATATTAATTTATTACCACTTTCAAGTAAGAAAATTCATTATTTGAGTCAAACCACTTGACTTTAGATGTTCGGCTTTAACATATTGGCAATTTGGACACATCTACAAACTTCACTTTGCCCCTTTTCAAGCCACCCCACCAATATATCTCTCTAAGATAAAGATACATTTTAGTGGCACACATATGAATAGAATATTGGGAACTGTAATCTTCTTCCAAAATATTTCCCCTCAATTAATCAACATTTGATATACATAATCTACCTAGGTACATAAGCACACCACCCCCCCAGGGAAAATGACTCATTGAACTGGGTATGTTCTGATTTCTTCAACTCTATTAATAAAACATGAAAATGTTACTTAGACTTCTTCTCATTAACTAACAACGACTTGCAGTTTTTATGATCTATGAAACCACCATTAGGGAATCTTCTAACAGAACACCCAAATGATCCAATCTGTGGAAATTTTTTACTAGGTCTTTCTTATGTTCTTCCAGATATGACACACTACCCATGGTTATGCGACATAAAACATCCACAACCACGTAGACCTTGGCGTGGTGGTAGAGAACACTCATGTCGTAATCTTTCAATAATTCCAAACATATTATTTGTCAAAGATTCAACTCCTTTTAATGGAACATATATTGAAGTCTCTTATGGTTTATATGTACATCCACATGAATACCATAGAAGTAATCCCTCCATATATTCAAAAAACACTAGGACTACTAATTCAAGATCTTGAGTTAAATAATTCTTTTCTTGTACCTTGAGTTGTCTAGAAGAATAGGTTACTACCTTAACATGTTTCATAAGGAAAAATCCAAACCCACTTGGGAATTATCACAATATACCAAAAAATCCTGGTTATGCTCTAGTAAAGTCAACACCGCTGAAAAGAAAAGCCTATCTTTTAATATTATGAATCTTCTTTCACAAGCTTGCGACCACTCAAACGTAACACACTAATAGGTAAAGGTAGGAAAAGGAGAAGCAATGGATGAAAACTCATATAAAAACCTCATTTCGTACCCGACTAAACCCAAAGAACTTTTAATGTCAATTGGATTCAAAGGTCTAGGTCTATTCTTACTTGCATCAGTTAATCTTGAGTCGACCTAAATACCCTTACTACAGATAATATTACAAGAAACACAACATATCCCAAAAAAGATCAAATTTCCTATACTTGGAAAAGAGTTGATGTTCCTTGAGGACTTGAAATACAACTCTCAAATTGTCCATATGTTCAGCCTTATTCTTCGAATATACCAAAATATTGTCAATGAAGATAATCATAAAGGAATCAAAATAATCCCAGAACACTATATTCATAAGGTCCATAAAAGATGTCGGGGCATTAGTGTGACCGAAAGACATCACTAGGAACTCATAGCAACCATAACTTGTTCTGAAAGTTGTTTTAGGTATATCCTCACCTCTCACCCTAAGTTAGTGACACCCATAACTTAAATAAATTTTACAGAAGTAGATTTCCCATTGGGGTTGATCAAACAAGTCATCAATCCTAGGGAGAGGATACTTGTTCTTAAAGGTGACCTTATTGAGTTGTTTATAATCAATGCACATCCCAAGAGACCCATCTTTTTTCTTAACAAAGCTCACTGGAGCTCCCCAATGTTAAATACTTGTTTGAATGAGAGCTTTGTCCAGTAAATACTTTAGTTTAGCATACAACTCTTTCAATTCGGCTGGAGCCATCATATAAGGAGTAATCGAAATGGATTCATATCTTGTAAGAAGTCAATACCAAAGAATATTTCACATTCAAGAGGAATCCTGAGCAACTCATCATGAAAGACTTTCAGAAAATCCTTCACTACGGGTACCGACTCGAAAGAAGGAATGTCAGAGTAAAGTTCTTTTAATCTAAAAACATGGAAAGATACCCCTTAGAAATCTTTCTACAAACTTTTAGAGACGAAATGATTTGCCCTATACGGATTGGGTTACCCCCCCCCCTTACTCTAAGACGGGTTCATTAGGAAAATTCAATGAATTACTCTTGTTCAATAATCAGTGAAAGCAAAACAGGAATGCATCCAATCCATTCCCAAAAAAAATTGAAATCAACTATATCAAGTTCTACCAAATCCACCCATGTAACTCTATTGGGCGATGATATAGGAAAACACAAAAAGACTAATCAGCTACGACACTATCACCTACTGGGGTAGTAACCAAAAAGGTTCAATAAACATATCGGGTAGAACATCAAACTTTCTATCTACAAGAGGAGTTACAAATGATAAAGTAGAACTGGGGTAAAGTAAAGCATAAACATCAATCGATAAGACTTGTAAAATACAGGTGACAATATCGTGATACTGCTCTTGTTAAACCCTAGAGCAATAAGAATATAGTGGTTCCTCTTTGGAGCATTGGAATTACGACCGCTTGCTTGAGCTTTACCTCTCCCTTTATCTTGGATCATCACATTAGTGCAATCCCTGACCTTATGATCATTCTTCCCACACCCAAAGCAATTTTTTGTTCCAACTAGACACTAACCCAATTGCTTCTTACAACACTTGATACCATTAGGTTTCTTGCTAGGTCAATTCCTATTTTTTCCCTTTGGGGACTAAGTTTTAGACATCTTATCCTTGTTAGCCTTAGAGAAATTTAAAGGAATATGGTTGGAAACCCTCTTCTTGAACCTATGTTTGTCTTGAATTTCAAGACTACCCTTGGAAGTACCTCTCTCATAACACTTAGCCCTCATAAACCCTCTATTATTCCTATTGAGTCTAGTGTCCTAAACTTGTTGAGAAAGCACTAGAAAACTATAAATATCCATATTATCATAAAGCATTGCTAAATGAAACATATCAACTAGATAATCTGACACTCTTTTAACAAAGCGACTCATCTCATACTCAGATTGGAAACCAAGGAAGGAGCATACTTGAAAAATTTAGTGAAGTTGAAGGAGTACTCTTGCTCGCTCATACCTCCTTGAGAATGGTTGATGAATTGTTCTACTTTCGCCTCTCTTTTATACCTTTTAAAGAACTAATTAAGGAAATACCTTATAAAATTCTACCAATTTATTGGACCCGCTCTCAAAGCCTAATTGTCTCAAGTAGGTAGACAAAGTTTGATCCATATCCTTACATTTATAGGAGGCTAGCTTTGTATTATCATTAGAAGTCACCCCTAAAACATAAAGAATTATGTAGACCGTATCAAGAATGTTTTCAAGATCTTCATTGACCATAGACCCAAAGAATATTGGAGGGTTCATCCTTGTGAAGTACCTCAAGCGAGAAACTATGGTACTAGCATTGTGTTGAAAATGGGGTCCAACTCCCAGTATGATTGAACCTTTATGGATTGAGCTTGAGTAGCTACCTCTTGGTCTTGGTTAGTCATATCTTAGTCCAATAATAAAAGAGCCGATCTTATTTCTCTATAAGTCATGGGTGGAAGAATGACCAGAGGTTAGCCTTACAGACGAACTTTTGTGCCCTATGGAGGAGATTATGTCTCTAGGGGAGGAACTACGACATAAGCCAAATCTTCTTCCACTCTTCTTGTGATTTTCATTATCGTTTTCATATCCCATATCTATAAGAAAAGTAGGACTAATAGGGACACATAGAGTTACCACTCTTGAGGCACGACTTTAATGATAACCAAAAGAGAAAGGATTCCTAAGCATCATATAATCTCTCATTTATAATTGTGGAGGGCTTCACACCAATCTAAAAAACTCTACATAAACATGGCTTAGTGACAGATCAATCCTAAGAATAATGAATATCATGCCCTGATACGAAGTTTGCCACGACTAGAAAGCACCCCTAGACGTAACTGGCGTCGTTGTTCTCAAAGAGGACTTATACTATCCCTTAGATTCCTCATTGTTAGGATATACTATTAACCATGCATTTTGATATATTATTAATATTTAATAAATTTTTATTAATTTATTCAATTCAACAAAGTTTTACATTAAATAGATCAATCGTCATATATGTGTCCTTAACTGATACACTAGATGATTTCTTGTATCGAGTTTTAGCTTATACACAAAAGATTAAATCATCGGTTCTTATTAGTTAAAATTATAGTTCACAATCATAGATGGAAATTTGGAGGAAACCATCCGATAGATTACTGCACGATATTAAATGTAATTTATCTTCATTATAACAATGGCATAGTTCTAACTTCTCCTGCTAGTGAATTTGGTATGTATTGAACGAAACCAAGCAGAAATAGTTGTTTTAGACTGACTGATAAAACATATTCTCTAAACTATTAAATGTACTTATATTCTTAATCTTCATATAACAATTATGATTTGTATATATTAAAAATCTTTTTGATATATTAAAAAGTGAAATTTTTGAAATTGGTCAATATGCCTTGTAGATTGGATGATAATAATCTATATTGGTAAAATATTTAGTTAGTTGATGCAATCCATGTGTAAGTATAGGGATTGATGATACACCTTTTATGAGAACCTTATATGTTTTCATGTGTAATCCCGGCTGGTAAATTTATGAATCTTGCACATGAAATAAGTTAAGTATTGCTATAAAAAAAGTTAATCAATGAATTAAATTCTTATGTAATTTATTTTATTGATTACTATCGAGAATTTTAACATGGGGAACTATATAAGTTTTTATTGGTGAATTTCAAAATAAATAGAGGAGTGCAATTACGAATTTTTAGTGCAATGATTTGTAATTTATATGGTAGGAATAATTCAAATTAATTATTTAGAATTATATCCGTAATAGGATCCTCAGTAATAAATTATGTGCTCCCTCCAGTGCCCAATTTAAGTAGAACTCAAAATCCTATTTTGTAGAAAAAGAAAATAAAATATTGTGTTCTTCTCCAAAAAGGAAGATGAAACGTGTAATGTGTGTTTCGAAAGAACAGGAATTCTCATTGAAATCGGAAGACATCTCTATAAATAGGGATTCTTTTAACCAATAAAAGGATTTAGTATTATATACAATACTTGTCCACCAAGTGTTGAGAGAGTTCAATTGTTGATTTGGATCCCTGGAGAAGACTATAGAGTTGGAGATGGATTTACTACTAGATATCTGCACACGCTTCAAGAGGTAATCCTGAGTTATATTTCAGCGTAATATGTACGTGATAGCTATTTGTGATTGTTTTTTATATTCATGCAAGATGTATGATTCTAAATACCATATGTGCTGGACAATCCTATATCTGAAAATTTCACAGATTAGACTTACGTCAAATCAAAATAGTTCTATAGTTGGTCAAGGTACTAATATGAAAGAAGTTGAATTCAGAATGTTATATGTGGTTATTAGAACCTATCCCAGAAGAAACAAATACCTAGTAATAAGTCAAATGTTGTATTGATTAATAATGGCCTAGTAAGAAGTATTGATTACTATGTGATTATATTTTTTTGAGGTCGTTAATATGATATTTAAGTGATTCTTTGGAATAAAAATGTAATTTAGCATGAATGACATCACTTATATTGATTTTATTTATGTTATATGTCATAAATAATTACACATGATGCGTTAACATCAATTGATATATGATAAGGATGTGGATCTATTAATTTTTTCTTAAATCATTTGAATCTAACTTGATCATAAATTTAGAGATAAAAATTATATTTGAACTCCAATTAATCGTAAATTCGGTAGGTTCATCGAAACGATTAAATGTAAAATACTCATTATGTAGTGATTTGGTAATTTGAGATCGTTTAGATGTTGATTTTAGACAATTTTGTATCTTGAAAAGTTAATTTTACTGAAAAATTACTCTACTATAATATAGTGGTATAGAGTTTGTTCCCTATCGTCTTGATGACTATATTTTAGTGAAGTATTATGTTCATAAGTTGGCTTAGACCTTCCACCATAACGGATGAAATAAATACAAGTCATTAAAGTCAAATTTCTAGTTTTGATTATCTATATTGACTCTACTAAACTGATTAATATTTTGTTGGACCAACGGACCTAGGGATTATGATATTCACTTCACTCAAACTGACCTATACTCTCCATAGTAGTTGGCTTTGGTTCTCAATTTGTTGAAGTGAATATCTGTAACCATATATATGTGTTGCATGAGTAATTATTTTTTTAATAAAAATTTATTGTTCAAGATACATAGATATCTAAAAGACGTGTATTGAATTTTAAAATTCAATGTATACATAAACATGCTTACCTTTTGGAATTCTTGAATTTTTTTCTTTATTCTTAATTCGTTTTATCTATTTCACAAAATGATAATATTTTATAAGAATTACTAAGCGGAAAAATTTTAAATTCTATTATGACCAAACAACGTTTCAACAAATTTAATCATTGTTTTGGAATTCGAAAAAAAATAAACTCTGATTGATCTAAAATTTTGTAGATTTATAATAACGACCTAGTAAGAAATTAATTTTATTGGATCGTTATATGATTTTTTGTCATAATTGATAAAAAAGTAGTGAAGTATTAGTTTATGTTCTGCTTAGACCTTCTTTCCTAACAGATGAAGTTGATACAAGTCACTATGTATTTTATTTTCTAATTGTGATAATCTATATGAACTCTTTTAAACTGAGTAATATAAGATTGGATCAATGTAACTAGAGGACTTTCACTTGACTTAAACTGACAATAAATTCTCCAAGTGAATTGAGTTTGTTAAGTTTATGGAGTGAATAATCGGTCATTGTACCTGTGTATTAATTAGTAGTTCTCCAATTCGAACAATTGGATATTCGAGATGCATATATATGTATGTATAAATGAGACCTAAATTTTGTTATTCGGGATTATCCGAAATATTATGATCTATTTAAAGTATTGTGTCTCATATTCTTAATAGACTTTACAAACGCACTTAGTACTACTTAAGATTTTCTTTTGGTAGAGAAGATATTAGATTAATAAATTCATTGTATATGTAACATATGTTAGAAGAAATTATTTTAAGTTTCGAACTAGATAAGAGATGAGTATATAATATATTTACTTGTAGATCTTGCATCATTGAGTTTGATAAATTTTTTATTTCTTGTGGTATATTGATGCATGATTATTTTATAAGTATGAGAGAATTAAATTATACTAATATTTCTCATAAGGGAAAATATCTTCTAAATTGAATAAGACTTATTTGTATATTAGTGTCTAAGTCATTTATTTGGAATAGAATTTTGAGGTTGGTTAATGAATGAACATAACTGTTCATTGAAAGTTAAGTCACTACCAACATGTACGTTTTATTTAGAAGGAAAAAATGACCAAGAGAGCTTAGTTTTCCTCTTAAAAGGGATTTAACACGTAGTGATAATATATAATTAATATATTCTAATTTGTTTAATAAATGAGCACATGGGCATGACGTGAATTTGAGTTTTTAAGTTTTCAAAAATTACTCGTGATATGAATATATATTTTGATGTTTTATAAGTCTAAATGTCTTGCAAAACTCAAAATATTTAAAACAAGTGAAAGTATCCTCATGAAAAATATATAAATTCACTACAATCTAATTGTAGTAACGTACACCTCTTAGCATATAAGTAACTTATCTTATCGAATAATTGTGTTTCAATTTTCGAAAGTAGACACTCTATAATAGATTGGTGTAGAAGATAAAAGATAGACGATTATGAAGATGATGATATTAACTATTGACTTATTTCTTGTTAATTTGTTTCGTTTGGGATAGGTTCTAATGACCACATATCACATTTTGAATTCAATTTTATTCATTTTAGTACCTTGAACAACTACAGAACTAGTTCAATTTGATATAGGTCTAATCTGTGACATGTTAAGATATAGGATTGTCCAGCACATGTGCTGAGTCGGAGAATAAGAAAAATTGGAATTAAGAACGGAATGTTTATGTTAATAGGATATCCTAAATGATTAAACAAGGTTTACGATAGTGTCCTAAAGAAAATAAGTAAATTTTTAACATAACTTTCAAATTTCTAAAAATGGATAATTTTCGTAAACCATGTTCCTAGAAGTAAATTATCTTTACGGGAATTGAACAAATAAATAACAAATAAGTCAATTGTAAATTAATACACTTAATAACATCGAATAGGTATGTATGAATTGACGTCGCATTGCACTTAAGTAGTGGGAGAAACGTTACTAGACATAAGAAAACTACTATCTGAAGTAGTGGGAGTGATATTGAGCAAATTAGAAGAACATTTCATGAGAAGTTTTTAATATTTCATTATCGAATGATTTTGAAAAAATTATTACAACTCAAGAACATGAAAGTATGATTATAATAGTCGTACTTAGTAGTAGTACGAAGATTGAGTTGTTTTGTATGCTTGAGAGAACTTTAATGATAGAGCTCCTAAAAGAAGTACACTCTTGGAGGTTTGATGATAAGGTCTCTCAACATCAAGTACAAATCGATTTGTTATGACGAAGAACTACTAGACCATATTGTATGAGAAAATAGCTTGGTAAATTTTCTTTCAATAAGATATAAACGAATGCCTACAAAAGTTATGAATGAATAGTTAAGAGTCTTAGTGGGTGATTGTTAGGGAGTATACTATTAATCATGTGTTTTGATATGGTATTAAATATCTAAGTGGGAAATTGTTAGGGTATATAATATTAACCATGCATTTGGATATAGTACATTATAACAATTGTGATTGTTAATAGTCTAAGTAGGAGATTTTTGGGATATATACTATTAACCATTTGTTTAAAAAATAGTATTTATTAGAGAATAATTATTTGCTTAAATTCAACAGATAATATATTCGGTTATGGTGTCTATTTACTTATAGAATATATGATTCAGTGAGTTGAGTTTTAGATTATATACAGAGGATTAAATTATAGGTTTTTATAGGTATACCATTTTTTGTTCGTAATCTAGTATGGAAATTGGATATTCCATCGGGTAGGATTGTAGCACAAGATTATATGTAATTTATCTTAATTATAGAAACGGTATAGTTCCAACTTCTTGAGTTAGTACATTCTGTATGTATTGAACCAGACTTAATAGAGATAGTTGTTTTAGACTGACTGACAAAAACATATTCTCTAAACCATTGCTTGGAGAAGCATCAAGCAAACATGTGTTGTTGATTTTACTATGGAAGCCGAATATGTAGTAGCTTCTGAAGAAGCTAAGGAGGCATCGTGGCTCAGAAACATTCTGAAAGATCTAGCGGTTGTTCCTGCAATAGAAATGGCACCTACAATATTTGGTGATAATAGTTGAACGGTTGAAAATTCAACGAAACCATGAAGTCATAAGAAGGAAAGACACATTGAGCGAAAATACCATTTAATTCGAGACATAGTACAAAGAGGGGATGTGATGCTGGCGAAAATTGCATGAGAGAACAACCTTGAAGACCCTTTAAAAAAAACTTTACCGCAAAAGACTTTTGATAGACATGTTGAAAGAATGGGTGTTAGAGTTGTAGGTTCATGGTTATGAGTCTAAGTAGGAGATCATATACTATTAACCATACAATTTGATATAATGATAATATTGAGAAATTGTTTATTCATTTATTCAATTTTATAAAGTGTTGCATTAAATAGATCAATTGTCATATATGTATTGTTAACTTGTATAGTAGATGATTTCGTTTATAAAGTTTAAGCTTACACACAGAAGATTAAATCATCTATTCTTATATGTTAAAATTTATAATTTACAATCCTATATGGAAATTTGGAAAAAACCACCAGAAAGATTGTATCACGAGATTAAATGTAATTTATCTTGATTATGAGAAAGACATAGTTCAAACATATTGTATTAGTGCATTTGGTATGCATTGACGGGACCAAGAAGAGATAATTGTTTTAGATTGACTGATAAAAAGATATTCTTTAAACTATTAAATGTACTTATATTCTTAATCTTGATATAACGATTATCATATGTATATATTAATTATAATTTTGATTTATCAAAAAGTGAGATTCTAAGATGGTTCAATATGCTTGGTAGATTGGATGATGATATTATATATTGGTGAAATAATTAGTTAGTTGATGGAATCCACGTCTAAGTATAGGGATTGATGATACACCTTTTATGAGAAGCTTATATGTTTTCATGTGTAATTCGGGCCGGTAAATTTATGAATCTTCCACATTAAATAAGTTAAGTATTGTCATAAAATAAGTTACTCATTGAATTAAAATCTTCAGTAATTTATTTTATTGATTAGTACCGATAATGTTATGATGGGGAATTACATAAGTGTTTAATGGTGAATTTCAAAATAAATATAGGAGTGCAATTACGAATTCAGTGGAATGATTTGTAATTTATTATGGTAAGAATAATTTAAATTAATTATTTAGAATTATATTCATAAAAGGGTGCCTCAGTAATAAAATTTTTGGCTCCTCTAGTGCTCAATTTAACTTGAAATCAGAATCCTATTTTAAGAAAAACAATAACGTGTTGTTCTTAAAAAGGAAGACGAAACGTGTAATGTTCTTTATTCTTCAAAGAAAAGGAATTCTCTTTGAACAAGGAAGACAACTTTATATGTAGGGATTTTCTAACCTCGAAAGAGATAGAATTCAGTATTCAATACAATACTTGCCCACCCAAGTATTGAGAGAGTTCAATTGTTAATTGGGATCACATTAGAAGACTGTAGAACTGGAGTTGAATTTGCTTCAAGATATCTGCACAAACTTCAAGAGGTAATTCTGAGTTAATTTTCAACATACATTATATGTGATGGATATTTGTGATTGTTGTTTATATTCATACAAGATGTATGATTCTGGAATCTTTCCGTTGAGTATGCTATTTTCTAATAATTGATATCAAGAGTCATACTTGCATCTTTATAGATATTCTAAAATATGTGTATGTGAAATTGTATGTATGATTCGTGATTGTGAATTTATTTATCACCAAAAGGACAGAACGAATAAAAACATGAATTGGTTTGTTTTTGTTAAATACATACGGTAAAAGTAACTTATAAAAATTGATGGTTGCACCTCTCATTGTTTTTTGTTGTCTTGTCGTAACACTTCTGAACAATTTTATATTCATATTAGGTGGCTGGTTATTTTCTGATATATTAAGAAAAAAAATTAAATTGCTGAAGAGTTTGGTGTAATTTTTTTTGGTTCACGTGATTTGGTATTTAAAGAAACCATTGATTTTTTACAATTAAAACAAAATAGTATGGCTGTAGTTTTCTTGTTCATGTTATTGGCAGCCATAATTCCTACTTTTTAATCCTAGTGGACCAAGATTATTTCTAAATTTTACATTAATATATGCTATCTTCTCAAAAGGTGTATTATTGAATATGTATGGGATGGTACATGGAATGTATTAAACTTTTGGTGTACATGTATTTTTTCTGGAAATTTTTTGTTCAAAAAAAAAAATCATGTTGTACAAATATTTTTCTTTTCTTGAAATTAATTTTAAAAAATATTAATATATAAAATTAACAAAAAAAATTAAAATGGTGATAAAATATTCTTTTCAATATTCACCATGATTAAATTGTAGTGAAGTATTACGTTTATGTCTTGGCTTAGACCTTCCTCCCCATCTGATGAATCTAATACAAGTCATTGCGTATGTAATCGCTTATTTGGTAATTTGTTTTAACTCTCCTAAACTGAGTAATATAGAATTGGATCAATGTAACTAGAGGATTTTCACTGGACTTAAACGAACAATAGACTCTCCAACTGCGTTAGGTGTGTATAAGCTTATGGAGTGTATAATCAGTCATGATATATGTATATTGTATGAATAGTTCTCCAATCCCAACAATTGGCTATTCAAGATGCATGAATGCATATGTATATCATGTGTTGAATGTGAATATTCAATGTTATATGACAATGTTATTGATCTATTTTAACTATTTCTTCAATCTCAGATTCAATGTCTCCTATTAATCCCATTAGCACTATTTTAGGTCAAAACAAAATAGAGGGTTCTAACTATGTTAAGTGGAGGAGAAATCTTCACATTGTGTGAATTGCTGAAGAATATAAGTTTGTGCTTCATGAGGAATGTCCACTGAAAATAAATGATCAGTCTAGTGATGATGATAAGTTAGCTTATCAGAAATGATGCAAAGCATATGAGATGGAGCGATGTTACAATATGGCTTCAATGTCAAATGTTTTGCAACATCAACATCAAGCTATGTTGAGTGCTTTTGAAATTCTAGAGAATCTCAAACAAATTGTTAGATACAAGGGTCTATCAGTTAAGTAGACTGCCATGAGAACTCTCATGAACACTAACATTGTTAAAGGCACTTCTATAAGAGACCATGTTTTTAAGATGATAGTCATCTGAATGAACTGGATGTCTTGGGGGCTGAAATTGACAATGACTCCCTAGTTGAGATAAACAAGCAGTCTGTGCCTGACTGTTTTCAACAATTTTGCCTAAATTATAATATGAATAAGATGAGTCTATATTTGGCAGAATTGTTGAATGAGCTGCAGGCGGCAAAGACTCTTGTTAAGAAAATTCACAATCAATGGCACTCAACGTTGGGAAAAGTTCACTTCTAAACTGCAAGGTTTATTGAAGAAGAAAAAGTAGCACAAGGTTAAGCCAATTTCACCTCTTACTGGGGGCTTGAAAAAGTCTAAGGGCAAGTGTTTTTGTTTCAAGATGTTAGGCCATTGAAAGGCACATTGTTCAGATTGCTTATCAAAGAAGAAAAACAAATATGGTAACTCACTTTCACTTGCCGTTGAAACATTTTTAAAAGAAATTTCTACCACTTCATGGTTTGTAGATTCAGGAGCCACTGATCATATCTGCATTACTTTGCAGGGGTTTCAAGAAACGCGAAATCTGATTAGAGGTGATGTTAGCGTTTTTCAAGAGGATTGCAGCAGCTCCAATTTTAGCACAATGAAATGTTAATTTTTCATTTGACGGTGGTAGAGTATTATACTTAAAAGACATTGTATATGCACCTGCTACTAGAAGAAATTTAATTTCAGTTTTTTAACCATTGAGAGATGGTTATGATATTAGTTTTTCTGATAATGGTTGTGTTATTAGCTATAATAAACATGATATCTCTACTGGTACATTTATTGATGGTCTTTTTAATATTAATATCTCTCCTGAATTACAACAAACCATAGAACTTAATAATGTTAACCTTTCAAGTAAAAAAAACATTCTTCCGATTTTAATGTGACTTATCTATGGCACATGCGTCTATGTCATATAAATCTAGACCGAATTTCAAAGTTCTATTAATATGGACCTTTAGATTCATTAAAAGTGGAGGCACTACCAACATGTGAAATTTTGTTTAGAAGGAAAAATGACTAAGAGACCTTTACCTTCAAAAGGATATAGATTCAATGATAAACTACAGTGAATTCATTCTTATTTGTGTGGCCCAGTGAACATTCAAGCGAGAGGTGGGTATGAGTACTTCGTCAATTTCATTGATAACTACTCAAAAATATGCATATAAATATTTATTGCATCGCAAGTCTGAATGCTTTGAGAAATTTAAAGAGTTTAACGCTTGAAAGGAGAAACGACATGGAATATATATCAAGTCATTGTGGTCATATGGTGTTGGAAAATACCTCTCTAATAATTTTATTAGTTACTTATTAAGATGTCACGACCCAATACGAGTTGTTAGTGGAACCCACCCTTAACCTACTAGGTGAGCGAACCAACAATTCTAAACCCCAACATTCACCAATAGTTCAACTATGAATAACAAAATATAATGCGGAAGATCCAAAACTTATTAATGTAACCAATTAAATAGGCCTCTAAAGTTTATCAATTGCTATCCCCAAAATAATAAAGTCATCACATCAAGAACATCAATCCTCAATTTACCAAATCTAAGAGTATTTAAGAAAACGAAACAAGTAAAAAGATGGTCCATGTCCGAAATTCGAAGACATCAAGACGTGAAGGAGAAAATCCAGCACGAGCTAGGAAAAATAGCTCACCCCGAACTCTGATGTGCTGAAGACTTGCTAGAGTTGAGGACGAGTCGAAGTCGATGGCACGCTTGCTGCACTCCACAAAATGACAAGGAAGAAAATACAAGTAGGGGTCAGTACAAGGAACACGTACTGAGTAAGTATCATCGGCCAACTCAAAATAGAAAAAATAATATATAGACTGAATAATAATATAAAATCAACTACAATACTTAATAGGTGACAACCATAATCACATGAACCATTGACAACAACACCAAAAAAGGTACACCATCAATCACCATATTAGCACACCAATGAGGACTCATGCCTCCACTTCTTACTCATTAGGAAATTAGGTTCTTTAAATATGAGCATATTAAGATAATTTAGGATTCCTTTCCTTTAATGTTATTGTGCCGGAACATGACACTCAAATCCCATATATCGTGTCGGAACGTGACACTCCTATCCGACATGCTGTGTCGGAACGTGACACTCCGATCCAAGAATCTCATCATTTTATTTAAGTAAGCCTTCTTTATTCAAGTCGTCAGTTTAATAGAGAGGTTTCAAGATTAGAAATCGAATAGTCTCCTTATATTAGACAAACTACAAACACACAACAAAACATTCAACCACACAATCATGTATATAGGAGATTTTATAACATCACTCAATACATATCGATCGCTATTAAGAGTTTATCTATCACATAGAATTAAACCATAACCTACCTCCACCGAAGAACAGAAACAAGGCAAGCTACCTCTCCAATGCCTTTACCTTCCTCAGTGCCTATGAATCTTCTCGATCTGAAGTCTAAGTCGCTTGCTTTCTTCTTTCTTTCCCTCTCTCTCTCTCGTTCTCCTCTCTGCTTTTTTTTTTTTCTACTACAGATTCGTTTTACCCTAATTATCATATAATCAATTTTATAAAAATATATGATAAAAGTAACCCACCATTTATTTCCCCACTATCTACTTTAACCCCCAGCTAAATAAATTATTCAACTTACCCCACTAATTTCATAATTATAAACATGAGTAGTCCGTAACACCCCTTAAAAATTTAGCGGATGTCTGACACTGTGTGGGGTTACACAGATTCTGACGGTCCGTCGTACCTGTGATGGTCCGTCCTGCAGGTTCGTGACGAAGTTCATAGAATTAGTCCCACTACTAAGATTTCAAGAGTTGAAGTGTTTTGGAATGAAGACGTTCGGTGGACCGTTGTGCCTATGACGGTTCGTCATACTTGCTGTCGATGGTAGTGAAGGGAGCAGCAGGAGAAATTCCACAAGTATGGGACGACGGAGTCCATGACGGTCCGTCGTGACCATGACGATCCTTCGCATGGTCCGTCGACCCAGTAAGTATTTATCAGAAATAATTCTACTGCTCAAACCGACTAAATGGGTTTTTACATAAAATAAGGAATTACATCTCAAACGTCTGCACCTAGAATGCCACACAAAAATTGTATAGTAGAAAGAAGAAATAGAACTCATTAAGAAATGGTTAGATAAATAATGAGTTACACTATTTGCCTAATTCTTTGTGGGGATATGCCTTAGAAACTGCAAATTACATAATGAACTTAGTTCCTACTAAATCTTTTCCTTTGATACCCATTCAACTGTGGACTGGGCACAAGCTTAGATTGAGACATATTCGGGTTTGGGGATGTCCAACAAATGTATTGAAAGGGAAGGTACAAAAATTGGAGCCTAAAAAAGAAAGATATGTTTTTATTTTATACCCTAAATAAACGAAAGGTGGCATTTTTATAATCCTAAAGAAAAGAAGGTCATTGTGACTATCAATGCCATGTTTACGGAAATGGATTTTTTAACAAACCAAATTCCTAAAAGTGAACTAGTTTTGTAGGAATTGAGCAAAGAGATAAAAAATCAATTTACTGAAAATAATGAAAACCAAATTTGGACCCCACATGTTAGAGTTAACATACCATTGCATTATAATTGTGAGAGAGATGTCAAGAATTATAAAATTCCACAAGTACAAGATCTCGAAAATTCATTGCATAAAAGTAGTGGGAGTAATAATGAGCAAATTGTACTAGAGGAAGAAGTTGTTGGTATCTCTACACCGCAAGGTGCTGAAGATAACATCGAAACTCTAGATCCGAAAAATTATGTGGTTCCACCACAAGATCATAATAATGCAAATCTCTCTGAACCTACTCTTGCAAGTGTATTGTCTCATCATAGTGGAAGCGTGATAATAAAACCACTTCGGTATGCACTCTTGGGAGAGTCTTTTGACAGATTCCCTAAAAATTTGAATACCGAACCAGTGAATTACGATGAAACACTACAAGATAAAGATGATGAAAAATGGATTGATACAATGAAATAAAAAATGGAGTCTATGTACTCTCACAAAGTCTAGTATCGTCTAGAATCACCATTAGATGGAGTCAAACCCATTGGAGGCAAGTGGATATATAATAAAAAGAGAGGAGTAGATGGACAAGTGCAAACTTACAGAGCTAGACTTGTTGCAAAAGGGTTCTCTTCGAAAGAAGGGAATGACTTTGAGGAAACTTTTAAGCTATTAGTCATGCTTAGGTCTATTAGATTTCTCTTATCCATTGCTGCTCATTATGATTATGAAATTTGGCAAATTGATATCAGGACAATTTTCCTTGATGGATGTCTTGATCAACGCATATTTATGCGATAACCAGACGATCTCATAAAAAAGGAAAAGAACACATGTTGTGCAAGCTTAAAAGATATTTTTTATGGATTAAAAGAATCTTTAGGGCATGGAACACTTGATTCTAAAATGTAGTCAAGTCTTTTGGTTTTGAGCAATGTCTTGATGAGTCTTGTGTGTACAAAAACTTTAATGGGGATAAAGTGGTGTTTTTGTGTTATATGTAGATGATATCTTCTTCATAGGAAATAACATGGGCTTGATGAATTCAGTTGCGGAATGGTTGTCCACAAACATTGATATGAACGGTTTGGGAGAAGCTGCTCACATCCTTGGTATCAAGGTTCTACGTGATCGCAAGAAATGGTTGTTACGTTTATCTCAAGCTCTTTGTATTGATACAATTCTTATCAGGTTTAGCATTCATGATTCCAAGAAAGCATACCTTCCTTTCAGACATGGAATTTCTTATTTATGAATCAAAGTCCTAAGACAGATGAGGAAATAGAAAGCATGAAGGCAGTTCCTTATGCATCAGCGGTAGGAATTCTAATGTATTCCATGTTATGCACTAGACCTGACATTTGTTTTGTCGTAGGAATGGTTACCACATATCACTCTAATCCTTGACAAGTACATTGGACAATACTTAAGCATATAATCAAGTATTTGAAAAGAAATAGGGATTACAAGTTAGTATGTCATTCGGATGAGTTGGTGCCCATAGGGCACCTAGACTCAAATTTCTAGTCTGATATGGATTCTAGAAAGTCGACCTCCGGCAATGTGTTTACTTTGGGAGGTGGAGAAATTTTTGGAGAACAATAAATTAAACATGTGTTGCAGTTTCTACCATGGAAATGGAATATGTAGATGCTTCTGAAGACCCTAAGGAGGTAGTGTGGCTCAGAATCTTTCTGAAAGACCAAGCGGTTGTTCTTGCAATAGAAATGCCACTTACAATATTTTGTGATAATAGTGGAGCGGTTGCAAATTCAAATGAACCACGAAGTCATAAGAAGGAAAATACATTGAGCGAAAATACAATTTGATTTGAGACATAGTACAGAGAGGGGATGTGATGGTGGCGAATATTGCATTAGAGAACAACCTTGCAGACCCTTTCACAAAAGCTTTTGGAAAAATGTCTTTTAATATACATATTTAAGGTATTGGTGTTACATTTGTAGGTTCATGGATGTGAGTCTAAGTTGGAGATTATTAGGGTATACTCTTAACCATGCATTTTCATATATTATTAATATTGAACAATTGTTTATTCATTTATTCAATTCAATAATGTGTTTCATTAAATAGGTCAATTGTCATATATGTGTCCTTAACTTATATAGTAGATGATTTCGTGTATAGAGTTTAAGATTACACACAGAAGATTTAATCATCGGTTCTTATAAGTTAAAATTTATAGTTCACAATCATAGATGGAAAATTCGACAAAACAATCAGAAAGATTGTAGCACGAGATTAAATGTAATTTATCTTGATTATGAGAATTGCATAGTTCTTACTTCTTGTGCTATTTCAATTGGTATTTATTGAATGGGACCAAGCAGAGATAATTGTTTTAGACAGACTGATAAAAATATATTCTCGAAACTATTAAATGTACTTATATTCTTAATCCTGATATAACTATTATGCTCTGTATATATTTATTATCATTTTGATTTATTAAAAGGTGATATTCTGAGATGAGTCAATATACCTGGTAGATTGGATGATAGTAATATATATTGGTGAAATAATTAGTTAGTTAATAGAATCCATGTCTCAATATAGAGATTGATGATACACCTTTTATAAGAAATTTATAAGTTTTCATGTGTAAACCGAGCTGGTTGATTTATAAATTTGGCACATGAAATAAGTTAAGTATTTCCTAAAAAAAGTTAATCATTGATTTAAATTCATCAATAATTTTATTTATTGATTAGTATCGGTAATCTTAACATTAGTAATTACATATGTGTTTAATGGGGAATTTAAACATCAATAGAGCAGTGCAATTATGAATTTTAGTGGAATGATTTGTAATTTATTATGGTAAGAATAATACAAATTAATTATTAATACTTATTTCCATAATAGGGATCCTCAGTAACAAATTTTGTTGTCCCTCCAGTGCCCAATTTAATTTGAACTCAAAATTCTATTTTCTAGAAAAAAAAATGTGTTCTTCTCCAAAGAGGAAGAAGAAACGTGTAATTTTTTTTTTGAAATAAAAGGAATCCTCATTGGACTAGGAAGACATCTCTTTAAATAGGGATTCTTCTAACCTAGAAATGTATTCACTATTCTATACAATACTTCTCCACCGAAGAGGTAAAAGATTTCAATTGTTGATTGAGATAATTGTAGAAGACTATATGCTGGAGTTGCATTTACTTCAAGATATCTGCACACGCTTCAAGAGGTAATCCTGAGTTATCTTTCAGCATACTATGTATGTGATCACTATTTATGATTGTTGTTTATATTCATGCAAGATGTATGATTATGAATGATTTTGTTGTGTATGCTATTTTATGACACTCATAACTTATCATAGGTCAAAATTCTGAAAAATTAAAACTTTTTATATATTGAGGTTTACATAGACCTCTAAGATACTATATGTAGAGTTTACTTAGACTCCTTGTCTATAAAGCTTTCTTAGGCATCTCGTTTAGTCAACAAACCCAATACTAAATAATATTAGTCTAATAAAGTCATCTCAATTATAAATCATCGAAAGCAAAGTAGAACATTCGGCCATAGCCCTTATACAAATTCATATTTTCCAAATAGGTCAAACAAGAATATCTTAAACAATAGGAAGGAAATTAAGGACTTTAGACAATAGCAATCCTAGTAAGGTAGAATATGTGGCATAGGACCTACCAAAATATGTGGAAAATTCCATGTCTTCTTACAAAAAGACCTTGAAACCTCAAAGTCCTGAACCTGCATTGTTTGGAAAATGTAAGAACTATGGGTTAGTAAAAACCACATATTGCAAGTATGGATATATGCCATAAACCATTTGAAATCATGACCCAAACGACCTTTAATTCAAAACCATGCTAAGTGACTTTCGAAAGCCTTTATACACATTTAATAACATGTGCAAGCCAATAGACCTAACATTACTAAAGACAAGTCCATATGCAATGCAAGACCTATTCCATCACAAAGTCAAGTAAACATAGATATTATCAACATAAGGTCATATCAAAATGAATTGCATCACATCAAGATGATATAAACATAACCACTCAAATATAATGTCCTTGTAACAATTTATATAAATTTTTTACTAACATCAGAACATATAAGACGCTTAATCACTACCCCTTGAGAAGCCTACAAGTGCAATGCTTATGTGAAGCCCCAAAACCCTACAAAATATAGTAAACCAAACAAAGGATTACAATAAATGTCAGCTACATCAAGTTCTGCAAAATCCACCCATGAAACTCTACAAGGAAAATATATAGGACAACTCCTATAGACTCTTGTAGCTACAAAATAGAGACCTACCGATGTAGACTCCGAAGAAGGTTCAATTAACACATCGGTTAGAACATCAAACTTTCTAGCTACTAGAGGAGTTACAAATGATAAAGTAAAGCATAAACATTAATTAAGAATACTCATAACATACCGCTGACCATGTCTAGAGATTCCTCTTTCTCACACGTAGTGCGAAGAGCATAGAAGCAATTCCTTTTTGGAGCATTGAACTAGGACCGCTTGCTTGAGCATTAACACTCCCATCCTCTTGAATCCTCACATTAGTGCAACTCCTAACCTTATGGCCACTTTTCCACACTCAAAACAATTTTCTATCAAAACATAACACTCACCGCAGTGATTCTTACTACACTTGATACAATTATGTTTTTTGCTTGGTGAATTTTCATTTTTTATCTTTGGGACTAAGGGTTAGAAAACATATCCTTGTTAGCCTGAGGGAATTCATATCCTCCTTTTAAGTCTTGTCACCTAAACTTGTTGAGCATGCACCATCAAACGAGAAATATCCATATTATCATGAAGCATCGCCGAACGACACTTGTCAACTAGATCACAAGACACTCCCTTCACACACTGACTCATCTAATCCCTACGATTGAATACAAATGATGGAACATACATGGACAATTTAGTGAACTTCAAGGGGTACTATTGAACGTTCATTCCTCCTTGACAAGGTTGATGAGTTCTTCCGCTTTTGCCTCCCTTTTTTAACTTGGAATGAAATTATGAAAGAAGTTCCATCTAAACACCTCCTAGGTTCTAGGACACGTACTCTAAGCCCAACTGTTTCTCCATTAGGTATAGCATGTTTCAGCTACATCCTCATGTTTATTGGAGGCTAACTTGGTCTTATTATTAGAACTCACCCCTATAATATAAAAGATCTTGTAGACCTCATCAGAAAGTCTACTGGATCTTCATTCATCATAAACCCAAGGAATATTAGAGGGTTCATCCTTGTGAAGTGCCTCAAGCAAGAAGCCATGGTACTAGGATTTGTTGAACACAGGGTTAAACTTCCTTGTTTTCTTGAACAATCATGGATTACCGCTTGGGATAGGGAAGTGATAGATTAGTTCAAATTTATAAAAGTGACCTTATTTCTCCATCCGTCATAGGTGGAAGAATGACCAGAGGTTTGCCATTCGGAGGAACTTGTATGCCTTGTGGAGGAGCTTGGTTCTCTAAGGGAGGAACTCCGACATTTGCCAAATGTTCCTCCACTCTCCCTGTGGTTGTCGTTGTCATATTAATCTTCTATATCCATAAGAAAATATTAGATGAATAAGGACCCTCAAGGCTAACTAGTGCAATTTATAGGTAGAGTCTCATACTCCTACCTAGATGAAGTCAAGCTCCTCAAGTAATCCTAGTTAGAGTCCACTTTATTATTTCATAAACTTTCAGGATCATCTCAAGTTAATCGACATAAACCACATGATCCAATGGTAAATCGGGTGTCATGGAACCCTACACTGAAAGAAGGAGGACTACTTCCCAAGGTAGTACCAAAACATGAACATAGCATCTACGTGGATCCACTAGCTAATACTCGTATTGGGGAAAAATAGTCCAAGAACTAGGAGATGTAGTTGGGACCCTTTTTATGCTAATGAATTATAGTCTCCAACCTCATGAGTACAATAGTGAACTTACCTTCCTTATGTGGGAAAGGACACTCCTTATTACTACCTCACTCGTTGCTAAGCTAGAGTCCCTTTTGAAATGTCTTTCAGTAATAATAATAACTTAATTTAATTCATAGTGTCTAGACCTTATATTGTCATAATCATAGCTAAATAGGAATTGCATGAGAACACCTTTAATTACAAACATCAAAATTTAACATCATTATATAATAGTAAGGCACATAGGTACTTCATCATCCACCTTATATCATTACATCTTAAGCATACAATCACATAATCAAGACATTTCAATCAACATCATACCTACTCCAATCAATCTTATCACAAGGTATATTTTAATATTTGTTCATCACGAAACACGATTAATCATAATTGAAGTAAAGGTTTGACATCACAAGACTTACAACAATCTCTTTCACAAGCAATTTTCAAGGTTTTACCATCAACCAACCAATTCAATAGAACAATGCTGTAATATCATCACAAAATAGTAAATAACACAATAATGGAGTCAATTTTATCACAACAGAACAATTCATAACTAGTTCATAGACTAGGGTTAGGGACGTATGTCAAATTAATGATCTACTTCACAACCTAGGTTAATTACTCAAGAACTATCATGATTGAATTACAATACATCATAATATACTCATAATTATATTAATAAATACTAAATAAATTTATTTAAAAAATACAAATTAAAAATAAAAACCCATTCGAAACTCTTCTTTTTGAAAGCAATTTGGAAGATTGTTAATTGATGAATATTGATGGACAATGTAGTCTGCTTGCTTCCCTAAAACCCTCATTTTCTTGGTATTTTATGGATTTTCTTTGGGAGAGAGAAAGTAGAGCGAAGGAGGAGCAATTGGGTTTTGGGAATTATGAGAGCTGGGTTCAGTTTAATTAGGATAGGGTCTTTATATAGGTCATGAACTAACATAATTAAAACTTTCTTATCATATAACTAAATAATTAACCATATAAATAAATAATTGAACTAATGTTAAACGTGGAAGCAAAATAGTGACCTGACCTACGAGACCCCGACCTACAAGACGTAGGTCAGTCAACGGCCAAGCCCCATCCCCTCCGTGCTGCACATCCGTTCTTCTGGTAAGAGACTTGCCAATTGACCCCTTCACCAAATTAAATAAGTGTCCAAAAGCAGTGGAAATCAAAGCCCCATCGGTTGGAACGCGGATCATCACCTCCCAGTCATCGATGGCTAGTGTCCAAGAAAATTTTTGGTCAAAATGCAAGGGTCCTCCCCAAGGACCCTTTGGTTGGTCCTTGGGTTGTCCTACACGAACATTTCGACTATAAACAAACACTAATACGTGTTAGATATCCTCCCACCAGATTTCATCATTTTCCAACTCTTAAAAACTCTTTTAAATAGACTAAGTCACATTAGCACCTCTTGAACTAGTCTGCGAACGTCATGGCATTCCTTGACGTTTTGATTACAAAATATCCTAAATGAATTATATACATTATATTTATCCTTTATACACTATTAAAACTCTTAGAATATCATGCAAGTCTGTAGATTTTGTTTTAGACTTTGGGATTATTGATTGTCCTCCTGTTAGGAACATTTATCCTCGAATGCAACTAACAACATCATTTTAAAATCATAAGAGTTCAACATTAACTAAATGCTTATTCACTATGCCAAAGATTTTTTTAACACACATCATGCTCAGTACAACTCATGAAGGTAACAACATGCGATACTACAGCACGTAAGTTCAAATCAAGTAAAAGTGAATTTTCTCAAAATCATTCATTTAAATAGGCACTAATCATTGTAATTCACTTTAATAAAGCATAAAATTCACTATTTCACAAAAAATCAAAGAAACTTCAGAAAAACTCATTACATTCACTTATAAATAGGAACAACCAACCCTATTAATCAAATAGGTGAGGGTAACGAGACTTTATGTCGGCTTCGGCGTCCCATGTTGCACCCTCAACTAGGTGGTCCTTCTATAAATCCTTTCCGAAATGAACCTCCTTTTTACTTAACTTCTTTACTTGTATATCAAGGATTTCAGCAAGAACGTCCTCGTAGGAGAGGTTCTGTTGCAACACTCGACCCATAATAGGAAGAATGGACATGGAATCACCGATACACTTCTTAAGCATGGAGACATAGAACATCGTATGAATCGAAGCCAATTCACTAGGTAACTTTAACTCATATGCATCCTTACAAACCCTTTACAAAATTTCATAGGGACCCACATAAGGAGGACTTAAATCCCTTTCTTTTAAAAACTCATCACCCTTTCATAGGTGAAATTTTTATATACACTTTATTACCTTCTTAAAATACTAAATCCCTTCTCCTATGGTCGGCATATGACTTTTGCCGGCTATAGGCAATTTTCAAGCAATTTCTTATTATATGAACCTTTTCCAAAGTCTTATATATAAATTTGGGAACCAAAAGTGAAGACTCACCCACTTTAAAGTATCCAATTTAAGATCTACATCTCCTACAACACAAGGCCTCATAAAGAGCCATAGATACGATGAATTTAAACTATTGTTGCAGGAAAACTCAACCAATGGCACTTGTTCATCCGAATTCCCCTTGAAGTCAATTATACAAGATCTAAGCATATCCTCAAGGGTTTGCATAGTACGCTCCCCTTGATTATCCGTTTGGAGATGAAAAGCGGTGCTTAGCTTCACTTTTGTACCCAATCCTTTTTGAAGCGACCTCCAAAACCTAGAGGTGAATTGTGCAGCCTTATCTAATATGGTGGATAGGTTAACACCATGGTGACACACAATCTCATCTATGAATATCCTTTCATAATCCTCCACGGAGTATGTGGACTTGACGAGAATAAAATGATAGGATTTAGTAAACCAATCCACAACCACCCATATAGAATCATTTTGATTTTGTCTCCGAGGAAATCATGCAATAAAATCCTTATTAATATCCTCCCACTTCCAAGTGGGAAAAGGATTTCTTGAAGTAAACAACACAACTTTTGGTGTTCGAGTTTCACTTGTTGACAATTTGGATATTTTGTGAAAAATTCCGCTGTCCGCTTTAAAGCGTTCCCATTAAAAATACTTCTCTAAGGTCATGATACATCTTTGTAGAACTTGGATGAATGGAATAACGCGAACCATGAGCTTTCTCAAGAATATGCTTTCTCAAGTAATCAATATCGAGCACAAATAACCTTTCTTGATACCTCTAGACACCATCCCTCCTAAGGAGAATGGCTCATTAAGCTTTCTGAAAATGGATTCCTTCAAATCCATCAATGATTTATCAAGGTGTTTCTCATACTTCACCTCATCAAATGATTCGGAGTTATTATGGACCATAAAACAACATTTTGGAGAATCATCCATTCTAAGACCCAAACAAGCCAACATATGGTTATCTTTTACTATGTCTTTCTTGGATCCGTTTATATGAGACACAGTACCCATGTTTATACGAATTATATCATCCGCAACAACATTTTCCTTTCTGGGGTGGTAGAGAACATTCATGTCGTAGTCTTTCAACAATTACAACCACCTTGTTAGGCGGAGATTCAACTTCGGTTGACTAAACACATAACGAAGACTCTTATAGTCGGTATACAGATAAAAATAGACTTCATACAAATAATGCCTCCATATTTCTAGGTCAAAAAACCTTGGCATCAAATTGAAGATCATGAGTTGGATAATTCGTTGAATGCACCATAAGTTGTCTAGAAGCATAAGCCACTACTTTTCCATGTTTCATAAGGACACACCCAAGACCCATTCGGCATGCATCACAATATACAACGAATCCCTTATTACCCTATGGTAAAGTCAATACCAAAGCAAAGATAAGACACTCTTTTAAGATTCGGAAATTTCTTTCACATGTCTCCGACAACTGAAATTTCACACTCTTTTTAGGTCAAAGTAGTCAAAGGAGATGCAATAGACGCAAAACCATGAAAAAACCTTCTATATTATCCTGCTAGACCAAAAAATCTTCAAATGTCGATTGGATTCAAATGTCTGGGGCAATTTTACCGCCTCGGTTTTCCTTGGATCAACCTCAACCCCCTCACTAGAGATGATATGACCAAGAAATTTCACTTGCTCAACAAAAACTCACATTTGATATACTTGGAAAATAGTTTGTTCTCCCAAACTACTTGCAACACGACCCATTTTTAAATGGTCTATGTATTCACCTTATTTTTCGAATGTACCAAGATGTCATCAATGAAGACAATGACAAATTAATCTAGGTAACTTGTAAGCACCCTATTCATGAGTTCCACAAAAGCCATTGGGACATTAGTGAGACCAAATGGACATTACTAAGAACTTATAGTTTTCATATCAAGTCCGAAATGTCGTTTATGTTGTATCCACACCTTTCACATTATGTTGATGATACTCCAATCTCCCGTCAATCTTAGAAAAGGAACTTCACATTGGACTTGGTCAAACAAGTACTCAATCCAAGGGAGATGATACTTATACTTAATAGTGACTTTAGTGAGTTCGTGATAATCAATGCACATTATAAGGGAACCATCCTTCTTATTCACAAAAAATACTCGTGCACCCCATGGAGAAATACTAGGTCTGATGAAGCCTTTATCTAGTAAGTCCTTGAGTTGAGACTTAATCTCTAGCAATTAGGGGAGACACATCTGATAAGGAGGAATTGACATGGGGTTGGTATCCAGTAGTATGTCAATGCAAAAATAAATTTCCAATTTGGAAGGGATTTCAGGAAGATCATTAGGAAAGACCTTCGTAAATTCCCTTACAATGCGGAATAACTCAATGGGAGCATTTTCGGAGTCTAAATATTTGACTTTTGAAAAATGGTATAAACACCCTTCAGAGATCATTTTACAAGCCTTAAGCCGAGAATATATGACCTCTAGGAATATAATTTCCCGCATTACACTCAAAAATGGGTTCATCTGGAAAATTGAACTTAACAATTATTGTTTTACAATCAATGGAAGAAAAACAATCATGCAAATCAATCCCCAAAATGACATAAAAATGAACCATATAAAGTTCTGCTAATGCAACATGAGTAACTCTATTAGGCAACATTATCGGAAAATTTCTATATACCTACTTTGCAACTATCAACTCACCTATCACGACAGTTATCATGAAAGGTTCATTTAGGATGTCGGGCAAAATATCAAACTTTCTAAATATAAAGGGAGTAAGAATAGATAATGTATCACCCGAATCAAGTAAAGTATAAAAATAATAGAGAATACTTGTAACATATTGGTCACAACTTAAAGAAAACTGTCTTGTTCACCCCTAGAGCGAAGAGCATAAAAGTGATTCCTGATTGGATCATCCACATTAGAACCAATAGCTAGAGCTTGTCCGCTTCCTTTGTCTTGACCCTTAAAATAGAAAAATTCTTAAGAATGTGGGGAGTTTTTCCTAACCCAAAGAAATTGTCTGTCCCAACAAGGCAATCACAACAATGTTTTTTGCCACACTTTCCACAAGTTGGATTTCTGTTTGGTGAGGTAGTGTCTCTTCCTTTTAAGACTTTGGTTTACAAACCCTATCATCAGGAGCACTGGGAAATTAAAAAGGAACTTGAATAGAAAACCTCTTCGTGAACATAGTCTTGTCTTGAATGTCAAGCCTATCCTTAGAAGAAAAACCTTCATAAGACTTGGCCTTCTTGGCCTCCCTACTCTTTCTCTTTCACTTAGTTTTTTCCAATTGTTTTGCATGAACCATGAGATGATAGATATTCATATTATCATGAAAATAGGCGAATAAATTCCCCCACTAAGTAATCGGTTACCTACATAAGAAAATAATTCATCTCATCCTTTTGGTATGAAACTAAGGATGGAGTATACTTGGACAACTTATTGAAATTCAAAGAGTGTTCAAGTACACTCACACCTCCTTGATGAAGGTTGATAAATTCTTCCACCTTCCCAAATATCTCTAGGAAAGAACTTATTAAGGAAGGACCTCTTGAATATCTCCCAAGTTACCGGACCACCTCTTAGTGCCATATTATCTCTTCATTTCACATAGCATGTTTGTTCCACATTTTTTAGTTTATAGGCATCCAAATATGACTTCTCAATTAAGGTCACCTTCATAGTATAGAGAATCTTACACATCTCATCGAGGAAATTGTAACACCCTAAAATTAACTAAGCTGAACTTGAGCTTCATGAATGTTTCTTTAGTGATATTTAATTTAAAGTGAGTTACATTGATGTTGTTAGGAAGTGTGTGAAGTTTGTTTAAGTTTGATGGTGAAACGTCCAAGAACATCCATTATGCTCGCAAAGTGTGCCTTAAAAAATGCTTGTGTGTCTTGGGGTGTTTGAGTGAGTTTTATGAGTTCCTTTTGCTTAAAATTGTTGTGGGATGTTACTAAGACCTATATTAATTAGAATAGGAGTTTAAATTCTGGGTAAAACACCATCTATAACCCAGTAGGGGCTCTAAAAGTAGACCCCAACTCGAAAACAAAAACTGCCAAACTATATCCATCGACAAGTCAGTCGAGGACCAGTAGACCTGACGATGGCTCGTCGACGTGGTACGTTATTGGGAAAAAAATTCCTCAAGGTTTCTGATTTTCAAATAACGACCCCTAATAAACGGAACGTCGATGCATCGATGGTCCGTTGTTTAGAGGCATCGATGGGGTTCTACCAAAAGCTTTCTTGTCAGCTGCGAATTTGATGTGTTATACGTAAATTCACCTCAAGTGTTATATTACCCTAGGATGATATTTTTACGGTGTTTAAGTTATATTATATTATTTTTAATTCCTAGACCTAGACAAGATGCCTCACTTAAATATTCAAACTGCCTCTCTAAAGAAAACTCTCTCAAAGTCACAATTGGAGCTAAGACTCAAGGAGGGAAAAGTACGCTCGTTTGGACGTTTTTATTCTTTGACATCATTTGCTTTTATTACATTTTAGGTATGGTATTCATCCTTTCACCATATCCAATCAAGGATTCATTTCTAAAATAATTCTAAAAGGGCTTACAGACTCTATGTTCTTATAGTTTTGATTCTAAGCACATGTCCTCTGTCAAAGTCGGTTAATGATTCAAATATGTTTTTTCTAGTATTAAATATGTTATTTCAATGTGAAAATCCTAATGAACTAAATTTTATGCATATTTCAAACTTTGGGCTTAAGAAAAAGGTTAAATAAAAATGATTGTGTACTGTTTGAACTTTGTTTGCCTTATGTTGTTATTATGGTTTAACTAATCTCCCAAGGGCCATATTATTATTAAATATTTCATAATTGATTATAGGTTATGAAATCTTAGTTTTGTTGAGTTGGTTTTATTGTATATCTGTTATTATGAAATGCTCTTGAGTGGTATGGTCCACCTTCTTAGTTTTGGTGTTTACTTGTTATATTTGTTTTTTTTGGTATGTTTTGTGAGTAGAGCTTTGAAGGCATAGTGTGTGAAATAAAGTTAAAATGATGAGGTTAATGTTGATGTACATTATGAATCTTACATTGTATGTTTTGTGTAGATTGTGCCTAAATGAAGTAAATATATATGATTGGGCATGTTGAAGTGTGTAATGTGATGAATGAAGGTCTAAGCATGTGTAAAATTGAATGTAATTTAAATGATTCTTATATTCAAGGTGTGCTCACATGTACACACACACTCAGACTTAATATAGAATTGGGGTGAACACTATTCATGAGTTGAGAAGAAATGTTTAGTAGCAAAGTTTTTTAGAACCCTCCCTATTCCCGAAGCTTTGTAATGTATGTTGGAGAATGGATACCCTTTGGGAGTTGATATGTTATGTCATAAATTTATCCTTGATCTTTAGTAGCAATTTATGAGAATCCATGGGGAGTTATGTGTAGCAAAAAAAGGATATGAAGAAGAGGTGGTTACACTTCGTGAATTGAGATGTTCTATTTATAACAACCTGAAAATAACTATGGGAAGTAAGGCCTAAATGTACCAAGAATGCTTAGATTAGATGGGGTTTACACATATGTTGTGCGTCGAACCAGACCTCAAATCCTATTCACTAGCCAAGCCAACCATCTTTGTGAGTTAGTATAAATGGCACCCGAATGGAAGAGATTCACCCGGATGAGTTTTTACCAGACTTGAAATTGGTAATATTAGGTTTGGAGGGTCTAGGGGTAATCGTAGCTTTCATCGTGCCTAAAATCTTATAAAGATGATTCCTTGACATTAGACATTAAGTCACATAACTTTATCTTACATCATATCATGACCCATTCATACATTTAATATAAGGACACACCAAGACTCTCTCAAAATGTGTACTTTTTGCAGTGGATAAGTAGAGTCCCATTCCACCACCTACCCTTGTGGTACACCCTTGAGAATACTTAGTCCTTTTAATTCTTTTGTGGGGGCTCGCTTTAACCGATATAGACAATGTCAGCTAGACATAGAATCCCGGTAATAACCCCTTTTGGATGAGGGATCCCCACATACCTAAGGTAGGGTCATAATTTAGCCTATATGTGGAATATCCAATTTCTATATCTATGCAGGCTCATAGCTAAGGGATAAGGATATTGATACTAATTGACTCATTCATCTTTTCGCAAGGACCACTTATCTGAATAGGTACATGGAAACATCATCTATACTAACGAAGTGTACCCACCCCTTCTTCAAATCCTCTCGGTGCAATGAATAATTCCTCCACAGAGTTTTAAACATTCATTTACTATAGGTTAAGGGATAGTTTTTTAGTATCACATCTCAGCTAATGAAGTGTCCTATCAATAGAGGTTACTTGTGGACACCATATCTCAACTCACAAAGTGTATCCAACCCCAAATCTATCTTGGGAAGTACTTAGAGAATGGTGAGGGTTCTACTGAACACTTCATCTCCACTCATGAAGAGTGTTCACCCCAAAATCCCCTTTTTCATGTTATGGAATTGTAGGGATGATCTAGACACTTCATCTCAACTCACGAAGAGTGTCTACCTACACATCCCCCATTTCATTCGTCATAGTCTTATTGAGAAAACCTCTCAATAGACTCTCATCTATACTCTTTCATAAAGGTCATTTATTTTAGGTGTGTGTGAGAGTATATGTGACAACACCGTTCACATAACCCCTATAATAAATAACATTGATTTCTAAGCATCATCACTTTTAATTCATCATAATTACACACTATCATACTTCACATACACACATACTTCATTTGAACCTATCATCTTCAAGATACACAATCGAAACTTCATAGACATCACATGTATAATCAACCTACTTTCACTTCACTTCACATTCAATACCTTAAAGGCCATAAATAACAATATAAATATATATATTCATATACTTCAAGTAACATCGCCAACAAAGGTATACCGTACCACTCAAGATCATTCCACAATATGAACAAAGCAAGATTAGAATTACATACCCTTCATCGAAGCCATTAGCACATTTTTTCAATTTTTTCAACAATACATCATGAAATAGAATCCTAGGAAACAGCTAAATCTCATTATTACATAAAGAAAACATTATCAACAATGTACTTTATAAGCCAAAAGTTTGGAAATTGAATGATTGTGGGTTCATTGGGGTTTTGACCTTAATATCATCAACTAACATTGAATAATATCATAATACATACATTAAAAAGTATTCATGCAAGACCCATGCTTAAAGTAAAAAATAAAAGAGTTTGGACTTTGAAAACTCTTTTTTATATCTGTTTGGAATGTCTCATTGAATAAAAGGTATTTCAAGGATGAACTACCATACCTTAATATGAAGAAGTCCATGAAATTCGTTGAATAAAACGCCCACAAACTTCAACCATAGCTCTACCTTATGTTCTAGCGCCAATGGAGTTTGGTTGAGCTTTTGGAAGAGAAGCACTTTTGAGGGTTTTGAAATTCTGATTTATAAATGAGAGCTTGGGGTTTTTTATTGGGGGAATGGGTATATAATGACCTAACATCAGTATGTCATAAAATACCAAAAAACACCCCTACATTGATTGGACCACTTTAGACAAGTAAAATATCACTTAAATTATTGGAATTTCCCGTCAGTGAACATGTCCGCACCACAGATATCTACCGACGAGGATTTGGAAATTGTTTTTGGACAGGTGAGTGGGAGATCTAGTCGCGATGCTCCTGTGATTCACCACGGCACAAATCTGGCATCCTTGGGCAGCTTTCCTTGCCAAAGATCGGGTCCTCCTTGGGAATATTTAGAGCTGTCCTTGGGGAGTCGTACCGGGACGTTTTATTCCTAAATATGTCCCTCTAGATTCTATGGTCATCCGCAAAGATTTTAGACTCCAAAGAACACATATAAACAAAACTACAATCAAGGACACAGTAGCACACACATAAGGCTAGTTTTCGAAAGTCTTGGTCATTCATTGGCATTTGACTTCCAAACTTCACCAACGGAGTTTTAATGATAAAATACATCATTTTAACTCATTATTAACTTATGGAACACATCTGAAGCTACAGTTTTTACCTACTTCATTCTTAGAGTGTAACACAAACTTGGATGAGGAAGAATTCCATGCTTTCCTTCAAAGTTGTCTCAAATCCGTTCAACGAACGGGACCTAAAATTTTGGGACAAAGGGACAAAAAGGTGTATGTAAAGAACATTTACTAAGTATGAGACCATATGCACACAAAACATGAGATCATACTAAAAAGGGACACTTCATTAAAGTATGCATTTACTTCGAAAAGATCTACGCACATAAAACCTGACCATACCAATCAATAAAAGATATTAATTTAGTCAAGATCATAAGCTTCACAAGACCAACAATACTAAGTTTAATAAAGTCATCAAACATACCAACATACTTGCACATATAATCAAGACACCTTTATCATCAAGCTATAACCTCAACAAGCATTAATAACAATTTATTACAACAAAATCAAAGAAATACCATTTCTCATAACCGTAATTAAGTCCACTTGTGCAATGACTAAGCAAATCCCCATAACGTTACATAAGCATGTAAACCTATCAGGAACCATAACCAATGTCCTACTTAACATAACATATCATTTAGAGTACATAATATCATACTTTAGCAATAGAGACCCAACAAACGTTCAAAATAGTAACAAACATCGCATAGTGTCATTAACATGTAAGATCATTTTATACATATCATTTACATTTATAAGCATATACATACATAAATAAAACATCATAACGCTTACCTCGACGCAAACTAGTGCAAGGCATAGGTACGGTCCTATACCCTTATCTAGGCTAAATCAAACCTCTTATGTCACCCTAGTTAGTTTGTACTTCATTACTTCATTTTATTTTAGGGAATACTTATCTTAACTTACATAAACCACAAGAGCTATGTGTAGAATCCAGTGTGTTATAACCTTACATCGCTGGAAGGTGGTCTACCAGCCAAATTAAAACTAAACATAAACATAGCATTCAAGGTGTATCCACTATCTAGTCTTCCTTAGGGGCAATATTGTTCAAGAAATAAGAGATAGGCATTACCTCTCTACAAGCGACTAGGTAATTGGAGCCTCATCTCATGGGAATCCATCGGATGAGCGTCCCTCATAGGAGAGTCGACAACTCATGTGGATCTAAACTATAGGTCTCATTCGACATTATTAAATCATAGAAACTTACACATAATGATCAATTATCACCACATACCAACAAAATGTTTGATATTACATGTACATACTATTGAAAAAAAAAGATAACTAAGGAGATAAACATTCAACAATGTTATTGAGAACAATCCTAGTTTCGATATTCTTGAATTCATAAAAAGTTTGAAAAGCCTCCGGGGAAAAGTAAATCCAACAGAGAAAACCCATACCTTATGTTTAATTGAATCTACGAAGATCACCTTTCACTTTTCCACGAAAATTTTGAAGAACTTCATTAAATTGCCAAAAGAGAACTTTTGTTTTTGTTGTGTTTCTTTATTGCTTTAAAGTCGTGCATTTCTTAGAGAATGATCGTAAGTCTACATCTATGAACTGAATTTTTAGTAATTTACTTAGACTAATACAATTAATTAATAAATCAATTAGGTAATTTACTAAAACATCACTTCTTCATTGATTAGAAATAAAATAACACTTGACTTAACAAAAATCTGGCAATTATTTAGTGGTTTATGTTTTGACCAATTAAATAAATTAATTAAGGTACTAATATAATAAATTAAGTGACCTAGGATAATTGCTAAAGTACCCCTATGTCACTAGAACCATAACCAACCCTTTTGGATCATCCTAGGGTAGTTACTAGGATGTTTCTTCAGTTAGTTACTAGGTTAATGTCACCCGGTTATGTCTTAGGTTGTCGGGTGTACTATTTAGTTTATTTCGGTTTGTTAGGAAGCTCCACCCAACATGACTTGACCCCCAAATGTGCGCCTACCCCAAACTGCCCTAACCACCCTAACCGAATTCTTCCACATGGATTTCTTCTCATTTCCTGTTTTCACAAAGACATTCACTATATTTTTTTATACTTACTCTACATAATAATTTTAAATTATCATGTGCTATGGTACCTAGGCTTGACACTTGGATGCCTCACACATAATGTGTTAAGTTGAAAATCAATAATTTAGCTTAGGGTCTTCATTGCAGCTGCATTTCTTGAACAAGCTTGGATTATATTTTAAGTACTTGTGTATATATAAAAATTGGCTAATACCCTTAATCCAATATTCTATAATATGCCCAATATTTCTCAATATTGGGCATTGGGATGCTTGTATCCCCCAATACGCATTCTTAAAACCTAATAGTCTCTTTACTAGCCATGTACATTTTTCTGGAATGTTATAAATTGGTGGGGGGGCGACGCGCGATGGCCTCAACTTCTTGATGTTGCACGCTGAGGGGAGCTTCCTTGTCGAACGTTTGGCTCCTTCTCTAAAACCCTTAGGGTCGTCCTTCGGGAGTCATACCTTGATGTTTTGACCCTTAGAATGTGTATTAAGACATTAGGGTAACCTATAATGTTTTTAGACTACAAACACCACATAAAGACAAGGAAAATATCAAAGGAAACACTAGAACCATTAATGACTAACTTTCTAACTTTTTGGTTGTTTTTGGATGTTTTACCTCCAAACCACTTCATATTAACTGTACGAGCTCTAAAATAATTCATTAACATTTAAATAACCTTTTTAGGAACATGTGAGGCTCTATACAACTTAGTTCATTTTGAGAGTTCGGACAATATCCCCCACATAGGAACATTTGCCCTTGTATGATACTTGGAAAATTTTAAACACTTTCAAGGACTCAATGACCCACATAAAAGCCCACAAAATTTAACAGATAATCATATAATAGTCCGTGCACAAAACCTACAAGGAAAAAAAACTTTATCTCGTCATGCACTTAATGAAACACAAGAAAGTAAATCCTTCATTTACTAATCCCTAGTGCATCAAACACACAATCATTTTTCATGTTCATAACAGGAACATCCTTCTCCTAATGATCACATGGTACTTACTTTTAATTTCATTAAAAGCTCAACATGCACCATCATTTAAACCACACATAAGCATGTTTCATCATTATAACTCAAGACACAAATAAGCAACTCATAATAAATGCACATAGATCATGAGTAATATAGATCAACAAATATACTTATAACTTTGAAAAAATAAAATTTATTCCACACTTATTATATTTATGTTTAGTTATGTTTAAGTGGGAATATCCTTCTCCTTAACATACTCACATGTTATTATAAAGTTTATGTATAAGTTGTAAGACCCCGAAAATGACTTAGGTGAAGCCACAGCCTAACATGGTTGTTGGGATTTTCTAAGGTATTAAAATGGTTTGTAGTGTGGGTTTGAGGCAGCGTCTAAGTGTTTAGGTGCATTGAAAGTCAAACGTCAAGGGACGACCAAGACGTTCAACGACTAAGTGACCTACGTACCTCATATGTTGTTTTATGTGTTTATATGTGATTAATGATTTTATAAAGTAATTATAATAGTTTTTGTTGTGTATATTGGAAGTGTGTCAAGTTTCGTGAAGTTTGGATGTCAAACGCCCAAGAACTTCCATGACGATCGAAAGGCTTGCCTTGAGACGACCTTGTGTATCTATGTATGTTTCATTGAGTTTTACGCATTTGTTTTTGATGAAACTCATATGGTAGGTCCTTAAATTGTATTCAAACATATCTGGCTTTGAAACAACCAGGTACGACTCCATAGAGGACCCATAAAAGGCACCTAAAGGAGGACCCCAACTAGGAGCTCAACACTGCCAGGCAGTTCCAATCCACAACCCATACAACGGCCAGTCGACCAGGAGATGGTCCATCAATGAGGCCTGATAGTTGGAAGGTTGAGAAATTGTAGGAGTAACTAACAAGACCCCATCGATGTGGAGTGGGTGAGACCACGGACCATCGGTGCTATCAGCGATGGTGTTGTGTGTTTCCTGCCAGCATTACTTTTAAGTTGAAGGGTGAACTTGTAAATTCACCCTAAGCCTAATAAATTATGAGGACGGTTGTTTTGAGTATGTATGGGTATTTTAAGAGTATTAAGTCATTAAACTCTCATTATAACCCTAACACCTTAATTAAAACACATTCTCTCCCAAAGATTCTTCAAAAACCTCCATGAGAGTTCAAGGTGAAGATGGAGCTTGCAGATGGTTTTTCAATGGAGATTCTCCTTCAATTATTATTGGGTTATTATAATAAGGTATGGGAGTTCTTCATATAAGACTTGATATCACCTTAGAAACAATTTCAAAGATGATTTTTTAAGAATTCAAAAAGATGAAAAAGTCCAAATTTCTATTGTAAGTAATGGGTTGTTGCATGAAACGCTTTCAAAAACTGAAATATGATAATATATTGATATTTAAATGATTTTTTCCAGCGAAATAATCCATGAACCCTTAATCTTCACAAATCTCTCAATTTGACTAAAATATGGGTTATGTGACTATGCTTAGATACTGATGAATTTATGTGTAGTTTTGCTATGGGATTTTGATTCATGTATTGATTATGTTTAATTTGTTTATACACTGTTTCAATTCGGTCAATTGAGTATTGAATATTCTTTGTGGTGAAGTTTTTTAAAAACGTGTGTTTTTGGTGTCATTAAAGTAAAGTTACAGTGAATTGTGCATATTGACTTAAAAATTTCCAATTCTTCTTGTTTTGAGTTAAGTTGTGCATTTTTATATGGTGAGTCTTTAAGAAATGATATTGTGAATATTGGTAAGTTGAACATTGGCATAATTGAGTCATATATGGTATGTTGAGCTCATGTTGTTGTTGTGAGTAGGAAATTCCTTATAATGTTCTTTTTAGCCTTATACGTGGTAATTGAAGTTTTTGAATTAGTATGTGTAAGATGTAGTGATATTCGTGGACTATTATCAATTAAGGTATGGGGATATTCATTCATGGATATTTTCCCCATGAATCCCATAGAAACTTCTATTTTGAAATATACAATGTGACCATATCTAGGGTTTGTGATCTACCCCTGGGTTCAACTCAAAATCGTTCTTTATGTTATGTGTCTTGTATTATGAATATATTGTGATTAATTGTTGATCTCTATTTTGAAAATATCTATGGACCCATGTGCACTCTATGACCTAATTACATAAAAGATGATGGATGAATTGAGTACTTATGAACATGATGCATTGTAATTGATGATTATCTAGTCAAAGAGTCTTGTTTTCATGCCTATATGATGTAGATGGAGGTAACCATGATACCTTATTCCTATTCTAGGGTTTGTATATATGATTAATAATATTTTACATAGTCTTTTATTTTGGTTGCAAGGTACATGGCTTATGAAAGGATATAAGAAGGGTAGTGCGGGATGGTTTCAACTCTTTTGGACACTTACCAATTTTGTGGCATGAATTATGAATAACAAAGTTAGTATAGTGTGTTTATTGAAATTATTGTCCTCATGAAAATACTACAATTTTGATTGTGAAAGTGATAGTCACATATGTATGTTGATTTTAGGATGAAAGGTTATCTTCACCTAATGAATCTAACAGCTTTATTTTCAATTGTATGCAACGAAGATACATTACTTATAACAAATGTACATACAATTAAAATATCAAATGGTGGTTCTTTGGGAATGTATACTAAGCACGGAGAGTTTATGCCCCATGTGGAAAAGACCCTTCCATAAATAAAAGAGGTATGGTCATCCTTGTGATTGCAACGCCCTAAAATGTACTAGGTTAAACATGAGCTTCGCATGTGTCACATGAGTTTATTTTGTGTTATAATTGTCAATAATGATGTTTTCATACAGTGACTAAAGTTTTCCTATGTTTCTAACGTACAAAAATATCCATAAAGTTTGAAAGATGTGCCTTGAAATGTGCTTGTGTGTCATAGTATGTTTTGGTGAGTTTTACGTGTTCTTTTTGGTTAAAATTGATGGTTGGAGTTCCTAAAATATAGATTTCTATCTATAGGGTTAAACGTCCGGGTATGAGTCCACCTAGGATCCACGAGGGTCCCTAGAAGAGTGCCCCAATGCAAAGGCAGAATCGGCCAGGAACACATCCAATAGACTCATATCACCAATGGGTCATCGTTCTAGTGACGCCTCATCTACGGGGGGCATAGAGCTACCCTTAGTGCTGGGAGATTAAACCCCAGGAAAGGTCCTCAATCCTGATCGATTCTCTCGATGGAGGATAGTCTACCAGGCAACACCCCGTAGTTAGGGTCTGTCAATGGTGGTCCTTCAAAAGCTCCTAGGCGAACTGCCAAGGCATGAGGTATTATGTAAATTCACCCCAAAACTTGTGTGAACCATGGGAATTTATTTTAGGTATCTATGGGTATTTAATCTTTGTTTTAAGTCGTACATTTAATGTTAGACTTCATTTTTGAAAAGCCCAAAAACCCTCCCTCAAGAAAGACACTCAAACTCCACAGAATCTACAACTCAATGAAGGGATAGAAAGCTGGCTGTGGACGATATATTCATCAAATGTTTGTGGTTTTTATTCTCATTAAGGTGTGGTATTAATACATTAGCTTCCTTTAATTCAAGCATCCACTTCTACATGATTTCAAAAGTTTTTTAAAACTCCAATTGCTCTATCTTTTACTCTGAGCATGGCTTTTTATATGCAAATCTTTTTAAAGGATTCAAATATGTTGTTTTTAGTGTTAGTTGGTGATTTAATGTCAAAAATTCAATAAAACCATGTTTATTCTTTTTAATCAACCTTCATCTTATTAAATGGATTTAATGAGCATTATTACAAAATGATAGATTTATGGTTTCTTTATGGTTATATTGTGGTTTAGCTACTGCCCTAATTTCTATTTTGATGATGAATTATTGGAGAAATTGTGAATAGGTGGTGAAAGCTTTGATGAATAGTCTGTTTGTTATATTGTTTAGTCCTTATTGTTAAATGATCTTGAGTGGTATATCAACCTTTTGTGGCGGTGTTTACTTGAAGTATTCTAATATGCACTTGCATGTTATTGTGAACAAGGACATGAAGGCATAGTATGTGACTTAAAATTATAATTATGATATTCTTGTTGATGTGCTTTATGAAGCTTTTTATTTGAAGTATGCTAGAGACTATATCTAAGTGAAGTATATGTTTATGTGAAATATCCTCGATAGATGTACGCTGAATGAAGTTATGAATATTATTTGTATTCAATGTTAGGAAAGTGGTTATTATATGAAAGGTGTCCTCACACATACACTTGAATGAATGAATGAAGTTAATGAATGTTTTGGTATGAACACTCTTCGTAAGATGAGATGAAGTGTTTACTAGCAACCTCACTATTTACAAGAGCTTTCTAATGTAGATTGGAGGATGAATACCCTTCGTGAGTTGAGATATGGTGTCCAATAGTTATCCCCTAACCATTAGAAATAAATGATTAAGAATCCACTAGGGAGTTGTGCTTAGCACCGAGAAGATTTTAATAAGGGGTAGTTACACTTCGTGAGTTGAGATGTTGTATAAAATGTACCTTTTGAGATGAGTACTCCTTCTTAGTAGAGAATGAGTTACTTATAAGAAATCTCCTTATCCCTTAACTATGCTTCCTGATAGGTCTATCTACTGGAGAATTCATGTTAAGGCTAACAGAATGATTCTATCCTAGGAAAGTTCAGATCCCTCATACACTAGGGGTTAATGTCAAGATTCGGTGTCTATATCTCATGGTGTATATAGGTTAAATCTAATTTCTCACTAAAGAATGCAATGACCTAAGTATCCTAAAGAATGTACGAATTAGAGTAGGTGGTGTTATGAGACACAATTTATCCATTGCACAAGTAGACACTTGAAAGGGGAGTCTTGGTGTGTCTTTATATTTAATGTATGAATGTGTATTTACGATGTGAAGTGAATTTATGTGATCTAGTATCTAATGTTAAGAAAGCATATCAAGATTATCTGTTGTATATTATGTTTATGAATGATAAATGTGGCCTACCTACTGTCGTGGAATCAACAAGTAGATGATTGTGGGAGTAGTAATATATGATGCTATTCTCACATTGCACTTTGTGTAACTTGCAAGTCCACTTGGAGAGGGGCATCTATGTGAAGTTCAAAATGCAAGTATATTTCTATAGTTTTGTAGTTATGGAGTATGGACTGGTTAGCCGTAACAACTGAGCCTATAATTGGTAGTCTTAAGAATCACTTGGGTGTGCATCGAAGGGATTGTATGTGTATTTCCTTCATGTATTACCTTAGAGAATCTTAGTATAACCTTGGTTAGGGGAGCTTCAAAGCAAATGAGTTCAGTGTGAGATTTCAGGAAGTTCACTATTAAGTTGCTTGAGTTCAGTGTAATCTGCTTTTTTGTGGTAAATTATTGAAGTTCTATTTTATGTGTTAACTGATGCTGCATATGTCATTTGACTTCAATATCCATAAATAATTTAATTAAATAGCATGAAAGCTTTTTTCTACAAAAATGTCCCTTTTTGCAAGTTAGTGCATATTCCATAGTTAGTACAATGTTTGTACTAACCTTAAACTTTTCTATACTTTATAAGTGTAGGTTGTAAGCAAGATTAAGACTTGAAGGCAAGCTTGGGAATGGACTCTCTTGTGTCTAAGTATGTCCTCATATATTCGAGGGCATAGTTTTAATTTCATTACTTTTTCTTTAAAGACAGATTATGTATTTTTTAACTAATGTAAAGGCTCGTACCCATAAGATATTTAAGCTATCCTTAATTATTCTTGTCACGACGAGATTATTATTTAGTATTTATGAAACAATTTTACTATTATTATCATGGTTGTGAAAAACGTTCATTCTGCACTATATCTCATGTCTTATGCGATGAATGATAGCTAGTAGGCTAGTACAGGACCTCCGAAAGGTCAAGTATGCAATTATTTCGACCTAAGGTTTGCCCCTCTTCTAAGAGGTACTCTCGGGTCGTGACCAGCTTGGTATGAGAGGATATTTTATGTGAAATATTTAAGGATCGATACTCTCACAAGCCACGTCTAGTAGTGTCTTGTTCATCATTGTGCGTCGCGACAAACCCAAAAGTGAGAGTCTATAAGATAGAAGTTTCATTTAATTGATTATTCTAATGCCGAGCCTTAGATTTAAGTTCTATATATATCTCCCTCAAACTCTTATATTGTGTTTCTATGACATGAATAAAAGGAGGAAAACCGGAATAGGGAGGAGGGAGATTAGGCTAATGAGAGGATCCCTTCCCGTGGTGAGAAAATTCCTTTACTTTGGCAAGAGTGTAACACTCTTGAAGTTCAATGACATATAATTGAGAATCACCTATTAAATAATTATTTAAATGATGTTTACAGACCTATATTAAAGTATTGAACACAATTAGAAAAGGTTATAACCAAAATGACAAAGAAATATCTTGACGTTTGGAAATTAGCTAATTTTGAACTTGTAGACGTTTCTATGCTTGGTGAATTTTTTGGGAGTGTCAAATGAAGTCCAAAACTTGTAAAAATAATTTTAATACGTAAAATATAATATAAAGGGTCCATACTTTTTCTAACGTATCCCCAATGACTGCCAAAAAGGTCCCTAAGGAGGACCCAAACCTTGGCAAGCAAGCTGCCAAAGTAACCTGCGACAGCCAAGATGTCGAGACAGCCACGCTTGCGCAGCCAACACGAGGTAGGCAAAAAGTTTCTCACTACTTTAGGTCTCCAGGTGTTTCACTCTTCAACTCGGATTTTCTAAAATAAGCCTGAAATTGGCCCCGGGATGCGCAACCACTTCTAAGATTCGTCCACGTCGTTTTTAATTTTATTTAACTACACAAAAAGACCCATTTAAGTGAAGGGTCTTTTGGGTAATACAGAGAACGAGTTTATATTTGTTTTAGGTCAGATTAAAATCACTTTAACGCACTCAAAGTCAGATTTATTAAATCGCCCTCATCTCTCCCAAAAACACTATCTATTGAAACTTGATCGAAAAACAATAAAAGTTTGAGGTAGAAAACAAGGACTCAAAGATTTTTATTCAAAATTCGTGGAATAATCCTCAATAAGGTATGGGTTGTTTACTCTTAGGGTTCCTTTACACAAGAGATCCTTTGAAATATGATTTCCAAAAATTTAATTCCTAGGGTTTTTACTTTAGAAATGGGTTTTGTTACAAACTTGAGATTTATGACTAATGATCAAAAACTATAATTTTATATGGTTCATTAAGTATGTATTTGTTGGGTAATTGATATAAAATATTGGGTTTTCATGTTAAGCATGTTCCTTCTCTAAATATTGGATTCAAATATGTTATATCTATCACTAAATGTCATGTAAATGTAAGGATTGGAACAAAAGATTGAACAAACTCTTAAATCATCCCTTTTCCTTAACCCTTACTATTAATTGGTCTTGTGTATGACTAGAGTTTTTTGGGATTTGTTGTGTTGTTGAGTATTTTAATATGTTATAAGATGATTGTTATGAATTGAATGATTGCTATGAATTGAATGTAAGTTCTTGATAACTATTTGTGGAAGAAATTAGGTAAGTGTTCTAAAGTCCTAATTAATCTTTTTTGTTGATGTTGGCATATAATTTATGTTTTTATGCAATTGAAATATGTATGATGTTTCCATTAATATATAATGGCCTATTAATATGTTGAATGTGAAATAATTGTAAGGATATGATAATGCAAGTTGATGACGTTTATCTTATATGCCTTACACACTATGATTATGATATGTTAATCTCACAAGTAAAGGTTGTGATTAAAGGAAATTCTCATCTAAACCTGAAGAGCTTATGATGATGTTTATACGAGGGGTTCGTATCCTATAGGCTATGATTAGTTTTATGATATATTATGACTTAAACGTATCCAAAAAGGGACTTAAAATTAGCACCAATGTACTAGATATGACAGAAATCCCTTCCCTAGTTGGAAGGTAGGTTCACAATGACTCTCACAAGATAGAGTCTGTAATGTAATGTGTAACTATGGGTCGCTAACATATCACCTAGTTCTTATACTATGTTGCCTCTATAGAAGTACTAGCTAGTGGATCCACCTAAAATGCTATGTTCATGTTTTGGTTCTACCTTGGAAAGCAGACCACCTTCTTTCGGTGTGGGGTTTCATGACACCAGATTCCATGTTTAGCTCACATGGTCTAATGAATCTTAAGGATATTGTTCGCTCAAGTAAAATGAAAGACAAATAAATAGACATTTATTAGGGTTACTTTAGGAGTTTACTTAGAAATATGTAGGGGTGTGATACTCTACAGAGACATTGCACATGTTTACTATAAGGGAAGTCCTAGAAGATTGTTCTTATGTGACATGATGACATAAAATTTAAGATACCTACGATGTATGATTTTACTCTACTATGATATCATTTATGTCCATGAGCAAGTTCTTGTTCTATATTACTATTTGAGGTGACGACTACATATGTTACAAGTTGTATGAATTAGGGTTTGCTTTCTCGTGTCCTATTTTGTTTACTTTATTATGTGGGGTTATGGCGCTTGACATAATCATTGCAATTGTAAGCTTGTGATGGGATCATTTGTAAAGTATGTTCCATGCTATGTTTTTATGACCTATTAAATAAAAAATGTTAACATAACTCTATGAGAATACGTCTTTGGCTATGATCATGTTTGAAGTTGTTCAGATCCTTACCTTGTATATGCTCTATTGTATCTATATCAAAGGCTTTCGAATGACTTAGCATGCTTTCTAAAGAAATGGTCTTTTTCATGTAAGACTTTAAATGTTTTATGTTCATATACTCATACTTAGTACATGTTAAATACTAACCCCTTACTTTATATAACAACAATGTAGGATACAACTATTGAAGGTTAAGAAGATTTATTGAAGAAGCTTGGAATACTTTCTCAATTGTTGGTAGGTTCTCGTGTACGGGGATTCTATCTTATTATTGATCTATCTATGAGGACTTTAATCGTTCTAAAATATACACTTTATTCCCTTTTTTGATTTGTATTTTTCTTTATTAAGGCCTATATGAAATATTGATTTTGTATTTGCTAAGCCCAAGACTCATATTCATAGATTATTTTTATATTCGACCTTTTAAAATTATTGTATGTATGTTTATTATGTTTCTGTAAGAGAATCATGTGTAAGCTTCTAAGTGAAAGGTCTAAGTATACCTCACATAGTATAGCTAAAACTTTTAATGTTCTATGATTTTTAACCTATGATATTTTATGAAGAATTCTAAGGGCTTCTTTGAGTCACCTAAGAACACGACGACATCTGTCACGTCTCGCGTGATCTCCAGATGTGAAAAAGAGGAAGTGAATGAGGAGCTTCCCCCTCATATGCATTAAAAATCTCAAAGACCTTGGTTCTCCAAATACCCGCTATGCCCCAAGGTCCTAAAGCCCCCTTTATTTAAGGGAATATGACTAATCTATAGTTATGCTTTGCACTTGTGGATTTGACCTAACTCATGACGACTCAAGATCAAGTCATCACTAAGCATTTGGTTGCAGAAGCTAATTAAGAAGGTGGACCTCAACCCAGTGAAAGTACTTTTGCTTCAATAGTTAAGTATTTTATAAGGGTAAATGCTCTTACTTTTCCTGATACTAAGGTTGATGAAGATCCACAAAGCTTCATATATGAGGTGTTCAAGGTGGTGGGTGTTATATGTATGACCCTTAGATTGAGAGAGAGTGGAGCTATCCGCTTATGAACTTAAAATGTTGTTTGAATGTGGTTAGGGAAATAGAGGGATGAGAGACCTATAAGGTATGGTGTGGTAAATGGAATGTGTTCAAAGGAGCTTTTCTTTATAGGTTCATTCCCTTAGAGTGGAGGGATAAGAATATGGTGGAATTCATTAATTTTTGTCAAGGGGGAATAAGTGTAAAAGAGTACTCTGTAAAATTCACCCAACTCTCTAAGTATGCCCTAATCATAGTAGCCAACCCTAGGGAACGGATGAAAAAATATGTGATGGGTGTGTCTTGCTTGGTGGAAAAGGAGTGCGTACGACAATTCTCCTTAATGATATAAATATCTCTAGGTTCATGGTGTATGCTCAACAAATTAAGGAGTCCACGAATTGTGAGATAGGGCAAGAGAGGAAGAGGCCAAGGTCGTATGAAACAAGTAAACCGAAACATAACAAGAGGTTCTATCATCATGAGTGTTCTATGGGGAACAAGGATAGGGCTCACATATATATTCCACAGGAGGTGGTTATACTTTTGAGAGGTCTAGTTGTGCTACTTGTGGAAACCAACACTTGGGTAAGAGTCTTGTCGGAAGGAATGGTGTCTTTGAGTATGGTAATAAGAGTCATAAATTGAGGGACTGCCCTAAAATTAAATCAAAAGGGAAAGAGTTCTGCCAAACCCCTAGTGGTGGTCCGAATCCTAATGCTTCCAAGAAGAATTATTTCTATGTACTCGGGACTAAGAAAGGAACTATTCAGGAATGAGAGCCCCGATAAGTGTTAATTCCTTTTGGTAGTGTGTAATGATTTAGAGTCTTGCATATAGGTATGAGTTGTGTTTCCCTTTAGTCTATGAGACCTTGACGGTATAATGTTGTGCAAGCTCTTGATGATATCCTTTTTACATGGGGAGATTGGTAGTCAACCTATGTTTCTCATGTTAAGGTGAAGCTAATTATTTGGTTTAGTTGCTTTTCAAAGTAGTTTTGTTATGTTATAATGTGATTTAGTATAGTCTTGTCTCTCATATTGTCATGCCTTCATATTAAAATTTCTTGAAAGGTGAATTATTTAATTTTTATGCATGCTTCACTGTAAAGGTTTTTGTAATCACTGTATAGAAGTTCAATTTTTGGCGAAATTGCATTTTTATGAATAATGGTTAGAAATAATGTATATGTGCATATCTAATGTTTTAGAAGTTATTTCGTCCATAAATGAGATGAAAATTATGGAGTATGTGTGCCCTATAAATTTTGAATTGTTCAAAATTGTCTATGTTGCTTAGAGTGACTAAGGGTTATGTAGTTAGTGATCCTTGTATGTTGGTGAATTGACTAAAATTTTATTACCTTGATGATATTTGTGATATGATTCTAGTTGAGTCCTTTATGTCCTTTATGTCTTACGTTTAGTGATGTTTGTAGGTCAAATGTCCAAGAAAGTCCATGAAGTTCGGAAGATGTGCCTTGAAAAGTGCTTCTGTGTCTTAATATGTTTTGTTTTGGTTGAAATTGATGGTGGGAGTTCCTAATACGTATATGTCTACGAATAGGGATTCAATGCCGGGGTAAAACTTCACCTAGGACCCACGAGGTGCCCTAGAAGAGGACCCCAACACATAGGCATGATCTTCAATGAACAGTCTAAATAGACGACTAGCACCAACGGGCCGTCATTCTAGTGACGCATCATCAGATGGGGATGTAGCTCCACTCTTAGTGGTGGAAGACTAACCCCCAAGAAAGAGAGTCACTTCTAATCAACAGCCTAGCAGGACAAACAGTGAACAAGGCGACGCCCCATAGCTAGGGCCCGTCGATGGTGGTTCTGCAAATGTTGTTGAGCCAACTGCCAAGGCTTGGGGTGTATTGTAATTTCACCCAAAGTGTTTTTTTAACCATGGGCATTCATTTTAGGGAAGGGGTATTTCAATTTTATTTTAAGTCCTAGAGCTAATTTTAGACTTCATTTTCTAATGACAAAAAGCACCTCCCTCACGAAAGACTCGCTAAAAATCCATACTAGCAAGAACTCAAGGAAGGGTTAGAAGGTCTGGTTGTGGAATTTTTCTTCATGAATGTTCTGTGGTTTTTGTTATTATTGAGGTATGATAGTCATCCTTTAACTTCCTTTCATTCAAGGAGACACTTCCAAATGATTTAAAAAAGGGTTTCTAAACTCCAACTTTCTCTATATTTGAGTCTAAGCATGGGTCTTTGCATGAAAATTTGTTTAAGGATGCAAACATGTTGTTTTTAGTTATAGTTGGTTATTTTAAAGTCAAAACTTGAATGAATCCATGTTAATTTTTTTTTACCAACCTTTAGGTCATGAAATTAGTTTAATAAGCATGAATAGAAAATGTTAGTGTTATGGTTTCTTTATATTTGTATTGTGGTTTAGCTACTCGCCAAAGGGATATTTTATGATGAATTATTGGAGAAATTCTTAATAGGTGGTGAAAGCTTTGATTAATGGTAAGTTGGCTATATTGTTTAGTGCTTGTTTTGAAAGGCTTTTGAGTGGTATAGTCCTCCATTGGTGGAGGTGTTAAATTGAAGTATATGAATAAGTATTTACATGTTTATAATGAATAGGTACATGAAGTCATAGTATGTGAAGTAAAATGATAACGATGATGTTCTTGTTGCTCTGCTTAATGAAGCTTGTGATGTGATGTATACTAGAGACTATGCCTAAGTGAAGCATATGTTTATGTGAAGTATGCTAGAGTGTTATATATGATAAATGAAGTTATGAATACGTTTATGAGTCAATGTTATGAAAATGGTAATCATATGAAAAGTATGCTCACACACACACACTTGAATGAATGAATAAAGTTAATGAATGTGAATGGGGAAGTTATGGGGTGAACACTCTTCATGAGCTGAGATGAAGCGCTCAGTAGCAACCTTACCTTTATCCAGAGCTTTCTAATGTATTTTGGGGTATGGATACCCTACGTGAGTTGAGATATTGTGTCTAATAGTTATCCCCAAACATTAGTAATGAATGTTTAATATTTTGTGGTGAGTTATGCTTAGAACCGAGCGGATTTTAATGAGTACTTGTTACACTTTTGAGTTGTGATTTTTTATCCAATGAACCTATATAGACAAATACTCCTCATTTGAAAAGAATGAGTTACTTAGAAGAAATCTCCTTATCCCTTAAATATGCACCCTCATAGGTGAAGCTGTTGGAAAATCCATGTAAAGTCTAAGAGAATGACCCTACCCTAGGAAAGTGGGGATCCCTCATCCGATAGGGGTTAATGTCATGATTCGATGTCTACCGCGCATGGTCTATGTTTGGTAAAGGTAATTCCCTAAAAATTGATGTAAATGAACCAAGTCCCTTAAAGAGTGTACTAGTTAGGGTAGGTAGCTGTATGGCACGCTATTTATCCATTGCACAAGTAGACACTTGAAAGGGGAGTCTCTGGGTGTCTTTATAGATAATGTATGGATGTATCCATATCAAATAGAAGTAAAGTTATGTGATTCAATGTCTACTGTTAAGAAAGTGAGTTAAGATTATGTTTTGTATAATGAAGTTTATGAATGATGAATTTGGTGTACCTAATCTCATGGAATCCTCAAGGAGCACATTGTGGGAGTAGTATTATGGGATGCTATTCTCACATTCCACTTTATGTAACTTCCAATTCTACTTATATAGGGGCATCTATGTGAAATTCTAAATTATAGTATGTTTCTGTAGTGTCTAGTTATGGAATGTGGACTTGTTACCCGTACGAAGTAAGCCTATAATGGATAGTCTTGAGGATCACTTGGATGTGGATCGAAGGGATTGTATGGGCGGTTCCTTCATGTCTTTCCTTACTGAATCTTAGGATAACCTTGGTTAGGGATACTTCAAGGCAAATCACTGTGATATTTCATGATGTTCATTGTAAAGTTGCTTGAGTTCACTATAATGTGCTTTTTGGTGATAAAGCTATGGAAGTTCTATTGGATGTGTTAAATGATGCTTGATATGTCATTTTACCTCTATATTCATGAATAATTAACTTAAATTGCATGAAATCCTATTTCTATTAAAATGTCCCTTTTTGCATGTTATTGCATATGCCATTCTAAGTACAATGTTTGCACTAATCCTTTACTTTTCTATACTTTGTATGTATAGGTTGGAGGAAAGTTGAAGGTTTAAAAGAAAGCTTTGGAATTGACTCTCTCGACTCTAAGTGTGTCCTCATATCGAGGGTCTAGTCTTTATTTCTTTAGTTCTTCTTCAATGACTTATTATGTATTTTTTCTTTGATGTAAAGGGTTGTGTTTGTTAGATAATTATGTAATATCCTTAAGATTGCTTGTGACAACGAGACTACTCTTTAGTATTTATGAATGATATTTTCTTATTATTATAATTTTGGTGATATTTTTTAATTCGTACTACTTTTCATGTCTTATGTGATGAATGATAGCTAGTAGGCTAGTATAAGACCTCTGAAAGGAAAAGTTCACAATTGTTCTGACCTAAGGTATACCACTCAAATGAATTAGGTGAAGTTAGAACCTAACATAGTTTTCATGATGGTATAAGGTCCTAAAATGGTCTATAATGTTGCATTGAGGCACTGTATAGTTTTTAGGTGATTTGGATATGAAATGTAAAGGGACGACCAAGACGTTCGACGACTAAGTCACCTATGTACCTCATATGTGTTTTATAAGTCTATATATAATTCATAAAGTTACAAGGTCATTAAATGAGTTTTTATGGTGTTTATATGTAGTCTGTAATGTTTTGCATAGTTTGGAGGTCAAACTTCCAAGAAAGTCCATAACATTCAAAAGGTTTGCCTTGAAATGACCTTGTGTGTCTTTGCAGGTTTCGTCGAGATTTACGTGTTCGTTTTAGATGAATGTCATATGAGAGGTCCTAAAATTGTATCCAAACTTATTCGGGTTTGAAACATTCTAGTGAAAATCAACAAGGACTATCCAAGGGTCCTTGAGGAACAACACTTCTCAAGAGAAAAGGTTGTCTAGATAAGGACCCAAAAAACTAAGACAAATAATGGCATATGAGAAAGTCAACGCCCCGTCGATGGTTGTCGTGGGTCAATAAATATCCTAGGGAGATCAAGCCCCAAAGGCAAGTCTCTGAACCAAACAACGAGAGGACAAGAATGTCTATTTGTGGACAAACGGTCCGTCGACTGCTAATCGTCAATGGTACTGGTTTCATGCGGAGGTTTACCGTTAATTTAGGGGTGAAGTTTTAAATTCTACCTACTTTAAAATAAGATAAAGAAGCTTACTTAGGGCTATTTTGGATACTCTAAACATGTTTATAAGCCTTTAACGCTTAGAGGATTTCACTCATGGAAATAAGAAAAAAACTTCCCTTAGAAATTCCACAAAACTCTATTGGAGTAAAAAATCAAGGAAGGGCTTAGATTGGAGGTTTGAGTGTTTAGTTTTCATCAAATTGGAGGATTATCTTAATTGAGGTATGGTTTTTTATCCTTGAAACTCTATTCTTCAAGGATCCTAAATTCTAAAGAGTTTTCTAATGTTTTCAAAGATGAATTATCTAATTTCATGATAGCCACTGTTTCTTGCATTAAAGGTTTTAATGCATTGTAGATTGATTGAATTGTTGTTAGTTAGATGATTTTAACTCAATTAAACTATGAACCCATGAAATTGATGAGCCCTAGTTTTTGCCTACTTTTGGGATTAAGTGATTTAGAATTAATACTTATGAATCCAAGTGTAATTTTCTATGGGATATTGATTGATGTAATAATTATATTTAAATGATATCTAGGTTGTATTATATTTAAGAATATATATTAAATTGACCTCATCGAGTATCATAATTTTTTATTGAATTGATGTTCATGGCCGTGGGTAATGGCCTTATGGTATTGAATTTGATGATTTAAATATGGATTGTAGTGGAGAGTATGAATTGGTGGTACACTGCTCTAATTATCTTTGTTTTATGTTAATTAGATTTCAGTTATATTGTGATTGGTACGGTCCACTTATGGTGATGGTTTTATGTGTTCTAATTGCAATTGATGTGGCTTTGTCAGCATTACTTTAGGTATTATGATGATAATGTCCTTTTCGTCACTACTTGAAGTACTATGATTATATGTCTAGTTGATTTATATGATGTATGAGCATATCTATATATATGTGAAGTAATGTGAAAGTATGTGTTCCTTTCATGTTTACTAGGAGATCATGATAGACTATGACTATGTTTTCATATGTTTAGTCTTAGAGTTGATGCATGATTGTTCCTACATGACTATATGATTCTATGACAATTACATTGATTATGTTATAGTGATGTATATGATGCAAAATTATGATAAGATTCATTTATAAATGTTTCAATGAATGGTATGATATATGTGATAATGTAAAGAATGTTGTGTCTTGTTTTAGAAGACTTGTGTTCCTTACTTGATACATGTATGAACAATATGTGAATATCAAATGTCTTTACTAGGTAGTCTTAGTGCACCTTTGTCATGTACGAATGAATGATATGTGAGACCTTAGTTGATGTTACGAAGGTCATGTACGTGGATCCTTAAACCTAGTGGTATGGTTTTGACTGTTGAAGTTGAAGAGCCGTATTGGTATTCTTCATGTAAAGAAATGGTGGATATACGGTTGATTTGCTGGAACGACATCATATCATCTTTTGAAAGTCATAATGATTTATCTTAGTCACCATTGAAAGGTAGCTTTATTGTAACTCTTTGGTAGGGTGAATGTGACTTGGTTATGAACTAGATAAGGAACCTATTCATGTGATCCTTTAGCGTCAATTACTCTTTGATAACAAAGGTAGATCCGAGTGATTATATTATGGGAAGTAGCTCTACTCGAGAAGGACAATAGAGTACAATCTAGATCTACTTGAGAATGAGACAAAAATGCGTAAGAGCTCGTCATATTCCTTAACCATGTGTACATGGGATGTGTTCTAGTTCTACACTTGGCAAATAGAACATCGTCATCAGAGTAGGTTAGAAATCCATATTCCATGTATAGCTATCATAGTCTAAGTCAGTTATTTCCTATTTTATCCATGTTGGGTACCTACTAGAATTAGTGAAGTTGTATGAATTTTAGGTCGTGGTATGGATGCTATCTAGACATTGCACAATAGCTTTTGAAGGTGTTAGTTATAGTACTTAGGTCTTGTCCAAGACCGTTTCTTGAATGTCCTTATATTTGAATGAGTCTTAAATGAACTGATGTATGAAATGACTAGAGTTAAGAAAGCTTGTTAAACTAATAAGTACTTATCTATAATAGTTATGGGTTGTCTAGGTAAAGTTTAAATGGGGCATAGGAATCGTCACTGTCACGACCAGAATCTAGACCCAGATGAGACCACAATCATTAACCTCTCAGAGGTCGCAGACAAGCCTACATACGTCATTCTTACTTTATCTAGGTTAATTTTTGCGAAAAATTTGAAATTTTTATTTTGCTATTTCGTGATAAACATTTTAAACTTAACATCATAGGCGTTAACAAATCAGCAATCTAATATTGTGATAATCAAATGAAAGAAACAATTCATGATTGCATTCAAAGTATTTTTACCAAATGGCACCAATACATAGTCTGAAATAAATGTGGAAAGAAACACTAGTGGAACATACTCAACTAGCTAAAGCCTATGTGTAAGCTAGATAATCATGATAGACATCCTGGAAAGCATGAGGGACTACCATGTCCGGATAAAAGCCCCATATCCGAATAGCTTTACGTCAACATGCAAACTGTAGCGTCCACCTGTGCCTGCACCTAAAAATATATAGTTGTATGGAATTAGTATTCACTTGTACTATGTATGGGTATATGCAAGCACACACCAAGGACATGCATGAGTAAGAATAACTGTTTCCTAAAACATTATTATGGAAAGTCAAATTAGTGTACATGCCAAATTGGGATTACGAAAGTAAGTGAACTTTCCAAATTTTTATTAGGAATGTCATGCGAGAGAGTAACATGCATCATCATACTTATCATATTGCACAGAACACATAACATATTACACATAGCATATATAATATTGCATAGAGCGCATAACATCTCTTATAATATTTATTCATATGCCATGAGATCTTCGAATCATGGAATTGACATTAAGACTTTCCAAAATGAGGGCTTAACATGTGGGACCTGAACTAGGGAATTTTCATTAGCAAACATAGAATTTTCATCCTTCATACATACGTAGTTGGTTTCATTCATTCATAAGCTAGTGTAAACACCAACTATACCTAGGATGTAGTTTAAGACTCTCATCGGGTAGGGTGTGCAATCACCAAGAATAACATAGTATCATTACTAAAGTCTATCTTACCTCTTGATTGTCCTATCCTAACATCTTTTGCATCATTCATTTTATAGTGTACATCATTTGAGGCTGTCCTCATTCATTCGTTGAGAACATTAACATTACCCGACAAAGATCCCGTAAGAATCATAAAATCCAGTATCTGCCCCAAAACGAAAATAGGTGGAATAACAGACCATTCTCCGCTCCAAGCGCTCTTCTGCCTCGGTAATAGACCTCAACATCCAAGGCTAGACATAGTGCAGAAGTGTAGCCATTTGCATCTCTAATTTTAGGATCCTAGCAAGTGAGACCAGAGCGGGTAAAGGGAATTACCGAGAGGAGCTCGTGGCGGTGCTACTACTCGGGATAGACTCGATCGAGGTAGTGTCCGTTGAAGCCTCCTTCGTAGCCATGCGGGCCTGTGCTACCGTATCAACCAGATTGTCACCAAGTGGAGGCAGCACTGGACGGGGCCCTCTTCTTGGAGCCAACTCATTGGCCTCATCTCTGTTTAGGCCGAAATCAACAGTGCCCAGAGGGGTCTTGAGCTAATCAACGTGCCACAAAGGCACACCTGCAGATCTGCATAGAAAAAATATCATGCACGGCAATGGTTAAGTAGATAAGACCTTAAAATCCCTCTCATGCATGACCACTTGTACAAGCCACACAAAATCCTCCTCGAACCCGACTATCATTGCGGCCATCAGTACTGCTGGATTTCTTGTGACGATATTATCAGCGGTTGTAGGGGAAAGGTAGTGGTAGACAATCAATCTCAAAAACATCGCTGTGAAAGAAAGGTTCGCCTTCTTGATAGCTCCCTTCGGCTCAGTCACCCAATCGGCACCCTCTCCATCAACGGACAAGTGCAGGGCCATCCACCTCTTGGTGGTCTCTCTCAGCGATGGCTCACGCAGAAATTCGTCATCATTTACAATCTTCCATCGGTAGTCAAACTCGGTAGTGAGAGGGGTCCGATTAGCATCAACATTATCTCCGTATAGAAATCGACGATTAGTAGGCAAGGAGATATCAACCGGAATGCCACGTACTCAAACCTGCTCTAGTTGGGCCTGTTTGGAGGGGGCAGCCAGCTTATCAATCTGCGATCGGAGAGTTGCTACATAGGATATGTAGAACACTCGGACCATCTCTTCACTGTAACGTCCCAACGGACATGCGGTCCACTCCAGTCGATGTTTGGTGAAGAGATAGTGGATCTCAGGCATCGTTGAGAGACTTCCCGAGAGGACCCGCCGCTCCAATATAAGTGTCTGAGTCATAACTCCTTTGTCATTCAGGAACTTTGCATCGGAATTGACTTGAAAAAGCCCATCGACACACCACCAGTTAGGATGGTCAGTAATCAGGTTCATAGCACGTGCTGGTGAACTAGGTGTGGATTCCGAACTGTCATCCTCATCAGACGAGGCCGACGCTGCAGCGGTGGCGCATATGAGAACCTCAGCAGATCCGGAGGCTTCCTCCGACCACAAAACTCATAAGGAGCCAGACACCGCTTCTTCATTAGTGGCTTACCCAGAAGGTGTGTTGGTCAGTGTGCGCTCCACATAAGACTGGGAGGCAGTGACTACGCAGAACGCCACCTTTTTGGGTATGGCTCTGGCAACACGTGCAACATGGGATTGGGAAGAAGTGCCTAGGGGCATGTACTCAGGGTCACGCTCATCATCAAAGCCAATGACCAGGCGGGCCGACGGGGCGACAGACTTCGATCGCCCGCTTGCATAGACTTGATTTTGTTTTGGTGCCATAGTAGATAGTACCTGTAAAGGATTAATATTAGTACTAGAAGGAGCAAACAAGACAAGAAAAACTACACAAAATAAAAAAAATTAAAATAAAATGACATTTCTATAGTACCAGGTGACGGTTCGTCGTGAGTACGCTGGACTGTCATGGGGTCCGTCGTGTCTTACTTAGACTATGTTTATATGGAGAACCTTGAAGGAGAGTCTCTGACAAGTATGACGGTATGTGCAGGACGGACCGTCATAGGTACGACGGTCCGTCCAGGTGTCCATCAGAGGACACTTGAAAAAAAATTATGGTGACCCTTAGGAGTGGGGTCTCTGATCATCGAAACGGTCATGCAAGACGGACCATCACAGGTACGACGGTCCGTCGTAGGTGTCTGTCAGAGGACACTTAAAAGAAATATGGAGACCCTAGGAGAGGGGTCTTTAATCGTCATGACAGACATGTTGGAAAGATCTCCGAGGCTATGACGATCCGTCGTAGTTGTCCGTTTAAGGACACTTAGAAAAATAGAGAGAGACCCTTAGGAAAAGGGTCTCTGTCATTCAGAACGGTTGTGCAGGATAGACCGTCGTAGGTATGACGGTCTGTCGCATGTGTCCGTTGAAGGACACTTAGAAAAAGTGAGAGACCCTTAGATATAGGGTCTCAGACAACCACAACGGTTGTGCAAGACGGACCGTCGCGGGAACAACGGTCCGTCGTATGTGGTCGTTGGTGGACACTTGGAGAAAATTTGACAGTGGAGTTTTAGGGCGTTGGAACGGAGGCAATGACGGGGTCTCGTTCTGTAACTCAGTGACAGAACAAGAGATGCCCCATTCATCCCCTATGACCTAAATCAAATTGGTAGTGTTTTGACCTACATTTGTCTAACCCAAATACCTAGTAAACTAGCAATTCTAAGGCACTTATTTCTAGGGTTTTAACAGGGCAATTTCGGGATGTTTTTTAATCTAGGTTAGACGAAATTTGATAAAGAATGAACGTATGAAGAAAAGCTAGACTACTACTAATTGATAAACAAAAATGCAATATAAATGAGTAGAAATTCGAGACACATACCTGAGAATTTGAGAAAAACAAGAGGGAAAAGGTACTTGGTGATCAAGACGACACCCACAGCAGCATCTCTGACTAGTACATGAGGACTTTTAGGATTTTGGAAAATTTGGGGAAAATGATCCGTTGAAGAGAGATATAATTTTGGAAGTTGAAAAGGGAGGGAAATAGGAGAAAGAGTGAAGGAATGGGGTGAAAGGAAGGGTTGGGGGTTTTAAATGTTGTTGTTTCTTTTAAAAAAAACCCCAATCGGGTCGGGTCGGGCACGCCTCATTAATGACAGACGATGCCACGACGGCCCGTATCATTCGTGACGGTCCGTCGTTGCTTCTGTCGCGTGTGACCTAGTTTGAAAATAACAAAAAGACGTACCTGGCACGACGGATTCATGCGACGGTCTGTCATAGTTCACACGGTCCGTCGCTGTATCCGTCAGTGACTGCTTCAGAGTAATTTTCTGCAGAATTTCCTGGTAATGTGCCTGCAAATTTAAAACCCATTAGTACAAAATGCTACCATTACTAGAAAGAAAAACAATATGTATTAGGTTGCCTCTCAACAAGCGCCTGATTTAACGTCACGACACAACAAAGGACACTTGATTACTCAGCCTTCATCAAGATGGTATGCCTCTATACCTTCATTCATAGATGCAGTATGCCCAAAATAGAGTTTTATTCGTTCTCTATTCACCTTAAACCGCACTCCCTCCTTGGTTTTTAACTCAACTGCTCCATGAGGAAATACTTGGGTGATCAATTAAGGGCCAATCCGTTTGGACTTGAGCTTGCCCGGAAGACAAGGCAACCCAGATCTGTCTAAAAGCACCAAATCCCCAACAATAAACTCTTGTTTTGCATTTTTTTGTTCATTCTCCTTCTTCATCTTTTCTGTGTGGGATATGGCGGATACCGATTGGAGCTCACCACTCTGCCTCATGGTCCTACAAACATTGAAGGTATAAAGGACTGGCCTCCCAAGAATAACAGGCTCTTCAAAATCGACTTCACAATCAAGAATAACAAAATCTACCAGAAATATGAATGACTCCACTATTCTAGTACATCATGGAATATCCCTATAGGCGTTTTCACTGTTCGATCAACCATCAGTAGCCACATTGCAGTGGGTTTTGGGTCACCCAAACCGAACTTCTTTTAAATGAAGAGGGACATGAGATTTATGCTTTCCCCCAGATCACATAATGCTTTCGCAAAATGTAATGACCCGACTGTACAAGGAATAGAGAACCTACCCGGATCTTATTTCTTTTGTACGTGAAATGTTTTAGTAATAGCACTACAATGCTGCAGTCTATCATCATCCTCGAAAGTGACCGATCTTTTCTTTGAAACAAGATCTTTCATAAACTTGGCATAACCCGGCATTTGTTGAAGAGCTTCTACCAAAGGGACATTGATAGAAAGCTGCTTCAGCATTGTTATAAAATGCCGATATTTACCATCCTTGGTCTTTTTCACTAATCTCTGAGGGAAGGGTGGTGGTGGTCTAGGAATGGGAATTACCTTCATAGGGACTTCTGCATCTTTTCCAGTGCTCTCTTCTGCTTCCCAACTACCCTTTACAATCTTATCATCATCCTTTCTCACTTTTTCCTCATTAGACGGCATAGGTGGGTCAATGGTTTACTTACCACCACGAGTAGTTATTGCCATACAGTGTGCATCATTTTTTAGATTTTGGACAGTGTTGCTAGGAAGAGTAGCCAGTTGCCGTGTGTTCACAGTCGCAGATAATTGGGCCATTTGCAACTCGATTTGCTTAAATCAATATTGCATGTATATCTACTTTTTGCCCAATACCTGCTAAATCATAACTTAGTAGCATGCTAAGAAAACATACCTTAGTTGGTTCCAAGTTAAAATTGAGTTGTAAGGGAGCTGAGTTAACAATATAGCAGCCTCTCCCGTCACTGACAGAGGAAACACTCTATGCCCTATTACATCCAAGTCCAAGTCAGGCCTCCCTACACAGCTTTTACACACTGACCTTACCTTAGCTATATGGGCATGTGGATCCTCAAAAGGTAGCCCTGAAAACGAACCTCTAGAAGTGAGTATTTGCATCAGGCTACTAGTTACCACAAATGTGTGGCCTGGTGGTAGAGGGGGCAAGACAAGTGTCCCATCGGATTATGCTATGTTATCATAACCTCTGTAGTATGCTTGGGGTCGTGGAGCGGGATTTAGTCCCCTCTGTTAGCGTTAACCCGGAGCATCGGATAACAACTAACCATGAACATTAACTGGAGCTGGGATGTTCTTGTTTTGATCATCATCATTAATTCCCAAATTTCTATTCATGTTGCGTAGTGTAAGCTCTAATTCGTGATCGTAGAGAAACAAGGGTTCTCTTCCTCTCTGTGTATTTGACATACATTGAGGATGGTTCTGTAAGAATCAAAAAAAATAAAACAAAGTAAAATAAAGAAAATATCAACTAAACTATAGTAATAAGTTTAAGATTATCTAAAAGCTACTTTCCCCGGCAGCGGCACCAAAATTTGATACGCTCAAACTTACTTCTCAAATAAGACGTAAAGCGGTCGTGTCAAGTAAATAACCCAACTAGTGAGGTTGGGAGCGTTCCCACGAGGAAAATATTTTAGACATAACTTCAATCTATTATTAATATTGTTCAGTCAATTACTTCCTTGGAAAGCAAAAATGTGTAAAAGGGGGGTTTTCTATTTCTATGTAAATGAAAATAACTAAATAAATTGAAAGAGACACTTAACAGCTTCAAATGTTGGAGTTTAATCTATTAATGAAGGTAACTAGTTTTTACACGATCCCCACAGGTTCATAACTTGATAATTCTAACTATAACTATTCTTTCCTAGTATCTTGCATGCAAAGTGATAAGTTATGTATTTCTAAATCCTTGGTCTGGCATCTAGAAAATTTCACTCCACCCTTAGTCCGGCTACGTGTGTTGCTATACTAACCCTTATCTTTACCTCATATTAAGCATCATATTTGATATTTGACTAAGTTATTACCTCGTACCAATCAATACTAGCCTATTAGATAGTATACACTAAATCTATGTTGATAATTCTTTTCCTATTATCTACCTCCTTGGTCCGGCAAGTAGTATTAAGGCGAGTTCTAATGCTGGACATCCATTTAAAAGAATTCTAAGCGAATGAATTATCAATACATGCAAGACACTATTCTAGAATTGTTATTTTAGATAGGTTTTACCTCATTATTTTCCTATGGTTCCCACAACCCTAGTTATGGAGTATAGTTACCCATATTCATAATCACAATATTCAAATATGGAATAAGAATTCATGTACTTACTTCAAAGAGAAAGAGTAAAATCCAAAAGTTCGCTTGATTAATCAACAAAAATCACCAACAATCAATGATGAAAGTCTCAAGATAATCAAGAATCTAACAATAATCAAGGTCCTAATCAAATAATCTTAAGTCTAACCTCAAAATCAAGGTTTTTCGAACTATTTATAGAAAATAAATACCTAATTAAACAAGGACTCTATTTGCTGGAAATCTGTCAAAAACGAGGTCGGATCGACGGACATTGCGACAAATCGCCGTGGTTAAGACGGAACATCATGGACTCCGTCGTCCCATACTTGATAAAATTTCTTCTGCTGCTCTCTTCATTACCCTCGGCGGCAGGTATGACGGATCGCTACGAGCACAATGGTCTGTCGAGGGTCTCCGTACCAAAACACTTCAACTCTTGGAATATGGGTACTCGGCTACTTCTCTGATCTTCATGACGAACCTGCAGGACGTACCGTCATGGCTACGACAGTCCGTCACATTTTCCGTAACCCCACACTTGGTCAGACTTCCCCATCTTCCTTTAGAAGCTGCACTACGTTACCACCTACGGACCGTCACAAGCTCCGTAGGTGGTCTCTTCTGTATTTCTTCGCTAAAAAACCTCCGCATTCATATTTTGACAGATTTCTTGCAAATAAGGAGAACCTTATATAAAAATTAGCACAAAAAGTCTTTTGGACACACTAAACTTAAGGAAAAGGTATGAATAATAATGTGAAACCACGGTATATCAATAATCACCACGAGTTCTTTTACCTTAAAACGGTGAAACCACGGTATATCAATAATCACCACGGGTTCTTTTACCTTAAAACCTCCAAGATCCAATACCTATTCGCTACATGAGATTCTTCCGCCACTACAAACACCAAATTCAACTGAAACACATAAAGATAATAAAGCTAAAAGTCACCTCTACTACGGCGAGGTTGTGTAAATACACTTCTCCTCATCCTCCTCCAGCCAAGCATATTTAACCTCTGATGTTGAGATGAAATGGTAAGATAAACCTAATATTGCAGCTATTCGTGAAAGGAGATGAAACTATGGGGGCTAACTTGAATAATATTTTTGAATTTTCTAAGCAATTTGCGTAATTAAGTAAATGGGGAGGAAGTGGGTAGAGACCATTTTGGGTATACCTGTTCTTCTATTGTCAAGAAGGTGAGCTAAAGTCTAATAAAGTTGTTGTTAATGTCATTGCAAAAGGCAATGTCTCTTCTTCTCCACTCTATTTAGCCTTAATGCATTGAAGTGTATTTGCGTATTGAATTACCTACAATGTCATATTGTTGAAGTACATGGTGGGAAAAATATATCAATTTTATGAGTCCATTTACTTTGATTTAAATTTTGTTAGGGTTTTTAGATTTATTATTTGTACGTCATGAACACCAATATTTTTTATGAGTTTATATTCTTAAGATGAGGTTCCTTTTTATTTTGTACTAATTTTTATTTTGTGTTTACAAGAAATATATTACTTTGGGGTTGTTGAAATTGAACAAATCACGAGTTATAGATGAAATTTAAATGTGTAGGAAGAAAGTACCAAAAATTGTGATCGTCAAAGTGAGCCCTAGGAATATTCAGCAGCCGAGATACATGGAATTACAACTCGAAACATTTGAATCAGTTAATATCTATACTTTACACAGTTTGTTCCCGTTGTATTCGTTAATAGTTTTTTTTAACTTACAGTGAACCTCTTTAAGGTTCATTTTTAGCATTAAAATTTGTTCTATGTCTTGCACTTTTGTCAAACAATATGTTATATTGATTTCACCAATTTTCTCATCCAGTACTACATATTTTTTTACATCTGTTCTTTTGAAAAATAAGAAAAAGACAAGACATCCCATGTCCCTTCTTTATATGTACATAGCATGATATTTGATTGCTAGTTCTACCTTTCTTTTCCATAATGCATAGCTTTCTAGACTAAAATATTATCATTAAGCATTGGTGCATCTAAAATGTCTTCAATATTCTATAAAAACAGTTATTACATTTGTATATTTTGGTCTACATGGTCGGTTGGATTGCTAAATAATTGAAAAAATAATTGTAATGCATTATGATATAGCTAACTGAAAGACGATGTATTGAACTATTGTATTTCTAAGACAGAGCAGATGCATATGAATTTTTATGGACAAGTGTGCAATCAGTTATTGTGATATTTCTCTAAAAATGACTTTAAACTTTTATCTTGTACATAATATTTGAGGGTTATTTATTCTTCTGTATAAGATCCTGAATAATATCTACAATGATATTCTATTTTTTCTTCTTTAGATTTGTATTTTCGAACTCCTCCATAGCTATGATTACTTGAATCTGTTTCAATAATATAAACAAATGATTTATATTCATCGGGAAAGTAAAGTTTTGGTAATTTTTTGCATAATTTCTGAATATTTTTTATATGTTCTTTATCATTATTGTCGAAATAGTATTGAACATCTTTTTTGAGCTTTTTATGTAATGGTTTTAAATGTTCTGCTAATTTTGGTATGTATTCTCTTACTTCATTTACTAATCCTAGAAAGGATTGTAATTTCTTTTTTGTATCTATATTTTCATCAAGGGTGATTATTTTTTGTACTAAATGAGTTTGCATAATTATTACATTTTTGTCTATTTGTATTCCTAGAAATTCTATCTGTGGTTTCATAATTTCCGTTTTCTTTTTACTTAATCTTATACTTGAGTGTTTAATTATATGTATAAATTTTTCTAACAACCTTATATGTTAATCTTGTGTTTTAGAATATAGTAACATATCATCTATATATACAATACAATTTTCTAACTGGTTAAAATAGTTATCCATAAAATGTTGATATCTACCTGGTGCATTTTTATATCCAAACGGTAAAACATTCCATTCATAGAAACCTTGCGGTACTGTGAATGTTGTTAGCTGTTTAGATTCTTCTTCTAGTTTTAGATGATAAAATCCTGATTTACAATAAAATTTACTAAAATAGTTATATCCTTGTATTTGTCTTATTTTTAGTATTTTATTTGGTATTGGGTAATTGTATGTTTTAGTTTTAGCTTTTAGATTACGATAATCTATGACCATTCTACTTTTACCTCTTTTTTGTTCACTATGTTTTATAACTATAAATGCTGGGCTTGTATGTTTACTATTACTTTCTTGTATGTAATTATTTTCTAATAGTTCATATATATGTATTTTGAATTCTTTTAAATCATCAAAGTTATATTTTAATGGTTTCTGTGTTATTATACTTTCTTCATCTATTAATTCAATTTTTACTTTTGTCTTATGTTGTAACGACCTGTTTAGTCGTTTTGAGTAGTAGACTTTGATTTTGGAAAAACTGGCAAGGACAACGGGCCCCACGACGGATCGTCGTAGGCACGACGGACCGTCGCAGGGTCTCGTTTCAAAACACTTAGAAAATCTAAAATTGGGTACTGAAAATCGACTCTCTGAACTTCGTGACGGAATGGCAGGACGGACCGTCACAGACCCTTGGTGGAAATTTGGGTCTCTGAACTTTGTGACGGACAGCAGGACGGACCGTCGCAGGAGCGTCGGCCCGTCACGGGCTACGCAATCCCAGTTCGGGTCGGATTTCTTTATACGTTTTAAGGGACGTTTTTGACTATTCCTGCGTAAATTATAAAGTTAGGGGGTTAATGTTAATAAGTCTAATTACTTGGGGGTTAAAAGAGGTAACCTTAAGTTAATTAGTGGGTTATTATTTTCATCTTTTATTCTTAATTATATGTTAATTAGGGTATAAGAAAGAGGGTTTGAATAAGAAAAATAAAAAAGAACAAAGAGAGACAGAAAAAGAAAGAGAACGAGTAGAGAGAGAAACGAAGAGGATAGAATATGGATCGGGTGCCACGTTCCGGTACCAGGATAGAATATGAGGATCAGAGTGTCACGTTCCGACACCAGGATAGAATATGGATCGGGTGCCACGTTCCGGTACTAGGATAGAATATGGATCGGGTGCCACGTTCCGGTACAAGGATAGTATATGAGGAGCGGGGTGTCACGTACCGACACGAGGGGAATAAAGATAATGAATCTTGAAAGATGATAATATATTCAAATCTAATGAACCTAATTCCCAAACGAGTATGATGAGGAGGCGTGAGTCCTCATCGATGTGCTTGGTGTTGTAACTAAGGGTTATGGTAACTGTAAATGCTGCATGCTAAGGATATTAGTTGAGTTTATGATATTGCTTAATATATACTGTTTTCTATTTTGAGTTGGCCGATGATATCTACTCAGTACCCGTGTTTTGTACTGACCCCTACTTTTATGTTTTCTTCTTGTTTATTTGTGGAGTGCAGCAAACGTGCCGTCATCTTCGACTCAACAGTAACTCTAGCCAGTCTTCATTACTCCGGATATCAGGGTGAGCTAATGCTTCTAGCTTGGACTGGATCTTCCTCTTCACGTCTTGATGCCTTGATGTTCCGGCATGGACTAGCTTTTACTTGTTTTAGCTTTTAGAATACTCTTAGTTTAGTCATTTGATTTTAGATGTTCTTGTGATGATGACTTCCAGATTTTGGGGATAATAATAGTTATTGATTTTATTAATGAGTTTAAGTCTTCCGCATTACTTACTGTTGATATATGTTGAAATGATAAGGTTTAGATTGGTTGGTTCGCTCACATAGGAGGGTAAAATGTAGGTGCCAGTCGCGGCCCAGTTTTGGGTCGTGACAAACTTGGTATCAGAGCATGAGGTTCGTTGGTCTCATCACACAAGAACGAGTCTAGTAGAGTCTTAAGGAACGGTAGGGGGATGCCTTTACTTTTCTTTGAGAAGCTATAAGACTTTAGGAAAATTCCATTCTTTCATTCTTTCTTTCATGCTATTACTTGGATCCAATTGGTATCTAGGTGATACAAATTGGTATCTGACCATCTTCACTCTATTTCGCAGATGGTTAGAACTAGAGCAACGACTGCGCCAACACCAACACCGGCAAGACAAGAAACGTCTGAGCCAGCCACTGGGGCTGTAGCTCGAGGAAGAGCAGCGGCAAGAGGCCGTGGTAGAGGTCGTGGGAGGACGTCCTCTAGGGGAAGAGGACGAGCACCTAGTTCATCTGATACTAGGGCAGTGACTCCTCCACCGACTGAAGGAGTAGTAAGAGAGGGTGAGGAAGGGGAAACTGAACAAGTACAGAATGAGGAATTTCCACCCTAACCTACCCCAGGGATGATCAATCAGGTTCTCGCTTATCTTATTGGGTTATCTTATCAAGGTCAAACACCTCCAGTGTTTTCTTCACCAGCACCACGGGGTCCGGAGATACAACATGAAGCCACTATGGCTCTTCGCATGGATGTTCCATTGGAAATAGGCACATTTCCTCGTCTGACTACAGGGCCTATAATGACAAGTGATCAGCATGAACTTTTCAGTAAGTTCTTGAAATTGAAACCTCCAGTCTTCAAGGGTGCTGAATCTGAGGATGCTTACGATTTTCTGGTTGACTGTCATGAGCTACTACACAAGATGGGTATAGTAGAACGGTTTGGTGTTGAGTTCGTGAGTTATCAGTTTCAAGGGAACGCCAAAATGTGGTGGCGGTCACATATTGAGTGTCAACCAACAGAGGCACCACCTATGACTTGGGCCTCATTCTCTAGCTTTTTTATGGAGAAGTATATCCCCGGACTTTGAGGGATAGGAAAAGGGATGAGTTCTTGAGCCTAGAGCAAGGTAGGATGTCGGTCAATGCATATGAGGCTAAGTTTCGTGCACTATCCAGATATGCCACCCAACTTTGTTTCAGTCCACAAGAGCGGATTCGTCGTTTTGTGAAGGGGTTGAGGTCAGAGTTGCGGATTTCAGCCTTACAGGTAGCGGCTACGGCAAAATCCTTCCAAGAAGTGGTAGATTTCGTGGTAGAGGTGGATGGAGTGAAGCCAGATGAATTCACCATGGCGTCGACATCAAAAAGGTTCCGCAAGGGAGGTGAGTTTAATGGTTCCTACACTAGAGGACAGAGTTCCGGAGGTTACTCAGTTCGACCAATTCAGTCTTCACTACAGATTGTAGTTGGGGGTCCACCTTCGACCGGTCAACACTTCTCTGAGAGACCTATGCATGTACCCAGAGAGTGCTATGGATGTGGGGAGATTGGACATATTAAGAGATATTGTCCAAAACAGAGTTAGAGACCTCCAAATGTTAGAGGTAGAGGTGGTCATGGTAGAGGCCGTCATTCTGGAGGACGCGGTGGTCGAGGTAATGGTGGTCACCAAAACGGCCGGGGTGATGGGAAAACTGGAGCCACTACATCACAACATGGTAGGGGCAACGGACAGACAAGTAATGGGGCCTATTGTTACGCTTTCCCTGGGCGGTCTGAAGCGGAAGCATCTGATGCTGTCATCACAGGTAAGCTTTTGGTTTGTGATTGCATGGCTTCTGTATTGTTTGATCCCGGATCCACATTTTCTTATGTATCTTCCTCATTTGCTAATGGTCTTAATTTACATTGTGAATTACTTGACACGCCTATTCGTGTTTCTACTCCGGTGGGTGAGTCTGTGATAGTTGAAAAAGTATATAGGTCTTGTTTGGTGAACTTTGTGGGGAGTAACACTTATGTAGACTTGGTTATCTTAGAAATGGTTGACTTTGACGTAATTCTGGGTATGACTTGGCTTTCTCTGAATTTTGCGATCTTGGATTGTAATGCTAAGACTGTGACGTTAGCCAAGCCTTGGACAGATCTGTTAGTGTGGGAGGGTGACTACACTTCCAATCCGGTGCGTATCATCTCATTTCTTCGTGCTAAGAAAATGGTTAGTAAATGGTGTTTAGCTTTCTTGGCACATCTCAAGGATGACACTACCCATGTACCTTCGATTGAGTCGGTTTCGGTGGTCCGTGAGTTTTTGGATGTGTTCCCTCCTGATCTTCTTGGTATGCCACCAGATAGGGATATTGACTTCTGTATTTATCTTGAACCGGGTACTCGCCCCATTTCTATACCCCCTTATAGAATGGCTCCCGCGGAGTTAAGAGAGTTAAAAACCCAACTTCAAGAGTTGTTGAGCAAGGGCTTCATTAGACCAAGTGCATCGCCTTGGGGTGCTCCGGTTTTGTTTGTAAAGAAGAAGGATGGGAATTTTTGAATGTGTATAGACTATAGACAACTAAACAAGGTAACCATAAAGAATAAGTATCCTCTTCCTCGCATTGATGACTTGTTCGATCAGTTACAAGGTGCTTGTGTCTTCTCTAAGATTGACTTGAGATCCGGTTATCATCAATTGAAAATACGGGCAACGGATGTGCCAAAAACTGCTTTTCGAATGAGGTATGGGCATTACGAATTTGTAGTGATGTCTTTTGGTCTTACGAATGCCCCTGCTGCGTTCATGAGCTTGATGAACTGGATTTTTAAGCCATATTTGGACCTCTTCGTGATCGTATTTATTGATGATATACTGATATACTCAAAGAGCAAGAAAGAACATGAGGAGCATTTGAGAATGGTATTGGAAATGTTGAGGGAGAAAAAGCTTTATGCCAAGTTCTCTAAGTGTGAGTTTTGGCTAGATGCAGTGTCCTTCTTGGGGCACGTGGTTTCTAAGGATGGAGGGATGGTGGATCCTTCTAAGATTGAGACAGTGAAGAATTGGGTAAGACCTACTAATGTGTCAGAAATAAGGAGCTTCGTTGGGTTAGCTAGCTACTACCGCCGATTTGTCAAGGGATTCTCTTCTATTGCTTCCCAATTGACGAACTTGACTAAGCAGAATGTTCCATTTGTATGGTCAGATGAGTGTGAGGAAAACTTTCAGAAGCTCAAGACTCTGTTGACTACTGCACCAATTCTCACCTTGCCAGTGGAAGGTAAGAATTTCATTGTCTATTGTGATGCATCCTATTCGGGTTTGGGTGCAGTGCTAATGCAAGAGAAGAATGTGATTGCTTATGCTTCAAGACAATTAAAAGCGTATGAACATAACTATCCAACTCATGATTTGGAATTGGCCGCGGTAGTGTTTGCATTAAAGCAATGGAGACACTATCTATATGGGGTTAAGTGTGAGGTCTACACGGATCATCGTAGCCTTCAGTATGTCTTTACTCAGAAAGATTTGAACTTGAGACAGAGGAGATGGATGGAACTACTGAAGGACTACGACATCACTATTTTGTATCATCCGGGGAAGGCGAATGTTGTAGCGGATGCTTTAAGTAGAAAGGCGGGAAGCATGGGAAGTCTAGCTCACTTGCAAGCTTCTAGACGCCCATTGGCTAGAGAAGTTCAGATTCTGGCTAACGACCTTATGAGATTAGAAGTAAATGAGAAGGGAGGATTTTTAGCTTGTGTAGAGGCAAGATCATCCTTCCTTGACAAGATTAAGGGAAAGCAGTTTAATGATGAAAAATTGATCCGGATCCGAGATAAAGTGTTGCAAGGAGAGGCTAAAGAAGCGACAATCGATGAGGAAGGTGTTTTGAGGATTAAGGGAAGGGTATGTGTACCCCGCGTCGATGATTTGATCAACACTATTCTGACAGAGGCCCGGAGGAATGAAACGTGATATTGTTGAGTTTATTGCCAAATGTCCAAACTGTCAGCAAGTAATGTATGAACACCAGAGGCCCGGAGGAACACTTCAGAGAATGCCCATCCCGGAATTGAAGTGGGAAAGGATTGCAATGGATTTCGTGGTTGGTCTTCCAAAGACATTGGGAAAGTTTGATTCTATTTGGGTGATTGTAGATAGGTTAACTAAGTCTGCGCACTTCATTCCGGTCAAGGTGACTTACAATGCAGAGAAGTTAGCCAAAATCTATGTCTCAGAAATTGTTCGGTTGCATAGGGTTCCACTATCCATCATATCAGATAGAGGTACGCAGTTTACTTCCATGTTTTGGAGAACATTGCATGTTGAATTGGGTACTAGGTTGGACCTTAGTACCGCGTTCCATCCTCAGACCGATGGTCAGTCTGAGCGAACGATTCAAGTGTTGGAGGATATGCTTCGTGCATGCGTGATAGAGTTCTGTGGCCACTGGGATAGCTTTTTACCCATAGCGGAGTTTTCATACAATAATAGCTATCACTCAAGTATTGATATGGCCCCATTTGAAGCATTGTATGGGAGGAGATGTAGGTCTCCCATTGGTTGGTTTGATGCATTCGAGGTTAGACCTTGGGGTACTAACCTTTTGAGGGATTCGATAGAGAAAGTGAAGTCTATTCAAGAAAAGCTTCTAGCGGCGCAAAGTAGACAAAAGGAATATGCAGATCGAAAGGTTAGAGACTTAGAGTTCATGGAGGGTGAACAAGTCTTGTTGAAAGTTTCACCAATGAAAGGGGTGATGAGGTTTGGTAAAAGAGGTAAACTAAGCCAAGGTATATTGGTCCCTTCGAAGTACTTAAACGAGTAGGGGAGGTGGCTTATGAGTTAGCGTTGCCTCCAGGGCTGTCCGGAGTACATCCGGTATTCCATGTGTCTATGTTGAAAAGATATCATGGGGATGGAAACTACATTATCCGTTGGGATTCAATTTTGCTTGACGAGAATTTGTCTTATGAGGAGGAACCTGTAGCCATTCTAGATAGGGAAATTCGCAAGTTGAGATCAAGGGAGATTGCATCCATCAAGGTGCAAAGGAAGAATCAGCCGGTTGAAGAAACAACTTGGGAGAAGGAGGTCGATATGCGAGAAAGATACCCACACTTGTTTACAGATTCAGGTACTCCTTTTTCGCCCTTGTTTTCCTTCTTGTGATCGTTCGGGGACGAACGATGGGTAAATTGGTATCTATTGTAACGACCTATTTAGTCGTTTTGAGTAGCAGACTTCGATTCTGGAAAAACTAGCAAGGACAACGAGTCCCACGATGGACCGTCGCAGGGTCTCGTTTCAAAACACTTAGAAAATCTGAAATTGGGTACTGAAAATCGACTCTCTGAACTTCGTGACGGAATGGCAGGACGGACCGTCACAGGTGTGACGGACCGTCACAGACCCTTGGTGGAAATTTGGGTCTCTGAACTTTGCGACGGACAGCAGGACGGACCGTCGCAGGCGCAACGGCCCGTCACGGGCTACGCAATCCCTGTTCGGGTCGGATTTCTTTATACATTTTAAGGGACGTTTTTTACTATTCCTGCTTAAATTATAAAGTTAGGGGGTTAATGTTAATAAGTCTAATTAATTGGGGGTTAAAAGAGGTAACCTTAAGTTAATTAGTGGGTTATTATTGTCATCTTTTATTCTTAATTATATGTTAATTAGGGTAAAAGAAAGAGGGTTTGAATAAGAAAAATAAGAAAGAACAAAGAGAGACAGAAAAAGAAAGAGAACGAGTAGAGAGAGAAACGAAGAGGATAGCAAGGATTCTGAGAAGATAGCTTGTTGATTTCAATTCTTCGGTGGAGGTAGGTTATGGTTATTTTTATGCTATTCGTAGTAAACTCATAATAGCGAATGATATGTATTGGTAGTATTGTAAAGCCTTCTATATTCTTAATTGTATGCTTGCATGAATGTGATTATGAAATTGTGATATAATAAGCATGATGAAGCTATTGAATCCTAAATCTTGAAAAGAAACCCTAATCTACTTTGTTAATGATGATGCCTTGGTATAAAAGAAGGCTTGATGAACGAAAGTAGTGAGATTAGGGGATCGGGTGCCACGTTCCGGTACCAGGATAGTATATGAGGATCGGGTGCCACGTTCCGGTACCAGGATAGAATATGAGGATCGGGTGCCACGTTCCGGTACCAGGATAGAATATGAGGATCGGAGTGTCACGTTCCGACACCAGGATAGAATATGGATCGGGTGCCACGTTCCGGTACCAGGATAGAATATGAGGATCGGAGTGTCACTTTCCGACACCAGGATAGAATATGGATCGGGTGCCACGTTCCGGTAGCAGGATAAAATATGGATCGGGTGCCACGTTCCGGTACCACGATAGTATATGAGGAGCGGGGTGTCACGTACCGACACGTGGGGAATAACGATAATGAATCTTGATAGATGATAATATATTCAAATCTAATGAACCTAATTCCCAAACGAGTATGATGAGGAGGCGTGAGTCCTCATCGATGTGCTTGGTGTTGTAACCAAGGGTTATGGTAACTGTAAATGCTGCATGCTAAAGATATTAGTTGAGTTTATGATATTGCTTAATATATACTGTTTTCTATTTTGAGTTGGCCGATGATATCTACTCAGTACCCATGTTTTGTACTGACCCCTACTTTTATGTTTTCTTCTTGTTTATTTGTGGAGTGCAGCAAACGTGCCGTCATCTTCAACTCAACAGTAACTCTAGCCAGTCTTCATTACTCCGGATATCAGGGTGAGCTAATGCTTCTAGCTTGGACTGGATCTTCCTCTTCACGTCTTGATGCCTTGATGTTCCGGCATGGACTAGCTTTTACTTGTTTTAGCTTTTAGAATACTCTTAGTTTAGTCATTTGATTTTAGATGTTCTTGTGATGATGACTTACAGATTTTGGGGATAATAATAGTTATTGATTTTATTAATGAGTTTAAGTCTTCCGCATTACTTACTGTTGATATATGTTGAAATGATAAGGTTTAGATTAGTTGGTTCGCTCACATAGGAGGGTAAAATGTGGGTGCCAGTCGCGGCCCGGTTTTGGGTCGTGACATATGTTTTTCCCATCCTTGTAATGGATCTTCGTTATATAGTTGTTTTAGTTGTTCATTTATTATTTTAAGTTTATCGATTGTAAATATAATAATTTCTAATTGTGATATTTGTTTCTTATTTATAGTTTCCATTTCTTCATTTATTTTTTCACTTCCTTTTATCCATTGTATAGGTTTTCGTTGTTTATTATTTTCATCTTTTTTCTACTATTTTGTTTCCGCGTGGTGTAGTAAACCACCAATGTGTTTTTGTTATTACATGTGGGTAAAATTTATCTAAAAATTGCATGCCTAATAACATGTCTTTTGTCGTAAATTCAAAATTGTACATTTTTTTTTATTGTTAATATTTTATCCCATATTTGTATTTTTATATTTTTTGCTTTGTATTTAATCATACTTACTTCATTATTAAATCCTGTTACTACCATAGGTGTTTTTAATTTTTCCCATTTATCTTCTGGTAGACAATTATATTTACATATATTCGCTTCTGCTCCTATATCTATCATAGGGGTATAATATATGTTGTGATATCCTTCAACAATAATTCTTGCAAGTATCAATATTTTCATTATTCATTTTGTTCTTTTTATAATTATTTTCTTATTTTTACAAGTTTTTGTTAATTGTTCATTTTCTATATTGTACGGTTTAACTTTTTCTAACCATTTTATACCTAATGTAATATTATGATTTCCTTCGTATATTTTAAATGGTATTATTAAGGGTATTCCTCCTATAATTATTTCTTTTTCCGTTGTTTCTTCATTTATGTTTACTATCTCACTAAGTGATCCACGGCATATGTGTCCTGTTTTTATAATTTCTTCTTCTAATACTAACTCTCTTGTTATGTAATTTTCTTATTGTCCTGTATTTATCAAAATTTTATATCTTCTTTGGTCTATTATTCCTATTACGAAATAATGATATGGTGTTATTTCTTCCTTATCTAATAAGTTTTGTGGGATTTCATAGTTTCTTTTAGATGTCCTCATTCTTGATGAGGTAGCTCTTGTTAACGTATTTGGTACACTTGAAGTACCTAATCTTTCTTTTACAATTTCTAAATCTTCTTCTATGTCAATTTATTTATAGCTATAGTCTTTATTGTCTATTACAGTAATTATTTTTTCGAAAGGATTTTCTATCTTTATTTTATCAATTTTATTTTTTGTTGTTATTTTATTTTTTGATGTTAATATATATAAGTTTTTACATCTTGCTGTAAATATTATACTACCTGGTGCTAACTCTATTCTAGACATTTTCCAATATAATACTAATGATTTATCTATATTTCTATCTGTTAATGCTACTGTATAATTGACACTTATTATAAATTTAAATTTTTGGTATATTAGGTTTCCTTTTACTGCACTAATTACACTTTTTTCTATAGGGTGTATAATTTTATCATCTGCTAAGTATATTTCAATAGTTGTATCTAATCCTTCTCTAAAACAAGCTTTTATTAATATTTCTGTTCCTCCTAAATGTACATATTTTATAGGTGTTTTAGCTTTTATATCTTGTATTTCTTTATTTATTATTCGTTTACTTAGTATAGGTATATATGCTTTTCCTCTTGCATATTTACAATCTATAATATGTTCTTTCTGATTAACTACATAATATTCTTCCTTTTGTCTTTTAAACCAATTTCTCAAAGTAGGTATCTCAAGTACTTTTTCAACACTTAAGTCTAATTCTTTTCCTTTTATTTGTTCAAAAATTGTATTATCAATTATAATTTTTTGGTCTGATAATTCTTCATTTTGATAATCTTCTTTATATATTATTTTTATCTCATCTTCAGACATTATATTTCTTCATCTGTTTCATTATTATCTAGATTAATATTTTCTTCTTCATTCTCAGTTTCTATAACTTATACTTCATATATACTATCGTTTTCACTTAATTCATAGTCTATGTATTCTATTTGCAAATATTTGTCATTATCTATAATTACTTTAGCAATTTGCTTCCTTTTCAGATCTTTGGGTATTTTACAATCTCTAGCTCAATGTCCTATCTTTCCTCAATTATAACAAGTACATTGGGATATTTTTCTTTTTGGTCTATATGGTCTTTTTATTTTGTAATTTTTTATATAATATCTTCGTCTTGGTTTGTTATATTTATACTTGGTTTTAGTTTTTCTATAATTTTTATACCTTTTAGGCTTTTGCTTTTTATTTGTACATCCGAACTGTGGTGCTATATTATTTTTACAATAGGTTAAATTATTTTTTAGTACTTTTTCCATTTTTAATTTTTCTTTTTGGTTTTCACATAGTTGTATGAACCATTGATCTAAAAATTTTATTCTAGCTCCTAAAGTATCTACTAATCCTTCATCATTCCAATCTTTAATTATTTATGTGCTAAATAGTTCTGGGAAATTTGTAAAATATTGTTGTCTTATTTCTTTTGCTTCATTTAAATTGTATTTTGCTTTGTAATAGTATTCATTAAATACACAAGTGTATTCTTCTATGTAACACATTTTACATATAGCTAATTTTGTCATAAGTTGCCTATTTATTATTTTTTCTCTGTTTTTTTCTCTTATATCTGTGGTCATACCTCAAAATTCATTTCTTAATGCTGATTCATATTTATCTAGTATATCTATATTTGTTGCTGATGGAGATCCATCCATTTCCTTGTCACTTCTAAGTACTTCTAAACTTTCTAAGGGTAGATTTTCTATTCATAATCTTGTTGTTCCTACAAATGTTCTTTCTATATACGTTGGTGTTTCTGTTGTTTTTATTTTGTTATCTATTAGTTGCTTAGATATATTTTTTATCCATAGTAATATTGCTTTTTTTATATCTGTAACACAATCTAGATCTAAGAAATTATATTATTCGTTTATTGGTTTTGGTGTTCAATTTTTATTTAATCTACTATTCCATATTGCGTTAGTTCGATCTGATTGCTGATAACTTTCTTTATAATAAGTTGGTGGTGTCCATCTAGGACTAATTCTAGGACTATTTCTGGGACTATTGTCTTGAGTTTTAACTCTTGACGTACTAGGTCGATTCATATCTCCTGTGTTTATTTCTAATATTTTTGATTTAGTTACCTGTTCTAGAATTTTCTGTGTATGTCGCACTTATATCATTTATTTCTGATTTTTGGTAATTTATTGTATCTGATTCATTTTCGTCTATTTCATTTACTTCAAGGTCTTCATTTAGTTTTTGTTCCATCTCTTTTATTTCATTATTTAATTCTAGCTCTTTTTTTTCTATCTGTTTCTCTTTTTGTTTAGTTTCATATAATAATTTTAACCTAGCTAATTCTTTTTCTAATACAATTATTTTTGTATATTTTATTTCTTCTAAATGTTGTACTTCTTGTTTTTCTTGTATTTTTATTTTTTCAATTTCTTTTGATTTGTCTATTTCTTCATTTTGTTTTGTTATACTTATCATAGTTGTTAGACTATCTTCTAATCTTGCTGTTTCTTTTTCTAACCTTAAATATAAATTATTTCCTATTTTTGTAACGACCTATTTAGTCGTTTGGAGCAGCACAGTTAATTTCTGAAAATCACTGTCTGGGTCGCTGGATCCCACGACGGACCGTCATGGGCACGACGGACCGTCGAGGGTGTCTCGTTCCAAAACACTTAGAATATAGAAATTTGAGTACTAAGATCGACTCTCTGAACATCACGACGAAATGGCAGGACGGACCGTTGAGGGCTCGACGGACCGTCACAAATCCTTCCGCAGAATTAACTCTCTGAAACATGTGACGGACCGTCACAGGCTGCGTGAACCTTACTGGGTCGGATTTCTGGTAAATATTTTAGGGGGCGTTTCGGTCTATTCCTGCTTATAATTATAAAGTTAGTGGTTTAATGTTAATAATTTAATTACTTGGGGGTTAAAAGAGAGAACCTTGAAACAAGTAGTGGGGTATTTTATCATCTTTTATACTTAATTATATGCCAATTAGGGTAAAAGAAAGAGGGTATGAATAAGAAAAAGAAAAAGAACACAGAGAGAGGGAGAAACGATCGATTGAGAGAGAGGAAGAACGCAGCTTTGGGAAAGTAGATTGCTTGATCGCAATTCTTCGGTGGAGGTAGGCTATGGTTTTAATGCAATTTAATAGTAAACTCTTAATAGAGAATGATATGTGTTGGGTAGTATTGTAAAGTCTTCTATATGCTTAATTGTGTGCTTGCATGATGTGATTATATAATTGTGATAAAATAATCATTATGAGGCTATTGAATCCTAAACCTTGAAACCTCTTTATTAATGATGATGCCTTCGTATAAAATCAGGCTTGATGAACTAAAAGAATGAGGTTAGTGGATCGGGTGTCACGTTCCGACACCAGGATAGTATTAATGGATCGGGTGTCACGTTCTGACACCAGGATAGTAATAGTGGATCAGGTGTCACGTTCCGACACCAGGATAGTATGAATGGATCAGGTGTCACGTTCCGACACCAGGATAGTATAAATGGATCGGGTGTCACGTTCCAACAACAGGATAGTAATAGTGGATCGGGTGTCACGTTGCGACACCAGGATAGTATGATGAGGATCGAAGTGTCACGTTCCGACACCAGGATAGTAATAGTGGATCGGGTGTCACGTTTCGACACCAGGATAGTATGATGAGGACCGTAGTGTCAGGTTCCGACACCAGGATAGTAAAGAGAATGAACCTTGAAATATGTTAATATACTCAATTTAATAAACCTATTTTCCCAAATGTGTATGGTATGGAGGCTTGAGTCCTCATGGGTGTAGTTGGCGTATTTATCAATGATTCTCGTACTTGTGTTGCTACCTTTTGAGTATTGTAGTTGATTTTATGATATTATTTGATATATATTATTTTCTATTTTGAGTTGGCCGATGATACCTACTCAGTATCTTTGTTTTGTACTGACCCCTACTTGTATGTTTTCTTTTTATTATTCGTGGAGTGCAGCAAACGTACCGTCGTCTTCAACTCAATCACAACTCTAGCCAGTCTTCGTCACACCAGATTTCAGGGTGAGCTAAAGCTTCTAGCTTGGACTGGATCTTCCTCTTCATGTCTGGATGCCTTGAAGTTCTGGCATAGACTAGCCGTTATTTATATTTAGTTTCTTAGATACTCTTAGCTTTAGGAATTTGAGGATAGATGTTCTTGTGGTGATGACTTCTAGATTTTTGGGATAATGATAAGTTTTGAGTTTTAGAAGTTGATTATTGATTTCGTTAATGAGTTTTAAGTCTTCCGCTTTATTTTTATGTTATTATGTTTAATATTTTGGGGTTTAGATTGGTTGGTTCGCTCACATAGTAGGATAAGTGTGGGTGCCACTCGCGAGTCGTTTTGGGTCGTGACAAACATGGTATCAGAGCTTTAGGTTCGTTGGTCTCATCACACAAGAACGAGTCTAGTAGAGTCTTGTGGAACGGTAGGGGGACGCCTTTACTTTTTTTTGACAGGCCATAAGATTTTAGGAAAATTCCATTCTTTCTTTCTTTCGTGCTATTACTTGGATCCAATTGGTATCTAGGTGATACAAATTAGTATCTGACCATCTTCACTCTATTTCACAGATGGTTAGAACTAGAGAAACAACCGCGCCAACACCAACACCGGCAAGACAAGATGCGTCTAAGCCAGCCACAGGGGCTGTAGCTTGAAGAGGGGCAGTGGCAAGGGGCCGTGGTGAGGTTGCAGGAGGATGTCCTCTAGAGGAAGAGGACAAACACCTGGCCCGTCTAGTACTAGGGCGGTGACTCCTCCACCGACTGAGGAAGTGGTAAGAGAGGGGGAGGAAAGGGAGAATTAGCAAGTGCAGAATGAGGAATTACCACCCCAACCTAATCCAGAGATGATTAATCACGTTCTTGCTTATCTTAGCGGGTTATCTTATAAGGGCCAGACACCTCCAGTGTTTTCTGCACCAGCACCTCAGGTTCCGAGAGTACAACATGCAACTGTTGGGGCTCCCCGAATGGACGCCTCATTGGAAATAGGCATGTTTCCTCGTTTGACTACAGGGCCTATAATGACAAGTGATCAGCATGAACTTTTCAGTAAGTTCTTAAAATTGAAACGTCCGGTATTCAAGGGTGCTGAATCTGAGGATGCCTACGATTTTCTGGTTGACTGTCATGAGTTACTCTACAAGATGGGTATAGTAGAACGATTTGGCGTCGAGTTTGTGACCTATCAATTTCAAGGGAACGCCAAAATGTGGTGGCGGTCACATGTGGAGTGTCAACCAACAGAGGCACCACCTAAGACTTGGGCATCATTCTCTAGTTTATTTATTGAGAAGTATATGCCCTGTACTTTGAGGGATAGGAGGAGAGATGAGATTCTAAGCCTAGAGCAATGCAGAATGTCGGTTACTGCTTATGAGGCTACGTTTCGTGCACTCTCCAGATATGCCACACAGCTTTGCTTCTGTCCACAAGAGCGGATTCCCTGTTTTGTGAAGGGGTTGAGGTCAGATTTGTGGATCTCAGCCTTACAGGTAGCTGTTACAGCAATATCCTTTCAGGAAGTGGTAGACTTTGTAATAGAGGTGGAGGGAGTGAAGCCAAATGATTTCACCATGGCATCAACTACTAAGAAGTTTCGTAAGGGAGGTGAGTTTAGTGGTTCTTACTCCAGAGGACAGAGTTCTGGAGGTTATAACGCTCGACCTATTCAGTCTTCACTGCAGGCTGTAGCTGGGGGTCCACTGCAGACCGGTCAATATTTCTCTGAGTTTGGAGGTTATCCCCAGACTCCGTCGTTATCACAAATACCTATGCATGAACCCAGAGAGTGTTATGGATGTGGGGAAATTGGACATATTAAGAGATATTGTCCAAAACAGAGTTATAGACCCCCAATAATCAGAGGTAGATGTGGTCATGAAAGAGGCCGCTATTTTGGAGAACGTGGTGGCCGAGGTAATGGTGGTCACCAAATCAACCGGGGTGGCGGGCAAAATAGAGCCACTACAACACAACATGGTAGGGGCAACAGGCAGACAGGCGATAGGGCCCATTGTTACGCTTTCCCCGGGCGGTCGGAAGCGGAGACATCCGACGCTGTTATCACAGGTAATCTTTTGGTTTGTGATTGCATGGCTTCCGTATTATTTGATCCTGGATCCACATTTTCATATGTATCTTCTTCATTTACAACTGGTCTTAATTTATATTGTGAATTGCTTGACATGCCTATTCGTGTTTCTACTCCGGTGGGTGAGTCTGTGATAGTTGAAAAGGTGTATAAGTCTTATCTTGTGACTTTTATGGGGAACAATACTCAGATAGACTTGGTTATCTTAGAAATGGTTGATTTCGATGTAATTCTGGGTATGACTTGGCTTTCTCCAAACTTTGCAATCTTAGATTGTAATGCTAAAACTGTAACGTTGGCCAAGCGTGGGACAGATTCGTTAGTGTGGGAGGGTGACTACACTTCCACTTCACTTCGTATTATCTCCTTACTTCGCGCTAAGAGAATGGTTAGCAAGGGTTGTTTAGCTTTCTTGGCACACTTCAGGGATGATACTACCCAAGTACCTCCAATTGAGTCGGTTTCAATAGTCCGTGAGTTTCTGGATGTGTTTCCTACAGACCTTCCTGGTATGCCACCAGATAGGGATATCGACTTTTGTATTGATCTGGAGCCGGGTACTCGCCCCATTTCCATACCCCCTTATAGGATGGCTTCCGCTGAGTTAAGAGAGTTAAAGGCCCAACTTCAAGAATTTTTAAGCAAAGTCTTTATTTGTCCAAGTGCATCCCCTTGGGGTGCTCCCGTTTTGTTTGTGAAGAAGAAGGATGGAAGTTTTCGGATGTGCATAGACTACAGGCAACTAAATAGAGTAACTATTAAGAACAAGTATCCTCTTCCTCGCATTGATGATTTGTTCGATCTGTTACAAGGTGCTTGTACCTTCTACAAAATTGATATGAGATCTTGGTATCATCAATTGAAAATACGGGCAACAGATGTACCAAAGACTTCTTTTCGGACTAGGTATGGACATTATGAGTTCTTAGTAATGTCTTTTGGGATTAGGAATGCCCCTGCTGCGTTCATGAGCTTGATGAACGGGATATTTAATCCATATTTGGATCTCTTTGTCATCGTATTCATTGATGATGTATTGGTATACTGAAAGAGCAAGAAAGAACATGAGGAGCACTTGAGAATTGTATTGGAAATGTTGAGGGAAAAAAAGCATTATGCCAAATTCTCTAAGTGTGAGTTTTGGCTAGATCCAGTGTCCTTCTTGGGGCATGTGGTTTCTAAGGATGAAGTGATGGGGGATCCTTCTAAGATCGAAGCAGTGAAGAATTGGGTAAGACCCACTAATTTTATGGAGGTAAGGAGCTTTGTTGGGTTAGCTAGCTACTGCCGTCGAATTGTCAAGAGATTTGCTTCTATTGCTTCCCAATTGACAAACTTGACTAAGCAGAGTGTTCCATTTGTATGGTTGGACAAGTGTGAAGAAAGATTTCAGAAGCTCAAGACTTTGTTGACTACTGCACCAATCCTCACCTTGCTAGTGGAAGGTAAGAACTTCACTGTTTATTGTGATGCATCTTATTCTGGTTTGGGTGCGGTGCTAATGCAAGAGAAGAATGTGATTTCTTATGCTTTGAGGCAATTAAAGGTGCATGAACGTAATTATCCGACCCATGATTTGGAGTTGGCTGCAGTAGTGTTTGCATTAAAGCAATGGAGGCATTATCTATATGGGGTTAAATGTGAAGTCTATACGGATCATCATAGTTTACAGTATGTCTTTACTCAGAAAGATTTGAATTTGAGACAGAGGAGGTGGATGGAACTACTGAAGGACTATGATATCACTATCTTTTATCATCCAGGAAAAGCTAACGTTGTGGCAGATGCTTTAAGTAGAAAGGCAGGGAGCATGGGAAGTCTAGCTCACTTACAGGTTTCTAGACGCCCATTGGCTAGAGAAGTTCAGACTCTGGCTAATAACTTTATGAGGCTAGAAGTAAATGAGAAGGGAGGATTTTTGGCTTGTGTGGAGGCAAGATCTTCCTTTCTTGACAAGATTAAGGGAAAGCAATTTAATGATTAGAAACTGATCCAGATCCGAGATAAGGTGTTGCGAGGAGAGGCTAAAAAAGCAAAAATCGATGAGGAAGGTGTTTTTAGAATTAAGGGAAGGGTATGTCTACCCCGCGTCGATGGTTTGATCCACACTATTCTTATAGAGGCTCATAGTTCAAGGTATTCTATACATCCTGGTGCAACCAAGATGTACCGTGACCTAACGCAACATTTTTTGTTGAGTAGAATGAAGTGTGACATTGTTGACTTCGTTGCTCAATGCCCGAATTGTCAACAAGTAAAGTATGAACATCATAGGCCTGGAGGGACACTTCAGAGAATGCCCATTTCTGAATGGAAGTGGGAGAGAATTGCAATGGACTTCGTGGTTGGTCTTCCAAGACAATGGGTAAGTATGACTCCATTTGGGTAATTGTTGATAGGTTAACTAAGTCTGCTCATTTCATTCCTGTCAAGGTGACTTATAATACAAAGAAGTTAGACAAAATTTACATCTCATAAATTGTTCAATTGCGTGGGGTTCCACTCTCCATCATATCAGATAGAGGTATGCAGTTTACCTCTAAGTTTTGGAAAACATTGCATGGTGAATTAGGTACTAGATTAGACCTTAGTACTGTGTTCCATCCTCAGACCGATGGTATGTCTAAGCGAATGATTCAAGTGTTGGAGGATATTCTTCGTGCATGTGTGATAAAGTTTGGTGGTCATTGGGATAACTTCTTACCCTTAGCAGAGTTTTCAGATAATAATAGCTATCACGAAAATATTGATATGGCTCCATTCGAAGCATTGTATGGGATAATATGTAGGTCTCCCATTGGTGGGTTTGATGCATTTGAGGTTAGACCTTGGGGTACTGATATTTTGAGGATTCATTAGAGAAGGTGAAATCTATTAAAGAAAAGATTTTAGCGTCTCAAAGAAGGCAAAAGGAATATGCAGATCGAAAGGTTAGAGACTTGGAGTTCATGGAGGGTGAGCAAGTCTTGCTGAAGGTTTCGCCCATGAAAGGGGTGATGCGGTTTAGAAAAAGAGTTAAGCTAAGCCCGAGGTATATTGGACCATTTGAAGTACATAAGCGAGTAGGGGAGGTGGCATATGAATTATCCTTGCCCCAATGACTGTCATGAGTGCATCCGGTATTTCATGTGTTTATGTTAAAAAGGTACCATGGGGATGAAAACTACATTATTCGATGGGATTCAGTTCTGCTTGATGAGAATTTGACTTATGAGGAGGAGCCTGTTGCAATTCTAGATAGAGAAATTCGCAAGTTGAGATCAAGGGAGATTGCATCCATCAAAGTTCAATGGAAGAATCGACCAGTTGAAGAGTCCACTTGGAAGAAGGAGGCTGATATGTGAGAAAGATACCCACACCTGTTTACAGATTCAGGTACTCCTTTTCGTTCTTGTTTTTTTTCTTGTGATCGTTCGGGGACGAACGATGGGTAAATTTGTATCTATTGCAACGACCTGTTTAGTCGTTTGGAGCAGCAGAGTTAATTTCTGAAAATCACTGTCTGGGTCGATGGATCCCACGACGGAGCGTCATGGGCACGACGCACCGTCGAGGGTGTCTCATTCCAAAACACATAGAATTTAGAAATTTGGGTACTGAGATCGACTCTCTGAACATCACGACGAAATGGCAGGATGGACCATTGAGGGCTCGACGGACCGTCACAAATCCTTCCGCAGAATTAACTCTCTGAACCTTGTGACGGACGTGCAAGACATACCATCACAGTTGTGACGGACCGTAACAGGCTGCGTGACCCTGACTGAGTCGGATTTCTGTTAATTATTTTAGGGGGCGTTTTGGACTATTCCTGCTTATAATTATAAAGTTAGTGGTTTAATGTTAATAATTTAATTACTTGGGGGTTAAAAGAGAGAACCTTGAAAAAAGTAGTGGGGTATTTTATCATCTTTTATACTTAATTATATGCTAATTAGGGTAAAAGAAAGAGGGTTTGAATAAGAAAAAGAAAAAGAACATAAATAGAGGGAGAAAAAATCGATTGAGAGAGAGGAAGAACGCAGCTTTGGGAAAGTAGATTGCTTGATCGCAATTCTTCGGTGGAGGTAGGCTATGGTTTTTATGCTATTTCATAGTAAACTCTTAATAGCGAATGATATGTGTTAGGTAGTATTGTAAAGTCTTCTATATGCTTAATTGTGTGCTTGCATGATGTGATTATATAATGGTGATAAAATAAGCATGATGAGGCTATTGAATCCTAAACCTTGAAACCTCTTTGTTAATGATGGTGCCTTGGTATAAAAGAAGGCTTGATGAACTAAAAGAATGAGGTTAGTGGATCGGGTGTCACGTTCTGACACCAGGATAGTATTAATGGATCGGGTATCACGTTCCGACCCCAGGATAGTAATAGTGGATCGGGTGTCACGTTCCGACACCAGGATATTATGAATGGATCTGGTGTCACGTTTTGACACAAGGATAGTATGAATGGATCGGGTGTCACGTTCTGACACCAGGATAGTAATAGTGGATCGGGTGTCACGTTCCGGCACCAGGATAGTATGATGAGGATCAAAGTGTCACGTTTCGACACCAGGATAGTAATAGTGGATCGGGTGTCACGTTCCGACACCAGGTTAGTATGATGAGGATCGGAGTGTCGCGTTCTGACACCAGGATAGTAAAGAGAATGAACCTTGAAATATGTTAATATACTTAATTTAATGAACCTACTTTCCCAAATGAGTATGGTATGGAGGCTTGAGTCCTCATGGGTGTTCTTGGTGTATTTATCAATGATTCTCGTACTTGTGTTGCTACCTGTTGATTATTGTAGTTGATTTTATGCTAATTTCTAATATATACTGTTTTCTATTTTGAGTTGGTCGATGATACCTACTCAGTACCTGTGTTTTGTACTGACCCCTACTTGTATGTTTTCTTTTTATTATTCGTGGAGTGCAGCAAACGTACCGTCGTCTTCAACTCAATCGCAACTCTAGCCAGTCTTCGTCACACCAGATTTCAGGGTGAGCTAAAGCTTCTAGCTTGGACTGGATCTTCTTCTTCATATCTGGATGCCTTGAAGTTCTTGCATAGACTAGCCGTTATTTATGTTTAGTTTCTTAGATACTCTTAGCTTTAGGAATTGGAGGATAGATGTTCTTGTGATGATGACTTTCAGATTTTGGGGATAATGATAAGTTTTGAGTTTTAGAAGTTGATTATTGATTTCGTTAATGAGTTTTAAGTCTTCCGCATTATTTTTATGTTATTATGTTTAAAATGTTGGGGTTTAGATTTGTTGGTTAGCTCACATAGTAGGATAAGTGTTGGTGCCACTCGCGACTCGTTTTGGGTCGTGACAATTTTTTTATATCGTCTTCCTAGGTTTGAAAATATTATTTTTATCAATTATCCATCTTGATTTTCATATGTCTTTTCATCTACTGCAAACTCTTCTTTATTCATTATAATTTATAAATTATGTTATGTTGTAATTTATATTCAAGGTGATCTATTTGTATTTTTAACATAAATATAACTTTTCTTTGTGCTAATATTGATTTATTACATACTCCTACTAACATGTTTTCTATTAATCTTTCTAAACTATGTCGTAGTTCTTGTCTTTTTTCATCTATTTTTTCTATCAATTGTTTCCTATATATTTATCTGTTCATACTGTTTTTTCAAATAACAAACATATTTGTATTATGTTTTTGAAATTATATTTATCAAATAATTTGTCTTATCGTTACTTGTTTTAGTAAGATGCGCTAATGAAACTCTGCAATCTTCCTCCCTGTGTGTTGTGCCATCTTACGCTCCAAGCGCTCCTACGCCTCAGTAATACCCTCTGCATCCAAGGCTGGATGTGATGCAGAATTGTTGCAATCTGAGACTCTAGTTTCTGGACCCTATCAAGAGGGACAAGAGCTGGGGAAGGGCCTAAGAAAGAGGATCTTGGGGCAGTGCTACAACCTGGGATAGAATCGACCTGGGTAGTGTCAGTGGGTGCTGATGTAGCCAGCGTAGCCGTTCGAGCATGCGCTACAGTATCAGCCAAATTCTCACAAAGTGGAGGCACCTCTAGACGGGTCCTCCTGTCTGGAGCCAACTCATTGAGTTCATCCCTGATGAGGCCGATATCAACATTTCCTTGAGAAGTCTTGAGAATGATTAATGTTCCAGATGGGCACATCTGCGGACCAGCATAATGAATATACCATGTATGGAAAATGATAAGTAGTGGTGACCTTGAAAGCCCTCTCGTGCATGACCGCCTAAAGAAGCCAAGTGAAGTCAACCTCTAACCCGGACATCATCACTGCCATAAAAACTATGCCAACTCATGTAACTATATTTTTTGCAGCCGGGGGGAACAGGCAGTGGCAGACAATCAACCATAGAAACTTAGCCGTGAAGGTCAAGTTAGCCTTCCTAATGGCTCCCTTAGGCTCCATTACCTAGTCGGCAGCCTATCCATCAATAGATAAATGCTGGGCCATCCACCTCTTGTTGGTCTCTCATAGCAATGGCTCACGTAAGAATCGACCCTCTTTAACAATTTGCCACCAGTAGTCGAACTCGGCGGTGAGAGGAATCTTGGTGGTATCAACATCCTCGCCATACAAATACAGGAGGATGGCTGGCAGGGAGATGTTGACCTATATGCCGCGTACTTTGAGATTTTTAACTGGGGCCTTATTGGTGGGGGCAACCCGCCTATCGATTTGTTATCGAAATGTATCCACATAAGAGGCGTAAATATCTTGGACCAACTCCTCACTGAATTCCTAGTACTCTAAGATTATTATTCTTGGAGTTTTTCCCTAAATTTTCGGCAATCTCGGCATAAGTACACTCTCCATATGAACCACCCGCTATAATATCCAATACCGCTTTATTATTATCATCGTGTCCCCAATAGAAGTATTTTTTCAATGACTCACTATCTACGCAGTGATTAGGGACACTTCTGAAAAATGAAATGAATCAATCCTAAGAACTGCTAATTGACTCTCATGGTAGCGCCACAAAGTTGTTTCACTCTATCTTTATGATTTAGTTTCTTGGAGACCAAGTAGTAACGTGATAAGAAACCGTCCTTTAGTTGGTTCCAACTTTAAATTAAGTTATAAGAGAGCTTAGTGAAGCAAATAGCAACCTCTCCCGTCAGTGAGAGAGGAAATACTTTGAGCCCTATTACATCCAAATTCATATAAGGCCTCCCTACACAACTATTACACACTGCCCTTACCTTAGCTATAAGGGTATGTGGGTCCTCAGAAGGTAGCCACGAAAACAAACCTCTAACAGTGAGCATTTTCATGAGACTAGTAGTTACCACAACGGTGTGTCCTTGTGGTAGAGGGGGCAAGACAAGTGGCCAATCAAAGTGTGCAATATCATCATAATCTCTGTAGTATTCATGAGTACGTGGAGTGGGATTTTGTCCCCTTTTTTGATTTTCACAAGGATCATCGGGTAATAACTGACCATGAGCATCAATTTGAGCTTGGATGTTCTGGTTTGGATCATTATCGTTAATACCCAAGCTTTGTTTCATATTTTTTGGTGTACGCTCTAATTCGCGGTCGTAGGAAAACCAGGCTTCTCTTCCTCTCCGTGTATTAGGCATACAAGAAAGTTAGTTCTACAAGAATAAAAAACAATAGAAAAGTAAAATTAAGAAAATATTGACTACACTTTAGTAATAAGTTTAAGTTTATCTAAAATCTACTTCCCCTGGTAGCGGCTCCAAAATTTGATAAGCTCAAACTTACTTCACAAATAAAAAGTAAAGCGGTCATATCGAGTAAAGAACCCAACTAATGAGGTTGGGATCAATCCTACGAGGAAAATAGGTCAGACTTAACTTTATTCTATTATTACTATTTTTTAGTCAACTATTATCCTAGAAAACAAAAGACAAAAAAGTGGGTTTTTATTTCTAAAGTAATGAAAATAATTAGCTAAATTAAAGTAAATAACTAACAGATTCATATCTCGGAGCTTAACAAATTAATACATTTAACGAGGTCTTAAGTGTTCCCCATAGGTTCCTACCTTGATAATTCTAACTATTACAATTCTTTCCTAGAATCTTGCATGAAAAGCGATAAGTTATGTATCTCTAAATCCCTTGTACGACATCTAGAAATTTCACTACGCACCATGGTCCGGCTACGTTTGTTTCTATTCTAACCCTTATCTTTACCTCATATTAAGGATTGTATTCATTATTTGACTAAGTTATTACCTCGTACCAACCGACACTAACCTATTAGATAGTGTACACTAAATCTATATTGATAATTCTTTTCCTATTATCTACCTCCTTGGTCCGCCAAGTAGCATTAAGGCAAGTTTTAATTTTTTCCATTCGTTAAAGAGACTTCAAAATGAAAAAGTTATCAATACATGGAAGACACTATTCTAAAATTGCTATTTTAGTTAGATTTTAGCTCATTATTCACTGATGTTTCCCACAACTTAAGTTATGGAGTTTAGTTACCCATGGTCATAATCACACTATTCATATACTTAATATAAGAATCATGCACTTACTTTAATGAGAAAGAATAAAATCCAGAAATTCACTTGATTATTCAACAAAACACCCACTATAAATTCCAGAAAAACTGTATCAATTACATAAATTAATTCTAAATACTTTAACAAGAGAACTAAAAATTACCAAAAAATCCAACCCCAAAAACGAGGTTTTTCAAACTATTTATCATTAAAACATAAACCTAATAAAACAAGGATTCTAATTACTGAAAAATATTTCCAAACGCGTCTGAGTCGACGAACCTCGTGACGGACCGTAGTGGTCACGACGGGCCGTCATGGACTCCGTCATCCCATACTTCACAAATACTTCTGCTGCTTTCTTCATTACCCTCAACGAATAGGAATGACGAACCGTTCCAAGCACGATAATTCATCGAGGGTCACAGTTCCATAATACTTTAACATCTTGGAATTTGGATACTTGGACTACTATCTGATCTTTAAGATGAAGCAGACGAGGTCAGACTTCCCCTTCTTCCTTCAGCAGCGTCTCTCGTCACTACGATGCCACCTACGGACCTTCACACACTCGACGGACCATCATAAGCTTCATAGGTTTTCTCTTCTGCATATTAAGGAAAAAGCATTAAAAATACCGTGAAACCACGTTACATCAAGAATGGTCTCTTATATTTTGAAAAAGACCATTAGCCGATAGATATACATATCATCAAAAAGCATTTCCATAGACATTCTTAGGCTACTAGTTTTGACACTCCCATAATGAACATATTAATCAAGTCTTTAGGGTTTGCTACCATGCTTTTGAACATTATTTGACAAAAAATTTAACTTCAACGCATACTCTTTAATACTCAAATTGCCTTGCTTGAGGTTTATAAATTACTCCAACTTAGTCGGTGTCAATTCACTCGTAAAGAACGTATAAAGGAAATCTGACTTAAATGTCTCCAACTATATGCAACCCACCCTTACCGACCTAGATTTTTCCATTCTTCACCAAAATTGAGCTACATCTTTCAATTGGCATGTGGGTAGCTCCGCTTTATACGTAGAAGTCAATACCATAATATTAAGAATCTTATAAACCTCATCTATGAACCTATTTTAATAATCCTTGGAGACTCTGAATAAATGAGGTTTTATCCTCGAGAACTCCTTAATCCTATAGGCACTCATATCCCTATTGGGTATGCCAGAAACTTCCTATCGATTTAAGTCATCAAGGCTTGAGACAACAAATTTATAAAAGTCCTAAACTCTTCTAGAGTAACATTCTCCACTTGTGGATCATTAAGAATTTGAGGAGGGACTTTTTCGGAGGAATCTCTTGATCCTCATTTTAATGTCCTTCCTTTGTAGCATTAGCCCTATTGTTAGCCATAACTTGGACACAATCATAGGCAAACATTAAAAAAAGGTTCAACTAAAGCCGGAATCTATACTATGACTTGAAGAAATTAGGGAGACTTTTCTTAAGAATCCCATAGTCTCCTACTCATAGTTGTGTCACTACTCACACTGAAGAATAAGACTCGACTATATGTCTTTCTGAGACATACTAAGACCATTTCACAACCATATGTTCTGATACGATGTAAGTGATGACTGGGGATCACCCTTTAAAAGTAACATGGCATAATTGACCTCTCGGAGGACTTGTACTTGTATAAGTTATAAAGGCTTCTATTTTATGAAATGATTTTTGTGTTATGTTACTTGTAAAATAGAAGCCTTTATAACTTATATCTCAAATTTTTTTTTTGAAAAAACATGAGTATAAATTCCTTGGGACACAGACCATAAAATTATAAATATATAAAAGAACATTAAAGACAACATATAGGTTCTGTCCTCAGATGCTATGAGGAATCACAAATATTCATTCCTTGAAATACATGTAAACTATACCCTTGAAGTAACTCAATCTTCTCATAACCCTACAATGTATTTGAATCTAGGCAACATATGCATTAGTACAAATTGTTCCAGATATGGAAACTATCATACCAAACATAAGATATTTCCTAAGGGTTAGTAAACAATAGACATAATCATAAGATATAATTCGCATAAACATACATGAATATCATAAGTATAATAAAGCATATATGAGTTTAATACATAAATCATTGCACTTCTTACTCAAATAAATTATTTCACAAGTTACCTCCGAGAATACTTGTGCAAGGCTAGGGTAGCATCCCATAATATTTTCAATGTTAAGTACCTCACTTTGGTAATTCTTCATAATAATCCACTATCATCCTTAAGATCTATTTTTTAAAAAAACATATGAGGAGTGTGCCCTAGAAAACCTGTAGGCACACTTGTGCAACACATTTTGAGGCATCTCATTCTACCTCACACAATAAGTATATCTTTTAGGCACCCTATTCCTTTTTATTTTAGTTTAGAACTCTCCATTAGATCTAGTTCATATTTACAATTAACTAAGAAACTTTAGCAACTATCCAAGCTAAGCATACATCATGTACGGGTAATGGCATACGTAGGTTCAAGTCATGTTTGTTCCATGTATGAATGGCATCCATACAAAATAATTCTCTAGGGTATCCTACTCCAAGCTATCTTATCTTTAACTCTTGTATATTATGATTAACATGCCAAAATAATACACCTACTACTGTGGAAAACATCTCATCATACAATCAATCCTAACAACAGAAGCATACAATATTCCAAACATAACCACCATGCATCCAGTCATGTTGATGCAAGATAATCCACAATAGAGAATGAATAATCAACCCTAAGAATCCATGAGAAACCAATCTCAAGTTATTCCATGAAATGCACCTTGTACAAAAATCAAGCTACCATGAAATGAACCATGCATGAACTTAAAGATAACATTCGGAGAATATAGGTCTTTCCCCTAAAGCTACCATGACATGGTCTTGGCTTAACAAGATCAAGATAAGATGTACATGCATCCTTGAAACACAAGATAAAGCTAAATATGGGAGAGATTCTTACTTTATCCCAAGCTACCATGAGATTCAACACCTCAAGCTACCATGAGTATTTCTATTGAAAAATACATGACTATTCACCATCTTAAACTACCATGAGTATTTCAACTCAAGCCTCCTTGAGATTCACCATTTCATGCTATCATGAAATCTACCTTCTCAATGTATAACATGTTGGTCTTATCTCACCAAATCCATTAAAAAAGTAAAAATAATTCAATTATACTTCAAGCTATCTTAGTCTATTATGCCTTGATTCATTTTAGGTTAGTAGGTAAACCTAGAATCCATCTATATGAGAGAACCTTCTTCCCCTATGTTGATCATGTCTTAGTGTAAATGAGGAATAGAACAACTCCCTACAATCACCGCATTATGACTTTGCCATAGGCTAACCACATAATTCGAAGGTAAATGTAACTATAAATGATCACATAGACTCAATTCAAACATTACAATTCAGTATAATCCTTAATAAATTTGGACTAGTTCAGTTTATATCTATCTGATCCTATTATGATCTATTAGGATTGAAGAAAATGGATTTAAGGAGATCAACATAGAAAATTAAATATAGACTTTAATGGACTAAATCCACCACGATCACCTTCAACATTAAAACATGAATATAACAATGAAACTACACGAAAACCACATATAATCATTATGTAGACGTAATTTAATGGTACCGAGCACTTTGGGATTACAATTAATCTTTACTGTAACATCCCTAAAAGGACATAGGTGAATTGGAGCACAAAATTTTGTTCATGTTTGAATAAGGTTCTAAATAGGTCTAATATGTTATATTGAGGCAGTTCCTAGGGGTTATGTGCATTGAAAGTCAACTGTCAAGGCACTACTAAGACGTTCGACAACTAAGTCACCTACGTGCCTCATATGTGGTTATATGTGTTTATGTGTGATTCATGAGGTTAAAAGGTCCTTATATGAGTTATTATTATGTATGTAGGAACTATGTCAAGTTCCATAGAGTTTGGAGGTGAAAAATCCATGACGTTCGAAAGATGTGCTTTGAAATGATCTTGTGCTTCTAAGCATGTTTTGTTGAGTTTTACGTGTTCGTTTTGGATGAAATTCTTGTGAGAGATGATAAAATTTTATTCAATCATTTTTAGGTTCGAAACGTCTGGGAAAACGTCCCCAAGGACCAACCAAGGGTCCTTGAGAAAGGACCCAAAATAGGTGTCAAGTCAGCCCAAAAGATGACGGCAGTCGACGCCAGTGGATCAATCGACGGTTCATTTATAGGGTATCTTCGATTGTGAATTAGAATTGGGAGGGACGATACCAGTGTTGAGTCTCTGAAAGAACCAATGGAAGAACAATACAGTCTAATATTGCACAAACGGTCTGTCGACTACCACCCATTGGTGGATTGCCTCCATGCGTGCAATTCACTATAAGTTGAGGGGTGAACTGGTAATTTCACCCAATGTCCAAATAATATTATTGGTTGCTCCTTAAGAGTATTTTTGGTATTTTAAGTGTGTATAAAAGTCTTTAACAATTAGAATATTTCATTTTTTCAAATAAAAACCCCAAAGTCCCTTAGAAATTACTTGACTCCATTGAACTCCAAAGTAAAGGAAGAGCTTAGTGTGACAAATTGAGTGGAGATACTTCATAAAATTAATGAATTATCTTCATTTAGGTATGTATTTTTATCCTTTAAATTCTCTTCTTCATGGAGCCCAACTCTCAATATGTTAAATAAAGTTTTCAAGTTGAATTGTCCAAATTTCATGATTCTACCATGGGTTCTTCCATTAATGATATCTTAACATTGTATAATGATTTAATTAATATTGTATTGATGATTTTAACTTAAATTACCTATGAACCCATGAATGGGACGAACCCTACATTTTGATTAAATTATAGGTTACTTGTTTTTGACATAATGTTTATGAATTCTAGTGTATAAGTTCAATTAATATCTAGGTTTTATTATATTTATGAGTATTTATTTTATTGACGTTTTTTAATTGATTATGTTAGTTTCTATATTGAATTATTGCTCATGGCCATTGGTAAGGGTCTTATGATATTGAATTGGATGATTTGGCATCGAATTGAGGTGTTGAGGAGGTTTTGGTAGTAAGTTGCCCTATTTTCTTTATTTTTATGTTAATCAGACTTCAATTATATTTTGATTGGTATGATCCACTTATGGTTGCGGTGTTATGTGCTTTACTTTCATTTGACGTGGCTGTGTGGGCGTTACTTTATGTATTATGATGATCATGGCCTTGTCGGCAAACTACTTTATGTCCTGTGTCTATTTGTATGCTTTATTATTCTAAGTATTATTAAATCTAACGATATGCTAGTAATGTGAAATTTTGATTTATATTAACAGATTATGTTACACTATGACTATGTGCTTATATGTGTAGTCTTTGAGTTGATGCATGATTGTTCCTACTTTACTATATAAGTCTATAATTGATGTATTAATGATTTTGTATTCATGTATAGGGTTACATAAAGATTATAAGGGTCATCTAAAGTGTTTCAAAGAATGATATGTTATACCTGATATGGTAAAAGAATGTTGTGTCTTGTTTGGTAGACTTGTGTCCCTTACTTAATGTATGTATACATGTTATGATAACATGAGATGTCTTGACTAGGTAGTCTTACCGCACCATTGTCATGCATGAATGAAATATATATGTGAACTTAGAGGATGTTAAGAAGGTCATGTATGTGGAACCATAAACCTAGTTGTAAGGTTATGAATATGGAAGTAGAGAGTCATAATGGTATCCTTCAGGTAGAGGAATGGTGGACTTAGGGTTGATTGGCTGGAACGACATCCTATCATCCTTAGGAATGATATAATGATCTATGTTAGTCCCCATTGAAAGGTAGCCCTAGTGGACCTCTTTGGTAGGGTTAATGTTATCGGGTTATGAACTAGATAAGGAACCTCTTCAGGTTATCATTTAATGTCAGTTACTCTAAGAAAACCAAGAATAGCAACGAGTGATTATGTTGTGGGAAGTTTCTCTACTTTAGAATGAGACTATAGTATATTAAATCTCTACTTGAGAATGAGGCTAAATTGCATAAAAGCCTTTCATATTCTTCAACCATGTGCCTACATTGGATGTGTCCTAGTTCTACCCTTGGCATGTAGAATACCCTCACTGGAGTACGTTAAAACTTAGGATTCCATGTATAGCTATCATGGTTTACATGGGTTATTTTCTATTCTCATCTTATGGAATACCTATTTGCTTTTAAGAAGTCCTATGAAGTTTAGGTGTTTATCTGGGACACTATCTAGACATTGCACCATAGGCGATGAAGGTGTTATTGGGAGTTCCTAGGTTTTTCCAAGACCATTACTTTAATGTTCTTTATGTGTTGAGCGTCTACTAAATGAACTAATGAATGTAATGACTTAAGATAAGGAAAAAAACTATGTTGATAGAATAAGTACTTATCTAGAGTAGTTAAGGATTGTGGAGTTAAGGTATGAAGGGGACATAGGAATGGTAACTTTGTATCTCACCTAGATGAGTCTTGAAGAGGTCAATCATAGAAGGTATCTTCTTGATCTACATAAGTAAGTCTTTTGATAGCTTTTGATGAGGAAATTTCATATTATGAATATGTTCATATGTTTGATGTCTTGAAGTGTGTATGTAACTCATTATAAGTAGTCTTGAGCAAAATTAGGCATTGTTAGGGAGGTTGTATGTGTGGTCCCTCTTTGGGTTTCTTAAGTGAGTCTTAAGATAGCTTTATGTGGGATGATTACATATTAAGATATGTCTAAGGTGAAGATAATCAACTTCACTATACAGTTAAGGGACTTCACTATCACAGTTAATGGGGTTACTAGAAATTGACTTCTAAAATTAGGATATTTCATATAAATGTTATGTTATGTGTTTCTATGTTTTTAAATTTTGTAATATGATTTTTAAATAAAAAGATGAGTATTTTTACTAATAGTCCATTTTCATGATTTTCATGCATTATGTCATAACTAGTAAATGTGGTTGTCCTAACTCACCACTTTTATCTATTTCTGTAGCTGTTGGTAAGTGAAGAGAATTTGGGAAGAAGACATGGACCGGAGTATCGTTCAAGAGAAGTCGAAGTATGTTCTCATTTAACTAGAGGGAATAAAACTTTTAATGTTTTCTATTAGAAGTATTGTAATAAACTATGTATTTCTATATTAGTAATGTATATGGGCCGTGTCTCAAGTATTCTTGTGTCTTAAGTTTGATGAGATTGAGACTTAGTATTTCTTGTGACTTTATATGATAGAGATTTTTAAAGAGTATGATATGTTTATTAAAAGTTTTAATTCCGCACTGCTTTTCAATATATTTATGCGATGAATGATATGTAAGGACTTGTACAATACCTCCAAGAGCTCAAGTACGCTGGTTGCAATATGAGATTGCCCCATCTTCTAGGGTGTGGTTTCGGGATGTTTCATTTACCCACAATGATTTCACAACCCTCCCTTGATTTGGATTTATTTTTATTCACAATTAAGGGATAAGTATCTAGAATCCATGAATTGAAGAATATGTGAATGAATAAGCTTCGGATACCTTATATTAGATTCTCACACCTATGTTTAAAACTTAGTAAATTTTGTCACGATATTTGCCTCTGATTTCTCTTCTTCTTCAATGGTGTTCTTGACAGAATTTTGGAGAGGGAGATATTTTGATTTGTAGTATAGAGTCTAAATGGATATTTTATTTTTTAAATATACTAAATATGTCTAAAACCACCTAAAATAACATCCCGTGCATTTATTTTAACGTGGGGTGAATTTGCCAATTCACCCCTTAACTTGGTAGTGTGCGGCCCAAGCGATTGTAGCAACCGATCATCGATGGAGTGACGGATTTGTACGAAATGTACGAGATTTATGACATAGATTCATAATTCTGTGGCTTAAGATCCCACACCTAATTTATGTCAATGACCCCATCGATGAGGCGTAGGTGGGATGACGGGGGTCGATAGTAGGCTTTGGTTTGACATTGCCAAGGAATTGTTTTGCCAGCCTTTGAATCCTCTTCAAGGACCCCTTTGGGTGGTCCTTGTGATGTGGTATTTGAGATTTTCAACCCTAAACGAAATCATTAACATATTAATCCACTACCTTCTAATTTTAGACTCGAATCACCACTTAGAGCTTCATCAGACATACGAAGGCAAACTAGCATATACACACGATTAGTTGGTTGTTCTTCAACGTTTGGCCTTCAAACTCTTCCAAACTCCTCAAAAGATATTCTAATGCAATAATTCTTAACATTTAGACCTTATAAGCTCATAATAAAAATTTTAGGATCTAGTTGGACCTAATTAACTTTGGGGTCCTTACGAACCCACAATAACAATAAAATTAATTATAAGCTCTATCTTGTCCCTAATATTATATCTCCACAATTGATGAACTTCATGCTCCAGGGAAAAAAAGTCAAATTATTAAAAGGTTTGAACCCATTTTTCATGCATAGAACTTCAATAAGGTATGGAGATTTCAACCTTGATTCTTCCCTAATTCAATGAGACAATTTCAATGGACTTTCAAAAGATCTCAAAAACCAATAAATTTATTTTGAAATCTAAGCAAGGGTTCTTGTATCAAAATGATTTAATTTATGATTTATGAAGTATTCAATGTTAGTTGATAGTTTTATGATGAAAAAATTCCACGAACCTATATATTTCTTGAATTCCTAATTTAGGCTTTAAACTGGATATACTGACTGTGATCTACTTATGTTGCATTTGTCACGACCAAGGAGAACCCCCTAGACGTTACCGATATCTTCATCCGCATAAAGGTGATAGGATATAGTATCATTCATTGCATATCATAGGTAGAGAAAATGCAAAAATTAAAACTTAAAATGCGATGTTTACATAGACATGTCATTTATTGAGAATAGTGTACAATCATCCAACACATAATAATCTAACATAGGAGTATAAGATTTGGGACATAGCCCTTACAACATTTCCTTAAGTCTCATCGGAGAATACCACATCATCTATTAAAGATAGGAAACATAACAAATGTCTTTTGGATAATCAAATACTAAATCTAGAATTAGAGGAATCATCATCGAACATGAGGACTTACCAACATCCTGTGAACTATCCAAGTCTTCCTAGAAATTTCCTTGATCTCTTAAATGGTCCGAACCAACATTATTGTATAAATAAAATTGAATATTGGTTAATAAAACCAAATGTACTAAGTATGGAAACATATGCAAATAAATCCTTTGAAAACATGGACAAAGGGACATTTTGTTTATAAGCATGCTAAGTTAACTTTTAAATTTTTCAAGCATATTGCAATGGCATATACGAGTTCATAATCATAACATAATTTAAACATATTCATATCCATGTAAAAGAGTAACATCATTATTAGGACATATCAATATTTCATGTTCTAGAATTCAATTCAATAAAGAATAACAAGACCCTTACTCACAATCCCAATCCAAACCAACTAGTGTAATGCTTATGTGAAGCCTCATTACCCGACATAAACCATGTAAACTAGTAAAGAGACCATATGTTATGCATTTGCCTCATATAACATTATATCATGTGTAGTCATTATCATACATAGCAATGTAGACCAATATCATCCTCATAAAAGGAATCCAACATTATGTAAGATCAACACTATACAGAAAAATATTATGCATTTCAATAAAAACATAAGTGCATAAGAAATCGTCCTAGGACTCCCCTGAAGTCTAACTACTGCAATGCATAGGTAAAGTCCCATATACTTGCCTACACTAAGTTGTACCCTTAAGGACACCCTAGTTAATGTCCATCTTATTTCGTTAATTAATTCATTCATTTGACCTTTAGGAATATTTTCCATATTTGACAATAAACAATTTGAGCTAAATATAGTATCCGGTGTCATAAAACCCCAATCCAAAATAAGGTGATTTACTTTACAAGGTAGAACCATACATAATCTTAGCATCTACGTGGATCTACTAGCTAGTCTTCCTATGAGGGCCCATCATTAAGGAACTAAGAGATGGTTTCTAGAAACTACTATTATGCACATTCTCATTGTAGTCTCAATATCATTAGAACAATAGTGAAGCTACCTTTCCAATAGGGAAGGGAACCTCTAATTATCTTGTTCGCTCGATGTTCTATTAAATTCACATTTTGATGTGTCTTTTGTTTTTATTAACATCAATTCTTAATAAAGGACATAGTAGACTAACCCCTTGTATAATAATGTCAATAGCTCAATAGGTAAAGGATAAGAAAATGTATTAATCACTATCACATTATCATGCGAGAAACATCGTATCGTAATCATAATAATAGAATGCACATGAAAAAGAACCTCGAATCTTTCATACAACAAACCTATAATCTAACATCCATCATGTTCATATAAAAATAACATATCTATAAATTTATCAATCACCCTTCAATTGAACCGTATTTTCAACAATAGACCAACATAATTGAAGTAATAAAGTGTTCATAACCAAGAAAGTCCTACTAATAGCCTTGAAGAAATTCCTCAGCACTTCTCCCCAATTCCACTATCGAATAATCAAATCATCATTAATTTATATTACTATATTATGCATGAACAGAGCCAATTTAATCATCCATATAAATCTATCATCCTAATTCACATATTAGGGTTACGACAAAAGGGATATTCATGGATCTTTTAGGTAAATTACGTCAAAAGAATAAAGTAATACATCAATACACCAGAAAAAAATATAGTGAAAAATATGAGTGAAACCAATGCCACACTAAACCTATTTAAAAGATAAAACACAAAATTGGATGAAAACCATAGTTTTGAAGAACATTGAAAACTAAACTTTGAAGAACCTCTTGGAGAAAGGAGTCCCAAGATTGAATAACTTCCATAACTTGTTTATTATTACATAATTATTGAATAATTCCTTTATCATGAAGCCTTAGTTAAGCTTGAAATCGTTCTTCGATGGGGTTTATTGGAGTAGTGAAAGAAACTTAGACAAAAGTGGAAGTTATTTGGGTTTTGGGATTTATGAAGTAATAGGGTTAGTTTAATGATTTACGACCCTTTTATAGTCCTAAAATAACTATTTAAACAACAACTTAAACATTAATTAATTAACTATCTAAAGTACTAACCATCCCTATCTAATCTGTTTTGAGGTAGTGAAACAACGGTCAAACGACGACTCCCCATCCAGGCCTCGTCAACAAAACTACGGACCTTACTGGTTAAGAAATGTTTGGGACAGAGATTCGTCAAAGTGGAGAAACGTGTATACATTATACGTGTGGAACAACTAGAAAAAATGATGGGACTTTATCTAGTCGATGGTCCATCCTTCTTCTCGATGAATGCGCACTGAATTTTAACATAATGTAGGGAGAAATGATTGTGTCCTCCTCGAGGTCCATTAGGGTGGTCCTCGGGGAGTCGTACCACGAAATTTTGATCCTAAACATACTATATCGTCTATCTTAAGAACTTTTCACCAAGTGTGACTTTTATCAAACTCTATAAATAATTTGAGACACCAAATGCACACTGGGTCATTTTAATTAGTCTACGGACGTCATGGAAGTCCCTTGAAATTGAGGATTTAACACTTCCTTGTCAAGTCAAATACACTATTTTATGCATTGAAATATCAATATTCACTACATGACGCTGAAGTCCAAGTCATGGAACTTCCAGGGTGTTTCTCATGTTTAGATGTTTTATAGCCTACTGAATTATATGTTTATCATTATTGGAATTGTTTCTAATTTTTCGTTATTGTATTGATATTCATATTGGGTTCATTTTAAACATTGTATGGACAAATTAGTGGCCTAGTCTTATATAAATTTTCATTGGTAAGATCTCTTGTTATGTTAATTTTTTTTGGAAGGCTATTTAATGTTTATTTTTATTAAAATAAGTTATTGAATTTAACTAATTGCTTAATTAATGTATTTAATAGCTATTTATTTGTATGATCCACTTATGATGGCAATGTTTATTTTTTATGGGTTTTGTGAACTACGATATTACCTTAATTTAGTATGAATGAAGGTATAAAGTGAAGGTGCTAATGTGATATCTATATGATATTTTATCGTTGATATAATTATATTATGTTATGTATTGTGTTTGTAATTTTTTATATATGATGATGAAGGACTAAGGAGAGTCCTTATATAATGATGTAATACCTTGATTTGGTAGCCCTAGTTGTTCTGATTTGGGAATTGAGCTATATTGAATATATGATATGAGGAATGTTGTGTCTTGATTTGGTAGGATTAGTCATTCTTGTCTTGAATGAATATAAAGAGTGAATGTCTAGGATAAGTAGATCTAAGGTAGGTTCCCTTCTATGTTAGCCTAATATGGAACATTGAATATGAAAAAAAGTTTGAGAATGAGCTATCCTAATGACCTTGATTTGCAGCCCTTGTGAACCCCTTCCTGGTAGTAGTATATGAGTTGGTGGGACATAGATATAGTACCTTCTCAAATTCTAGCATGTGAATGAACTTACTGTATGAGAGGTTTTATGGTATGGGCTGTTTAGAACACCTTCCGTGGTGTGTGGTCTTTATGACACCGGATTCCATACCTAGCTTATATGATCTATGTCAGTTGATTCCTATTTTCATCATGTGGGATGTCCATTATATTATTAGATAAGGTAAAAAACATGTAGGTTGTACAAGATGCTAGAGTGAGTTCCCTAGGTCTTCAAACACCATTATGTCAAGTCCCCTCATTGTGTAGTTATATCATACATATCTTACATGAATAATGCTTGCTTTGTAAAAGAATGTTGAATTGAATGATTCTTATCTAGGGTAGGTTTGAGGATTACTTAGGTGTTCATGAAGAGCATGTATGTATTGTCTCTTAATGTCTTACTCAAGTGTGTCTTAGAGTAACCTTGGGTACACGGTCTAAAGTTATGAAAAGTATTACTTATTGAATATGGAATGTGTCTTATATATGATTGTTGTATTGTCTCATTTCTTTTGAACTCTTATAATGAAGGTCTTTATAAAAACACCATGGAACCATTTCTTGAAGTAAATGTCTCTTTATGCATGAATTTTTTCATTCTTCACCATACTTAGTGCATTCAATGTAATAATTCCATATGATTCTCTATGTCTACAAGTGTAAGCGGCAACTGAGGATTTCCTAGAAGTTGAAGCTTGAGAAGTAAATTGCTCTCAAGGTTTGTGTATCCTCATATGTTCCAGGACATGGACTATGTTTTAGTTTCCTTTTCTAAAATACTTTGTAATAGACTAATAGTTTCTTTTAAAATTGATTAAAGGGTCATGACCTAATAATGTTTACTTGTGCCTAAGATGGCTTATACAGAAACATAGTTTCTTTTTAACATTTTATAAAAGAGTTTTACTATTATTGTGAAGAGTTTTAATTCTGCAGTAATTCTCATATATATTGCGACGAATAAATTCTAAGAGACATGTGAAAGATTTTCGAGGGGTAAAGTACGTCGTGTGATGCATAGTGGTTACTCTAGGTTCGTCAGAATAGGCATCGCTCTGAGACGCTCCCATGGAGCCGAGTACATCGACATATGGAGCACATATTACTAGACAAAGGGACATACATATATGATGATCTAACCCAGGCCTATCAATAATTTTATTTTCCTTGTTTTTTGTTCATTTTAAAAATGTTTTATTTTAATTGCATTTGAGGACAACTGTGTATTTTGTTTTTAGGATGAAATATTTCCATACCTACCTCTTTTGGGTTGTTTTGTAAATATTGTGTTTATTGGATGTTATTGTTATATATATTTTTTGTTTAAGAATTGTAATTTTTAATAAATTGTGGCTAGTTGTTTTTATGTGAAAATTGTAATTAACAAAGTTCTAAAATTTATTTACTTCTTTTATGTGTGATTGTGGTTTTTTTAAAAAAAAATTTGAGTGTCGTTTGTGGTCAATACTTATGACTCGAATGTTTCTCTCACCTTAGTAAAATAAATATGCGACAATTATGAGCCAAACTAAATTACATAGGTATTAAGTGAACTTTTAGCATATTGTTATGACTCCCGGGTTGGAGAATAAGTCTCCAGTGATAAACATTGCACGCTAGCTAGAAAATGTGGTATCTTGTTTTATAATAGTATCATTCTTTTTGTGGTGAGGTTACCTTTAACATTGCTCTTAATGATACCTACAATTTACACCGTTGGTCTTAATGATTGAGGAAATCAATCAATTTAAATGATCATGAGAAAAATTTGGAAGAGTTTACCTACTTGAATATATACCTCCACAAGGATAACCTTGTCTGATGCATTAACAATGCTTAGCACCTTTTAAGCATTTTCATTTTCTTGTGATAAACTTGAACAACATTGATATAATATTCTTAAAAATTTGTAATACAAAGGTAGAGAATAATTTATATGGTAGTGGCTTTATTGGGGTTCAACATGAAGATTACAGTCATAAAAAACCCTTTGGTAGTCTATATATGTGTCTTAGGGTGTAGATATCATGGCATGAATCCCCTAGTACAAAATAAGGGTTATTTACGAGGAACTTGGGACAGCCTACCCACGAGGGCATCCAAGATCAGTGGATTAACCCACGCCCTAAACATGGTGGTCCTGGGTCAATGAATGACCTCTCATGTATTTCATAGACTCATAGAATGACCTACGGCCCAACAGGACGGCCTTGGTATGTAAGTCACAAACCGTTAGTCACGCTTGAAACTGCTATTTGGCAATTAAGGTTAAGGGTTATTTTGTACCTTCATTCTAATCAAATGATTATTTGGTATAATTTCAGCTTATTTTAATAACCGATGTGAGTATTTTCCAACCTAATATAATGCATCTAAGAGCAGAATTTATAAATCCCAAATAAAATCAAAACCTCTCAAATATTTCTATGTCTAAAACATCTATTGATAAAGAAGAAGTTTAAGTCTAGGGCTCAAGAACTCATATTTTATAACCAAATTCGTGAGGAATATTCATCTCAGGTATGTTTGTCTTAGATTCATAAGTATATCTTATCCATGTAGTCCTCAAACTCACACATTCAAAGTAGAAAAATCTCCAAAAACTAGAATTTTCACTCCAAGCCATGGATTATTACTAATAACATTTTCAATGATTCAATTGTATTAAATTATGCTTGAAGTTATGTTTTATTTTGCATGCTAAAATATCCCATGGGTTCATGAGTTTCGTAGAATCCTCATTTATGACTCGAGATTTTGTTGAATTGTATTAAGTATGCTGTTTTACTTGTCGTCCTCTAGTTAATTGAATTTTGTCTCAATATTTATCTAATGTTCTAATTATACATTTATTGTTTGAATGTGATCGATTGCTTTTAAACAAAAATCATAAAGAATAATCTATGTGTATGAGGCATGTGTGTTTAAAATTTGATATCTTTGAGAGTAAAGTTAATACATTTTAATATAATGGTTTTTTTTATTGGACGATTATCCTTACTTGCACACATAGGTATGAACATCATACAATGTGAATTTTTTGTCATATATAGTGACTCTAAGGGTAAAAGACTAGTCTCCACTAAAGTATGTAGGAGCTTTAGCATGTGTTGTTGGATTGTGTGTCAAGGCACCTTTCCCTAATTATCACTTGAAGTAAAGACTTAATATGATTTCAATGAGAAATAATGCTTAGCACCGAGAGGATATGAATACGAGATTGATGCATTTAGACTAGTTGAGTGAGGCTTTCATTCGCGACCCGAGAGCAAACCCAAGTCACAACACGTGTATTCGACCTCAAAGAGGTTTTATACAAGCCTCATGGATAATTAAATATAGATAAAAATTAAAACATTCTTCAAACACATATATACTTTAATTAACTTAATAGAAAGCAGAACTCTTCTTACTTTAAACCCTTATATCTCAAAATCATCTACTACTTTAGAGTACAACATTTGGGATTAAGTCAATACAAAACTTAAAACAATACTAATGATACAAAGGAAAACATAATGGGTGTTTTTCTCGAATCTTTGAGGTCTTCAAATGTCTTGATCTGCAAGAACCTTAGAAACTTATCCATAAACCATAGGACACCAAATCTCCAATACCTACACTCTAGTCAAAGGGAACAAATGGGGTTGGTAAAATTAAGTAGTGAGTATTGAAACCATGTAGAACCATGCAAATAGGGACATTTATTTCAGAAACATGCTTTTATACCACTGAGTAAACCTTCATAATACAAGTATACGATATATGACATTCATACATTCGAAACATACAAGTCATTAATTACTTAAGAACATGGATCATATATAAACCATTACTTTACCTTTATGTTGAGCCTTTTGTTCAAGTAAAATTAAGCCATGCCTTGTGAAATGTGAGGATAGTGTACCATACTACTATTGACACTAAGGCACCACCATAGGATCACCAAGTGAATTTAAAATAAAACCCTTCATTTTTCATAACAAGGAATTAAGAGACATGAATATGACATAAATCACATTATGAACATTAAGAACATCACTAAAGACAACCCATAGTCACTCTTGTGCTTTGTGCAAGTAGCATCCCATAATATTAGTCACACCAAACAATCTTTTGAATTCACCTTACTCAAGGTACATTAATCATAATTAAGAATGTACATGAACGTAACTTAAAATTCAATTTAACGATAAAATACATCTTTACATTAAGTTCAAGTTAACATTCTTTAAAGTCTTCATTACATTGTACACATTCTTTAATAAGAAATAGTCTCACGTTATCATAAAGCTCATGTGAATAGACCATTCATTTAATTAGCATCATGAGGAACACACAAAGAATTTTCTTAAATGCCTAATTGTAAAATGCATAGATGGCGTCCCATTACAACACTCATACTATGTATAACACCGTTGAGAATATCTAGTTCATACCTTATTTTGTGGCGGTAACCCTTTGTAACAATCCTAAAGATTAATATGCTATGTAATGCTTAATGTGTCTTGAATGCCTACGATTAGACCGGGTTCACATGGATTAGTGGGCGTAGACCTAGACCTCTGAACCCTGCGACACCCAAGCCTACTAACTTGGGGAGCTATTTGATCTATTAAAGGTTGGATCCAGCCATGTAGGGCTACCGAATATGAAGAGTTACTCGGATGAGTCTTTACCGGACTTCAAAAGGGGAAATCTTATGTTTAGGGGGACTAGGGGTTAAATGGTCTTTTTCCAGGATAAGGGTAGTATCAAAATTACCCGAAGTATGTAGTTAATTATTTAATTAATAAGGAGTAGAGACATTGATTTAACTTTATTATTTATATTGGTGAATTAATTTAATTAATTAATATGTATGCTGATTAAGAAAATGAAAATAAGATTATTATTATTAATTAATTTACTAATGGGGCGGTTTTGGTCGGGTCGACATAGAGGGACCCGTTTTCACGATGGGGATGTCACGGGTTGTATCCTCGACGGAAGCAACATCCAAGTACATTAAAGTGGGGCTTAAAATCTAATTTTAAGGGCATAAAGGTCCTTTTACGTGTAAATAAATTAAATCAGAATTTTACAACTCAACAAAACCTTATTTTTTACTAAGTGTAAAACTAAACTCCTAATCCTAAGGAACCTATCACTTCTCACCTATATCTTCTAACTTTCACGATCAAATTTTTTTCTTTTCACGTTCTATATTTCTTCACACATGAAGAACTTACAAAAACAATAAACAAACAAGCTAACCTAAAACGTGAAGAAAAAAGTAAGGTTTCCATCTAGGTGTAATGAAGTTGCGAGATTTGGACGTGAGTTTAGAGAGTGTTTTTGGCAGCAAAATTCAGTGCTGAACACACTAAAGTCAGGTATGGGTTTCTCTCCTTGACTCCTTCCTCCAAGAGAATTTCCTTTGCGCAAATTGAATGAATTTTGAAACTACGGTTATTCCCTTTCATGTCGAACTCCTTGTCCCTTGTATCGTTATGATTTCAAACTGAAATAGGTTAGATATAATGTTTTTGGTATGATTGCTCGTAGTTTAATTATGACTTGTTATTTTCATGATAATGTGTTCAGTATTATGTGTTTGGAATTGTAAGCATTTTAATTTATGCCAACCAAAAGTATGTGAAGAGTGATGTTTGTGCAAATGTTTGTGTAAATCATGATGAGAAAAAGTGGTATAATTTTTCTTGATTTATTGGTTATTCTTGGATAAAATATGCACCAAATAATTGATAAAACTCCCTAAGATCTAATAAACTAATGAAGATAACAAGGAGCTGAAAATTGTGAACAAATTTCCAGCATTTGATAGGCTGGGTTCTACCAATCAAAGTGGTATAATATGAAATAAAAATTGAATGTAAAAAAATTATATCACTAAGGGTTGAACCTAATACATCATTACATGAAAGATACCAAAAAATCAATAAAATATAAAGACAAAAATAGTTTGGAGGAGACTAAATTTCCTGCTTCCTAAAAATTGCAATCTTGGACAAGTTTTAAAAAAATGAACTTCGTTTAAAATGAATGTTTCATAAAAAAAAGTTGAGAAAAATACAAGGAAAAATAGATTTGGTGAGTGGGGATTGAACCCACTACCTCTTGAATGGATGAAAGAGTTTGGAGAAAAATAAAGCAGAAAATAAATGTGGAGAGTGGGTATTGAACCCACAACCTCATTGATATGTGAGAAAGTTAAGAGTTAAACTAAACGAATAATAAAGGGCTTGTGGGGGATTGAACCCACAACCTCCTTGACTCAAACAAAAAAGGAGAGGATAAAAAGAAAGAAAATATTATGGGGTAGATGGGGATTGAACTAGGGTCCCCCTAATCTTAAAAATGCAAATATTAAGTTTAAAATAAGACTAAGTGTTGTCAAAGGGATTCGAAAAAGGGTTCCCTTGCCCAACTCCATATTGACACATAAGTCATACATTAGTAAAACTTTAAATGAATTTTTCCTCTAAAGAACGAAATCAATATCTTTGCATATCTAAAAGATGCACAAGTCTTGTACCACAAAATCTTTGATAAACCAGAATCACTTAGACAAACATTGAAAGAAGCCTCATGGCTTGTATGTGTGGTCTCATAAGTCTAGCATACTTTTAAAAGGAAGTTAGCCTAAGATGTATGTGATAAAATTATGTGACCATAGAAGGGATAAGTAAGAGTGTGAAACACATTAAATGGCCAAGTGAATTGGCATATAATTAAATGAAAAATTTCGTAAAGGGGTGAATAATTGTGAAAAGCAAATATGTTAAATTTAATGAACATTGTGACACTATGATGGGAGGCTAATGTGAATGATGAGAGCAATATCAAATGAACCTGAGTAAATGTTACAAAAATGTACTCACGTATGAGAGTGTAAAGCTAATGAAGAGACCAGTCTCTATAAACATTCTAATGAATGTATTGAATTTAAGGAATACTGAATACTAATGATGAGAGGAGAAATCATCTAATGAGCTATGATTTCCTCATTCTAGAATCCAACTTCCATGATCTACAAGTTGAATGTAATGGAAATTAATAATGAGCACTGATAGGCTACCTATGGGAGGTGATGCCTTCCATCGGGAAGGGCGGAGTTTCACATAACTGTCATGAGATAATACTTTCCGGCATGCCGGGTATGAGTCTCCCTATATATCGTAGGTTTTACATACACTTAAAATATAGGGATCTACAAGGGTTCTATTCCCTATATACGCTAGCATGTTTTGGTTCACTTTGGATGGTAATTTCTCCTCTTTTTGGTGTGGGGATCACCCACTAGATTTTGTGATGCTCAAATGATCTATTTCGGTAAAGGTTAAAGTTCCCAAAGAAAGAATCAGGCTATCTTGAACAAATGCAAAAAATGAAAAGAACGATGTCAAAGTTGTTAGGATAGGATAATGAAGAGGTAAGCTAGAATTATGTAATAACTCAAGGTTATTCATGGTCATTGTATAGAGAACCCTATGAGAGTCTTAAACTACATCCTAGGTATGAATGGTGGTTGCACTAGTATATGAAAGACTTAAAATGAAGTACATATGAATGAATGAAGAAGACTCTATGTTTGTTGAAAAAGGCTCTCTAGTTGAGGTCCCATATGTTAAGACCTCATTTTGGGGAGTCCTAATGTAAAGTCCATGATTCCAAGGTCTCATGGCATATGAATGAACGATATGTACTACGTGATATGATATATGCAATGTGTTATGTGCTGCTTGTAAAATGATAAGTATGATGATGCATGTTACTCTCATGGCATGACTTTCCTAATCCAAATTTGGCAAGTCCACTAACTTTTCTAATCTATAATTTAGCAAGTCCACTGCCTTTCCTAATCCAAATTTTGTAAGTCCACTACCTTGACTTCCCATAATTCATATCGTTAGGAGAGAGCTCTTCTTAATCATGCATGTCCTTGGTGTGTGCTTGCATATAACCATACATAGTACAAATGTGTACTGATCCCATACAACTGTATATTTTTTGGTGCAGGTGCAGGCGGATTCTAGATCTTACGAGACGACACTGCAACTACTCAGACGCGGATTATTCATCCTGACTTAGTAGTCTCTCATGCTTTCGAGGATGCTTCCCCATTATATTCTAGCTTAGAGATAGGTTTGAGGTAGTGCAGTATGTTCCACTAGTGTTCCGTTTGCTATTTGATTTCAAACTTTGTATTGGTGTCGTTTCTAGGTCATGGCAGTGAACTGCACCACTATCCTGATTTAGAGACTTCATAACGCGTAGGAAAATTCTCTTCTTCTTATTTTATCATGCCTTTTCTAATGTCTGATTTCTTTATGTTAAGATCTTATCTTACATCAACTTTTGAGATTCAGAAAGATGAAAAGGAGGATAAACGCAGGGGGAGAGATTGGAGGAGTAGCTGCTGGGGTAAATCAAGTTCCTACCCAGGCTCCACCTGCTAGAATGGAAATGCTTGCCAAACCAACTGGGTTAACAAGTGGAGAAGTGAAGACAACCTTTGTAGATATGGTCGAAGCCATCACTTTACAATCTAAGGCTATGAAACCCAGGCGGAGCAACATGGTGTTCCTAGGAGAATCCACATGCCATCACCATGGCTAACAGGTCAAGGGACTTCACGAGGATGAATCCTCCAATTTACACTGGATCTAGGATTGTTAAGGATCCCTTGTGGGGGTGAAGGGTATCTACGCTAAATGATAGAATGGACCTTTCCGGGCTTATGGTCCATATCCAACAAGTTTAGAAACTCAGGAAGAGGAAGCATACTAGAGCAGGGAACAGGTCAAGGCAAGCTGAGAAGATTTTTAAGGAACAGTAGTACTAAAATCAGGAATAAACCCAGGTTTAAGAAGGGACTCTCCCACCAAAGGGATTCAAGTTCATTTAAGGGTCTAGTTTCTTCTCGAATATTGATCTTCGTTCAGGGCACCATAAACATAGGGTAAGGGATAGAAATATCCCAAAGATAGCCTTTCGTACCAATTATGATCACTATGAGTTCCTAAATATGACATTTGGTTTCACAAATGCACCTGCTTCATTTATGAATCTCATGAACATATTCTTCAATGAGTACCTTGACTCTTTCGTCATTGTATTCATTGATGACATTCTCATATACTCTAAGACAAAGGAAGAGCATTAACAACATTTTAGACTAACCTTGCAAGTACATATACAACATCAACTGTATGCCAAATTCAGCAAGTGTGAATTCTAGCTTAGGTCAATGACAATCGTCGGTCATGTTGTTTCCGACAAAGTTGTGGAGGCTTTTTCTTCCATTGCTGCCCCACTCACATCTTTGATGAACAAGAAAGTCAAGATTGAATTGGCGGAGATATTTGAGAAGAGTTTCCAGGAGCTCAAGGACATACTCACTTCAGCCCCCGTGATTACTTTGCCTAAGTGCGGTGAGAATTACACTGTTTATTGTGATTCACCTAGGGTTGGTTTGGGTTGTGTTCTTATGCAAGGTGGTAAGTTCATAGCTTATGCAACAAGATAGATCAAGGTTCATCAAAATAATTATCCCACTCATGACAATTAGTTGGCAGCTGTTGTTTTTGCACTTAAATTGTGGAGGAACTACTTGTATAGAGTGAATATGGATGTGTTCACAAACCACAATAGTCTGTAGTACATGTACATGCTGAAGGAGTTGAATCTACATCAGCGGTGGTGATTGGATTTGTCGAAGAACTATGATATGAATGTCCACTACCATCTAGGTAAGGCTAATGTTGTAGCTGATGCTTTGAGAAGGATAAGCATGGGAACTATAGTCCACGTTAAGGAGGAGAAGAAGGAGTTGGAATAAGATGTACACAGACAGGCCAGACTTTGTATGCGGTTGGTTGACTCTACTAGTGGGGGTGCTTCATTTCATCCTAGTTCTGAATCATCCTTGGTAATTGAATTCAATCAGGGTCATCATCTTGATCCTACGTTAATGGATCTGAAGGACTCACTGTTAATCAAGATGAATGAGTCTTTTGATTTTGGAGGTGACGACGTAGTTAGGTACTAGGATAGGCTGTGTGTGCAAGATGTGGATGATTTGCAGACCAGGATTGTTGCAAAGGTCCATGTGACGAGATATTCCATACATCAAGGTTTCACCTAGATGTATCATGATCTTATGAAGATATATTGGTGAGATAGCATGATGGACATTGTAGAATATGTGGCTAAGTGTCCTAATTGTCAACATGTTAAGGCAGAAAATCTTAAGCATGGCGGTCTTACTCAGATGATCGTGGTATCAAACTGGAAGTGGGAGGATATTAATATGAACTTCGTTGTTAGTCTTTCGCAGACTAGGAGACAACATTAATCCATATGGGTTATTGTGGACATGATGACTAAGTCTACTTACTTTATCCGTGTAAAGTCTACTTATGTAGCCGAGGATTATGCGAGATTCTATTTTTATGAGATTGTAAGATGTCATAAGATTCCTTTGTCTATAATTTTTGATAGAGGATCTCAGTTCACTTCATATTTCTGGAAATCCTTCAAGAAAAATTTAGGCACGCAGGTAAAGCTTAGTACTGCCTTTCATCATCAGACTGATGGGCAGGCAGAGCGCACCATTAAGATATTGGAGGACATGTTGAGGATGGTGTGATTGACTTCACGGGTAGTTGGGATGACCATCTGCCTTTTGTAGAGTTGTTGTATAATAACAGCTATCACTGTAGAGTTGGGATGGCACCGTTCGAGGCACTAGATGGTAGGAGGTGTAAGTCTCCATTTGTGTGGTTCGAGGTTGAAGAGTCACCCATTTTGGGTATAGAGATCATTCATGAGGCCATAGAGAAGGTCAGGGTTATTAGGGACACGTTATCTATTGCATATAGTCGGCAAAAGTCCTATGTAGACAATAGAAAACAACCCTTAGAGTGTGATGTTAGAGGCCAGGTCTATTTAAAGATATTACCAATGAAGGGGTTAATGAGGTTTAAATGGAAGGGGAAGTTGAGTATGAGGTATGTTGGGCCATATGAGATCCTACATCGTGTGTGTAATGTTTCCTATGAGTTTGCATTGCTTGCGGAGCTAGATTCTTTTAACCTAGTTTTTCATGTATTTATGTTAAAGAAGTTCCTAGGTAATCCAATATTGATTCTACCTATTGAAGGTTTGTGGGTTGATGAAGACTTGTCCTATGAGGAGGTTCATGTTGAGATTTTAGACAGAAAGGTCAAGCGGTTGAGGAACAAGGAGGTTTCCACAATGAAGATATTGTGGAGGAACCATCATGTTGAGGGTGCTAAGTGCAGGCCTAGTCCATTATGAGATCCCTCTATCCCTATCTTTTCAGACCTTGAGGTTAGACTTCCTACTCTTAAGTCAAATTTTCCTTATATCTCCATTATTTTTTGCTATTGCTTGACATTATTAGTGAATATGTTATAATATGACTCACATGGTGTTTGATTATAAAAAGTGCCATTCGGGAAAGAATGTTCCTAAGGGGTGGATAATGTAACAACCCTAAACATGGATATGCTATGTAATGCTTAATGTGTATAAAATGACTACGATTAGACTTGCTTCACACTGATTGATGCGTGTAGAACTAGACCTCTAAACCCTTGCGACAACCAAGCCAACCAACATGTGGAGTTAGTTGATCTAGGAAAGGTTAGTTTCAGCCATATAGGGCTCCCAGTATGGAGATTTACTCGAATAGGTCTTTACCAAATTTAAAAAGGGAAAATCTTAAATTTTGAGGGTCTAGGGGTAAAATAGTCTTTTTCGAGTCTAAGGGTAGTATAGTAATTACCTTAAGTATTCAATTAATTATTTAATTTAGAAGGTGGAGAGGCATTTTGGGTAGAAAGGGTCAAAATTACGCATTGAGCAAAATCATGCTTTACCCGGGTTCAAACCTAGGTAGGATCAATAATTTAACTTGATTATTTATATTGGGGAATTAATATAATTAATTAATATTTAAATGCTGATTTACGAAAAAGGAAATTTAGATTATCATTATTAATTAATTAATTACAGGGGCGGTTTGGGTCGGGTAAACCCGGAGGGACCCGTTTCCACGATGGGGACGTCACGGGTTCGATCCTCGACGGATTAGATGCCCAAGTGAATTAAAGTGGGTTCTAAAATCATATTTTTGTAGTGGAATAATGGTCCTCTCATGTGTTATTAAGTTATATCTTATTTTACAATTTAACAAAACCTTATTTTTTACTAAGTCAAAAACTAAACTTGTAATCGTAAGGAACCTCTTATTTCTCACGTCCATCTTTTCATTTTCACGATCAAACCTTTTTTTCACATTTTATCTTCTAACAAATTACAAGAACATAAAACACAATAAATGTTCTTCACACTTGATGAACTTACAAAAAAAAGATATACAAACAATCTAACTAAAAACGTTAAATAAAAAGTAAGGTTTCCATCGAGTTGTGTGGAATTTGCGGGATTTGGGACGTGAGTTTAAACAGGGTTTTTGGGCAAAAAGTTTGAGTGTTGAGAAACACCAAAGTTAGTTATGGGTTTCTCTCCTGGACTGCTTTCTCCAAGAGAATTTTATTTCCATGAATTCAATGAATTTTGAAACTTGGGTTGTTCCCGTTATTGTCAAGCTCCTTGTCCCTAGAATTGTTCTGATTTCAATCTTATATAGGTTAGAGATCATGTTATTGGTATGTTTACTAGTAGTTTAATTATGAAGAGTGATTTTCGTGATAATGTGTTCATGATTATGTGATTGGAATTGTAAGCATGTTACTTTATGCCAATCAAAAGTATGTGAAAAGTGATGTTTGTGCAAATATTTGTGTAAATCATGATGAGAAAAAGTTGTATAATGTTGGTGGATTTAATGTTAATTATTTTCTGAATATATTCCTGAAAAATATATATTTAAATATGCACCAAATTACTCATGAAACTTCCTAAGATCTAATGAACGAATGATGATAAGAACGAGCTGAAAATGGTGAACAAATTTTCAGCATTTGGTAGGTTGGGTTCGGCCAAACAAAGTGGTAAAAAATGCAATGTAAATGAATTTAAAATAAGGGAAATCACTAAGGATTGAACCCATGACATCATTACATTAAAGCTACAAAAAATCAACAAATGATTAAGAGAAAAATTGTTATGAGGAGACTAAATTTCCAGCTCGCTGGAAATTGTAGTCTCTGACAACTTTAAAAAAAACATTGTTTAAATAATTTTTAAAATATGAGGTCATTGGGGATTTACCCCATGACCTCACCAAATGAATGTTTCATAAGAAATTCGTGAGAAAAATGCAAGGAAAAATCGATGTGGTGAGTGGGGATTGAACCCACAACTTCTTGAATGGATGAAAGAGTTGAGAGAAAAATAAAGGAGAAAATAAATGTGGAGAGTGGGGATTGAACCCACAACCTCTTGTATAAGTGAGAAATTTGGGAGTTAAATTAAAAGAAAATAATGAGCTTGTGGGTGATAGATCCCACAACATGCTTGACTTAAACGAAAAAGGAGAGGAGAAAAAGAAAGAAAATATTATGGGGTTGATGAAGATCGAAGTAGGGTCCCCCAAGTCTGAAAAATTCAATTATCAAGTTTAAAATAAGATTAAGTGTTTTCCAAGTGATTAAAATTTGGGTTCCCTTGACCAATTCCGTATTGACACATAAGCCATACATAAGTAAATATATAAAAATATAGAAATAAATATCTTGGCATATATACAAGATGCATAAGTCTAGTACCACATAATCTTTGGTAAACCTGAATAACTTAGACAAACTATGAAGGAAGCCTCATGGCTTGTATCTGTGGACTAATAAATCTAGCATACAGTTAAAAATAAGTGAGCCTAAGATGTATGTGATAAAATGATGTTTCCCTAGAAGGGTTATGTAAGAGTGTGAATAACTCAAAATGGCTATTTTCATTGGAATATGATGAAATGAACATTCACGTGATGGGGGGGAGTAATTATGAAAATCAAATGTAATAAAGTTAAGGAACAAGGTGACAATATGATTAGAGGCAAATGTGAATGATGAGAGCAATTTAAAATGATCCTAAGTATATGTTACCAAAATCTACTCACCCATGAGAGTGTAAAGATAATGAAGAGACCTGTATCTATGAACACTCTAATTAATGTATTGAAGTAATGCATCCTTAATACTAATGATGACATGGGAAATCATCTAACGAGCTATGATGTCCTCCTGCTTGAAGAGAGCTTCCGTTATGTATGAGTTGAATGTAATGGAACAGTATACAAAGCACTGATAGGCTACATATGAGCGGTTATGCCTTCCTTCAGGATCTAGCAGGTTCACGTAACTATCATGAGATGAAACTGTCTGACATGCCGGGTATGGGTCTGCTTATATTTCCTAGTCTTTGAACCTATACTGCCAATATAGGGATCAAGCAGGGTTCAATTCCCTATATACGCTAGCATGTTTTTGTTCCATTTGGCTGATGATTCTACCTCTTTTCGGTGTGGGTATTACAAAGTGTATTCCATGATGGTCACATGATCTTTGTAGCTTTAGGATAATGTTCCAAAAGAAAGAATGAGGCAAGCCAACGAATACACATAATGTAATGAACGATACCAAAGGTATTAGGATAGGATAATTAAGAAGTGAGGTAGACTTAAGTAATAACTCTAGGTTATTCATGGTCATTGCACAGCGAACCCTATAAGAGTTTTAAACTACATTCTAGGTATGACAGGTGGCTGCACTAGTATATGAACGAATGAAAATGAAGTAAGTATGAATGAATGAAGCTGACTCTATGCTTGTTAAAGAAGACTCCCTAGTTGAGGTCCCATATGTTAAGCCCTCATTTTGGGAAGTCCTATTCCCAAGTCCATGATTACAAGGTCTCATGGCATATGAAAAAAGTATATGAATTACATGATAAGAAATATGCAATATGTTATGTGTTGCTTGTAAAATGATAAGTATGATGATGCATGTTACTTTCACGGAATGATTTTCCTTATTAAAGTTTCCAAGTCCACTGACATTCCTAATCAAAATTTGGCAAGTCAACTTACATTCCTAGTAAAAATTTGGCATGTCCGCTTACTTGATTTTCCATAATTCATATTGTTGGGAGAGTTCTCTTCTTAATCATGCATGTCCTTGATGTGTTCTTGCATATACCATACTTAGTACAAGTGTGTATTTATCCCATACAACTCTATACTTTTAGGTGCAATTCTTAGGTGGACGCTAGAGCTTACAAAATGACTCTTCATCTATCCGAACGTGAGGAATTCATCCGGACATGGTAGGCCCTTATGCTTTCGAGGACGCTTGCCCATTATATTCTAGCTTAGATAAAGATTTTAGTTAGTGCAGTATGCTCCACTAGTGTTTCATTTTCCATTTAATTTTAGACTTTGAAATGATGCAGTTTTGGCAAGTATACATCTAATGCAATTATGAACTGCTTCTTTCATTTGACTATTTCTATTTTAGAAGGTTGATTTATGAACGCCTATGATGTTAAGTAAAATATGTTTCACATGAAATAAGAAAACAACATTTCAAATTTTCCACTAAAATTAACCTAGATGAAGTAACGATGACGTATGTAGACTTGTTTGCAACTTCTGAGTAGTCAACAGTGCAGGTCTCGTCTAGGGTCTACACTACGTTCATGACACCCTTAATCGACATAGATCGTATAATCTTATCATGGAATCTGGGTAGTAAACCTTACCTAATGAGGGATAAATACTTTCCTAAGGTAAGTTTATTCGTTTAGCCTTTACGTGGAAAACAACTAGCTAGTACATTCTAATACACCTATATGAATGAAGTTACTCTTTGAGAATCAAGGCAAAGAACTGAGTGAATATTCTTGGTCTGGCAACTGTACTTCAAGTATGAGACTAAACTACACATATTCCACTTAATATCCCCTAAACGATGTTCCTACATGGGATGTTTCCTTAGTTCTACCTTTGGCAAGTAGAGCACCTTTAACGGTATATGGTCTTATTATACTGAACTCTATACCTTGCTAATGTGGTATGTGTCGGTTAATGCCTATTCTATTGATGCGGGATGTACACTCTAGTTATTGGATATGTTCTATATCGTGTAGATAGTTGTATGGGACGCTATACATACATAACAAGAGTAGACATTGAAGAAGCCAAAGTTAGTTCCTTAGGTTTTCCAAGAACATTGAGTAAAGTCCCTTAAATGTATGATTTTTTTAGTATTTGTAGTAGTGAATGATGAGTTGTTGTTGTTGTGTTGGAAAGGATATAACCTTTTTTAGGGTAGACTTGAGGATAATATAGGTGTATATGAAAGGGTTGTATGAGTGGTCGCTTCATTCTTTACTTAGATGAGTGTAGGGATAACCTGAAGTAAAGGGTTTCAATGGCTTAATGGGTTACTTAATGATTATAAGCTAATCTTGATGATTTTGTGAGTATTATATTATGTGGTTGATGATGGAATTTGATGAAGTATTTTATATATACTTGGTTTATTAGATTTTATGAAAATAGCATAAAAAGAATATTTCAACTAAAATGTCCCCTTTTACTTGATTTCCTGCTAAGTAATCAAACTTAGTTCTTAATTGTACTACAAGCATATTATTCCCCATTTATAAAAGTGTAGAATGTTGCAAGTAAGGATTTCTAGAGTTGAAGCTCAGGATATAGATTTCTCTCAAGACTTGTTATGTCCTAATATGTTCAAGGACATGGACTATGTTTCTTGTTACCTTTAATTAAACACTTTGTATAAGACATAAGATTCTTTTTATATATAAGGGTTGTGACCGTATGAAAATGACATGTTTCTAAGGTGTCTTTTGATTACATTTATTTCCTGTTATGTTTTATATAAGAGTTCCCTTATTGAATTTATTGTTAACAAATTTCAACATTTTCGCACTACACTATGAAAATGTGGTAAATGAATGATACAGTCTTGTATAAAACCTCGGAGAGTTTAAGTACACTTTGTGACGCCTACGGGGTACTCTCAGGTCATTACAAACTTTGTATCACATCATAAAGTTATGAAATGGTCTTTAAGGTTCAAAAGTCTAAACAGGCCACGTCTAGTAGAGTCTTGTTCATCGGTGTGAATAATGACACATCTATGAGCGACTGTCTATAAGACGATTAAAGTTTTTTCATCACTGTTATGTCGTGCCGTAGAGTTGAGTTCTATAATTTTTTTTTAATCCCTTCTCTTATGTATATATGATATGAATACAAGAAGGACACCTACAAAAAGAGTTGAAGAAGGAGAAATTAGTTAGGGAGTTCCTTCACGAGATAAGCAAGTTCCTTGAGATTATTAAATCACCATAGCTAATCAATGGAAGGAGGTTCTAGTGGTTCTGCAAGACATGACTAATGAGGAGGTTAGAGGATCTCTGTGTACCTTAGTCCGAGCCTTGAAGGCGCAAATAAATAGAGATGTAGTGCCTAGGGTGAATGATCTTGAGAGTATCGTGAGCGCTATGTTAAGGGACTTTGCGAGGAAGAATTGTCTCTAAAATGTGATAGGATCTCAAAAATATCTTCGATGATGTTTATAAGGTATTGAGTAATATGGGACTGAATTCTATGGAGAAGACGATGCTAGCATCATACCAATTGAGGGAATTTAAGATTAAGGAGATAATTGATTTAAAGAAAGGTAATATGAGTGTGGAGGAGTATTCTTTGATGTTTACCTTGTTTTCTAAATATACTCCATATTTGGTGTCTAACCCTACAACTTAAATAAGTAGGTTATTGACAGTTTTTTTGACCTTGTGAAGGAAGAATGTCATACGACCATGCTCCATAATGACATGAAACACTCTATACTCGTAGTGTATGCTCAATCCATTGAATCATAAAAGCATAGGAGAATGACCAATAATTTTAAGAGTGGTAGATCCGGTAAGCAAAAAAAACCTAGGGTGAGGAAGAGGGCACCAAAACAAGATGTCTCTAATTCTCTTAAGGTTGACCATGAGAGAGGTGGTCTAATATGTTGTATTGAGGCAGTTTCTAGGGGTTATGTGCATTGGAAGTCAACCGTCAAGGCACTAATAAGACGTTCGACAACTAAGTCACCTACGTGCCTCATATGTGATTATATGTGTTTATGTGTGATTCATGAGGTTAAAAGGACCTTATATGAGTTATTATGATGTATGTAGGAACTATGTCAAGTTTCATAGAGTTTGGAGGTCAAAAATCCATGACGTTCGAAAGATGTGCTTTGAAATGATCTTGTGCTTCTAAGCATGTTTTGTTGAGTTTTACGTGTTTGTTTTGGATGAAATTCTTGTGAGAGGTGATAAAATTTTATTCAATCATTTTTAGGTTCAAAACGTCTGGGAAAACGTCCCCAAGGACCAACCAAGGGTCCTTGAGAAAGGACCCAAAATAGGTGTCAAGTCAGCCCAAAAGATGACGGCAGTCGATGCCCTGAGGATCAATCGACGGCCCATTTATAGGGTATCTTCGATTGTGAATTAGAATTGGGAGGGAGGATACCAGTGTTGAGTCTCTAAAAGAACCAATGGAAGAACAATACAGTCCAATATTGCACAAACGGTCTGTCGACTACCACCCGTTGGTGGATTGCCTCCTTGCGTGCAATTCACTATAAGTTGAGGGGTGAACTGGTAATTTCACCCAACGTCCAAATAAGATTATTGGTTTCTCCTTAAGAGTATTTTTGGCATATTAAGTGTGTATAAAAGTCTTTAACAATTAGAATATTTCATTTTTTCAAATAAAAACCCCAAAGTCCCTTAGAAATTACTTGACTCCATTGAACTCCAAAGTAAAGGAAGAGCTTAGTGTGACAAATTGAGTGGAGATACTTCATAAAATTAATGAATTATCTTCATTTAGGTATGTATTTTTATCCTTTAAATTCTCTTCTTCATGGATCCCAACTCTCAATATGTTAAATAAAGTTTTCAAGTTGAATTGTCCAAATTTCATGATTCTACCATGGGTTCTTCCATTAATGATATCTTAACATTGTATAATGATTTAATTGATATTGTATTGATGATTTTAACTTAAATTACCTATGAACCCATGAATGGGGCGAACCCTACATTTTGATTAAGTTATGGGTTACTTGTTTTTGACATAATGTTTATGAATTCTAGTGTATAAGTTCAATTAATATCTAGGTTTTATTATATTTATGAGTATTTACTTTATTGACGTTTTTTAATTGATTATGTTAGTTTCTATATTGAATTATTGCTTATGGCCATTGGTAAGGGTCTTATGATATTGAATTGGATGTTTTGGCATCTAATTGAGGTGTTGAGAAGTTTTTCGTGGTAAGTTGCCGTATTTTCTTTATTTTTATGTTAATCAGACTTCAATTATATTTTGATTGGTATGATCCACTTATGGTTGCGGTGTTATGTGCTTTACTTTCATTTGACGTGTCCGTGTGGGCGTTACTTTATGTATTATGATGATCATGGCCTTGTCGGCAAACTACTTTATGTCATCTGTCTATTTGTATGCTTTATTATTCTAAGTATTATTAAATCTACCGATATGCTAGTAATGTGAAATTTTGATTTATATTAAGAGATTATGTTACACTATGACTATGTGCTTATATGTGTAGTCTTAGAGTTGATGCATGATAGTTCCTACTTTACTATATAAGTCTATAATTGGTGTATTAATGATGTTTTAGTCATGTATAGGTTACATAAAGGTGATAAGGGTCATCTAAAGTGTTTCAAAGAATGATATGTTATACCTGATATGGTAAAAGAATGTTGTGTCTTGATTGGTAGACTTGTGTCCCTTACTTAATGTATGTATACATGTTATGATAACATGAGATGTCATGACTAGGTAGTCTTACCGCACCATTGTCATGCATGAATGAAATATATATGTGAACTTAGAGGATGTTAAGAAGGTCATGTATGTGGAACCATAAACCTAGTTGTAAGGTTATGAATATGGAAGTAGAGAGTCATAATGGTATCCTTCATGTATAGGAATGGTGGACTTAGGGTTGATTGGCTGGAACGACATCCTATCATCCTTATGAATGATATAATGATCTATATTAGTCCCAATTGAAAGGTAGCCCTAGTGGACCTCTTTGGTAGGGTTAATGTTATCGGGTTATGAACTAGATAAGGAACCTCTTCAGGTTATCATTTAATGTCAGTTACTCTAAGAAAACCAAGAATAGCAACGAGTGATTATGTTATGGGAAGTGTCTCTACTTTAGAATGAGACTATAGTATATTATATGTCTACTTGAGAATGAGGCTAAATTGCATAAAAGCCTTTCATATTCTTCAACCATGTGCCTACATTGGATGTGTCCTAGTTTTACCCTTGGCATGTAGAATACCCTCACTGGAGTACGTTAAAATTAGGATTCCATGTATAGCTATCATGATTTACATGGGTTATTTTCTATTCTCATCTTATGGAATACCGATTTGCTTTTAAGAAGTTCTATGAAGTTTAGGTGTTTATCTGGGACACTATCTAGACATTGCACTATAGGAGATGAAGGTGTTATTGGGAGTTCCTAGGTTTTGCCAAGACCATTACTTGAATGTTCTTTATGTGTTGAGCGTCTTCTAAATGAACTAATGAATGTAATGACTTAAGTTAAGGAAAAAAACTATGTTGATAGAATAACTACTTATCTAGAGTAGTTAAGGATTGGCGAGTTAAGGTATGAAGGGGGCATAGGAATGGTAACTTTGTATATCACATAGATGAGTCTTGAAGAGGTCAATCATAGAAGGTATCTTCTTGATCTACATAAGTAAGTCTTTTGATAGCTTTTGATGAGGAAATTTCATATTATGAATATATTCATATGTTTGATGTGATGAAGTGTGTATGTAACGCATTATAAGTAGTCTTGAGAAAAATTAGGCATTGTTTGGGAGGTTGTATGGGTGGTCCCTCTTTGTCTTTCTTAAGTGAGTCTTAAGATAGCTTTAAGTGGGATGATTACATATTAAGATATGTCTAAGGTGAAGATAATCAATTTCACTATACAGTTAAGGGACTTCACTATAACAGTTAATGAGGTTACTAGATTGACTTCTAAAATTAGGATATTTCATATAAATGTTATGTTATGTGTTTCTAAGTTTTTAAATTTTTTAATATGATTTTTAAATAAAAAGATGAGTATTTTTAATAATTGTCCATTTTCATGATTTTCATGCATTATGTCATACCTAGTAAATGTGGTTGTCCTAACTCACCACTTTTATCTATTTCTGTAGCGGTTGGTAAGTGAAGAGAATTTGGGAAAAAGACATGGACCGGAGTATCGTTCAAGAGTAGTCGAAGTATGTTCTCATTAATCTAAAGGGAATAAAATTTTAAATGTTTTCTATTAGAAGTATTGTAATAGACTATATATTTCTATATTAGTAATGTATATGGGCCGTGTCTCAAGTATTCTTGTGTCTTACGTTTGATGAGATTGAGACTTAGTATTTCTTGTAACTTTATATGAAAGAGATTTTTAAAGAGTATGATATGTTTATTAAAAGTTTTAATTGCGCACTGCTTTTCACTATATTTATGTGATGAATGATATGTAAGGACTTGTACAATACCTCCAAGAGCTCAAGTACGCTGGTTGCAATCTGAGATTGCCCCATCTTCTAGGGTGTGGTTTCGGGATGTTTCATTTACCCACAATGATTTCACAACCCTCCCTTGATTTGGATTTATTTTTATTCACAATTAAGGGATAAGTATCTGGAATCCATGAATTGAAGAATATGTGGATGAATAAGATTCGGATACCTTATATTAGATTCTTACACCTTTGTTTAATACTTACTAAATTCTGTCATGATATTTGCCTCTGATTTCTCTTCTTCTTCAATGGTGTTCTTGACAGAATTTTGGAGAGGGAGATGTTTTGATTTGTAGTGTAGAGTCTAAATGGATATTTTATTTTTTAAATATACTAAATATGTCTAAAACCACCTAAAATAACATCCCATGCATTTATTTGAACGTGGGGTGAATTTCCCAATTCACCCCTTAACTTGGTAGTGTGCGGCCCAAGCGATTGTAGAAACCGATCATCGATGGAATGACGGCTTTGTACGAAATGTACGAGATTTATGACTTAGATTCATAATTCTGTGGCTTAAGATCCCACACCTAATTTATGTCAATGACCCCATCGATGAGGCGTAGGTGGGATGATGGGGGTCGATAGTAAGCTTTGGTTTGACATTGCCAAGGAATTGTTTTGCCAACCTTTGAATCCTCTTCAAGGACCCCTTTGGGTGGTCCTTGTGTTGTGGTATTTGAGATTTTCAACCCTAAACCCAACCATTTACATATTAATCTACTACCTTCTAATTTTAGACTCAAATCAACACTTAGAGCTTCATCAGACATACGAAGGCACACTAGCATATACACACGATTAGTTGGTTGTTCTTCAACGTTTGGCCTTCAAACTCTTACAAACTCCTCAAAAGATATTTTAATGCAATAATTCTTAACTTTTAGACCTTATAAGCTCATAATAAAAATTTTAGGATCTATTTGGTCCTAATTAACTTTGGGGTCCTTACGAACCCACAATTACAATAAAATTAATTATAAGCTCTATCTTGTCCCTAATATTATATCTCCACAATTGATGAACTTCATGCTCCAGGGAAAAAAAGTCAAATTATTAAAAGGTTTGAACCCATTTTTCATGCATAGAACTTCAATAAGGTATGGAGATTTCATCCTTGATTCTTCCCTAATTCAATGAGACAATTTCAATGGATTTTCAAAAGATCTCAAAAACCAATAAATTTATTTTGAAATCTAAGCATGGGTTCTTGTATCAAAATTATTTAATTTGTGATTTATGATGTATTCAATGTTAGTTGATAGTTTTATGATGAAAAAATTCCACGAACCTATATATTTCTTGAATTCCTAATTTAGGCTTTAATATGGATATATTGATTGTGATCTAGTTATGTTGAATTTGTCACGACCAAGGAGAACCCCCTAGACGTTACCGATATCTTTATCCTCATAAAAGTGATAGAATTTAGTATCATTCATTGCATATCATAGGTAGAGAAAATGCGAAAATTAAAACTTAAAATGTGAAGTTTACATAGACATGTCATTTATCGAGAATAGTGTACAATCATCCAACACATAATAATCTAACATAGGAGTATAAGATTTGGGACATAGCCCTTACAACATTTCCATAAGTCTCATCGGAGAATACCACATCATCTATTAAAGATAGGAAACATAACAAATGCCTTTTGGATAATAAAATACTAAATCTAGAATGATAGGAATCATCATCGAACATGAGGACTTACCAACATCCTGTGAACTATCCAAGTCTTCCTAGAAATTGCCTTGATCTCTTAAATGGTCCGAACCAACATTATTGTATAAATAAAATAGAATATTGGTTAATAAAACCAAATGTACTAAGTACGGAAACATATGCAAATAAATCCTTTGAAAACATGGACAAAGGGACATTTTGTTTATAAGCATGCTAAGTTAACATTTAAATTTTTCAAGCATATTGCAATGGCATATACGAGTTCATAATCATAACATCATTTAAACATATTCATATCCATGTAAAAGAGTAACATCATTATTAGGCCATATCAATATTTCATGTTCTAGAATTCAATTCAATAAAGAATAACAAGACCCTTACTCACAATCCCAATCCAAACCAACTAGTGTAATGCTTATGTGAAGCCTCATTACCCGACATAAACCATGTAAACTAGTAAAGAGACCATATGTAATGCATTTGCCTCAAATAACATTATATCATGTGTAGTCATCATCATACATAGCAATGTAGACCAATATCATCCTTATAAAAGGAATCAAACATTATGTAAGATCAACACTATACAGAAAAATATTATGCATTTCAATAAAAACATAAGTGCATAAGAACTCGTCCTAGGACTCCCCTGAAGTCTAACTACTGCAATGCATAGGTAAAGTCCCATACACTTGCCTCCACTAAGTTGTACCCTTAAGGTAACCCTAGTTAATGTCCATCTTATTTCTTTAATTAATTCATTCATTTTAACATTAGGAATATTTTCCATATTTGACAATAAACAATTTGAGCTTAATATAGTATCCGGTGTCATAAAACCCCAATCAAAAATAAGGTGATTTACTTTACAAGGTAGAACCAAACATAATCTTAACATCTACGTGGATCTACTAGCTAGTCTTCCTATGACGGCCCATCATTAAGGAACTAAGAGATGGTTTCTAGAAACTACTATTATGCACATTCTCATTGTAGTCTCAATATCATTAGAACAATAGTGAAGCTACCTTTCCAATAGGGAAGGGAACCTCTAATTATCTTGTTCGCTCGATGTTCTATTAATTTCACATTTTGATGTGTCTTTTGTTTTTATTATCATTAATTCTTAATAAAGGACTTAGTAGACCAACCCCTTGTATAATAATGTGAATAGCTCAATAGGTAAAGGATAAGAAAATGTATTAATCACTAAGACATCATCATGCGAGAAACATCATATCTCGTAATCATAATAATAGAATGCACATGAAAAAGAACCTCGAATCATTCATACAACAAACCTATAATCTAACATCCATCATGTTCATATAAAAATAACATATCTATAAATTTATCAATCATCCTTCAATTGAACCATATTTTGAACAATAGACCAACATAATTGAAGTAACAAAGTGTTCATAACCAAGAAAGTCCTACTAATAGCCTTGAAGAAATTCCTCAGCACTTCTCCTCAATTCCACTATCGAATAATCAAATCATCATCAATTTATATTACTATATTATGCATGAACGGAGTCAATTTAATCATACATAAAAATCTATCAACCTAATTCACATATTAGGGTTACGACAAAAGGGATATTCATGGATATTTTAGGAAAATTATGTCAAAAGAATAAAGTAATACATCAATACACCAGAAAAAAATATAGTAACAAATATGAGTGAAACCAATACCACAGTAAATCTATTTAAAAGATAAAACACAAAATTGGATGAAAACCATAGTTTTGAAGAACATTGAAAACTAAACTTTGAAGAACCTCTTGGAGAAAGGAGTCCCAAGATTGAATAACTTCCATAACTTTTTAATTATTACATAATTATTGAATAATTCCTTTATCATGAAGCCTTAGTTAAGCTTGAAATTGTTCTTCGATGGGGTTTATTGGAGTAGTGAGAGAAACTTAGACAAAAGTGGAAGTTATTTGGGTTTTGGGAGATATGAAGTAATAGGGTTAGTTTAATGACTTACGACCCTTTTATAGTCCTAAAATAACTATTTAAACAACAACTTAAACATTAATTAGTTAACTATCTAAATTACTAACCATCCCTATCTAATCCGTTTTGAGGTAGTGAAACAACGGTCAAACGACGACTCCCCATCGAGGCCTCGTCAACAAAACTACGGACCTTACTGGTCAAGCAATAATTGGGACAGAGATTCGTCAAAGTGGAGCAACGTATATACATTCTACGTGTGGAACAACTAGAAAAAATGATGGGACTATATCTAGTCGATGGTCCATCCTTCTTCTCGATGAATGTGCACTGAATTTTAACATAATATAGGGTAAAATGATTGTGTCCTCCTCGAGGTCCATTAGGGTGGTCCTCGGGGAGTCGTACCATGAAATTTTGATCCTAAACATACTACATCGTCTATCTTAAGAACTTTTCACCAAGTGTGACTTTTGTCAAACTCTATAAATAATTTGAGACACCAAACGCACACTAGGTCATTTTAGTTAGTCTACGGACGTCATGGAAGTCCGTTGAAATTGAGGATTTAACACTTCCTAGTCAAGTCAAATACACTAGTTTATGCATTGAAATATCAATATTCACTACATGACGCTAAAGTCCAAGTCATGGAACTTCCAGGGTGTTACTCATGTTTAGATGTTTTATAGCCTACTGAATTATATGTTTATCATTATTGGAATTATTTCTAATTTTTCGTTATTGTATTGATATTCATATTGGGTTCATTTTAATCATTGTATGGACAAATTAGTGGCCTAGTTTTATATAAATTTTCATTGGTAAGATCTCTTGTTATGTGAATTTTATTTGGAAGGCTATTTAATGTTTCTTTTTATTAAAATAAGTTATAGAATTTAACTAATTGCTTAATTAATGTATTTAATAGCTATTTATTTGTATGATCCACTTATGATGGCAATGTTTATTTGTTATGGGTTTTGTGAACTATGGTATTACCTTAGTTTATTATGAATGAAGGTATAAAGTGAAGGTGCTAATGTGATATCTATATGATTTTTTATCGTTGATATAATTATATTATGTTATGTATTGTGTCTGTAATTTTTTATATATGATGATGAAGGACTAAGGAGAGTCCTTATATAATGATGTAATACCTTGATTTGGTAGCCCTAGTTGTTCTGATTTGGGAATTGAGCTATATTGAATATATGATATGAGGAATGTTGTGTCTTGATTTGGTAGGATTAGTCACTCTTGTCTTGAATGAATAAAAAGAGTGAATGTCTAGGATAAGTAGATCAAAGGTAGGTTCCCTTCTATGTTAGCCTAATATGGAACATTGAATATGAAAAAAAGTTTGAGAATGAGCTATCCTAATGACCTTGATTTGCAGCCCTTGTGAACCCCTTCTTGGTAGTAGTATATGAGTTGGTGGGACATAGATATAGTACCTTCTCAAATTCTAGCATGTGAACGAACTTACTGTATGAGAGGTTTTATGGTATGGACTGTTTAGAAAACCTTCCGTGGTGTGTGGTCTTTATGACACCGGATTCCATACCTAGCTTGTATGATCTATGTCAGTTGATTCCTATTTTCATCATGTGGGATGTCCATTATATTATTAGATAAGGTAAAAAACATGTAGGTTGTACAATATGACAGTCTTAACACATTGTTGATTAGGCTTTCAAGATGCTAGAGTGAGTTCCCTAGGTCTTCAAACACCATTATGTCACGTCCCCTCATTGTGTAGTTATATCATGCATAACTTACATGAATAATGCTTGCTTTGTAAAAGAATGTTGAATTGAATGATTCTTATCTGGGGTAGGTTTGAGGATTACTTAGGTGTTCATGAAGAGCATGTATATATTGTCTCTTAATGTCTTACTCAAGTGTGTCTTAGAGTAACCTTGGGTACACGGTCTAAAGTTATGAAAAGTATTACTTATTGAATATGGAATGTGTCTTATATATGATTGTTGTATTTTCTCATGTCTTTTGAACTCTTATAATGAAGGTCTTTATAAAAGTACCATGGAACCATATCTTGAAGCAAATGTCTCTTTATGCATGAATTTTTTCATTCTTCACCATACTTAGTGCATTCAATGTAATAATTCCATATGATTCTCTATGTCTACAAGTGTAAGCGGCAACTGAGGATTTCCTAGAAGTAGAAGCTTGAGAAGTAAATTGCTCTCAAGGTTTGTATGTCCTCATATGTTCCAGGACATGGACTATGTTTTAGTTTCCTTTTCAAAAATACTTTGTAATAGACTAATAGTTTCTTTTAAAATTCATTAAAGGGTCATGACCCAATAATGTTTACTTGTTCCTAAGATGGCTTATACAGAAACATAGTGTCTTTTTAACATTTTATAAAAGAGTTTTACTATAATTGTGAAGAGTTTTAATTTTGCAGTAATTCTCATATATATTGCGACGAATAAATTCTAAGAGACATGTCAAAGATTTTCGAGGGGTAAATTACGTCGTGTGATGCATAGGGGTTACTCTAGGTTCGTCAAAATAGGCATCGCTCTGAAACGCTCCCGTGGAGCCGAGTAAATCGACATATGGAGCACATATTACTAGACAAAGGCACATACATATATGAAGATCTAACCCAGGCCTATCAATAATTTTCTTTTCCTTGTTTTTTGTTCATTTTTAAAATATTTTATTTTAATTGCATTTGAGGACAACTGTGTATTTTGTTTTTAGGGTGAAATATTTCCATACCTACCTCTTTTGGGTTGTTTTGTAAATATTGTGTTTATTGGATGTTATTGTTATATATATTTTTTGTTTAAGAATTGTAATTGTTAATAAATTGTGGCCATTTGTTTTTATGTGAAAATTTTAATTAACAAAGTTCTAAAATTTATTTACTTTTTTTATGTGTGATTGTAATTTTAAATAAATTAATATGAGTGTCGTTTGTGGTCAATACTGATGACTCGGATGTTTCTCTCAACTTAGAAAAATAAATATGCGACAATTATGAGCCAAACTAAATTACATAGGTATTAAGTGAACTTTTAGCATATTGTTATGACTCCCGGGTTGGAGAATAAGTCTCCAGTGATAAACATTGCACGCTAGCTAGAAAATGTGGTGTCTTGTTTTATAATAGTATCATTCTTTTTGTGGTGAGGTTACCTTTAACATTGCTCTTGATGATACCTACAATTTACACCGTTGGTCTTAATGATTGAGGAAATCAATCAATTTAAATAATCTTGAGAAAAATTTGGAAGAGTTTACCTACTTGAAAATATATCTCCACAAGGCCAACCTTGTCTGATGCTTTAACAATGCTTAGAACCTTTTAAGCATTTTCGTTTTTTTTGTGATAAACTTGAACAACATTGATATAACATTGTTAAAATTTTGTAATACAAAGGTAGAGAATAATTTATATGGTAGTGGCTTTATTGGGGTTCAACATGAAGATTTACGGTCATAAAAAACCCTTTGGTAGTCTATATATGTGTTTTAGGGTGTAGATGTCATGGCATGAATCCCCTAGTACAATCCAAGGGTTATTTACGAGGAACTTGGGACAGCCTACCCACGAGGGCATCCAAGATCAGTGGATTAACCCACGCCCTAAACATGGTGGTCCTGGGTCAATGATTGACCTCTCCTGTATTTCATAGACTCATACAATGACCTACGGCCCAACACGACGGCCTTGGTATGTAAGTCACAAACCGTTGGTCACGCTTGAAACTGCTATTTGGCAATTAAGGTTAAGGGTTATTTTGTACCTTCATTCTAATCAAATGATTATTTGGTATAATTTCAGCTTATTTTAATAACCGATGTAAGTATTTTCCAACCTAAAATAATGCATCTAAGAGAAGAATTTATAAATTCCAAATAAAATCAAAACCTCTCAAATATTTCTCTGCCTAAAACATCCATTGATAAAGAAGAAGTTTAAGTCTAGGGCTCAAGAACTCATATTTTATAACCAAATTCGTGAGGAATATTCATCTCAGGTATGTTTGTCTTAGATTCATAAGTATATCTTATCCATGTAGTCCCCAAACTCTCACATTCAAAGTAGAAAAATCTCCAAAAACTAGAATTTTCACTCCAAGCCATGGATTATTACTAATAACATTTTCAATGATTCAATTGTATTGAATTATGCTTGAAGTTATATTTTGTTTTTGCATGATGAAATATCCCATGGATTCATGAGTTTCCTAGTAAGTATGCAGTTATACTTGTCGTCCTCTTGTTAATTGAATTTTGTCACAATATTTATCTAATGTTCTAATTATACATTTATTGTTTGAATGTGATCGATTGCTTTTATACGAAAATCATAAAGAATAATCTATGTGTATAAGGCATGTGTGTTTAAAATTTGATATCTTTGAGAGTAAAGTTAGTACATTTTAATATAATGGTTTTTTTTATTGGACAATTATCCTTACTTGCACACATAGTTATGAACATCATACAATGTGAATTTTTTGTCATATATAGTGACTCTAAGGGTAAAAGGCTAGTCTCCACTAAAGTATGTAGGAACTTTAGCATGTGTTGTTGGATTGTGTGTCAAGGCACCTTTCCCTAATTATCACTTTAAGTAAAGACTTAATATGATTTCAATGAGAAATAATGCTTAGCACCGAGAGGATATGAATACGAGATTGATGCATTTAGACAAGTTGAGTGAGGCTTTCATTCGCGACCCGAGAGCAAACCCAAGTCACAACACGTGTATTCGACCTCAAAGAATTCTTATACAAGCCTCATGGATAATTAAATATAGATAAAAATTAAAACTTTCTTCAAACACATATATACTTTAATTAACTTAATAGAAAGCAGAAGTCTTCTTACTTTAAACCCTTATATTTCAAAATCATCTACTACTTTAGAGTACAACATTTGGGATTAAGTCAATACAAAACATAAAACAATACTAATGATACAAAGGAAAACATAATGGGTGTTTTTCTCGAATCTTTGAGGTCTTCAAATGTCTTGATCTACAAGAACCTTAGAAACTTATCCATAAACCATAGGACACCAAATCTCCAATACCTACAGTCTAGTCAAAGGGAACAAATGGGGTTAGTAAAATTAAGTAGTGAGTATTGAAACCATGTAGAACCATGCAAAGAGTGACATTTATTTCAGAAACATGCTTTTATACCACTGAGTAAACCTTCATAATACAAGTATACGGTACATGACATTCATACATTTGAAACATACAAGTCATTAATTGCTTAAGAACATGGATCATATATAAACCATTACTTTACCTTTATGTTGAGCCTTTTGTTCAAGTAAACTTAAGACATGCCTTGTGAAATGTGAGGATAGTGTACCACACTACTATTGACACTAAGGCACCACCATAGGATCACCAAGTGAATTTAAAATCAAACCCTTCATTTTTCATAACAAAGAATTAAGAGACATGAATATGACATAAATCACATTATGAACATTAAGACCTTCACTAAAGACAACCCATAGTCACACTTATGCTTTGTGCAAGTAGCATCCCATAATATTAGTCACACCAAACAATCTTTTGAATTCTCCTTACTCAAGGTACAGTAATCATAATTAAGAATGGACATGAACGTAACTCAAAATTCAATTTAACGATAAAATACATCTTTACAATAAGTTCAAGTTAACATTCTTTAAAGTCTTCATTACATTGTACACATTCTTTAATAAGAAATAGTCTCACGTTATCATAAAGCTCACGTGAAGAGACAATTCATTTAATTGGCATCATGAGGAACGCACAAAGAATTTTCTTAAATGCCTAATTGTAAAATGCATAGATGGCGTCCCATTACAACACTCATACTATGTAGGACACCGTTGAGAGTATCTAGTTCATACCTTATTTTGTGGCGGTAACCCTTTGAAACAATCCTAAAGATGAATATGCTATGTAATGCTTAATGTGTCTTGAATGCCTACGATTAGACCGGGTTCACATGGATTAGTGGGCGTAGACCTAGACCTCTGAACCCTGCGACACCCAAGCCTACTAACTTGGGGAGCTATTTGATCTATTAAAGGTTGGATCCAGCCATGTAGGGCTACCGAATACGAAGAGTTACTCGGATGAGTCTTTACCGGACTTCAAAAGGGGAAATCTTATGTTTAGGGGGACTAGGGGTTAAATGGTCTTTTTCTAGGCTAAGGGTAATATCAAAATTACCCTAAGTATGTAGTTAATTATTTTATTAATAAGGAGTAGGGAAATTGATTTAACTTGATTATTTATATTGGTGAATTAATTTAATTAATTAATATGTATGCTGATTTAAGAAAAATGAAAATAAGATTATTATTATTAATTAATTTATTAATGGGGCGGTTTTGGTCGGGTCGACATAGAGGGACCCGTTTTCACGATGGGGATTTCACGGGTTGTATCCTCGACGGAAGCAACGTCCAAGTACATTAAAGTGGGGTTTAAAATCTAATTTTAAGGGCATAAAGTTCCTTTCACGTGTAAATAAATTAAATCAGATTTTACAACTTAACAAAACCTTATTTTTTACTAAGTGTAAAACTAAACTCCTAATCCTAAGGAACCTATCACTTCTCACCTCTATCTTCAAACTTCGCACGTTCTATCTACTAACAAAGTACAATAACAGAAAACAAAACCAAAATTTGTTCACACATGAAGAACTTACAAAAACAATAAACAAACAAGCTAACCTAAAACGTGAAGAAAAAAGTAAGGTTTCCGTCTAGTTGTAATGAAGTTGCGGGATTTGGACGTGAGTTTAGCGAGTGTTTTTGACGGCAAAATTCAGTGCTGAACACACTAAAGTCAGTTATGGGTTTCTCTCCTTGACTCCTTCCTCCAAGAGAATTTCCTTTCCGCAAATTGAATGAATTTTGAAACTACGGTTATTCCCTTTCATGTCGAACTCCTTGTCCCTTGTATCCTTATGATTTCAAACTGAAATAGGTTAGAGATCATGTTTTTGGTATGCTTGCTCGTAGTTTAATTATGAATTGTTATTTTCGTGATAATGTGTTTAGTATTATGTGTTTGGAATTGTAAGCATTTTAATTTATGCCAACCAAAAGTATGTGAAGAGTGATGTTTGTGCAAATGTTTGTGTAAATCATGATGAGAAAACGTGGTATAATTTTTCTTGATTTAATGGTTATTCTTGGATGAAATATGCACCAAATAATTGATAAAACTCCCTAAGATCTAATGAACTAATGAAGATAAGAAGGAGCTGAAAATTGTGAACAAATTTCCAGCATTTGATAGGTTGGGTTCTACCAATCAAAGTGGTATAATATGAAATAAAAATTGAATGTAAAAAAAGTATATCACTAAGGGTTGAACCCAATACATCATTACATCAAATATACCAATAAATCAATAAAATATAAAGACAAAAATAGTTTGGAGGAGACTAAATTTCCTGCTTCCTAAAAATTGCAGTCTTGGACAAGTTATAAAAAAATGAACTTCGTTTAAAATGAATGTTTCATAAAATAAAGTTGAGAAAAATACAAGGAAAGATAGATTTGGTGAGTGCGGATTGAACCCACAACCTCTTGAATGGATGAAAGAGTTTGGAGAAAAATAAAGCAGAAAATAAATGTGGAGAGTGGGTATTGAACCCACAACCTCTTCGATATGTGAGAAAGTTAAGAGTTAAACTAAACGAATAATAAAGAGCTTGCGGGTGATTGAACCCACAACCTCCTTGACTCAAACAAAAAAGGAGAGGGTAAAAAGAAAGAAAATATTATGGGGTTGATGGGGATTGAACTAGGGTCCCCCTAATCTGAAAAATGCAAATATTAAGTTTAAAATAAGACTAAGTGTTGTCAAAGGGATTCGAAAAAGGGTTCCCTTGCCCAATTCCATATTAACACATAAGTCATACATTAGTAAAACTTTAAATGAATTCTTCCTCTATAGAACGAAATCAATATCTTTGCATATCTACAAGATGCACAAGTCTTGTACCACAAAATATTTGATAAACCTGAATCACTTAGACAAACATTGAATGAAGCCTCATGGCTTGTATGTGTGGTCTCATAAGTCTAGCATACGTTTAAAAGGAAGTTAGCCTAATATGTATATGATAAAATTATGTGACCTTAGAGGGATAAGTAAGAGTGTGAAACACATTAAATGGCCAAGTGAATTGGCATATGATTAAATGAAAAATTACGTAAAGGGGTGAATAATTGTGAAAAGCAAATGTGTTAAAGTTAATGAACATTGTGACAATATAATGGGAGGTTAATGTGAATGATTAGAGCAATATCAAATGAACCTGAGTAAATGTTACAAAAATGTACTCACGTATGAGAGTGTAAAGCTAATGAAGAGACCAGTCTCTATAAACATTCTAATGAATGTATTGAATTTAAGGAATACTTAATACTAATGATGAGAGGAGAAATCATCTAATGAGCTATGATTTCCTAATTCTAGAATCCAACTTCCATGATCTACAAGTTGAATGTAATGGAAATTTATAATGAGCACCGATAGGCTACCTATGAGAGGTGATGCCTTCCTTCGGAAAGGGCGGAGGTTCACATAACTCTCATGAGATAAGACTTTCTGGCATGCCGGGTATGAGTCTCCCTATATATCGTAGGTTTTATATACACTTCAAATATAGGGATCTACCAGGGTTCTATTCCTTATATACGCTAGCATGTTTTGGTTCACTTTGGGTGGTAATTTCTCCTCTTTTTGGTGTGGGGATCACCCACTAGATTTTGTGATGCTCACGTGATCTATTTCGGTAAAGGTTAAAGTTCCCAAAGAAAGAATCAGGCTAGCTTGAACAAATGCACAAAATGAAAAGAACGATGTCAAAGTTGTTTGGATAGGATAATCAAGAGGTAAGCTAGAATTATGTAATAACTCAAGGTTATTCATGGTCATTGTATAGAGAACCCTATGAGAGTCTTAAACTATATCCTAGGTATGAATGGTGGTTGCACTAGTATATGAAAGACTTAAAATGAAGTACATATGAATGAATGAAGAAGACTTTGTGTTTGTTGAAAAAGGCTCTCTAGTTGAGGTCCCATATGTTAAGACCTCATTTTGGGGAGTCCTAATGTAAAGTACATGATTCCAAGGTCTCATGCCATATGAATGAACGATATGTACTACGTGATATGATATATGCAATGTGTTATGTGCTGCTTGTAAAATGATATGTATGATGATGCATGTTACTCTCATGGCATGACTTTCCTAATCCAAATTTGGCAAGTCCACTAACTTTTCTAATCATGATTTAGCAAGTCCACTACCTTTCCTAATCCAAATTTGGTATGTCCACTACCTTGACTTCCCATAATCCATATCGTTATGAGAGAGCTCTTTTTAATCATGGATGTCCTTGGTGTGTGCTTGCATATAACCATACTTAGTACAAATGTGTACTGATCCCATACAACTTTATATTTTTGGGTGCAGGTGCAGGCGGATGCTAGATCTTACGAGACGACACTGCAACTACTCAGACGCGGATTATTCATCCTGACTTAGTAGTCTCTCATGCTTTCGAGGACGCTTCCCCATTATATTCTAGCTTAGAGATAGGTTTGAGGTAGTACAGTATGTTCCACTAGTGTTCCGTTTGCTATTTGATTTCAGACTTTGTATTGGTGTGGCCTTGGCAAGCATACATTTAATGCTATTATGAACTCCTTCTTTCATTTGATTATTTCTATAATTGATTATGTATTTATGAATGCCTATGATGTTAAGTATAATATGTTTCCATTGAAATAAGAAAATTAAGAAGTTTCTAGGTCATGGTAGTGAACTGCACCACTATCCTGATTTAGAGACTGCATAACGCGTAGGAAATTTCTCTTCTTCTTATTTTATCATGCCTATTCTAATGTCTGATTTCTTTATGTTAAGATCTTATCTTACATCAACTTTTGAGATTCAGAAAGATGAATAGGAGGATAAACGCAGGGGGAGAGATTGGAGGAGTAGCTTCTATGGTAAATCAAGTTCCTACCCAGGCTCCACCTGCTAGAATGGAAATGCTTGCCAAACCAACTGGGTTAACATGTGGAGAAGTGAAGACAACCTTTGTAGATATGGTCGAAGCCATCACTTAACAATATAAGGCTATGAAACCCAGGCGGAGCAACATGGTGTTCCTAGGAGAATCCACATGCCATTACCATGGCTAACAGGTCAAGGGACTTCACGAGGATGAATCCTCCAATTTACACTGGATCTAGGATTGTTAAGGATCCCTTGTAGGAGTGAAGGGTATCTACGCTACATGATAGCATTGACCTTTCCGGGCTTATGGTCCATATCAAACAAGTTTAGAAACTCAGGAAGAGGAAGCATACTAGAGCAGGGAACAGGTCAAGGCAAGCTGAGAAGATTTTTCAAGGAACAGTAGTACTAAAATCAGGAATAAACCCAGGTTTAAGAAGGGACTCTCCCACCAAAGGGATTCAAGTTCATTTAAGGGTCTAGTTTCTTCTCGAATATTGATCTTCGTTCAGGGTACCATAAACATAGGGCAAGGAATAGACATATCCCAAAGATAGCCTTTCGCACCAATTATGATCACTATGAGTTCCTAAATATGACATTTGGTTTCATAAATGCACATGCTGCATTTATGAATCTCATGAACAAATTCTTCAGTGAGTACCTTGACTCTTTCGTCATAGTATTCATTGATGACATTCTCATCTACTCTAAGACAATGGAAGAGCATTAACAACATTTTAGACTAACCTTGCAAGTACATATACAACATCAACTGTATGCCAAATTCAGCAAGTGTGATTTCTAGCTTAGGTCAATGACAATCGTCGGTCATGTTGTTTCCCACAAAGTTATGGAGGTTTTTTCTTACATTGCTGCCCCACTCACATCTTTGATGAAGAAGAAATTCATGATTGAATTGGCAGAGATATTTGAGAAGAGTTTCCAGGAGCTCAAGGACATACTCACTTCAGCCCCCGTGATTACTTTGCCTAAGTGCGGTGAGAATTACACTGTTTATTGTGATTCACCTAGGGTTGGTTTGGGTTGTGTTCTTATGCAAGGTGGTAAGTTTATAGCTTATGCAACAAGATAGATCAAGGTTCATCAAAATAATTATCCCACTCATGACAATTAGTTTGCAGCTGTTGTTTTTGCACTGAAATTGTGGAAGAACTACTTGTATAGAGTGAATATAGATGTGTTCACAAACCACAATAGTCTGTAGTACATTTACATGCTGAAAGAGTTGAATCTACATCAGCGGAGGTGGTTGGATTTGTCGAAGAACTATGATATGAATGTCCACTACCATCTAGGTAAGGCTAATGTTGTAGCTGATGCTTTGAGAAGGATAAGCATGGGAACTATAGTCCACGTTGAGGAGGAGAAGAAGGAGTTGGAATAAGATGTACACTGACAGGCCAGACTTTGTATGCGGTTGGTTGACTCTACTAGTGGGGGTGCTTCATTTCATCCTAGTTCTGAATCATCCTTGGTAATTAAATTCAATCAAGGTTATCATCTTGATCCTATTTTAATGGAGCTGAAGGACTTGCTGTTGATAAAGATGAATGAGTCTTTTGCTTTTGGAGGTGACAGCGTAGTTAGGTACCAGGATAGGCTGTGTGTGCAAAATGTGGATGATTTGCAGACCAGGATTGTTGCAAAGGCCCATATTACAAGATATTCCATACATCAAGGTTTCACCTAGATGTATCATGATCTTAAGAAGATATATTTGTGAGATAGCATGAAGGACATTGTAGAATATGTGGCTAAGTGTCCTAATTGTCAACTGGTTAAGGCAGAAAATCTTAAGCATAGCGGTCTTACTCAGATGATCCTGGTATCAAACTGGAAGTGGGGGGCTATTAATATCAACTTCGTTGTTAGTCTTTCGCAGACTAGGAGACAACATTACTCCATATGGGTTATTGTGGACATGATGACTAAGTCTACCCACTTTATCCGTGTAAAGTCTAGTTATGTAGCCGAGGATTATGCAAGATTCTATTTTGATGAGATTGTGAGATGTCATAGGATTCCTTTGCCTATAATTTTTTATAGAGGAGCTCAGTTCACTTCATATTTCTGGAAATCCTTCACGAAAAATTTAGGCACGCAGGTAATGCTTAGTACTGCCTTTCATCATCAGACTGATGGGCAGGCAGAGCGCACCATTCAGATATTGTAGGACATGTTGAGGATGGTGTGATTGACTTCACGGGTAGTTGGGACGACCATCTCCCTTTTGTAGAGTTGTTGTATAATAACAGCTATCACTCTAGAGTTGGGATGGCACCATTCGGGGCACTAGATGGTAGGAGGTGTAAGTCTCCATTTGTGTGGTTCGAGGTTGAAGAGTCACCCATTTTGGGTATAGAGATCATTCATGAGGCCTTACAGAAGGTCAGGGTTATTAGGGACACGTTATCGATTGCATATAGTCGGCAAATGTCCTATGTAGACAATAGAAAACAACCCTTAGAGTGTGATGTTAGAGACCAGGTCTATTTAAAGATATTACCAATGAAGGGGTTAATGAGGTTTGACTGCAAGGGGAAGTTGAGTATGAGGTATGTTGGGCCATATGAGATCCTACATCGTGTGTGTAATGTTTCCTATGAGTTTGCATTGCTTGCGGAGCTAGATTCTTTTAATATAGTTTTTCATGTATCTATGTTAAAGAAGTTCCTAGGTAGTCCAATATTGATTCTACCTGTTGAAGGTTTGTGGGTTAATGAAGACTTGTCGAATGAGGAGGTACCTGTTGAGATTTTAGACTGAAAGGTCAAGCGGTTGAGGAACAAGGAGGTTTCCACAATGAAGGTATTGTGGAGGAACCATCTTGTTGAGGGTGCTAAGTGGGAGGCCTAGTCCAATATGAGATCCTTCTATCCCTATCTTTTCAGACCTTGAGGTTAGACTTCGTACTCTTAAGTCAAAGTTTCCTTATATCTCCATTATTTTTTGCTATTGCTTGACATTATCAGTGAATATGTTATAATATGACTCACATGGTGTTTGATTATAAAAAGTGTCATTTGGGAAATAATGTTCCTAAGGGGTTGATAATGTAACAACCCTAAACATGGATATGCTATGTAATGCTTAATGTGTATAAAATGACTACGATTAGACTTGCTTCACACAGATTGATGCGTGTAAAACTAGACCTCTGAACCCTTGCGACAACCAAGCCAACCAACTTGTGGAGTTAGTTGATCTAGGAAAGGTTGGTTTCAGCCATATAGGGCTCCCAGTATGGAGATTTACTCGAATATGTCTTTACCAAATTTAAAAAGGGAAAATCTTAAATTTTAAGGGTCTAGGGGTAAAATAGTCTTTTTCGAGGCTAAGGGTAGTATAGTAATTACCCTAAGTATTCAATTATTTATTTAATTTAGAAGGTGGAGAGGCATTTTGGGTAGAAAGGGCCAAAATTACCCATTGAGCAAAATCTTGCTTTACCCGGGTTCGAACCTAGGTAGGATCAATAATTTAACTTGATTATTTATATTGGGGAATTAATTTAATTAATTAATATTTAAATGCTGATTTATGAAAAAAGGAAATTTATATTATCATTATTAATTAATTAATTACTGGGGCGGTTTGGGTCGGGTAAACCCGGAGGGACCCGTTTCCACGATGGGGACGTCACGGGTTCGATCCTCGACGGATGAGATGCCCAAGTGAATTAAATTGGGGTCTAAAATCATATTTTTGTAGTGGAATAATGGTCCTTTCATGTGTAATTAAGTTATATCTTATTTTACAATTTAACAAAACCTTATTTTTACTAAGTCAAAAACCAAACTTGTAATCCTAAAGAACCTCTTATTTCTCACGTCCATCTTCTCATTTTCACGATCAAACCTTTTTTTTCACAATTTATCTTCTAAAAAATTACTAGAACATAAAACACAATAAATGTTCTTCACACTTGATGAACTTACAAAAAAAAAGATAAACAAACAATCTAACTAAAAACGTTAAATAAAAAGTAAGGTTTCCATCGAGTTGTGTGGAATTTGCGGGATTTGGGACGTGAGTTTAAACAGGGTTTTTGGGAAAAAAGTTTGAGTGTTGAGAAACACCAAAGTTAGTTATGGGTTTCTCTCCTGGACTCCTTTCTCCAAGAAAATTTTCATTCCATGAATTCAATGAATTTTGAAACTTGGGTTGTTCCCATTATTGTCAAGCTCCTTGTCCCTAGAATTGTTTTGATTTCAATCTTAAATAGGTTAGAGATCATGTTATTGGTATGTTTACTAGTATTTTAAGTATGAAGAGTGATTTTCGTGATAATGTGTTCATGATTATGTGATTGGAATTGTAAGCATGTTACTTTATGCCAATCAAAAGTATGTCAAAAGTGATGTTTGTGCAAATATTTGTGTAAATCGTGATGAGAAAAAGTTGTATAATGTTGGTGGATTTAATGTTAATTATTTTCTGAATATATTCCTGAAAAATATATATTTAAATATGCACCAAATTACTCATGAAACTTCCTATGATCTAATGAACGAATGATGATAACAACGAGCTGAAAATGGTGAACAAATTTTTAGCATTTGGTAGGTTGGGTTCGGCCAAACAAAGTGGTAAAAAATGCAATGTAAATGAATTTAGAATAAGGGAAATCACTAAGGATTGAATCCATGACATCATTACATTAGAGCTACAAAAAATCAACAAATGATTAATAGAAAAATTGTTATGAGGAGACTAAATTTCCAGCTTGCTGGAAATTGTAGTCTCTCACAACTTTAAAAAAAACATTGTTTAAATATTTTTTTTAAAATATGAGGTCATTGGGGATTTAACCCATGACCTCACCAAATGAATGTTTCATAAGAAAATCGTGAGAAAAATGCAAGGAAAAATCGATGTGGTGAGTGGGGATTGAACCCACAACTTCTTGAATGGATGAAAGAGTTGAGAGAAAAATAAAGGAGAAAATAAATGTGGAGAGTGGGGATTGAACCCACAACCTCTTGTATAAGTGAGAAATTTAGGAGTTAAATTAAAAGAAAATAATGAGCTTGTGGGTGATAGATCCCACAACATGCTTGACTTAAACGAAAAAGGAAAGGAGAAAAAGAAAGAAAATATTATGGGATTGATGAAGATCGAAGTAGGATCCCCCAAGTCTGAAAAATGCAATTATCAAGTTTAAAATAAGATTAAGTGTTTTCCAAGGGATTAAAATTTGGGTTCCCTTGACCAATTCCGTATTGACACATAAGTCATACCTAAGTAAATATATAAAAAGATTGAAATAAATATCTTGGCATATATACAAGATGCATAAGTCTAGTACCACATAATCTTTGGTAAACCTGAATAACTTAGACAAACTATGAAGGAAGCCTCATGGCTTGTATCTGTGGACTAATAAATCTAGCATACAGTTAAAAATAAGTGAGCCTAAGATGTATGTGATAAAATGATGTTTCCCTAGAAGGGTTATGTATGAGTGTGAATAACTCAAAATGGCCATTTTCATTGGAATATGATGAAATGAACATTCACGTGATGGGGGGAGTAATTATGAAAATCAAATGTAATAAAGTTAAGGAACGAGGTGACAATATGATTAGAGGCTAATGTGAATGATGAGAGCAATATAAAATGAGCCTAAGTATATGTTAGCAAAATCTACTCACCCATGAGAGTGTAAAGATAATGAAGAGACCTGTATCTATGAACACTCTAATGAAAGTATTGAAGTAATGCATCCTTAATACTAATGATGACATGGGAAATCATCTAACGAGCTATGATGTCCTCATGCTTGAAGAGAGCTTCCGTTATGTATGAGTTGAATGTAATGGAACAGTATACAAAGCACCGATAGGCTACATATGAGCGGGTATGCCTTCCTTCAGGATCTAGCAGGTTCACGTAACTATTATGAGATGAGACTGTCCGACATGCCAGGTATGGGTCTGCTTATATTTCCTAGTCTTTGAACCTATACTGCCAATATAGGGATAAAGCAGGGTTCAATTCCCTATATTTGCTAGTATGTTTTTGTTCCATTTGGCTGGTAATTCTACCTCTTTTCGGTATGGGTATTGCATAGTGTATTTCATGATGGTCACATGATCTTTGTAGCTTAAGGATAATGTTCCCAAAGAAAGAATGAGGCAATCCAACGAATACACATAATGAAATGAACGATACCAAAGGTGTTAGGATAGGATAATTAAGAAGTGAGGTAGACTTAACTAATAACTCTTAGTTATTCTTGGTCATTTCACAGCGAACCCTATAAGAGTCTTAGGCTACATTCTAGGTATGACAGGTGGTTGCACTAGTATATGAAAGAATGAAAATGAAGTACGTATGAATGAATGAAGCTGACTCTATGCTTGTTAAAGAAGACTCCCTAGTTGAGGTCCCATATGTTAAGCCCTCATTTTGGGAAGTCCTATTCCAAAGTCCATGATTACAAGGTCACATGGCATATGAAAAAAGTAAATGAATTACATGATAAGAAATATGCAATATGTTATGTGTTGTTTGTAAAATGATAAGTATGATGATGCATGTTACTTTCATGGAATGATTTTCCTAATCAAAGTTTCCAAGTCCACTGACATTCCTAATCAAAATTTGGCAAGTCCACTGACATTCCTAGTACAAATTTGGCATGTCCGCTTACTTGACTTTCCATAATTCATATCGTTGGGAAAGTGCTCTTCTTAATCATGTATGTCCTTGATGTGTTCTTGCATATACCATACTTAGTACAAGTGTGTATTAATCCCATACAACTCTATACTTTTAGGTGCAATTCTTAGGTGGACGCTAGAGCTTACAAAATGACGCTTTATCTATCCGAACGTGAGGAATTCATCCAGACATGGTAGGCCCTTATGCTTTCGAGGAAGCTTGCCCATTATATTCTAGCTTAGATATAGATTTTAGTTAGTGCAGTATGCTCCACTAGTGTTTCATTTTCCGTTTCATTTTAGACTTTGAAATGATGCAGTTTTGGCAAGTATACATCTAATGCAATTATGAACTGCTTCTTTCATTTGACTATTTCTATTTTAGAAGGTTGATTTCTGAACGCCTATGATGTTAAGTAAAATATGTTTCACATGAAATAAGAAAACAACATTTCAAATTTTCCACTAAAATTATCCTAGATGAAGTAACGATGACGTATGTAGGCTTGTCTGCAACTTTTTATGTAACGACCTGTTTAGTCGTTTTGAGCAGCAGACTTCGATTCTGGAAAAACTGGCAAAGACAACGGGCCCCACGATGGACCGTCGTAGGCACGACGGACCGTCGCTGGGTCTCGTTTCAAAACACTTAAAAAATCTGCAAATTGGGTACTGGAATCGACTCTCTGAACTTCGTAACGGAATGGCACGACGAACCGTCACATGTGTGACGGACCGTCACAGACCCTTCACAGAAATTGAGTCTCTGAAGTCTGTGACGGGGCAGCAGGACGGACCGTCGCAGGCGGGACGGGCCGTCACAGGCGCGACGGGCCGTCGCAGGCTGCGCAATCCCAGTCCAGGTCGGATTTCTTTATACGTTTTAAGGGACGTTTTTGACTATTCCTGCTTTAATTATAAAGTTAGGGGGTTAATGTTAATAAGTCTAATTACTTGGGGGTTAAAAAAGGTAACCTTAAGTTAATTAGTGGGTTATTATTGCCATCTTTTATTCTTAATTATATACTAATTAGGGTAAAATAAAGAGGGTTGGAATAAGAAAATTTGAAAGCACACGAACAGGGAGAAAAGAAGAACAAAGCTTTGGGAATTTGCTTGCTTGATCACTAATCTTCGGTGGAGGTAGATTATGGTTTTATGCTTTCATAGTAAACTCTTAATAGAGAATGATATGTATTAGGTAGTATTGTAAACCCTTCTACGTGCTTAATTGTATACATGCATAGATGTGATTATATGATGGTGATGAATTAAGAATGATGAAGCTATTGAATCCCAAATCTTGATAAAAACCTAATCTCTTGTTAATGATGATGCCTTGGTATGAAAGAAGGCTTGGTGAACTAAAGTAATGAGATTGATGATGCCTTGGTATAAGAGAAGGCTTGATGAATTGATAGAATGAGATTAGGGGGATCGGGTGTCACGAACCGACACGTAGATTTAGGGGATCGGGTGTCACGAACCGACACGTAGATTAAGGGGATCGGGTGTCACGAACCGACACGTAGATTTAGGGGATCGGGTGTCACGAACAGACACGTAGATTTAGGGGATCGGGTGTCACGAACCGACACGTAGATTTAGGGGATCACGTGTCACGAACCGACACGTAGAATTAGGGGATCGGAGTGTCACGTTCCGACACATAGTAGTAAGGGAGCGGAGTGTCACGTACCGACACAAGAGGAATAAAGATAATGAATCTGGAAAGATGTTAATATGTTCAATTTAATGAATCTAATTCCCAAATGAGTATGGTATTGAGGCTTGAGTCCTCATGTGTGAACTTGACGGTAATTGTTAATGATATAGTACTTGCTGTTGCTACATGTTGATTATCATAGTTGATTTATGATATTACATGGTATGTATTGATTTCTATTTTGAGTTGGCCGATGATATCTACTAAGTACCCGTGTTTTGTACTGACCCCTACTTTTACGTTTTCTTCTTGTTTATTTGTGGAATGCAGCAAACGTGCCGTCATCTTCGACTCAACAGTAACTCTAGCCAGTCTTCATTACTCCAGATATCAGGGTTAGCTAATGCTTCTAGCTTGGACTGGATCTTCCTCTTCACGTCTTGATGCCTTGATGTTCCGGCATGGACTAGCTTTTACTTGTTTTAGCTTTTAGAATACTCTTAGTTTAGTCATTTGATTTATAGATGTTCTTGTGGTGATGACTTCCAGATTTTGGGGAATAATAGATGTTGGATTTTAGAAGTTATTGAATTGGTCTTTATTAATGAGTTAAGTCTTCCGCATTACTTTCTGTTGATATTATATTGAAATGTTAATGTTTAGATGTATTGGTTCGCTCACATAGGAGGGTAAGTGTGGGTGCCAGTCGCGATCCGATTTGGGTCGTGACAAACTTGGTATCAGAGCATTAGGTTCGTTGGTCTCATCACACAATAACGAGTCTAGTAGAGTCTTAAGGAACGGTAGGGGGACGCTTTTACTTTTCTTCGAGAAGCTATAAGACTTTAGGAAAATTCCATTCTTTCATTCTTTCTTTCGTGCTATTACTTGGATCCAATTGGTATCTAGGTGATACAAATTGGTGTGACCATCTTCACTCTATTTCGCTGATGGTTAGAACCAGAGCAACGACTGCGCCAACATCAACATCGGCAAGACAAGAAGCGTCTGAGCCAGCCACTGGGGCTGTAGATCGAGGAAGAGTAACGGCAAGAGGCCGTGGTAGAGGTCGTGGGAGGACGTCCTCTAGAGGAAGAGGACGAGCACCTAGCCCATCTGATACTAGGGCAGTGACTCCTCTACCGACTGAAGAGGTAGTGAGAGAGGGTGAGGAAGGGGAAACTGAACAAGTACAATATGAGGGATTGCCTCCCCAACCTACCCAAGACATGATCAATCAGGTTCTTGCTTATCTTAATGGGTTATCTGATCAAGGTCAAGCACCTCCAGTGTTTTCTGCACCAGCACCTCAGGGTCTGGAGGTACAACGTACGGCTACTGCGGCTCCTCGTATGGATGCCTCATTGGACATAGGCACGTTTCCACGTCTTACTACTGGGCCTATAATGACAAATGATCAGCATGAAGTTTTCAGTAAGTTCTTGAAATTGAAACCTCCAGTCTTCAAGGGTGCTGAGTCTGAGGATGCTTACGATTTTCTGGTTGACTGTCATGAGCTACTACACAAGATGGGTATAGTAGAACGGTTTGGTGTTGAGTTCATGAGTTATCAGTTTCAAGGGAACGCCAAAATGTGGTGGCGGTCACATGTTGAGTGTCAACCAACAGAGGCACCACCTATGACTTGGGCCTCATTCTCTAGCTTGTTTATGGAGAAGTATATCCCCCCGGACTTTGAGGAATAGGAAAAGGGATGAGTTCGTGAGCCTAGAGCAAGGTAGGATGTCGGTCAATGCATATGAGGCTAAGTTTCGTGCACTATCCAGATATGCCACCCAACTTTGTTTCAGTCCACAAGAGTGGATTCGTCGTTTTGTGAAGGGGTTGAGGTCAGAGTTGCGGATTTCAGCCTTACAGGTAGCAGCTACGGCAAAATCCTTCCAAGAAGTGGTAGATTTCGTGGTAGAGGTGGAAGGAGTGAAGCCAGATGAATTCACCATGGCATCGACATCAAAGAGGTTTCGAAAGGGAGGTGAGTTTAATGGTTCTTACTCTAGATGACAGGGTTCCGGAGGTTACTCAGTTCGACCCATTAAGTCTTCACTACAGACTGTAGTTGGGGGTCCACCTCAGACCGGTCAACACTTCTCTGAGAGACCCACGCTTGACTCTAGAGAGTGTTATGGATGTGGAGAGACCAGACATATTAGGAGGAATTGTCCAAAACAGAGCTATAGACCCCCAATAGCTAGAGGTAGAGGTGGTTATGGAAGAGGCCGTCATTCTGGAGGACGCGGTGGTCGAGGTAATGGTGGTCACACAAACGGCCGGGGTGATGGGCAAACTGGAGCCACTACATCACAACATGGTAGGGGCAACGGACAGACAAGTAATGGGGCCCATTGCTACGCTTTTCCTGGGAGATAAAAAGCGGAGACATCAGATGCTGCCATCACAGGTAATCTTTTGATTTGTGATTGCATGGTTCTGTATTGTTTGATCCTGGATCCACATTTTCTTATGTATCTTCCTTATTTGCTAATGGTCTAAATTTACATTGTGAATTACTTGACATGCCTATTCGTGTTTCTACTCCGGTGGGTGAGTCTGTGGTAGTTGAAAAGGTATATAGGTCTTGTTTGGTGAACTTTGTGGGGAGCAACACTTATGTAGATTTGGTTATATTAGAAATGGTTGATTTTGATGTAATTTTGGGTATGACTTTGCTTTCTCCGCAATTTGCGATCTTGGATTGTAATGCTAAAACGGTGACGTTAGCCAAGCCTGGGAAAGATCCGTTAGTGTGCAGGGTTACTACACTTCCAATCCGGTGCGTATCATCTCCTTTCTTCGTGCTAAGAAAATGGTTAGTTAAGGGTGTTTAGCTTTCTTGGCACATCTCAAAGATGACACTACCCAAGTGCCTTCGATTGAGTCGGTTTCGGTGGTCCGTGAGTTTCTGGATGTGTTCCCTGCAGATCTTCCTGGTATGCCACCAGATAGGGACATTGACTTCTATATTGATCTTGAACCGGTTACTCGCCCCATTTCTATACCCCCTTATAGAATGGCTCCCGCGGAGTTAAGAGGGTTAAAAGCCCAACTTCAAGAGTTGTTGAGCAAAGGCTTCATTAGACCAAGTGCATCTCGTTGGGGTGCTCCGGTTTTGTTTGTAAAGAAGAAGGATGGGAGTTTTCGGATGTGCATAGACTACCGGCAATTGAACAAGGTAACTATTAAGAACAAGTATCCTCTTCCTCGCATTGATGACTTGTTCGATCAGTTACAAGGTGCTTGTGTCTTCTCTAAGATTGACTTGAGATCCGGTTATCATCAATTGAAAATACAGGCAACGGATGTGCCAAAGACTGCTTTTCGAACGAGGTATGGGCATTACGAATTTGTAGTGATGTCTTTTGGTCTTACGAATGCCTCTGCTGCGTTCATGAGCTTGATGAACGGGATATTTAAGCCATATCTGGATCTATTTGTGATCGTATTTATTGATGATATATTGATATACTCAAAGAGTAAGAAGGAACATGAAGAGCATTTGAGAATGGTATTGGAAATGTTGAGGGAGAAAAAGCTTTATGCCAAGTTCTCTAAGTGTGAGTTTTGGCTAGATGTAGTATCCTTCTTGGGGCACGTGTTTTCTAAGGATGGAGTGATGGTGGATGCTTCTAAGATTTAGACAGTGAAGAATTGGGTAAGACCTACTAATGTGTCAGAAATAAGGAGCTTTGTTGGGTTAGCTAGCTACTATTGCCTATTGGTCAAGGGATTCTCTTCTATTGCTTCCCAATTGACGAACTTGACTAAGCAGAATGTTCCATTTGTATGGTCAGATGAGTGTGAGGAAAGCTTTCAAAAGCTCAAGACCCTGTTGACTACCGCACCAATTCTCACCTTGCCAGTGGAAGGTAAGAATTTCATTGTCTATTGTGATGCATCCTATTCGGGTTTGGGTGCAGTGCTAATGCAAGAGAAGAATGTGATTGTTTATGCTTCAAGACAATTAAAAGTACATGAACGTAACTATCCAACTCATGATTTTGAATTGGCCGCGGTAGTGTTTGCATTAAAGAAATGGAGACACTATCTATATGGGGTTAAGTGTGAGGTCTACACAGATCATCGTAGCCTTAAGTATGTCTTTACTCAGAAAGATTTGAACTTGAGACAGAGGAGATGGATGGAACTACTGAAGGACTACGACATCACTATTTTGTATCATCCGGGGAAGGCGAATGTTGTAGCGGATGCTTTATGTAGAAAGGCGGGAAGCATGGGAAGTCTAGCTCACTTGCAAGCTTCTAGACGCCCATTGGCTAGAGAAGTTCAGATTCTGGCTAACGACCTTATGAGATTAGAAGTAAATGAGAAGGGAGGATTTTTAGCTTGTGTGGAGGCAAGATATTCCTTCCTTGACAAGATTAAGGGAAAACAATTTGATGATGAGAAACTAAGCATAATCCAAGATAAGGTGTTGCGAGGAGAGGCTAAGGAAGAAACAATCGATGAGGAAGGTGTTTTGAGGATTAAGGGAAGGGTATGTGTACCCCGCGTCAATGATTTGATCAACACTATTCTGACAGAGGCTCATACTTCAAGGTATTCGATACATCCAGGTGCTACCAAGATGTATCGTGACCTAAAGCAACACTTTTGGTGGAGTAGAATGAAACGTGATATTGTTGAGTTTATTGCCAAATGTCCAAACTGTCAGCAAGTAAAGTATGAACACCAGAGGCCCGGAGGAACACTTCAGAGAATGCCCATTCCTGAATGGAAGTGGGAAAGGATTGCAATGGATTTCGTGGTTGGTCTTCCAAAGACATTGGGAAAGTTTGATTCTATTTGGGTAATTGTTGATAGGTTAACAAAGTCTGCTCACTTCATTCCGGTCAAGGTGACTTACAATGCAGAGAAGTTAGCCAAACTTTACATCTCGGAAGTGGTGCGATTGCATGAGGTTCCACTCTCTATTATATAAGATAGAGGTACACAGTTTACTTCTATGTTTTGGAAAACATTGCATGCAGAATTGGGTACTAGGTTGGACCTTTGTACTGCATTCCATCCTCAGACCGATGGTCAGTCTGAGCGAACGATTCAAATGTTGGAGGATATGCTTCGTGCATGTGTGATAGAATTTGGTGGTCATTGGGATAGCTTCTTACCCTTAGCGGAGTTCTCCTACAACAATAGCTATCACTCAAGCATTGATATGGCCCCATTTGAGGCACTATATGGGAGAAGATGTAGGTCTCCCATTGGGTGGTTTGATGCATTTGAGGTTAGACCCTGGGGTACTGACCTTTTGAGGGATTCATTAGAGAAAGTGAAATCTATTCAAGAAAAGTTGTTAGCGGCACAAAGTAGGCAAAAGGAATATGCAGATCGAAAGGTTAGAGACTTGGAGTTCATGGAGGGTGAATAAGTCTTGCTGAAGGTTTCACCCATGAAAGGGGTGATGCGGTTTGGTAAGCGAGGTAAACTTAGCCCAAGGTATATTGGTCCAATTGAAGTACTTAAGCGAGTAGGGGAGGTGGCTTATGAGTTAGCCTTGCCTCCAAGCCTGTCCGGAGTGCATCCGGTATTCCATGTGTCGATGTTGAAAAGATACCATGGGGATGGAAACTACATTATCCGTTGGGATTCAGTTTTGCTTGATGAGAATTTGTCTTATGAGGAGGAACCTGTTGCTATTCTAGATAGAGAAGTCCGCAAGTTAAGGTCAAGAGAGATTGCATCCATCAAAGTTCAATGGAATAATCGACCCGCTGAAGAAGCCACTTGGGAGAAAGAGGCTGACATGCAAGAAAGATATCCACACCTGTTTACAGATTCAGGTACTCCTTTTCGCCCTTGTTTTCCTTCTTGTGATCGTTCGGGGACGAACGATGGGTAAATTGGTATCTATTGTAACGACCTGTTTAGTCGTTTTGAGCAGCAGACTTCGATTCTGGAAAAACTGGCAAAGACAACGGGCCCCACGACGGACCGTCGCAGGGTCTCGTTTCAAAACACTTAGAAAATCTGCAAATTGGGTACTGAAATCGACTCTCTAACTTCGTAACGGAATGGCAGGACGGACCGTCACAGACCCTTCAGAGGAATTGAGTCTCTGAAGTCTGTGACGGGGCAGCAGGACGGGCCGTCGCAGGCTGCGTAATCCCAGTCTGGGTCGGATTTCGTTATACGTTTTAAGGGACGTTTTTGACTATTCCTGCTTTAATTATAATGTTACGGGGTTAATGTTAATAAGTCTAATTACTTGGGGGTTAAAAGAGGTAACCTTAAGTTAATTAGTGGGTTATTATTGCCATCTTTTATTTTTAATTATATACTAATTAGGGTAAAAGAAAGAGGGTTGGAATAAGAAAATTTGAAAGCACACGAACAGGGAGAAAAGAAGAACAAAGCTTTGGGAATTTGCTTGCTTGATCACTAATCTTCGGTGGAGGTAGGTTATGGTTTTATGCTTTCATAGTAAACTCTTAATAGAGAATGATATGTATTGGGTAGTATTGTAAACCCTTCTATGTGCTTAATTGTATGCATGCATGAATGTGATTATATGATGGTGATGAATAAGCATGATGAAGCTATTGAATCCCAAATCTTGATAAAAACCTAATCTCTTGTTAATGATGATGCCTTGGTATGAAAGAAGGCTTGGTGAACTAAAGTAATGAGATTGATGATGCCTTGGTATAAGAGAAGGCTTGATGAATTGATAGAATGAGATTAGGGGGATCGGGTGTCACGAACCGACACGTAGATTTAGGGGATCGGGTGTCACGAACCGACACGTAGATTTAGGGGATCGTGTGTCACGAACCGACACGTAGATTTAGGGGATCGGGTGTCACGAACCGACACGTAGATTTAGGGGATCGGGTGTCACGAACCGACACGTAGAATTAGGGGATCGGAGTGTCACGTTCCGACACATAGTAGTAACGGAGCGGAGTGTCACGTACCGACATAAGAGGATCAAAGATAATGAATCTGGAAAGATGTTAATATGTTCAATTTAATGAATCTAATTCCCAAATGAGTATGGTATTGAGGCTTGAGTCCTCATGTGTGAACTTGACGGTAATTGTTAATGATATAGTACTTGTTGTTGCTACATGTTGAGTATCATAGTTGATTTATTATATTACTTGGTATATATTGATTTCTATTTTGAGTTGGCCGATGATATCTATTCAGTACCCGTGTTTTGTACTGACCCCTACTTTTACGTTTTCTTCTTGTTTATTTGTGGAATGCAGCAAACGTGCCGTCATCTTCGTCTCAACAGTAACTCTAGCCAGTCTTCATTACTCCAGATATCAGGGTGAGCTAATGCTTCTAGCTTGGACTGGATCTTCCTCTTCACGTCTTGATGCCTTGATGTTCCGGCATGGACTAGTTTTTACTTGTTTTAACTTTTAGAATACTCTTAGTTTATTCATTTGTTTTATAGATGTTCTTGTGGTGATGACTTCCAGATTTTGGGGAATAATAGATGTTTGATTTTAGAAGTTATTGAATTGGTTTTTATTAATGAGTTAAGTCTTCCGCATTACTTTCTATTGATATTATATTGAAATGTTAAGGTTTAGATGGATTGGTTCACTCACATAGGAGGGTAAGTGTGGGTGCCAGTCGCCATCCGATTTGGATCGTGACATTTGAGTGGTCAACAGTGCAGGTCTCGTCTAGGGTCTACACTACGTTCATGACACCCTTAATCGACATAGATTGTATAATCTTATCATGGAATCTGGATAATAAAACTTACCTAATGAGGGATAAATACTTTCCTAAGGTAAGTTTATTCGTTTAGCCTTTACGTGGAAAACAACTAGCTAGTACCTTCTAATACACCTATATGAATGAAGTTACTCTTTGATAATCAAGGCAAAGAACTGAGTCAATATGCTTGGTCTAGCAACTGTAGTTCAAGTATGAGACTAAACTACACATATTCCACTTGATATCCCCTAAACGATGTTCCTACATGGGATGTTTCGTTAGTTCTACCTTTGGCAAGTAGAGCACCTTTAACGGTGTATGGACTTATTATACTAAATTCTATACCTTGCTAATGTGGTATGTGTCGGTTAATTCCTATTCTCTTGATGCGGGATGTACACTCTAGTTATTGGATATGTTCTATATCGTGTAGATAGTTGTATGGGACGCTATACATACATATCAAGAGTAGACATTGAAGAAGCCAAAGTTAGTTCCTTAGGTTTTCCAAGAACATTGAGTAAAGTCCCTTAAATGTATGATTTTTTTTGTATTTGTAGTTGTGAATGATGAGTTGTTGTTGTTGTGTTGGAAAGGATATAACCTTTTTTAGGGTAGTCTTGAGGATAATATAGGTGTATATGAAAGGGTTGTATGAGTGGTCGCTTCATTTTTTACTTAGATGAGTGTAGGGATAACCTTAAGTAGAGGGTTTCAATGGCTTAATGGGTTACTTAATGATTATGAGCTAATATTGATGTTTTTGTGAGTATTATATTATGTGGTTGATGATGGAATTTGATGAAGTCTTTTATATATACTTGGTTTATTAGATTTTATGAAAATAGCATAAAAAGAATATTTCAACTAAAGTGTCCCCTTTTACTTGATTTCCTGCTAAGTAATCAAACTTAGTTCTTAATTGTACTACAAGCATATTATTCCCCATTTATACAAGTGTAGAATGTTGCAAGTAAGGATTTCTAGAGTTGAAGCTCTGGATATAGATTTCTCTCAAAACTTGTTATGTCCTAATATGTTCAAGGACATGGACTATGTTACTTGTTACCTTTAATTGAACACTTTGTATAAGACATAAGATTCTTTTTATATATAAGGGTTGTGACCGTATGAAAATGACATGTTTCTAAGGTGTCTTTTGATTACAGTTAGTTCCTGTTATGTTTTATATAAGAGTTCCCTTATTGAATTTATTGTTATGAAATTTCAACATTTTCGCACTACACTAGGAAAATGTGGTAAATGAATGATACAGTCTTGTATAAAACCTCGGAGAGTTTAAGTACACTTTGTGACGCCTACGGAGTACTCTCGGGTCATTACAAACTTTTATCACATCATAAAGTTATGAAATGGTCTTTAAGGTTCAAAAGTCTAAAGAGGCCACGTCTAGTAGAGTCTTGTTCATCGGTGTGAATAATGACACATCTATGAGCGACTGGCTATAAGACAATTAATGTTTTTTCATCACTATTATGTCGTGTCGTAGAGTTGAGTTCTATAATTGTCTTTTTTTAATCCCTTCTCTTATGTATATATGATATGAATACAAGAAGGACACCTACAAAAAGAGTTGAAGAAGGAGTAATTAGTTAGGGAGTTCCTCCACGAGATAAACAAGTTCCTTGAGATTATTAAATTCCAATAGCTAATCAATGGAAGGAGGTTCTACTGGTTCTGCAAGACATGACTAATGAGGAGGTTAGAGGATCTCTGTGTACATTAGTCCGAGCCTTGAAAGCGCAAATAAATAGAGATGTAGTGCCTAGGGTGAAAGATCTTGAGAGTACCGTGAGCTCTATGTTAAGGGAATTTTCCAGGAAGAATTGTGTCTAACGTGTGATAGGATCTCAAAAATATCTTCGATGATGTTTATAAGGTATTGAGTAATATGGGACTGAATTCTAAGGAGAAGACGATGCTAGCATCATACCAATTGAGGGAATTTAAGATTAAGGAGATAATTGATTTAAGGAAAGGTAATATGAGTGTGGAGGAGTATTCTTTGATGTTTACCTTGTTTTCTAAATATAATCCATATTTGGTGTCTAACCCTACAACTTAAATAAGTAGGTTATTGACAGTTTTTTGACCTTTTGAAGGAAGAATGTCATACGACCATGCTCCATAATGACATGAAACACTCTAGACTTCTAGTGTATGCTCAATCCATTGAATCATAAAAGCATAGGAGAATAACAAATAATTTTAAGAGTGGTAGATCCGATAAGCAAAACAAACCTAGGGTGAAGAAGAGGGCACCAAAACAAGATGTCTCTAATGCTCTTAAGGTTGACCATGAGAGATGTGGTAGTTCTAAATTTGTAAACCTACATACTCTAATTGTGGAATGAATATCTTTTTGAAGGGTGTAGCTGTTACTAAGGGATGCTTTTGGTGTGGAAAGAATGATCACAATGAGAGAGATTGTGCTAATATTGCTACTTGAGGAAGAGTTATCAAGAAAGCTCCCTGTATAAGCCCTATTGTCGGTGAACAAACCAAAAATCTTCTTTATGCTCTAAAATCGATCAATGAAGTAAATTGGGATGAAGCTCTCCTATTCTATTCAAGCTTGAGGGTTAGAATTTCCTAGTGGCATATTTCATGTTTTGGGAGTCTGTTGTGAATGTGAGTTTTCATGATCCCCTATTGCTTAGCACATTTTCATAATTTTATGTTTATATGGTAAAATGAATTTTATTTACTTTTTCCTTCATGTTTCTACGCCTCTATACTTAATTGTCTAAATTATGAATGAGTAGACTTGCGAGCATGTTTAAAGTGAATTCTTAAAAATGATGCATAAATGTGCGTTTATGATAAATTGGCATGAGGTGCTTAAAAATGTTATAAGGACATTATATAATGAGGAGAAGGAAATTCCTCCAAAAGTGAACTATGCAAATGTTGAGTCTTAATTCATGATGAGTTTGTCGATGTTTTTCCTACCTTCTTCTACTGTTATACACAATATATGTAAAGTTGATGTTTCTTCTAGCATGATAGATTGAGTGAAATTGTTGAATAAATAATGGTTGGTTGTTAGTCTTGAGTATGTACTTCTTGAAGGTGTTTTAAGTCCTGCAAGTGTCATTTAAGGGCGAATATTACAAAGTCGGGAATTGTATAACGACCTACAAAATGAGATATGATAAATTAGAGCTTTATATGATTTTCTTTAGTTAATAAATTGATAAATTAATAGTGACCAGGGTACTCTTAGATTGACCAAGTTTAAACCTTGCATGCAAACGCTTGTTATGGTAAGCACGTAGATTAAGTAACAAACTCATATTAGAGTGCACACTTTAATGGTGTAGGGAGTAGGTACTACAACTATGGATATATCACTACCAAGGGCACTTAGAAAGATTGCTTTTTTGTAATGCAACATTTAGGTTCATGCCAAAGAATAGGGAATCGAATTGTCTTACAAACCTTGCTGCACAACTTTTGATTTTGCAAAGAGTTAACCCTCTTCCATTAAGATTATTAACGTACAATGAAATAAATTATAAAACTAGCATTATTAGAATATCATCAAATTTTTGCTACTTGATCAAGACCAAAATAGTATTTGGCAGTAAATCTATAATTGATACTATCAAGGATTTTCTTCCCACCAATTCTCCTCTAATTTTTTCTTACACTATACAGCCTTCTTTTAAAGTCCTCGAAAACTCCTTGGGCTTCACGTGTTTGTCAATCATTATACAAAGAGATTGTAGGAAGTAAACTCATGCATTACTCAATTAATGGTCATATATCTACATTTTTCAATGTTCAATCCTCTAACCAGTTCCCATGACTTCTCTGCACATATCCATCCACCGGACAAATATTCTGATACATAAAACATTCCCTAAGCCTTATAATGTGAAAATATCAATATAAAGCCATGACTTCCTATCAACATCCCGTGAGTTCCAACTTACATTTAGATTCTTAAAAAAAGCCCACAATAAAAATTTAAGGGGACTTTACTCCGTGTCTGTCTAAACAAGCACATCATTCTTCAACTTTCACTAATATCACACTATCGAGGGAACACACCTCAGTTCATTAACAAATACAAACTTTAAAAAATAATGCAGGAACAAGACAGTGATAATTATTTCCACAGCTTACCGTGCTAAAAATAAACCCCACTTACCAAGACATGGATTCTTCAAGGCTTATCTTGTCCTCTCACACTTACCTTGATGTTTTATCAGATTATTCACTTATTCCTTAAGATGTGAGATGTTCTACCAACTTGTACTTTTAAAGAATTGGGTTTTCTTCACATTTTAATGGTGAATCTATAGAATAGGTGTATTGGAGTTTCCATTGCTTTCATTGGAATTAATTTTCTAGAAAATAAGTTATATGAAGGAGATGTAATAAGCTTGATGATTTAGAGGGTCACTTTTGTGCAGTTACCTTAAAAAATAAGGAAATAATATGGTCCTTTACTTTACGCAAGAGGGTACATCACCTCCCGTATTCCTGCACACGGTTTTTTAAGTAGATGCATCACCTACTTGTCCTTTTTACTTAAAATGCAGTCCACTAATTCTAATTCTAATTAAGTGCATCACCTTCTTTCCCCTTTCACTGAAAATGTAGTCAACAAATTCTAATTAGCTCCATCACCTACTAGCTCTTTTAACTTAAATTGCAGTACACTTATTTTAAGTAGTTGCATCACCTACTAGCTTAAGTGTAGTTAAGCAAGAACCTCAATATTTAATTCAGTTTCTAGACTTTAATACCTTTAACATAAACTTAAAACGCATATACAATGTAAGTTTAAACTTTATACTCAAATGTCACCTAATGATCTCAAGTTTAAATACATCAATTGGTTACAACTGAAATACGTTACATATAAATCTACGGGAAAGTTCACTTAAAACCTATTCTATTGTCACTAGTTGCATAGGAAACCGAGTCTATAACCATAACACAACCAAAATTTATAAGTGTCATATAAATAGAACTAGTACACGTAGAATAAATATTCTTACAAATAAGGTATGGTGATTTCATCCTTGATTCGTCTCTCATTCAAGAAGCAAATTTCAAAGGATTTTCAAAAGATCTCAAAAACATTAAAAAAAACCGATTTCGAATTATAAACACGGGCTCTTGGATTTAAAGGTTTAAATTGATTATATATGAAGTATTGACTGACTTTTATAACAAATTCCATGAACCCATGTATTCTTTGTATTTCTTATCTTGGCTCTAATGTCTGTGTATTTATGATGATCTAATTATTTTCGAATAATATTTAGATTGTTATGGGCTATTGAATTTATTGTTGCCTATTATTTGACATGTTCATATTTTTCCATATAACATTGATATCTATCTTTGGTTCACATGAATTATTGATATGGATTAATTGGTGGTCTAGTCTTATGGTCATGGTAATGGATAACTTCAATTGTTGTGTGGAAATTGTTGAAATATTAAGGGATGGTGATTGTTTCTATTGGAAGGTTATAAGTTGACCTAATACCCTTATTTAATGAAGAAATGATATTGAATTGTTATTAATTGGTCTGGTCTACTTATGGTGGTGGTGCTTTATTGTTATAGTTGTTATGAAGATGACCTTGTCAGTATTATTATGTGAATTGTAGTATCATAATTTGATGGGTTATATGGGTGTAAAAGGAGAAGGAATATATTGTAAATGTGAAGGTATAAGGTGAAGGTACTCTTGTAATGTCTATACACTACTAGAAAACCTGTCTGTAGAAACATTAATTCAGCAACAATTAAATATGTGTTGCAACAGATAGTAATTCACAATGATTATAACCTTTGCATTAGACAACTGGAGTAAATGAAACTATTTAAGAATTTAATCGTTGCTTTAGTTCTACAACAATTGCAATAGTATCTTTTATTGCAATGGATTCTAAAAGTTGTCGCCTTAGGTACTCTAAGGCAACAGTCTGCCAAACACTTTCCCTCAAATAATTTTCCCACCATTTGTTTTACTACCCTACCGCCAGAATCTTTTTTTATCTAATGTTTAACATAAGTTAGAAGTAAAAATATCAATAGTTCTATTTTATTTCCCTTAAAACCTTTCTTGAGAACGTAACTTCGTAGTTATCCCTTTGAAGACAGCGTATATCCTTTTTCTTTGAAGAATTAATTTCTTATTTTGATTCTTATATAATTTTCCTTGTAGGATCTACAATATTTTGGGTCTTCTACTTCGTGGGTATACCATCTACAGCTACAAGTGTTTTGTGTAGATGGTGTATCTTATTTCACTTAAAAGAATAGGTTTCCTCTTCTGATTTTTTTAAGAATTTCTCTGTAGGCATCTGCAATATTTTGGGTCTTCTTCTTGGTGGGTTTATCGTTTCTGTTGCTACATGTATTTTTTGTTATATATTCTTAAAAATTAGAAATTTTTTAAAAGGGTTCATGAAAAAAACTTGAAAATAGAAAAATTGGTTTCTGTAAATTAGATCCTCTTTGCTAAAATTTATGTTTTTTGAAACTCCAGAAGTCCATGACATAATCCAAAACCTCATATGATGAACTCATTTTTTTAATACTTTTTTATAGGCCTAAAATAATGTATTTGAAACATTTAGTATGTCTTAGAGTAAAAACAACAAGAAACATTTATGACATCCGGTGAATTGTTTAAATGTGCACTAGTGTGCCTTAGCATGTTTCATGGGGTTTTACGCGTCAAAAAATAATGAACATCGGCCGGATGGTGTGAAACATGTGTTGAAGTGTCTTTAGAGTAGAAATATTAGAATTTCACTAAGGACCACCCTAGCGGTCCTCGGAGAGGACCCTAAAATATGACCCAAAAATTGTGAACTTGGCCGTCTGCAACCCAGAAATGAATCGACAAGCCGTTGATTAATCAACGCTCTGTCGATGGAACATCTGGTCACCACATAGCAATTTTCCAAAATGTATAGAAATCATAGTCTTTAAATAATACAAAGGCTTTCTTGTACGGTGCATAGTTTGAACGATGCCCAGTCGATAGGCAACCGTCGTTTGATAATCTGTTAACTATTAAGTTTTCTTATTTAGTGACTTAATTAGTTTGTTGGTTAGTTAATTTATTAGGAGTTAAAAGAATTCTAAAATCTTTAGTCGTGTGAGTATATATGACATAACCATTATAAAATTAAACGAAAAGCTCACAATTCCCAAACTCAAATCTCTCCACCTTCTCTCTACTTTCTCACTCTTTCTCCAAAGAACACAATGATGACTAACGTTCAAGGTCAATATGGTTGCAAGATTTCAAAATTATCTCCATCAACATTATTGTATTTTTAAGGTATGGAATCTCTTAACTCTTGGTATCTCTTTCCGCAAGAGGCTTCTCAATTGGTTCCTACAAAATGTAAAAAAATATATGTTCTTTCTTATTCCGAAATTTATCTTTAAAATTTAGTTCTTATTTATTTTCTTTGATTATTATAGATATCATAGGATTTATTGTTATTAAATTATCTTATATTTTTTTTTTGTAATTTACCTAGTTCAATAGAAGAAATAATTAATTGACCTTAACCCTAAGTTATGCATTTATATTTACTTTTTTAGTGATAATACAGGACTTTATTTTTGTGTTTATTACTATTATATGGTTTTATTGTGTATACTTATGGATGAATATATTTTGTTTGGTTGTAAAATCTTGAAGAAGGCTTTTGAAGGTTAATTGGTAAGACTTTCTAATCTTGAATCCTTACTTCAAATGTGATGGATTCTACTTGATAATAATGTTGAATTGTTGTATTACATGTGATTAGATTATGTAGGAGATTGAATGATTAATCTAATTGGAATATCTTGACTATATAAATTGTGATATTATTATTAAGGTATGGTGATATAAGGTTGATTGTGAATCACTTATCTGCCTTATTATGATATGATGGGGAGGTTGTGTTTATCTCACAAATGAAGGGCTATAATTATAAAGACATTCTCATGCAATACCTAATGAGCTAATTATAATGAACATACAAGGGGTTAGTGTTCTATGGCCTATAATGTTATGTTGATTATGAATGACTAAAAGATATTTCAAAAAGGGAAATTAGATTAGCACCGAGTTAACTAGTTATCATAGGAGTCCCTTCCCAATGTGGGAAAGTAGGTTAACAATGGTTATCATGAGATGGACATAAAAATGCAATTATGCATAAAAATGGTTTGTAGCATGTCTCCTAGTTCTTAAAATATGTTGCCCCCATAGGAATACTAGCTAGTGGATATACCTAGAATGCTATGTTAATGTTTTGGTACTACCTTGGAAACTAGACCACCTTCTTTCTGTGTACGATTTCATAACACCAGATTCCACGTATAGATCACATGGTCTATTGTCGGTTGAGGCGATTGTTTGTGAATGTAATATGAAGTAATGAAGTTAACACTAACTTGGGTAACATAAGGTGTTCTAATTACATTAGTTAAGCGTATGAGGATCTAATTATGCATTGCACAAGTTGACATTGAGGTAAATCCTAGGAGGTTATTTATATGTAATTATGATATGAATGAAATGTATATCATGCCTTTAGATGTTCATGACCCTATAAGATTTTATTTTCATCAATGTACATGCTATTGGTCTAAATAGATATATCTATGATGAAGAAGGTGCATTATATTAAGGTATATGAAATGTTTACATTGCTTATGGTCCTTTACTTGGTTTACTTGATTATGTGAGGTTATGGGACATTACATAAGCATTACACTTGTAGGCGTCGGTTGGGGTTGTGAATAAGAGTCTTATATATTGATATGATTATGAACTGTTGTATATAAATTGTTATTAGAATAATGTTTGAGTTGTTCTTGCCTACATAAGTTTAAATTAATGTTATTCGTGTTGATATGACATATATTGATATTATACATGTTGATTTCAATTTCTGGTGATGTTGATCTTCTGTTGGATACGAAATTTTCATAAGTAATGTAGTGCCTATTGATTTATAAGTGTTGTTTGTTGTGCATAAGGCCTTTTAAAGGTTACATTGCATGGTCTTGAAAAAAAAATATCCTTTTAAGCATGATATCAATTGTTTATGTGCATATGTTTCTATACTTGGTACATGTGGTTGTACTAACCCATATTCATTCCCTTTTCCCATACAATATAGGTTCAAGCCGTTGAGGTATCAAGGTCAATTTCTAGCAGACTTGAACATCTTTCTCAATTTTATTGGTGGGTCCTCACTGTTCGAGGATGATCCATTCTTCAGAGTCTAGTAAGATTTTCTATTGTCTTACGAAATTTTTTCTTTCCCATTATTGAGGATATTTTTGTAATCCCTATGTGGCAATTATAGATTTTTATGAGGGCTATGCCGGAATTTTTTAATTCATTTTAGATTGTTTAATGGAAGACAATATTACTAGAATAAATCAATATATGTTGTCTATATTGTCTAAAAAAGAAGCCGAAATATGCTTCCTATGCAAGAAGTCTAAGTAAACACCATAGGTAGTATGTGATAGGTCTATGTAAAGCTCAATATTTAAATAGTTTTAATTTTTTTTAATTTCGCTTGATGATATCTTAGGACAAATAGTACGAGGCTAGTCTTAGTCCTCTTTGAGGACGACGGTGGTTATGTATAGGGGGTGCTCCCCTTTTGTGACAAACATTGTATCATAACAAGGCTAAAGTAATCTTTGGATTGATATCTAAATAGACCAAGTCTATATAGATTCTTGTTCATGGGTGTGAAGCGAGTCAAACTTATGAATGAGAAACTATGTGAGCTTAGGAATTCTCAATTATTGGTAATGTTTAAAGTCATGCTTTGAGAGTTAAAACTCTATGTGTCCCTCTTTCTTGTAATCATTTTTTATGTATATAATAAATTAATATGAGAAGGATTGATATAAGAAGGGAAAAGGAATATTTGCCTAATGCGGGAGTTTCACAACCAACCTCCTCCACAACAAAATCAAGCTCCTCAAAGTGACCAAGCTCCGATCGTTCCTCTACCTATGATGGGTGGTGGGATAAGGGTGGCATTTGTAACATTTGATAAAGATATGACTACCAAATAACAAGAGTTATCTACTCAATCTCAAGGCATGATGGATCTAGGAAATTGGGAAGGTGGACCCTGCGTTAAACAAAAAGCTAGTACAATAGATTTTTGCTTGAGGGTCTTCACAAGGATAAACACTCCAATATTCTTTGGGTCGAAGATGAATGAGGTTCCTAAAGACATCCTCAATTACATGTATAAATTCTTGTATTCTATGGGGTTGACTTTGAATGAAAAGGCCGAGCTAGCTTTCTATCAACTCAAGGATGTGGTTAAAACATGCAATACCCAATAGAGGGACAAAATGGCTTTTAGAGGGGGTCCTATTACTTGGGGGGTGTTTAGAAGGTATTTTATTGATATATTCTTTCCCAAAGCAGAAAAGGGAGGCCAAATCGTAGAAATTCATCAACCTTCGTCAAAGGGGTATGAGTGTGCAAGAGTACTCCTTGAAGTTCACTAAATTGTCTAAATGTGAACATTCCTTGGTATCTAACCAAAAGGATGAGATGAGCCGCTTTGTGATGGGAGTGTCTAATGACATAGTTGAAGAGAGTCGTTCGGTGATGCTACATGATGGTATGGATATCTCTCGGTTTTTGGTTCATGCTCAACAAGTTGAGAAGACTAGACTCAATAGGAAGAATAGGGAGTTTTAGAGGGCCAACTGTTATGAGGTATGTACTTCCAAGGGTATGGATGAGGTTCGAGACAAGCATATTTAAGGTTTTCCAACAATGTTTCTTCCAATTTACCCAATAATAACAAGGATAGGGTGTATGATCCTCAGTCCCAAAAGGGTAGAAGTAGGAGATTACCTAGTAGAAAACATACTAGTTCCATGTGCGTTAAGAAGCATTGGGGCAACTGTCTAGTTGAGACGGAGAACTTCTATGAGTGTCGAAAGTGTGGACATAAGTTAAGGGATTTCCCTAATATGAGGAGTCAAGTGTCACGACCCAGATTTTTGCATCCAAATCGCAATCGGAGTCGTTGACCTCTCAGAAGTCGTAGACTAGCCTCATCTTGAATTCATCACATTCATATGGTTAATTTTTGTTGAAAATTTAGTATTTTTTATGGGTATGGAGTTAAAATAGACTTCATATAGTTAATACTTAACTACATCATATACTAAGATAAATGGAAATAAAACAACCATATATCATAAGAATCAATTCCAAACAGAATATGAATATATTATAAATACGTTTGTCAAAAATTGCCTTATTACGAAAAGCTTCTAAATAAACATTGAAGGAAACTCTAAGGACAGCATGAAGTAGATATGTCTATAGCTAACGCTATACGAAGCTGTAGGATCCTCGAAATAAAGAAGACCTACAAAATGTTTTGGAGAAACGCCCAAGTCTAAACCACTACAAGTGTCGTCAATTTGTCCTCAGATCAGCACATTAAAAATAGTAAATTGTATATACTTAGTACACCAGTTGTACTAAGTATGGGTGTATGCACACATACACATAAAGATATGCATGATGAAGGAAAGCTATTCCTAAACAACATGACATTTCTGGAAAGTAAAATCACTAGACTTTAGAAATTCATTAGTTTTGAATTGTGGTATGAATATGATGTATTTTAATGCATTCAAAGCACACATTAATTTTCTATATGATTACAATACTTTAGTATCATCAACATAATTTAAGAACAACTCGGGCAATGTTTTGAGATTTTGAACATGCCATACCCGAGAGCTCCTTTTCTGGGAGTTTGTTTATTTTGCAGTCTTTTTCTACTTCTTGTTGCATAGTTAAATAATTCCTTTTGTCATTTTTTCTCCTTATAAGTTCAATGATTCATTGTAGTCCCATACCCACAATGATTCGATGTAAGTAATCAGACAACTAAGGAATGATTTCACTATCTTACAATGAGTCATTCATTACTTTATATATGCATTTACATCTCATAAGGTAGTCTCTATTGGCAATTCCACATATTTCATTCACTTCATGTTCGACAAGTTATGAGGTATTTAGTTTAAATTATGTTTCTACTTCAATTTATTGGCATCACATAAGTAGTCATTATAAACCAATTTTATTTGGCTTTGTCTATTATTTGCTGAAACTTCATGAGTGTCATATTGTCAATTGACATTCTTTAGCTCTTCTTCATGGCTTATTTTTAACATACGTTCCATCATAATCATCCTTTATTACTTTCATAAAGACATCATTAGGAAAAGATCATGTGAGCTAACATGAAATCCAGTGTCTTCACTGGTTAAAAAGAATCTAGATCATGTGAGATACTCATGAAATCAAGTGTCTGCCCCACACCCAAAATGGATGATTCCCGGGTAAGGTGAATCAATCTCAAGTGTTAACTCCACACCGAAAAGGAGAGACTCACGGCTATAGTGAACTAAGGCCATATCTTTAGAATTAACCGACATAGATCATGTGAGCTAATCAGCAAATCCTGTGTCTTCCCCACACCGAAAAGGTGCGGAATCACCGGCCGAGGTAAAACCGTACATTCCTGGCTCGCTTAGGTTGAAACCACTGTCTAGTTCCTATGTTCGATAGGCATAGCTCGAAGACTAGGGACATAATGAGAATACTTATCCACCTTGGTTGTATCCTCGTCACATGAGACTAACACCTAAAAGCACATGCCCATAACTAGTCTACTGGTGCTATGGTCACTTCCATTATATTCTTTATGTTATAGAGTTTACTCAAGCATTATGGAAGCTTGCTTCTGCATTGAGATTTACTTACTCGTTTGATGACTTGTCATCCATACTTTACATTGATAAAATCTGAATTGTCCTTATATATAATCCTTACTTTACATTGATGAATGTAAATTGTCCCTACATATGATCCTTACTTTACATTGATGAATGTTAATTGTCCTTACATATCATATTTAGGTGTTAATGAGACATGTCTCACACGTTGTAGCACCTTCATTCGTGATTAAGGTTTTTACATATTAACTTAGGTGTTAATATGAATTGTCTCACTTACTTTAGTGTAGTATCTTTATTTCATCATTTATGGACGATAATCACTTCTTTCAATCAGTTACATATTTTCATAGTTCATTCATGTAGAGCATGTTGGGAGCTGTCCCAATTAATGAAATGCCCTTGGTTATGGATTAATTGAGTTACTTTAGAAGTGCGTATAATATACTTGATCCTCTTACTACACAAGAATTGACATACGAATAGTATGGTCTCAAGATTTGGGATGTTGAACCAGTAAGCCATTTTAATTGGCATAAGCCTATTTTACAGATGTTCATATTTAAATTGAATATGTATGAACCCTTATCCAATATATCAATCATTTACATAAGTCCTTAGACAGTAACAAGCATTCGTTTTGACCAAATAGTGTAAGCCAATTTTATTGGAACCAGATAGCCAATTCAATCAAGATGTGATTTCATAGAGATACTTTTTAATCAATCTTCGTTCATGACTTTGGGGTAAAGTCTTTAAGACATATTGGACAGCATCATATTAGAATTTCATGACATTAGAGTCCTCATAAAGTTACAAGACAGCAAGTCAACATATATCACACACATATGAACATTTGACATTTACGAACAAAAAAAACATATAATCAATTCTTTATTCACGTTGTGAACAATAGATTCATATGATTTTAAGTTCATAGGTTTATGAAAAATTCATCATTCCAGAACATGAAACCTAAAATCATCCATCACCACATACAAAAAACATGATCTCTAAACTATTCAACATTGAAATCTAAAAGGATACTAGGGACAAGGACTTCGTTGAGAACAAGAACACCCTAGTTTAAAGATCTTTGAATAGTTGGAAAAAAAGTTCTCTTGGAGAAATAAGTTCAGGATAGAAACCCATACGTTATTTAGAACTTAATATACAAATACCAAATAGAACAAAAACTTGAAGAAACCTTGAAATCGCCCTAGAGAAATCGATAAATTTTCTGCCTTTTTGTTTCATTCGTTCCGTACGGTATTTGTGTGGCCTTTTATATGAGTTTGAACGTTATTATAAGTATTAAGAACTCATATTGACTCATTCAACATAGTATTAATAAGTTAATTATATAAATAAATTAATTAATTATTAAAAAAGACCCTCCAAGATTGACTAAACCAAGGAAAATACAATGCTTAGTCAAATATGAAATTTTTCCTAAGAACTTACTTTTGAACCTTAAATTTAATTAATTAAATGGCTTATTTATTAATTAGGGGGACCTAGTTTAATTAATAAAGTACCCCTAAGTCATTGGAACGATAATTAACCCTTTTGGACAATCCTAGGTTAAGTACTAGGATGTTTCTTAGGTTGTACTAGGTTAGAGTAACAATTTCGATTTGAACCCTTAGATGTAATTAATTAAATTAGAGGTTACCTAGGGTAATTAATAACCTTAATTCATTATAAAAATAAGTAAACCTTTTGATCATCCCATGATAGGTATTACAATGTTTCTTTTTCTTGTCTTAACCAAAATCTTGAAATTTCTTTGTGATTTTTGTTTGGTACTTTTAAATTAATTAATTAGGATTATAAATTTGTTAAATAATTATCCTGTTGTAATTAATAAAGTATATATATGTTTTTAAAACCATAACCAACCTTTTGGACCATCCTAGGTTAGGTACTAAGTTGTCTCTTTAACTAGTTACTAGGTTACTCTCACTCGCTTATGTCTTAGGTTGTCGGGTGCACTAAATAGTATATTTATTTTGGTCCTACGGTAGTTATATAGTTAGGGAAGTAGGTTATAGTCTAGAATTTTTTAGGAAGTTAGGACCCACATGGAATGGTCCGTTGTGCACATTTTCCCCCTAACTACCCTAAACGAAATCGGTTAGGGTGGTCCCCTCCTTTGGCCGCTTCTTCACATGTCTTGCACATGTGCTTGTACATGTGCCGGTTTTAAATTTCTAACTAACTATTATTTATGATTCCTTTGGGAAATTTTACTTATTTTAGTCAAGGACCCTCACTAATTCCCTTGCCCATTGCTCACTCTACATGATCATTTTAAATGGTTATGTACTTAGGGTACTACTCTTGACAGTTGTATGTCTAGTACATAATGTGTTTGCAACTGATGAATTTCTTATTTTTAGCTTACGGTCTTCCTTATAGGTACATTTCTGAAACAAACTAATTAATACTTAGATATATGGCTAACACCCTTTAGGCCTATATTTTCTAATATGCCCAATATTTTTCTTACTAGGTATTATATAGAATTGGCTATTACCCCTTAGCCAATTTTCTATACTATGCCCAGTATTTCTCAATATTGGGAATTACAATGTCTATGTATCCCCAATATGCATTCTTAAAGACCTATAGGTCTCTTCACATAATATAAAATTTTCTGGAATGTTACATTAAGAGAAGGGGAAAGGTCTCGCTCAACCAAATGGTCCTAGTTTCGATGCTTTAAAAATGAACCGTTCTTATGCTCTTCGCTCTAGTGGTAAGCAAGATAAATGTCCTGATGTTCTCACCACTATGTTACGATTGTTCCTATTAATGATTATGCTTTAATAGATCCTGGGCTACTTTATCATTTATAACTCTTCTAGTAGCTAGAAAGTTTGATATCTTTCCCAATGTGTTGATTGAACCTCTTTAGGTTTCTACCCTTGTAAGTGACTACGTTGTCGCTAAAAGAGTTTTACGAGTTGTCCTATATTTTTGCTAAATAGAGTTATATGGGTGGATTTGGTAGAAATTTATATGGTTGGTTTTGTTTTTACTTTTATAATGGATTTGTTGCATGATTTTTTTGCTTCCATTTATTGTCGAGAAGAAGTTAAATTCAATTTTCCTAATGAACAGGCCATAGCATTGAGTGGGGACTCAATTCCTAGAGGTAAAATCTTATATTGTCCAAATGTTTGTATAATGGTGTCTAAGATGTGTCTTTACAATGTTATAATAGACAAAGATGTTGAGTCTGACATTCCTCCTATAGGGTAGATCCCCGTAGTGAATGACATTACAAAAGTCATTCGCGATGACTTGCCCGAATTTCCTTTTAAGCAGGAAATAGAGTTTTGTATTAACTAGTTACCGGATAGGAATCCCATTTTAATCCCTCATTACTTGCTTGCACAGGCAAAATTGAAAGTGTTCAAGCTTCAACTCAAAGACTTATTTGATAAGAGGTTTATTCTACATAGTATTTAACCATGGGGTGCTCCGATGATTTTTTGTTTAGAACAAGGTTGGGTCCCTTTGGATGTGTATTGATTATCATTAACTAAATAAGTTCATCATTAAGAACAAGTATCCTCTCCCTCGGATTGACGACATGTTTGATCAACTCCAACGGGCTAGCTAATTTTTTAAGATCATCATGAGGTCGAGGTGTCTCCAACTAAGAGTGAGTGGTTAGAATGTACCTAAAATGGCTTTCTAAAAATGTATAGAAAGTATGAGTTCCTAGTGATGTCATTTGGTCTCCAAATTGCCTGACAAGTTTTATGGACCTTACAAATAGAGTCTTCAAAAATTACTTAGATTCCTTTTTGATTGTCTTCATTGATGATATCTTCGTAAATTAAAACAATTGAGGGTGAACATATGGACCATTTGAGAGTGCCTTTAAAAGTCCATACGGAACACCAACTATTTCCAAACTATGGTAAGTGTGAGGTTTTTTTGAGATCTGTGGGATGTGAGGGTATAGAATTTAATCCAAAGAATACCAAGGCGGCTAAGAATTGGAATAGACCATTGACTCCTACTGCCATTAAAAGTTTCTTAGGTTTATCCGGGTACTATAGGAGGTTTGTATTTGGGTTTGCGTCCATTGCTTATACATTAGTTTCCTTGACCAAAAAGAGTTCAATTTTGAGAGGTCGGAGGCATGTGAAAGAAACTTCAGAATTTATAAAGATAGGCTTACCTCCACTCCACGTTGACTTTACCTTAGGGTACCGAGGGTTTAGTGGAATATTGTGATGCATCTCAAGTAGGTTTTGTTTGTATCTATCCTAACTAAACATGGGACGGTAGTAGCCTATACCTCTATATTACTCAATGTTCATGAAAACAATTATCAAACTCATAATCTTTAATTAGAGGCCATAGTGTTTGCTTTAGAATAAGGAGGCATACTTATATGGTGTTCATGTGGATGTGGATACTTACCACAAAAGTCTTCAATATGTGCTCACTCAAAAGATGTTAAATCTCCAACAAAGAATATGTTTGGAATTATTAAAATATTATTACATGAGTGTTCTCTACCACCTCGGCAAGACAAATGTGGTTGTGGATGCTCTAAGATATTTGACCATGGGTAGTGTGTTTGATGTGGAAGACTTAAGAAAGACCACGTGAAAGATGTTCATAGGTTAGCTAGATTGGGTATTCAGTTGGAAAATTCCCCAAATGGTGGTTTTATGGTTCATAATAACACCTAGTCTTCTTTAGTTGTTGAAGTGAAGCCTAAGAAACACCTTGATCTGCTATTAATGGAGTTGAAGAAATTAGTACTTAGAGATTTAAATGAGTCATTCTTTCAAAGGGGGGATGTGTGCTTAGGTAACAAGGTAGATAGTGTGTAACAAATGTTGATGTTTTAATGGGAATGATTTTGGAAGAAGCTTATAATTCGTGATATTTTATTCACCCGAAGGCCACCGAAATGTGTCATGACCTTAGAGAAAATATTGGTGTTATTGCTTGAAAAGGGACACAATAGAGTTTGTATCCAAGTTTCAAAATTGCCAACAAGTTAAATCCTAGAATTTCCTAGAGGTTAAATTCACAAAATAAAAATCGACTTTGTTGTTAGCTAACCTCACACCTGGAGGCAAAATGACTCAATTTGTATTATAGTGGATAGATTCACTAAATCCGCGCACTTTATACCTGTCAAACCTATATTTTTGGCGGAGAATTATGCAGGAAAATACTTTGATGAGATTGTGAGTATTCATGACATCCCTTTGTGCATACTATCGAATAAAGGTTCTCAATTCACTTCTCATTTTTGGAGTCTTTTCAAAA